>RBKR01000001.1:1200000-2400000 GCA_004835665.1 Phoma sp. XZ068
CGCGAACGCCTTGGGAAAGTGGCAACTGGTGCCGTCACCGAAGAGCTCGCAGACAAGGTAGCCCGCATGCAGCGCTACATCACCCTCATCGAGCGCCTCATGGCCCTCGTCCCAAACACAAAGCCACAAGACGTCCTCGTCGCCGTCCAAAAAGCTACAAACCACGAACTCCACAGCGCGTACGCGGATGCCGTCACGGCGTTTATATCGGCTTCGGCGTCGCCTAGTCCGCTGCCAACCATCGTCGATACCCACTGTCCCGAGTCAGACGCGAGGAGCACCCGCCGCCATGCATCTACTTCATCTCGTCCGTCTGCGCGCCGCTCGCCGAGATCTAGTCTGGCATCCGGTGGTACAGTTTCTTCGCACACGGGCCGTCTGTCCATGACGTTCCCCGAGCGCAACCTGGGGAAGCAGGTTGAGACTCTACTGAAGGCGGAGTTGCCGTTTAGCATCGACACCATTGCGGTTGTTGCAAAGCTGGTGATTGTGGCGTGGACGGTGAGTGTGGAGAGTGTGGCGTGGGAGCATGGTGAGCAGGGTTTTAGGGTTCCTGATTTGGAGAGTCTGTCTGGTGCGATGGTTTTGGTTTGAACTTCACTATTTTGAATCTGGAGCGATGGGTTTGATTGGGTTGGGTGTTTTTAATTAGATTGTTTGGGTGCGGTGTTGAGGTGTTTGCATTGCATAGCAAGGGCCCCTGTTGGGCGATGATACCATTTCTAGTGTTCATATGATATAACGGAGACCAATACCAGGATGAATAGGTCTAGTATACTAGCACTAGTATACACATTACTTTCTACAGTTTCAATGCCCTCACTTCGAAATGTGCAGCTTTCGCTGTCACGTTTTTATCACCCCAGGTCCTTCGTACATCGGCACATGCATCACGAGTGCTTAACGCACGCCTGCATCAGAGCCGCCCCTTCCGTGACGATCCACGCTCGCACCGAAGAAACCTCCGAGCGATCACGCACGGCTGCACAAGAAACCTGTTTCTAGGGCACGAGGTAGGGCTGCAGACGCGGATGTCGGGAACGGGAGCAGCGTAGATCCGGGAGGGCAGGGGAGCGGAGCTCTCGGCGGCCGAACGGAGGTCGATTCAACGTCATCAACATACGAGGCTATGGGCGATCGGTCATATCATTGCTTGTCTATTATCGTAGCCTGTCTTTCTTGCTTCTATGATGTCTGAGTCGTGTCATCGTGCCGGTCGTAACCTCATCAGAGTGTATGTCAAAGGGGAAATGGAAAGGGCGGCTAGTCGCTGCCCATTACTTCTAGGCCTCTGCATACGCCCACCCAGCCGTCGCGCATGGCTTCCCAGACGGTCATCATCTTGTCTTCTTCCATGCCGTCGCGCTTCCTGTCCTTGCGGTCTTGTGCGTCGCCCAGTCCGTTTGCGAGGCTGACTCCATTGGCTGTCTTTCCGCCCTTGGCGGCTTGTAGCGCGCTGGAGGTCTTCAGGCCTTTGCCATCTAGCTCGCCTTTGACTTCCCAACCGCGCCGTATCGGGCCGGAGACGGTGGCCGGGGTTATGAGGGTGGAGTCGAGGAGGGCGTTCCACCTCGAGAGGTACATGCCGGGGCCGTGGGTGGATCCTTTGGTCTCACCGTTGTTCATTATGCTCTCCAGTCTGCTTTGGCTGGTGGCTTTCAGCTCGGATAGATGTGTAGCGTGCTCGTCTAACAGCTTCTTCAGCTCCTCCTGTTTCTCCTTTGGCAGTGTCTCGAACAAGGCATGCAGCGGCGCTGTCATGTTCCCTGCGCCGCCCTCTCGGTTTTGCTCGTCCGCTTTGAACTCCCCGAAGATCTGCTTTGCGTATATGAGGTAGTCGTTTGCGAGGTCTGGAGCGTTTTTCGTGACTTGGTGGAGGAACTTGTGCATGCTTGGGGCGTGTTTATGCAGCAAGACGACAAAGTCCTCAACGGTCGGCGCATCGCCATTGTCCGTGTCTGTCACGCTTGCGGGGGTTGTGTCGGCATTGGCGGCGTTGGCTTCGCGTTCTTTGCTCGTCTCCCGGCTCTTGCGGCCGGATTTCTTCTTGGGTTTTGACGCTTTGATCAGATCGGTTATAAAATTCTCGGCATCGGTGACAGTGCCGGAGAGGTCGACTGCGTTGTGGATGGCGCGGATGACAGGGTCCATTGCGCTGACGCAGTCGCGGACCGCCGAGGTGAGGACGTCGGGGTTGGATTTGCAGAAGACTTTTGTGATTTCTTCGCGGTCGCGGATGGAGAGGTAGGTGCTGTAGTACTCCATGGCGATGTCGTGTTGCAGGTCCTTGAGTGATTCGGGCTTGATGGGAGTGTCGGCCGTCTCGAGAATGATGGCGATGATGGACTTTTCCTCTTGAATAGACATGTTGCGGGCAGCTTCATGCCTTTCTCCCGATGCGTAGACGTGTGCTTTGATAGCCTTCATGGTTTTCTTGTCTGGTGCATCTCGCGAGGACTCGAGTTTCGAGGCCCTCTTCTGGAACTCGGCGGTGTCCCACGCCAAGATTGTGCTGATGATCTGCTGCATCAGGTTCATGCCATCGTTTGAGTTGTTGGTGAGGCCTATCCAGTTGGTCATGGCGGTGACGGAGAGCTTCGCCAGAACCAGCCTGACCATGCCGTTGATCATGGAGGCTGCGTTGCCGACGCGCAGGGTCTGCTTGATCATGTAGTAGGGGATGAGTCGGTGCGTGTTCTCGAGGAGGCGCACGAGGTATTGGCCGTCTGGCGACATGACGAAGACGTGGTGGAGGAACGAGGCAACGTTCAGCAAAATGAATTCGTGTCCGGCCTGCACGAGACTGGAGTGGTCTTGGAGCTTGTCCGTCGCCGTGACCTTTTCCAGCAGCTGGTCGAGCAGGTCGCCATATATGAAGCTGCGGGCGCACTCGTCCCATGCTTCAAGGACGTCCCCAGGCTTGCTGATGTCGTACTGCCTATGGGCGTCGGCCTTGTTCTGCGCTGCAGAGTGGCCGCCCAGCATGCCCCGCCCAATGTACTCGGCGATGCTGCTCGCGGCGGTGGCCAGCGCCTTCCTCGACCCAATGGCGCCCTTGTCGTAGCTCTCGCTCAACTCGGCCTCTGCCACGCGTGCGACCAGCGCCTGGATCTTGTCCTGCCAGAAACTGCTGCCTAAGTTTTGCAGCGCCGGGTTTGTCAGCGCAAACTTGTTGAGCATGTTCTGCAGCAGCGGGCTCGTCGTTTGCACGCCGTCTGCCTTGCGGAAGGGGTACCCATAGTGGTCGATGGTGGAGGGGTGCTTGAACGCCTCGATTTCGGCGTAGATTTGGTGGTGGATCAGAATGTCGAAGAGCGCGTGCGTCTGCGCGGGCGCGAGCGGGGCGGAGGCGGACGACATGGTGGCGAGCTGCGAGATCCTGAAGACGCTGCTGGGCACATGGTGGAGGGGCGTTGGTCGGTTGTCACGGCCACATAGAAGCTGCACTAAACGGTGTTTCACGCGCCATGCGGCAAGTGGAACAGGGCAGGGTACGTCATCCTGCCGAACCTTAGCGCATACATGCAGGGCCAGACCTCCACGTCTTCGAGCATGTTGTATACTCAACGTGTACTCGCAGTGCCCTTCACATGACCTTGGCTCAAGAGTTCAAATGTGAGGATTGGCCGTCGTACAACGCCTACACGGGGCATGATCAATTCTCGTTACTGCACAGCTTACTTCACTACAGTCAGCCAACTCATCCAACGTGTGCTGTCCAGGTCAGATCTTTGCAACCACAGGCGTGCATTGCCAACGGGTGGATTCACCCTCCTATCCAGCTTACCCTATCGACTCACCTTATTGCGAACGACGAAACCCTCTGTACCACTTCCTCCGTACCCCATTCTGGGCCACCTTGCCGCCATCGGGCATACCAAGGCCCTCAAACTCTGATGCAGTATCAGTTGCCAATGATTCGACAGATTCGACCTTTGTACCGTCTTTGCAACCTTCCTCGGCTGCAGAAATGTCATCCGAGCTGGCTTCTGGTCCGGAGAGCTTACACTTCGCCTTTGCGGCCCTAATCGCAGCCAGATCCAATGGCTGGGGTACTGCACTGTCCTGTTGCGTCGCACGAAGCGGCCTGTCGGTGGATACAGACAGTAGCTTTGTAATCGCCGTCGTGAGACTTTCCATCGTCTCGTCTCCGGTGTCGTCCACTTCACGCACCATCACCTCCACACCCTCATGACCATGCTGAAGCGTAGTAGGTGGCGGGCGACTCTTGGTGCTATCTACACCATCGCACTGCTTCCGAACTGCGAGTGGCGCGGGTTCTTCAGGAAGCGATGGCATATTTTCGGCCTCCCTGTCTCGACGTTTAGGGATCTCCATGTCGTCCACTATCAACCTCTTCGACCTTGACTGCCGTGCCACATTGCGAAAATCTTCAGAACTTTTCAGGTACGGCGATACTCCTTCCTGGATTCGACCATGACGCAGCCTTTGGGTTACGTCCTTCGAAGCTAATTCCAGTTGCGCAGGATCATTTAGACTATCAGCACTTACACTGTTCGAGCCTCCAGAATGCAAGTCCTCTCGATCCGCTGTAGGAGAGTCAACGAATGGCTTCAGCTTTTGCGTACCTCTATGGTAGTGTTCACTTCTATCTGCAGACTCGACACGGGGCGGTGGACGACGCAATCTTTGCCCACGCTGCGGATGTCGATTGAACCCACTTTGCTCAACTGTAACGGAGACTCTTGGCTGTTCGAATGTCATCTGCGGTTGACTTCCTGGACTCAACGGTGCATCGTCCCTTGGTGCACGTAACTCTCTGTGCAGACGTGGGAAGCCTGGAAGCCAGGCCATCTGCTGCCAACCGTAGGCGACGTGATCGGGGTTATCGTGAAATGGGATTCTATCGTCATTCTGCTGTTCACTATGTGAAGCATGTTCGACATTAAGTTCTGGAGGTGGCGAAGCCCGCTCTGAGGTGGATTGACGTTGAAACTCACGCCCATTAGATTTGCGCTTCTTGCGCGGATTATCTGGCATGACTAAAGTTGACGATAAGTTCAGAAGCAGCAGTGGAGATTTCGCATGTCAAAGACCTCAGCAAGGTGCCTACTATAGTAGGTTGGATGCACGGTGAAAGGCATTCACGAACGCACTCCGACGTTTGAGCCTCGCTCAGTGAGCAGTGAATGATACGTAACGACCGAAGACGTACCTGCCACCTTTCTGCCAGCAGGACATCCCTTACGAACGAACAATGAGCGCATGTCCATGCGCGTCTCTGAACAGAGGTGTTCGATGTTCGGAACCAAGCGGTTATCTTAAGACTGCAGGGGTACGCTTATGGAGAACCGTTGTGCACGCCATATGAGGCTCTAGCCCCGAGGTTCGATTCATGCGTGGGCCCTACTTTTGTTTCATGTTGACGAAATAGTTCGTGTGGCTGATGTGAACGCGAGAGAGATGCCAAGCATGTTTCCGATGCCAGTTTTCCGATCGCGGCGCTTCCTTCCAGCATCCCCTTTCTATCCTACATTGCGCGATTTGACAACGTGCGCGATGCGCATCGTTTGGTTATCTCACATTGTACATGTCTGGTAACATAGAGACTCCTTCTCAGTAAACATGCTGTATTCTCCCAGGCTCACGTCAAGAGGCGATGACACGCGCCACACATTGGCGCCAGCGGTCCCGCTGTCAGCCCTGAAAACGGTACAGAACGGCCGTTTGAAACACATCGCCAAGACCAAGCAGATCACACTAACATCGAACAGTTAGGGTTCTCCCAACCTTCAGTGCCTTTTTGGGTTCTAAGCCGGGCCCAGGAAGATTCCCACAGACCTGTAATCTACTATTGCCGTCCCGACTTGGGAGAAATGAGAAATGTATAACCCCACGACTATCTCGCAATGCCTTAGAACATTTTGTTCCACGCTCTTTCCACCCCAACACTCTTTCTCGTTTCCTTCCGAAGTACTCTCATTTTCAATCGTTTCTTACCTTGAGCGGAATCTTTGGCTGGTCTGAGTGCACGTTCTTTACCTTCTAAAACTTACAACTTCCAATCTATACAAATATCAAAAGCCAACAACATGCGTTTCGAAGTCGCCGCTCTCCTCGCTGCCGTTGCGAGCGCCTCGGCTCAGGCTGTCGTTGGCAAGCCTTACGGTTTCGCGTCCGGCGTAACAGGTGGAGGTTCGGCTGCCGCTGTTACTCCTACCACAGCAGACGAGCTTGCCAAGTACCTCTCTGACGACACTCCTCGTGTTATCTTGATCAACAAGGTGTTTGACTTCACCGGGAAGACAGCAACAGGTGAGTTCAGGTTCGGTACGGTTGAGTTCTGGAATGCTGATTTGCCACAGGCTCCGGCTGTGATAGGAAGTCCTGCAGCGCTTCCAACGGTGGCCAGTTCTACCTCGGCGACCTGTCTTGCGCCGCTTCAAGTGACAACGTGCCTGTCAGCTCGATCAAGTACGACACTGCTGGACCTACTGCCTTGAAAGTCGGCAGCAATAAGTCCATCTTGGGTGTTGGCGGAAAGGGCGTACTCAAGGGCAAGGGTCTCTCCCTAGCCAAATTCGCAAAGAACGTTATCATCCAGGGTATCGAGTTCACCACCATCAACCCTGGTGTCGTATGGGGCGGCGATGCGCTTGACTTCCAGGGAGACAACGACGGCGTCTGGGTCGACCATAACAAGTTCTCCCTCATTGGCCGCATGTTCATTGTCAGCCACTACACTCCCTCGCGCATCACTATCTCGAACAACGAGTTTGATGGTACAACAACAACCTCTGCTAGCTGCAACAGCCACCACTACTGGACAATGATGTTCTACGGTGACGGTAAGCTCACCCTCTCTGCCCCTACAATCATGTCTAACAAACCACAGGCGACAAGGTCACCCTTGACCGCAACTACTTCCATAACGTGGCTGGTCGTGCTCCCAAACTCGGCGAGGACGGCACCCCCGGCACCTTCCATGCAGTCAACAACTACTTTGAGAACATCAAGGGCCACGCCTTCGATGCTTACAACGGCGCCCAGGCTCTCGTCGAAGGAAACGTATTCTCCGCCGTCTCGCAGCCCGTAACTGATAAGGGCGCTTCGAGCAGCACTTTCATCGTCAACGCCGGCTCCGCCTGTTCTTCCGCACTCGGCCGTGCTTGCCTCGAGAACAGCGTCGACTCTGCCTCCGGCAAGCTGAGCGGTGGAAGCTCAACCTCGTTCATCTCCACGCTCAAGGGCAACGACGTCACTCCCCTCGCCGTCAACCAGGTCGCCGCCCACGTCAAGGCCAACGCCGGCCCTGCAAAGCTCGGCTCCGCCACTCCTGACAAGGCGGCTCCTGCTACTTCTAAGCCTGCTGCCGCCGCTGCTACTTCTAAGCCTGCTGCCGCCGCTGCTACTTCTAAGCCTGCTGCCGCCGCTACTACTTCTAAGCCTGCTGCCCCCGCTGCTACTTCTAAGCCTGCGGCTAACCCTGCCGCTCCTGTCAAGACGACCCTTGCGACTGTCAAAAAGCCTGCTGCTACCAGCGGGGCTTCGTCCGGTGCTGCGACTGTTGCAAGGTGGGGACAGTGCGGTGGTCAGGGATTCACTGGGGCTACTAAATGTGCCAGTGGACTGACTTGCACAAAGCAGAATGACTGGTACAGTCAGTGCTTGTAAGTGCGTCGAGGATATACGGACATTGTTGTGGTCTGGTGGGAAGAGGATTCAGATGTAAATATTTAGTTGAAGACGTGGATGCTTATACTTTCGAAGTAATGCTTACTTTAGTGCAATTTGCTATGCTCGCTGTGCAATTTGCGACTGTGAAGGCCTCCCGATAAGCAAATCATAACAGGTGCCTTACTAAATCGTAGCTACTTCCCAGCACCCGCAGGCCGAAAGACGGGTGCAGAGGCATCCAATGGTCTTACGCAGCGTGTATGCTTATCTGGGGCCTTCAAACCTCCGTGGTCAACCGGAGTTATCGTCCTCGTATCCCCGACCACTGACACCTCATCCCCTCGCACTCCAACATCGCCACCCCCAAGCCTCAGAAACCACTCCCTCCCAAACCTTGGCCTAAACATCTCATTAACCCCATCATCGCAAATCCTCGCCCACAACCGCGGCAACCTCTCCCCAATCCCACAAAACTCCTCACTCATCTCTCCACCCTGAACTTGCCTCCCAACAGCCCTAACACACGCATACACATACTTACTCTCCTCCCCCAAACACCGCCACAGCGTCTCCACCTCAACCGCGTAAACCGGTCTCTTGAGAAACTGCTGCGCAATCGCGGATTCAAGGCGATACGCGTCCCGATGTAGCCCGAATAGCTCCAGCGTCTGCGCGAGCGAACACGCAGCGAAGAGGTTAATTGGCACGCGGAGGGGTTTCATGGACTGCATTGTGTCGGGCTTGCATGCGCGCGTCATCCAGGCTACGAGGATGGTCAGGGCGGCGGCGCTGGCGATGCCGTGCGGGAGCACGAGGTTCTGGCGTGTGGGTTGGGTGGGTAAGTCCGTGGTCGAGGGGCGGTGCATGGTGGTTAGGTAGTTTGTGACGATTTGGCGGCCGAGGAAGAGGATGAGGAGTTTTTTTGGGACGGCACGGGAGAATACGTGTCCGCTGTGGGCTTCGACGATGTCGATGTGTAGGCTGTTTAGGGCGTTTAGCTTGCGTTCGGGTTGGATGTGGGGGAGGAGGGAGTGTAGAGTGTGGAGGTGGCGAATTTGTTCCGGATCGGGGTAGTAGTGGTAGAGTCCAGTATGTCCATAGGTATATGAGTCACGAAGGACGCTGGGTTGGTGGCCTGGTAGGTTGTACCCCGCATACTCGTCTACTGGCTTTGGACCTGAGGCTTGGAGGCTGTCCATGAAAGCTTTTCGGTTTGCTTCCCGGGCGAGGTACTGTCCAACGACGTCGTCCTGTTTGTAGATTCCGCCATACATCAAAGGCGTGTTAGCCTCCAGGTTATCAGTAACGGAGCTCATCGAAACGTTATCGAGACCGTACGAAGAGAAGGCCGTCACAGTAGTGATTGTCCGGCTCGTCCAGCTCGAGCAAAGCGAAGATGTTGGCGAAGTGACGTCTGTCTGGGAAGTAAATGGTGCTGAATCGACAGAAGGCGCACAATATGAGTCGTCATTTTCTGTTGCAAGATGGTGCGCGGACAACATGACGCAAAAAAAGAAGGTGATGATGCTGACAATGGCGTTGCTGCGGAGCGTGAAGAGACAGGTTGGTGTAAGAGTAACGGAACACCCGAAGGCGAGAGATCGTTGATATTATTATTATATCGGTTTTCCACACGTGATCCTGCTCGTTCGTGGCTTCATGGTGAAGTGAGATTTGCGATTGCTCTAGTGGAGTACAAAGTGACTGTGCACGTCACATGGTTAGCTTCAGATACCAACAACGAAGCCATCCGCGGAGCCTTCGAGGGTCTTGTGGTTCTTGAGAAACATTCTCTGCATACAGGAGGTGGGTGACAAAGGTGCCGGACAGGTAGCCGCGGTGGTGATCACCAAGACCATACTGTCGTCCAGTTGCCGAGAGCAGTGATGATGACAGATCTAAATGCCAGTCAGCCTTGCCGCAACATCGAGGGTCCTTGACATCTTGAGAACTTGTGTGGTGGTTTCTAGGTAGCGGCTGCCTTTGGAGTCTCTCTTTTGCTGGGGAGCTGTTCGAAGTTGATGGAGTTTCATTATGTCCACCATCTTCCCTGCGTGATATATATTGGGTTCGGACATTCTCCGTGGTCTCGATCAACTCAGCTTCGGAGCTCAAATCTGCTTCATACTCAGACAAGTCCGCGTGGTCAGGAAGGCTGATTATGTCGATCGGCGGTGAGGAAGATTTGCTCAGATGGGTACTTGACATACTGCCTTTTTTTGAGTGGATCAAAAGATTAGTGATTCTAGGGCCTGGACCTTGGAGTAAAGGGGCAAGTGCAACATGATATTAAATGATTTAGCGTCTATTAGGATCCATCGTTGGTCAGTGAAAGTGCTTGTCCGCCTTATATTGCAGTTGTGCTGTTGCATCCAACAAAATAGCTGATTGTTTAACAATGGCTTCAACACGCAATGCTTGTAGGTTTAATCGAGTTAGCGCCGTCCCTTCTCCGTAACTACAGTTATTTGTCACTTCCTTAAGGGATTTCAATCATACATATCGAGATAAGCAAACCTACATCCACCATCGCATTGTTAGCATTCGTGATCAAGCCATTGGCTTATAAATCTTTCCTCGAGTGCGAGGCAGGCGAGAACTCCTGTTGTGCTAACGTGAGGCAGTAGTAGCGTTGTACTGTTATAGCTGATGGCGCGGATATCTCAGATGTGATAGATTGTCGTGGTTTGGAGATGCCAGTCGCTCAGTGCTCATGCTATGGTGCTTCATTTGCAGTTTATGACGTCAGGCGAGGCTTGAATCTCACCACTCCCAATACGCGTGGTCCTGCAACATTCGGTCACCACCAATATGCCACAGTATTTCGAGCATCTTCTTTTGGGCATCCTTCGGGTGTTTCGGATTCGGTCCTGCAGGCTTTCTTGATCCGGATGCACACAAATGCGCCTTGCTGCTTATTCTCTCTGGCCTCCCCGCACTCCATTAGATGCCTCATCCTCCACAGCCGCATTGATTACGATCTCACTATTCCAATTTGAGGATCAAGGACGGCCAACTTCCTCTTGGTAGGCTTACTGCATTCTGGAGATCGCCGTGAAGCCGCGATCTCGCGTGTCGGTAGGCTGGGCACGGCTTGGGATGACGACTTTGCCATGGCTCTAGTAGCTTCAGGCCAACACCACAAGATACTGACAATGTTTACCATACGTAGGGTTACAAGGCCGCTTTGAACTAATGGAAACTTTACTTCAAGCTGGCCACGTCAGCGGCTATGAAACCGGCCCCAGAGCAATCAGTACTGCAGTTACAGTCTCTTTGACGGGAAGGCATTATTCAAACTCGGCCACGAGAGTCACTTTCAGAGAAAACATTGGTGATTCAGGGAGTATCACACATATCAGGAATACAGTTATAAGAAAACTGTCTCGCGGCTTATAGCACGCGACGTTTCGCGTACCACCTCGATACCGCAGTCCTTGTTTCTGTGCACTGTCATCCGGCGTACCGTAAACCGCAGTTCTTGGTCACTTCGACTTGGCGAGCGACCGGATGACTGTGCTGACGACTAGATCTAAGCGATCCGGTATAAAGACTTGTAGCCTGCTCTACTACGCATTCATTCCTTAGAGCTGCGCTCACTCAGTCCAGTGCCTTCTCTCTGGCACCTTGAGCACCTTCATATCAAACTTTCAGACATCATCACGACAATCCAATATGCAACACTTCTCAGCGGGGCGAGTGTCCGTGTGGGCCTTGTTCACTCTTTCCACGCTGGCTAGCACTGTCTCAGCGTGGCCGAGCTACAACTTGCACAACTCTCGTCATGCAAAACGTCAATCACCCGGGGATGCTCCTCCATCTGGTGGGGCGAAAGATGAGCCTGCATTCAACGAAGAGTATGATTTCATCATTGCGGGCGGAGGAACAGCTGGTCTTGTTCTTGCAAACCGTTTGACAGAATCTGGGAAGTTCTCAGTGCTTGTACTCGAGGCCGGCCCAAACCCCGAGCAAGTTCGCGCGTACGAGTCTCCGGGTGGCAATCAATTTATCAAGGGTAGCGTGATAGACTGGGGCATCGATACACTGCCGCAAAGGCACTTGAACAACCGGACACTGCAGTACCTTCGTGGACGAACTCTGGGCGGCTCTAGTACCACAAACGGTCTTTACTACGCTCGAGGATCTGCTAGCGTATATAATCAGTGGGCAGAGCTCGGCAATCCTGGATGGGGATGGAACGACACGTATGAGCTGTTTCGCAAGAGTACGAAGATGAACCCACCGAACTCAACTGAAGAGCTTGCTGCTTTCAGCCAGGATTTCAAGACCTTCGATGCCAGCGCCTATGGAGGTGGCCCTCTCGAACTTGGATTCCAGGGCTACGTTCCTCCATCCACAGAAGGTTTCATCACTGCTTGCTCAGAGGCCATGGATATTCCTGTCGTTCAAGATCTCAACACCGGTGATGGCGTTGGCATCAAGCACGGAACGGCAACTCTCAACAATATGTTGCGACGAAGCAGTAGCTATGACAGCTTCTATCAGCAAGCAAGAAACCGTACAAATCTGAAGGTCCTTCATGATTCTCCCGTCACCGGTATTGTCATGAGCACACCTCCAGCCAGCAATGCCACGTTCTCCAACTCAACAAACAACCCACGTGCTCTTGGTGTCAGCTACATTGACCAGCGAACTGGTTTTGTTAGTCAAGCTAGAGCGAGAAACGAGGTAATTGTTAGCATGGGTGCCTTTCACTCTCCACAATTGTTAATGGTGTCTGGCATCGGACCCGCAGAAGAGCTGAAGAAGGTCGGTATTGAGCCAGTGGTCGTTAACGAGAACGTCGGTCAGCATCTCAACGATCACTCCGTCTTCAGCATCATGGCACGCGCTGAGCCTAATGCTTCCACAACAGAGATGTCAAGCTCTCCAGAGAACCTTCGCGAAGCACAAACCCTCTTCTACACCAATCTGACAGGCCCTTACACAGCGCCGTCCGGTATCACAAACGGCTTCCAGAGGCTCACTGAGCAACAGCTTCGCGATATCAACGCTTCAGCCGTCATCGACGCCGGTCTCGCAAATCAAGCACACATCGAGTATCTATTTGAATCGGTCTGGTACCCGTGGATCCCAACGCCCTTCTGGGCTCCCCTTCCCAACGAGTCTTACATCTCGGTTACGGCATCAAGCATGGTGCAGCTGTCTCGCGGAACCGTGACGCTACGCACAGCTAGCATGTCCGACAAGCCCCTCATTGACTCAAACTACTACGCCCACCCCACTGATAGTGCTGTTGGTATTGCATCCTTCAAGTTCCTTCGTGAGATCTTGCGCCACCCAGCACTGCAGGAATTCACCATTGGTGATTTCAGCGGCGAAGTGAGTCCTGGCCCTGCCGTTGCTGATGATAACGATGAAGCAATTCTCGAGTATATTAAGGCGAACACTATTCCAAACTGGCATGCCACAGGCACGAATCAGATGTTGCCGCTTGAAGATGGTGGAGTGGTGAATCCGAGATTGCAGGTTTATGGTGTCGATGCATTGAGGGTCATTGATTGTAGTATTGTGCCGGTGTTGCCGGATGTCAATATCCTAGCGTCGATTTACATGATTGCTGAGAAGGGAGCGGAGATGATCAAGGAGGACTGGGAGGATGTTGGATATGAGGGGAGGCGAAAATAATTTCGCGTAGTATTCATTTGTAAGGGTTCGCCTTGAGCGACAAATCTTGTTACAACGGTATCCATTAAAGGTGTGCATAACGCTTCATTCTATCTCAAGGATGTGAAATGACAGTGAAAATCCAAGTGTGAATGTGGCCAGAGGCTGCTATACTTGCAGTAATGCGTGAAAAGTCGTTGAGTCATCCTCCCCATCTAGTACAAGTTATGCCCTGAATTGATTTTGTAGGCTCAATATTCCACCCGCTGATTTTACATTGGGAGGTTCCAAATGAAATCTAGTGTCCCATCATCAAAGCTCTGAAAGTTCTGCTGATTATCCAGCCCGAATGGCGCCATCGCCGGATCGAAAGGCAGCGCCAGCCAATCATCGTCAGGCATCATCCCAGTTACATCACCTGCCAGGCCGGCAAGAGCGGACTGACCGGCATTATTATTGAGGAAGTCCATGCCCGTGGTACCGTTGCGTTCAGCGGATGTAGCGCGTGAGGGTATCCGGGGTGGACGGGAGGAGACGACGAAGCTGTCGCGGAGACGAGCAACGTGCAATTCGAGCAGGGTTGCGTAGCGAGAGGCGAGGTGCATATCATCGAGAACACCTATGAAGCTGTTAGCAGATGCGGGTTGACAGGCAATTGAAGGACTTACTCGCTCGCAAAGCGCGAATTGCTGCGTCCAGAATGTCAAGGCTTGACTGCAACTTCTGATTCCGCGATCCCAAGCTCAGGCCCTTGATGAGGTATATGGACGAGGTAGTGATTCGCAGGAAGATACGGACAGGTGAATAGCGCAGCGCCCCAGATTCAGAGAGCTGGACCACCTTCTGCAGGATCTGACAGCTGCCGTCGACGACTTCTTGGATGAAGTCATAGTCCCTGGGTTCCAGATTCATTGGCAGAATATCATCTTGTGGGACATCGGTGTCTGTTTCCGCAAGCGTGCGTTCGACGACAGCTTGCATACCAACCGAGTTGGTGTAGATTCGTACGTACTGGTACTCGATTGTGAGCATGTCGTGAAGTCCCACCTTCAACTCTGTACAGATGTTAGTCAACACTTTTGGAGATAGAGGTATTAACACTTACTGCACGGGTCCAAGTACTTCTTCCTCCAAGAAGTTAGCAATGGCTGGAAGTGCTCAAGCAATCCGATATATCTTCCAGTTCGTAGCAGGCTTTTCGTTGTCGCTGCCGAAGGATATATAGTATCAGACACGGAACGCGCAAGCTTGGTAAGCTCAACCCACGCGCTCATGAACGACTGCCACTGTTCAACAGCGCCTGTAGCGGAGTCGACGGGAATCTTCTCCATCAAAGCGTGATTCAAGCTTTGCGGTATCATTGAAGTACAGCCCAAACGCCAGGACAGTTGCTCGAGCAAAACGTAGAGTAGCTTACGAGCTCGTATCCGCCGCAACGTCAGGAACTCGTTGGTCGAATTGGGGTACGATCTCTGATCTTTGTCAATGCTCGCATTGTCCTCAAACAAGCCCAGCTCTTGAGCCATCGACAGCGCAGAGCCCATCAGCATCCACGACATGCGGTCCGACCTTTTCGCGGGCTCAATGACATCCTCAAGCCATCGACTTGACGTTGTGTCACCTTCTAGCAGCTTAGCACCCTCCGCCGTCGTGTTGTTAGCGCCGATCATCAGTTCACAGTCCCAGCCGTCTGCTGCGGTAGGGAAGTGCAATGCGCGTGGATGCCATTCGGAGAGCAATAACAGCGCCTCGATTGAGCCGATTGTTCGACTCTGTGCTTTTGAAGGTTTGACTTGACCGAGCATGATCTTCATAATGAAACGCTGGCATTGTTCCCATAACCGGTCATGAACGAAGTAGCCCCTGGACGCACCGCCTACTCCAGGCAAAATGTTGTATCGAGATGAAATCATGAGGATGGTGACACACAAGAACGGGTCCAGTGCTATGAGCGAGTAGTGGTTTTCGTGATGTGAGTAGAAATCGCCGAGAATGGGTGACAGAGGCGAGCAGTTCTTGAAGAACAAGTCGACGTAGGTGACAGCTTCGTGCGCAGAGAACCAGCCCATCTGCACGAATCGACATGATGTCCATATCTTTAATGTCTCTGGAGATGGCTGTGACATCTGCACCGGCTGTGCTCGGAACGTATGGAACGGTGATGCAGCGTCATAACCACCAGAGGGTCCTGATCTCGGCGTTTCGTACGCCTGTGACCCGCTTGCTTCTTGGTTGTCGATAGCATCGCGGTGATTTGCAGCCTCAAATAGCAGGTTTAACGCATCGCTGCCGCTGGAGACAACGGTTCGCATTACGGAGTGAGCAAGGTCTGGCTGAGATGATGATACTCGGCGAAGATGAGACGGTGGCGATAGAATATCAGAGCGATGTGAGTGTCCATTCAGGTAAGGACTTTGCACAGGTGTGAAACCATGCCCCGACATAGAAGATCGATGCGCTGGCGACGGTTGGGGAGCTGCAGGTGCAGATGCAGGTGGCTGAGTCTGAGGCCTCGAGGCTGTTTCCTCTTCCTCTTCTCTTGCCTCTCCAGGCTTCCGTCTCTTCACCCATGATCGCTCAGACCGAAAGATGCATTCGCGCATCTCTCGCTTGCATCTTTGGCATGGTGGCTTGAGCTCACCACCATCTGGTCCAGTACCTAGGATACATTTTGCCTTACGTTGCCGGCAATTAATGCATGCCTTGTACGCGCGCTTAAAGTCCTCGGGGTGGGTCCGCTTTTTACTGGCTGAGTTTGCGTCCTGTGCACCAAGGGCGCCGTTGGGATCCTGTGTTGTGGACATTTCACAGGCTGGTGGAGTGATGCGCGGATGGCGCAGGAACAAGACTGTTAAGTCTGGCGACGGGCAGTGGAACCGAGCGCGACGCTTGGGTGCCGAAGCGTGAAATGCCGAAGCTAGCGGAATTCTTACCTCGCACAGAGTCCAATTGGGCTGAGTGAAGATGAACTCAATACTGAGGCAGTCCGCTGGCACTGGAATATGCAATCAGACCTACTTTGATGATTCACCTTGCTCAATTGTGCGCAAAAATTGCATCTTTCGCTGTTCCCCGACGGTTCCCGGCTGCTGTGCGGCTTGCTCGCGGCGGCTAACGAAGGGCGGGGTCGGATCGGCTTTGGCTCGCACAGGTCTTCAGTATCACAACAACGCTCAGTTGTGAGCATGCATCACAAAATCAAGGCATGATCTTATTCTTAGATGATCTTTACGTTGCAACGCTGAGGGGAGACTCTGAAGGAAATGGCAGTAATCCAGGCTTGCAGACATGGACGTTAAGCACTGTGCACAACAGAACGCCTATCACGCAGCTCAGTTCGTCGCCTTTTTCCTCGCCTTGCCCGTCAACCTGTGCCTCTTCCCGATCTGTTTAGCCACGTTATGCTCTGGTCCGACTTCCTGCAGGATGTCAGTGCCGCTCGTATCTCCATGGGACGTGCTTACTTCAACTTCAACCACCTGCCCTTCCGTGGTCTCATCCTTGTCTGCTACCGCCTGCCCCAGCTTCAACATTAGTTCTTGCAGCTGTAGTTTGTTGTCGAAGTCGACATGTCGGTTTTGCAGAGCAGAGTCGACATGGCGCCGTTGATCGTCCTTCCGGTTCAAGATGTAGACCGTTGGGCTCGAATGCTCGTTCTGTGATTCAGTCTTTTGCACTGGCTCTGGCCTCGTTGCTGTAGGCGGCGGCGATGGCATGATCGATCTACGGTGCTTATTCTTATGCAGAGCGGATCGCCTCTGGCCGATAGACCTGCTCACGACAAGTGAGCTATCTTTCGTAGCTATGCTTTTGGCA
Organism: Phoma sp. XZ068; assembly: GCA_004835665.1. NCBI lineage: Eukaryota > Fungi > Ascomycota > Dothideomycetes > Pleosporales > Didymellaceae > Phoma > Phoma sp. XZ068. Next base: position 1,217,083 of record RBKR01000001.1, read on the forward strand.
ATGAGCGCCGCGCGCTTCGATGTGGACTCATTATTACGAGGAGAGTTCATGTTGCCTAATGTATCGACCTTGGCCGCTTTGCTGTCCTTAGACGGCTTCGTGCGCATAACACGACCGTTCAGCGCGCGTTCGAGCATCGCTCGGGCTGCGCCTTGGGTTTCCGCAGAGTCTCCGCCAGCGTCTTCAGCGGCCATGATCCAAAGCGCCCTGTCTGCGTCTACGAGTCTTTCATGTGTGTCTATCGGAGCTTGCGCCATGACGAATGGGATGGCCGTAGCGCCTTCGTTATGGTCGTATGACCATTTGGAAAATTGAGTATCCATGCGCTGAAGCACATCTTGCGGATAGAGAGCGTGGTAGTCATGACGCTGTCCCCAGTTGTGCTTGCGGTTCTGTACCCTACTTGTGCCTCTATTGTGCATTAGCAAGAGATCCCTAGAGTTTTTTGATCAAGGTGAACCTACGCAAGCGTCGTGTCATCGTACCAGGAGTCGCCGCTGGTACTCGAAGCCTCGGCCCTGATACTTATGGTTGGTGAAGGAACGAACTTCTTTCGCAGCGACGCATCGTCTGAGCTTGGTGTCCTGCTCCTGGTTTTCCAATTTACTGAGTCTTCGGAGGAGCTCGCATAATGGACATTTTTCTTGCGATGTACAGTCTCGTGGGAGACGCTGAAGTGAGATACATGCAACAGCTGCTCGACAGGCTGTGCACGTGGGCGCAGGCGGAATAGCGGCTGGTTCACATCGTTGCGTGGGCGCGAAGTAAGCACGGCATTGCCGTTGACGATGCTAGCTAATTTCTCTGCGTCGTCATTGCTGAATGAGTACACATGATCTGTCTGTTTCAGAAGGTACCGACGAATGTTTGCAAGTGCCTCTGCCTCGGTCGTGGAGTAGAAGTGTGAGAATTTGGGCATCATATGAGGTGACAACAAGGCAGTATGGAAGAAATGAGCGTAGCAGGCATGAAAATGAACGGAAGCAATTGTGGTGTGGCAAGTGTAAGTGATCCGCAATGGGAACAGAAACATCTGAAGCAAACCAAGGCAAGGTTGCGTCATGCCCATTGGACGTTTGAACTCGAAGTGAAGAGAAGTGTAACTGGGTAAGGACGCCTAAATTTGGCACATTTTGCACGGATGACCACCTGAAGTTAAAGTGAGTCTATCTATTTCCGCTTCGCTTCATTTTGTCTTGTACTTTGAGATTTTCCGATCGGGATCGCCATATGAAGCAGAAGTCAAGCAACATGGCCGCTCAAGCCATCTCCTCGTCGCTGGACTTGGATAAGACTACTACCAATGGTGTACGACATGATTTCCAAACCCAAAACCAGATGAACAACTAACTGGCTCAGCATCTTCTAAGATCGACGTCCACTTCCTCCACGCACTCGACCATCAGTCCTCCCAAAGACAGCATCAAACTTATTCCAGCCTCTATCCCTACATTCAGTAATTCTGTGAAGTTAACAGGCCTTTTTGGTACATTGTCTTTGGCAAACCGTCAATAAAAACGGCCCGCCAAGATGCAACGAAGTCGCTCCGATGTCCTGCCCATCCTCAAGCCCTCAGCTTCCAGTGAGTTGCTCAAAATCGACAACCTTGACAACTTCATGGCGGCCTGCGCAGATTACAGACGAGGTATAGAAGCAGAATGGACGGACGATCGTTTGTTGGTGACAATATCTAGATGGAAAGCTCGGAACATTGTGGAACGCCGCGGGTAAGGATGACTTCAATCGCACATCAGAACGACCAGGCACGCCTAAGTGTTTCAGCTTGAAGAATCCATATCGTCTTCTTTGACGGTCATAAAAGGAATACACGAGGGGCTTGCGAGCGAAGCAGCGACACCGCATAGAAATGAGCAGCTTTCACCGTATAGAGATGGAGCTAGCTAAATGGGAGATGAGCGCGTCACTTGTAGTGATACGAAAGGTTGCAGACTAATATGAACTCCAAAAAACGTCACATCGATTCGGGCTGACTTGGAAGTGGTGGATATGTTCGCTGGTGAGTCGTAGTGTAGCTGACTAGCGTGTCCCGAATGGGAACGAGCATAACGTATCCGTGCACTCAACGATCGCCACAGCTCAACGATCGCCAAACGCCCCAACGGCTCAACCAAAAATGAGGCTATAGAGCCACACACAACGAATAATATTTTGAGATTTTGTAGTGGAGTAGTATTTAAGACTAGATAAACAACTTGTACTATTTATATTTACTTGGAAGCTTGACGTTGCGGCCGCGCAACGTTGTGATAGGTGGGGGGCTTGGGGGGACCTCCGCGTCAATATTGCCACCTCCACTATTACTAGCTTGTTTTTGACGCTTGTTCTTCTGTATAGGTACTGTTGAAGCCTTCCTCTTACCCTTTTGGGATAATTGTAGAGCTTTTTCTGCGTTGCGAGCTTCCTTCTGACGCTGTTTTTCAGCTGCTTGTTCTGCCTTCTCCTTTACACGCACTGCCTTAGCTCTTGCCCGTGCCTCACGCTTCTCCTGAGCAATTTTCTTGTTGTATTTACTAACTTCGTCTTGGATCTTCTTCCTCTCACTTTTTTGGAGTTGTTGTTTAAGTATCTTATGATTGTATGCCTCTCGACGCTCCTGTGATGCTGCAACCTTTGTTGGAGTCCACATATTCAAGCCACCATAGTACTCCTTGAGATCTAGAGTCTTCCTCTTCTTTTTTTGCTTCCCCTGATATAATATATGCTCGCGGAGGCCCTTATCTGAGTGTGTAAGAAGGTCAACACGGGCGTTAAGTGTGACTATCGCTGCACTGAGTTGTTGTACCTCCTTATGCTGCTTATCCTGGACATGCTCTTGGAATATACGCCTTATTTTCCTCTAATCTGACGCGCTGAGATTCGAAGTTGAGCTCTCTCGTGATTGTTGGTTATCTGTTGTAGTATTGTTGAACCTTTTGAGTATAACAGAGGGGTCAGGGGGCCATATACCTGTGACTTTGAAGGACTTGAGTATTGTCGATTCTTTGAAGGAGGCCTGCCACGCCTTCCAGAACAGGGGAAAGAAGTCACCCTTCTTGATTGCTGATAGCCCCTGGCTTCTCTCAAGAAAAGCAGTAAGCTCGTTGGAGTAGGCCTGTGAGAGTGGCTTGAACAAGCAGACGTTAAGCGGCTGCAACGTGTGGGTTGAATGGGGAGGAAATACAGCCAGGAGTATCTTGTTCTGATGACAGTAGTCAATAAAAGCAGGTGTAACATGCGAGCCATGGCCATCCAGTATAAGTACTCGGTACTGACGTCGAGCCTTCTCCTTGGTATAGCGATCAAACACCTCCTTGACCCAGGTTAAGCCAATATCGTCATTCGTCCAACCGGTTGGAGATGAGCTGATTACAACTGAGTGTTCCCCTGGGTTGATTTGGTCAACCCACGTTGATTGTATATCACTGGATGCCGACGCATATATGAGACTCGGCGGCAACACAGATCCGTCAGCACACACACATGCTACAACAGTAATCCACTCGCGAGAACCATCTTGCATGGCTTCTCTAACCCTCTTTTTATCCCACATCTGCCGACTGAATACCCGTTTTGAACGACTCAGGATACCAATCAAGAAGCCCTTCTCATCCATATTGTATGTGTGTTGTGGCTCGACGTCGTACTCGGTAAATTTGGTATGTAGGAGATCGAAATAACGGGTATACTTTGCCCCTGAGTCAGCTTGGTGACGATTGCGATCCATGCCGGTTGTCCATTTGGATACTAGTTGCTCAGGGTGTCGGTGTAAGAAGCTAGTAACCCAGCTTTGTGAAACTGGTTCTTGGGCAATCAGGGACGCGTATTTCTGTACAAGAGACCTTCCAGGAGGTAGACCTTGCTCTGTTAGCTGTTGTATATAACAGATAAGCTCTAACTCCTGTTCTGCGTTGAGTTTTCGACGATCCTGTGCCTCACTTGCTCGCGACGCTTGGACACCTCGATATCTTCGGGACAACGTTGTAGGATTAACACTAAACTTGGCAGCAATTTCTGAATAGTGAAAAGATTCGTGAGGTTGTAAGGAGTTTATTGCTTCAATCGCCTTGTCAATTGCACTCATATTGGTGGAGTTATGACGCGTCGAAGTATTGTTGTTGTTTGGTGTTGGCGATCGTTGAGCTGTGGCGATCGTTGAGTGCACGGATACGTTACTCGTTTTCCGTCGCCATCACTCCTCGGACCTTGCCTGTACAGGAAAGTCAAAAATCTCATGCACCCACGGATTGACCCTAAAAGTAGCCATTAGATGGTTGCAACTAGCAACAGACGTACGCAGTTGCTGGCAGCGACAGTTCTTCAAGGCTAAATCTGTTTAGGCAGTCGACAAGAGATTCCGCCGTTTGCTCCGCAAGGACAAGAACGCCGAGACCGACCCTGGACCCTTACAAGGTCCCCATTGGTACAGTCAACCTGTTCCTGACCTTGGTATTACCGACATCACTATCAAGCAGACCGCGTACAGCGTGATGGTACGCGATGGATCTGCTGACTGCGCGGCGATGTTGCCGTACGCGACATATGAGTGAAAGTATTTATACCCGAGCAACGCTGCAAGCATTTATCTTGATTTATCTCTCAGCTTAAACACACTTCGAGGATCAGTACTTGTTTGCAATCCCAACATGAAAGCCATTGCTCTCCTCGCTGCCGCCTGTGCGACCGCTGTCATTGCGGAGCCAGGGCAGGTCAAGCCGCGAGCTCTGTATACCATCGAGACTGCGCCTGGTCGGACTGTGCAGATCACCGAGGAGGAGCGATGGGAGCTATCTTCCGTGAGTTTTAAAGTCACTTGTCGCTCTACTATCGCTGATGAATGTAGAGCGGAGGATGTGGAAGCCACTTCTTCGACATTACGGAATTCAATGCCGAGATCAAGGCCGTTAAAGTTCCAGCTCCTTATCCATCCAAGTTCAAATACGAGGAAAACATAAGGCGACTGTTCCCTAAGCTCAACTGGGACAACATCAGGACGAACCTTGAGAAGTACGCGACTTACCACACCCGTTTCTCCGAAACAGTGACCGGAACTCAAGCTTCTGAGTGGCTCCTCTCCCAGGTTCAAGATGTGGTATTGAAGTCGAAGAAGCAGGGTGTCACGGCGAAGGCGTTTCCACACGCACTCTGGCCGCAGAAGTCCATCGTCGTGACAGTACCTGGACGCAGTAACAGGACGGTCATCGTTGGTGCTCATCTGGACTCAGTTAACGGCGCAAACCGTCTGGAAGCCAGGGCACCAGGTGTAGACGACAACGCTTCCGGCTCTTTCTTGCTGCTGGAGTCGCTTCGTGTGCTTCTATCTGATAAGGACTTTGGCCCAAGCAAGCTGCAGAACACTATTGAGTTCCACTGGTACGCAGCTGAAGAGGGCGGTCTCCGTGGGAGTCAAGACATCTTCACTCAATACGCCAATGCCGGAAGGGATGTTTGGGCTATGCTGAACCAGGATATGGTTGGGTACTCAAAGGGCACACTTGATGCCGGCAAGCCTGAGAGTTTCGGTTTGATCACTGATTTCACTGACTCGACCCTAAACGAGTACATTGGTCGAATCATCGACGAGGTAAATATGCCACACTTTTCCGTGTGTTAGCCGAAGATGACTGACCAAAACATAGTACACCGACATTGAGCGTGTCAACAGCGTTTGTGGCTACGCTTGCTCTGACCACGGCTCAGCTACAAGGAATGGATACCCCGCTTCGTTCATCTTCGAGGCAGCGTTTGAGTACCGCAACCCCCACATTCACACCGCCAATGACACGATTGAGCACATCGACCCTAAGCACGTACTTCAACATGGTCAGCTCGTGCTCGGCTTTCTGTACGAGCTCGGTTTCAGCAAGAGCAACTAGAGCCTTGAGATTCTTAAAGCATAAGTGGAGTTGTTATGCTGAGAGTATTCAAAGGGTTGGGTTTGCCCAGAACAGGACTGGGACGGAGCGAGGTGAACTCATACATCATCCTTGTTATATGCTTCCTTCCAACCATAATATTTTATTAGTCACATCAACCACTTATATGCTGCTTCTGTGCACCTTTCAGCGCGATACCTTGAATTTAATTGGTCAGACGCAAGACAGAGAAGGTTCAGGTCATGGTAGGAGAATCCCGGTATAGGTGTATCATGATCGGCGTTGTACGTTTATCACATAAATTCAGTTGGATGAGGTCCAACACACAAAGACACGATCTTCTAGGTCAAACTGGATTCGTGTTATGTGACCGGTTGGGCTTCTTCTAGGCTATTACCGAACGAAAGTTTTACAGACTGCATGTGAAGTTACTGAGTTGAAAAGATGAATTGCTATGTTGGTATAGGAACATGCTACAACGCCCTCAATGCCTAACTAAGGAGAACAATTTTAGATCACGAGGTCATGACAATTTTATACCAGGTTACCCCGCAGCTCCTGTTCCCTCTCAATCGCCTCGAATAAGCTCTTGAAGTTGCCCGCGCCGAAGCCACTGAAGTTGTTGCGCTGAATGATCTCAATGAACACCGTCGGCCTGTCCATCAAGTGCTTGGTGAAGAGCTGCAGCAAGTAACCGCCCTCGTCGAAGTCGATCAGAATATCCAGGCTCTTCAGTGTTTCGAAGTCCTCGTTGAGCGTAAGACCTGCCTTCTTGAGGCGCATCTTCATGCTGTCGTAATATGTCTCGGGGACCTTGATGAATTCTACACCTCTTGCCTTCAGGTTTGTGATGGCATTGATAATGTTATCCGTGCGAAGCGCGATATGCTGCACACCTGGGCCGCCATAAAAGTCAACATACTCCTCAATTTGTGACTGCTTCTTTCCCTTCGCCGGTTCATTGATGGGCATCTTGACGACCTCGTTCGGCGAGCTCATGACAATGGACTTCAGCGCGGAGTACTCGGTGCAGATGTCCTTGTCGTCGACACTCCAGAAGCGGTGGAAACCGAGCACCTTCTCGTAGTAGTCGCAGGCATTCTCCATCTCGTCCCAGTCTTGGTTGCCGACACAGTGGTCGATGGCTTCGAGCTGAATGGAAGGAAGAAGGCGGTTTAGTGAGTCGATAGACTTGGCTTCGGCGCGGTACCCGGGGAGGAAGATGCCGTTGTACGTTGACTTTTGGATCAGGGTGTGCGTTGTGTCGCCGTATGTGCGAATAGTGGCGAGTCTGACGGTGCCGTTGGAGTCAGAGACATCATGAGGCTCCGCGATAGATACACCACCAGCAGAGATGGCGGCGTTGTAGATGGCGTCGACGTTGTCAACTTCAAAAGCGACGTCCTTGACGGCATCACCGTGGCGCTCTTGGTGCTCGTGAATTTCCTTCAGTTGCCTTGCTTCTGCTTCACTGAAACGGTTGCTCTGCTCAAGACATCGAAGAGGCGAAGTCAGAATGAACGTAACACTGCCGTTTCGTACAACATGAGAGGCGATCGCCCTAGATCCAGTCTCTAGCCCGCGGTATGCGACACGCTCAAAGCCCATGCGTGAGACGTAGAAAGAAGCGGCTTGCTTAGCGTTGCCAACATACCAGTGGACATGGTGGTATCCGCGGTACGAGGCAAAATCTGAAGAGGAAGTGGCAGAAGGGACTGGGGAGCCGGGAGGCGAGATAGCTGCAGGAGCCATTTTTTGGTAAATGTTCAAGACAAATTACTTAGAAGTCAAGTCGAGGTATTGAGTGGATGTAAGGAAGAGTGTGAATGGGTGCTTGCTAAAATCAAACCGGGCATCCCGTGGTTGCCTTTATCTACCAAGCTTTCTGACTGCTCCTCATTTCCTTTCCTTCAAGAACCGAACTGACTGTAATCCATGCGAGGTTGCCTCAACCACCGTCATCAGAGTCCTTATGCCGAGAGCACGTGCGGTACCTTCCTGAAGCGAACACTGTTTGTCCGCTGATGTCCGTCCGCCCATATCCGCCCCGGTTGAAACATGAGTGCGGATTCCTGTCGGGTTACTGCAACTTTCCGCAATCAAAGTCAGCTGGATTACAGTCGAGATGGCATGGCCAACATTGCATTTCTCTTGGATAACACGCAAATAAGGTGGTGTTGATGGAGAGGTGTCGAAGAGATGTGGTGGTCTTATCGGGAAATCCGCTAGCCGTTTATGGCCCCCGACCACAATATCCGCTGTTGCCCGGTCGTTAAGCCGAAGCCTTACATTACTCACACCAACTGATATCAGACTAAATTTCGAGACAACTAAGAAAACATTCATAGAGCCCAAACCATCTTCGACTTCTTGTCAGCAAACTTGACCCACCAAACTTTGTAGCTTCGACCTCATAGCCAAAACTTCACCGCCACAAAACTCAAGACCGGTTACAATGGCCGTTGACACTATCAACACCTCGCTGTCAGCAAATGACGCTCGGATTTTGAATGCACTTTTCGACCCAGAGACTCTCCCATCGTCTGTCGCCAAATCAAAGGATGCGTCCGCCATAGACACCTCATTACCGCCGCATCCTACCATCTCCACATCACAACTTTCCATCCTTGAAACACAACAGAATGATATTGTTCGACGCACAACAAGCGAGTCTAGCCCCGAAACAATCGACGCAGAGATAGAGAGTCTCAACAATATCATTGCATCATACCCGACGTATCCAAGCGCCGTCGTTAACCGCGCAATGCTGCGGAGGATAAGAATCGAAGCAACGCTACCAAACGAAAGTAACATCTTCTCTGCACCAGAGTCGGACATTGAAGCACTGTTCACAGATCTGACACGCGCCATTCACCATTCACTACCAGCATCTTCGCCAACAGCAGCAGTATCCGCCTACCAGGCGCGCATATTACGAACAGCGTACTCACATCGCGCTTTCTTGTACCTAAAAGCAAGCGAAACAGGAATAGAGTTGAAAGGGTTAGGGAAAAGCGAACTGGAGGAGTTAGCGTCGAAGGATTTTGCGGCTGCTGCGCGGTTCGGCGATGAGGCTGCGAGGGAGATGAGCGTGCGGACAAATCCATATGCAAAAATGTGTGGAGCCATAGTGAAGAATGCGCTGAAGGAAGAGAGGAAGGGTGAGATGACGTAGTTTGGACAACTCGCAGCTTGTTGCTGAATTGAGAAGGCTCACCGCGCCCCGCCCGGGAGACGCTAGTTACGAATGCAATCCATTGACATTCGTACATTCGTCCCAAGCTTCATTAGCTTATCAGTCGTTGCTTGTCACAGTGAAATATGCCACCACCATGCAGTATATCCCTTTGCCCATTATGTGGGCGCAAACATCACCCTCCTTCCGATGAATCAGAGGTCAGCTCCGTCAATACGACTGTACGTGCCAGGGACATGACGAGCGCGCTGCCTTCAAATAGCGCGCAGACAGCCCGCTTAACGAAATGGCCACTTAACACACGATGCCCTTTGCCAGATCATGTTCTCAAATCAAGAGTATTGATTGTCGATCATAATGCCATCAGTCGGAAGGTAAGTACGTCAATAGATATTGTTTTCATTCCTTGTAACGAGGAACTGATCCCATCCGACAGTTGACACAAAAACTCCTGGACAAGATTGGTATAACCAGTGATCAAGCAGAAGATCCGGAACAAGGACTGTCCGTATACCAAGGTGATCCTATGAGATACGACGTCGTGTTTATGGATTGTACGTTGATATTCCATTGAAAGTAATGGTGACATTTCCTGATATTTTTCGCCTTAGCGATGCCCCTAAGAGACGTAACCGGAATGGATGTATTTCGTATGATTCGGGAGTTTGAGCGCCTTAATAAAGTTCCCCCATGTTTTCTTATATGCACAGATGGCGGGAGAAGCATCGCTGTTGGCCTCAGGGTTACCCATGAAATGGTGATGGACTGTGGTGTCGACTTCGTGCTTCCGTGGTATCGAACTTTCTTGCCTCTCTATGACGCACTGGCGGGGATGAAGGAGAGGTTCAAATGGCGCAATAGACCGGATGTCTTGACAGAAGTATGTGTACCTCAGATTGCTCTCAGTTCAGAAACGGGCTAAGTTTATGCATTGCTTTCAATCCCTTGATGATGAAGAATGCTCCGTTTACACCGTTTGATTGCAATGCATGGAGTAACGCATTCTCCTTTGGCTTACTTATAAAATCACATACAGAACTCCTCGAGTCCGTCAACTTTGTTCTACGTCCCTGTGCATGACTACTTTGGGCGCTTGTCTTCATTGCAGCCAAGAACAAGAGTGAGAACATTGGCCGGTTTTGAACGGTCTCTATCCTGAGGAGAGTACATGACAGGTGCTGATGAGATCTGCAATCGCTGCATGATCTTCGATGTTCAACTGCACCATTTCTCACACAACCGAGGCCCTACACATACACTGTCTGCTCTGCGTGCCCTTCACCCACTGGTGCCATTGTCGCTGCCACGCACATTACCATCCATGTCCCTGGAACAACGCGAATAGACTCCAAACACGCTTCAACCAAGTCCTCTCAGCGCCTCCAAAGAGTCTCTTCTCATCACGGTCGTCCCACCCGCCAACCGTGATAACTCCAGTTTCCCTGTGGTTGTCTCTGTTGAAACTCACCCGTCCCTCGACCCTCACCCCGTCCATGGTCAGGTTGGGTGTTAGATCGTTCAGCCCGCCCAGCGGTCCAGTAACGCCGTCCCACTCTTCCTCGGTAAAAACCCCACCAAGGTGCAAAGTGGTGATGGATGGCGGTAGGATATCGCGGATGTCAAGGGGCGTACAGCATGGTTCGAAACCTGGACTATGTGCGCCACCTTCAGGATTTGATGGATAGTGAGAAAGTTCGGGCCAAACCATAGCCCAGTTTGCCGAGACTGAATGTAGTTTCGTGAACATGGATAGATCGGCTTCGGTTGGGTTTGTTACTGTATCGCCACAGAACCCACGGAAAGCAATCTGGTTAGATTAGTTGAATATGTGCATACTGAGAACGAGTAACGTACTTCTTCTTCGTTGTACGAGGTATGGGTCAACACCAGACATTCCAGCGAATGTCTCGCATGCTCTGCAAGAGCCTTGAGAACGATTTTTGCATCGAAAAGGGAGTCAGATACAATGCAGCCGCCGGCTGCATATGTGAAGCGCTTCAATACCTGTGTACATGAAAGCAAATATTCGATGGCTGATGCATCGAATTGGCAACTGACTAAGAAGAATTCTTCGATACTGGACTGAGGGTGAGGGTAAAAAGGAACTTCAGGTGACCGCCCTTCACACCGCGGTTTACACCAGGAGAAACCTCCCCCCATCATTTTGGCAGCGAAAATGCGGAGCGACGGAAAATGCAGGAATGGAAGTGCCCAGTCAGCCGATACACAGCCTTCAGTGTCGTAATGGCAAACAGAGGCCGTGCGAAGCCGCTGGAGAGGAAGGCTTATTCTTTTCGCTACGTTTCCGTACTCGATAGCTATTCGACGCAAAAGGGACCCAAAAATTGTGTCTTTCCGAGGCATTGTGATCCTCAAGGTCTTGAGATTTGGTAGGTGATGCACGAGGACTGCCACAACACTATCGGGAGAGCCAGTCGCGATGCCAGTTTCAATCCGTTTGACGAAACATTCGTCTTCGATGGTCGCATCCAATGAAGGGTATAGAATCAACAGCTTCCTGGCAGCGTCCTGAAGCTGCTCCACGCCTTCTACTGGCATTGTAGCTGATTTATCCCAGCTGCCCGTGAGGCTGACCTCGCTGACATACCAACCCTTGCTTGGATCCTGGATTATATCTCTTAACATCCCCAATGCATTGCAGCGGGACACAACAGGCGCCTCCAGAAATGCCTGCCCGTGCTTCCTGAATAGGGGTTGGCATAGTTTCCAGTGTTCCTTGGAAGTGATCCCAAAGTTGACGCTCGATAAAGGGTCGAGGTAGTCTGCAATATTCAGCTTGATTTCTGGTGGGAGTAACATGGCCCAAAACTTACAACGAATGTGGGCAGCTTGCAATCCCCATTGACATTATGGAAGTAATGATCACAGCATGCACTATACCCAACTTGGCAAAGCGCAAGGCAGCAAGGCACTAAGTCTCTTGGCTGTTGTGATGAAGTCAACCTGGTCTGATCTTCTGCGATAGTGTTACCACATGCTCTGCCATATCGACCCTTTGGCTTATTTTCGCTCCCACACCACTCGATCGGAAAGTCGGTGCAAGACTCACACCGTGATGAGTCTCGACACTTCTTCTGGCTAGGCTGAAACCGTGTGTCGTCCCGATATTCTCTTTCAATGCCTCAGTCGGTTTAGTAATCTCGTGGTGGCAGACCTGAAGGTCCCATGTCTGTAAACAGTACGTGTAGGACAGTTCTCCAAAGCTCGAGTACTCAAAATGAAGGGCGTCGTGGGGACGGGTCATCTGTCTGTCAGTGTTCGACGTCGCTGTCTTTGCGCTCTATTTAGCTGGCATTGCAATCTGCCAATTTTTGCAGTGGTTCTTCCCCTCTCATTCTCCAATCATATTACTGGATATGAGAGGATTCATGTCCAAGGTCATAATGAAACATCTGCCATTCGGGGCGGGCTGGGTGTACAGAATTGTGTGCCTACGTTTGGTCTTGCCTAGTAATCCAAAGGAGGGTTAGTCTCCAGGACCTTTATCGACTGAGGCCGAGTTTGCAGATCAAAACAGACCTTTGATCCTTGGGCCTGTGGAACATTTGATGAATGACGTTGGAAGAGCTGCTGTTCGATGGCTGAGGGGAAGCAGACTTTTTACTTGATATTGCCTCGAGCCTGTGGTATCAAGATAGTATTTGTGAATATTCCAACGAATCAGAAAAACGATAGATGTTGGTGAATTGGCGCCGATGGTAGGAACCGGTGTCAATATGTCTACGGATGCCAAAGATGCATAGACAGTGATCCCAGCCCTGAACGTGTAATGGATCGATAGCTATAACACAGCATTGCTACAAGGGACTGAAGCTCTGGAGTGAGAATACTAATTATCTCGGATTTTCAAAGCTGTAGACGCATGGGCTGTTATAATTTGTTGTCGGAAACAAGGAGTTTAGGCTGAACAATCATCAGCCTGAGGTTGGTACATTCTTTGCGGCGCTTTGCAAACTCTCAAAAATGTCGTTTCGGTTCCAGTCATCCTCGTACAACACATGTGCAAATGAAGACAAGCGCCGCAACACCGGTCAAGTGGGCACGCACCGGTAAGACTAATCAAATATCTCGCAGCTGCAAGTGTAACCAGGGATCCACTTTGCCTCCACAGTCAGCGCCTCAGGATTGGCTCCACAGCCACTTTTGAAGTCAACATGCTATACCATTCCGAGATTGCGAATTGCTGCAAACGCAAACACAGCCCGCATTTTGAGGATGTAGCTGCAGTTCACTGCGCCACACCAGCCTCGTCCCACAACGTGCTACATGATAATAACAACCGGCATGCCTAGTCCACATACTTCTTCAAGAACATATTCCTCTTTAATTATTATCGCCTTTCTCCGCAGAGAGGACTTTGATTTACCGAACTAGAAATTTACCCAGCATTACTTTCAACCTTGTGTACACCAATAGGCGGTTTGCACGAACCTACAAGGCATTGTATATATTCTTACGCCTTATATACCATGGCTCCAGGACTCCGCCCATACCGCTATAAAGCATTAGACCCCTCAAAACGCCAGATTCGCCTCCTAAAAGTACAAAAGGGCCCGAAGCAGCAATCTTCAAGCCCACTTGATCTTTGCATCAAGCTGAGCATCAAGACATTCGAGATAGATCAAGCGCCTCCGTACGCCGCGCTTTCTTATACTTGGGGTCCAGAGAATCCCATCTACCGTTTGGTCGTGGACGGTCGCTATCTCGAAGTCAGGGAGAATTTATTTTTATTCTTCAAGGAATTGTCGCAGCAGGCAGCAGCAATAAAATGGTCCAACTGGAAGCAAACGACAAACTACATCTGGATCGATCAAATTTGTATCGACCAGCCGAATCATCTTGAGAGGAACCATCAAGTACAACTCATGTCGCGCATCTACCGTTACTGCGAAATGGTCATTGTCTGGCTGGGCGACCCGACACCTGAACTCCACGAAGCGGCTCGCGACTTGCAAGGCAGACCAGGAATAATGAGCGGAAAATACAGGGCTGCCAGTTTCCAGTCACTCAGTGTCCTATTGCGCAACAGGTATTTCACGCGTCTATGGATTGTGCAAGAAGTGCTGCTTGCAAGCCACGTCTTTGTCATGTTCCATGGGAACGTGTTAGTGTACTGGCCCGACGTATACAAAGTAGCTGCGAAGCACTCTCACCGTTTCAAAAGCGCCGGACTATCGCTGAACCTCTTATCCATGCTCGAGAGTAGTGGCATGGAGCGCTACAAGTCGCTGAAATGGTGCATTGATCGCTTTAGCGGCCAACAATGCGTCAATCCGCGAGACAAGGTGTACGGGTTCCAAGGCCTGGTTAGGAAACAAGAGCAGCTGAAAGTCGAGTATCGTAAATCGATTCAGAGTGTTTACCTGGATGTTGTTAGAATGCTACATTCTGCGTATCGAGCGGAGTTCCATCATCGATCCCCAGAACGGGCCGTCTATTGGTTTCGATCGGTGGCGCATGATTATCGAGACACTTTATTGACGCTTGCTCGGCACATGGGCTTTGATAAGTGGGACTGCGGGTTAGTAGGGACTCAAGCATTCCTTCAAGAAGTTTTTGGCCAGAGGAAGTTAAGACGTAATCAAGCCTCGGAAGCGGACGCGTATCCTACAAAGAAGAACATAGGGTTCAAACGTGCTAGGTCAAAGAATGCACAGGTGCGGGCTGGGCGTTGGTGGCATACAGTCAACGATCAACGAGTTTTTTATGATTGTAGACCCTGCTCTGCGACTTTGTGTGCGCTTGGAAATCACAGTGACACTGGAAGCAGGAAATAGATTAAGCCATATGACTGTAATAATATTTCTTGGCGCCTTGAAAGTGCGCCAGTACACGCTCTGTAGCATCCTTTGCATTCTTGCTTGCGTGGCGTCGAGCCCGCATACTCCAGTATAATCGCCTTTATTAGGGATCGATCAAGTACCCAATGCAAACATTCACAGTCACCATTCAGAGTTCTGCACATATTCCAACGAATGGATGAATTGTATAATATGTACCAACAGTATTAACAGAGGAAGAAAAGCCAAGTGTAAACGAATGTATGCGAATACTAAACTCGAAGTCTCCAGAACAAAACAGATCAGAAACCAAACAACAAACCAAAACACCCAAGCAAGATGACCCAAAACCCCATCTCCAACGCCATGCTAACAATGCGCTCACTCGCTCGAAGAAACAGGAGAAAATGCTATTCTAACCGCAGACGGTGGGATCGGAGCTGCAGCCCTTGAAGCCGGTGGCGCAGACGTACCAGAGAGAGCCGGCAGGGCAAGTAGTGTCCTTAGCCTTGGGAGTGGTGGTGTCTACCGGCTTGGTGTCGGGCTTGGTGTCGGGCTTAGGATCGCAGACGGTAGTATCAGAGCTGCAACCCTTGAAGCCAGTGGCACAGACGTAGTACTGAGAGCCAGAAGGGCAGGATGTACCTTCAACCTTGGGAGTGGTGGTGTCTACCGGCTTGGTGTCGGGCTTGGTGTCGGGCTTAGGATCGCAGACGGTAGTATCAGAGCTGCAACCCTTGAAGCCGTTGGCGCAGACGTAGTAGTTAGAGCCAAGAGGGCAGATGGTAGGATCAGACGGAGGAGTCTTAACCTCGGGAACCTTCTCTGTCGTCTTCGAATCGCAGACAGTAGTATCAGAGCTGCATCCCTTGAAGCCATTGGCGCAGACATAGTAGTTTGAACCCTCAGGGCAAACGGTAGGATCAGCCTTGGGGGTAGGATCAGCCTTGGGAGTAGTATCAACCGGAGGCTCCTCAGTCTTCTCCTCGCCCTTCAACTCGCAAATCCTTGGGTTGGTAGTGCACCCGATGAACCCATTAGCGCAGTTGTAAAACGAGCCCAGGCCCGCGGCGCCAGAGCAATCGTTGTAGAAGCGCTTCGGGCCGTTGCAGATCTCGGAGCCCTTCTCGTAGGCGACGCAGCCGAGGAAGCCACTGGAGCATTTGACGTCGGGAGTCAGGTGGGACATATCCGGGCAGAACTTGGTGGAGCGGGAGGAAAGGGTTGGGACGGCGGCGCCGAGCGAGATGAGCGTGGAAGCGACGGAGATGGAAGTGATGAAATGCATGATGAAGAGTGATTGGTAGGAAAGTTTGGTGTGTTGAAGATTAAAGCTAAGATGTAGTGAAGGAGTTGGATGAGATGTTGATGAAAGTGAGTGTCCTATGAGATGTAAGGAAATAAGGAAATAAGAAAAGACCTAGGAAAGAGACGATAGGAAATGTGAATGTTGATTGATTGTTGTTGTGATGATGAATTTACTTGACCGTCGTGATGCCAGAACTATATACTCAAGCATCGTAGGCTATGTCGCTACCTCACCCAGTATTTTCGGACGCCCAGACTTTGGCTTCAAGCCACACCCAGACGGGGCGCCATATATCCGCTCACTGTGCCACAGAGCGCTGGAGGGAGGTAATGGCGGTGTCCGCTAGAAGTCTTGGAAGCTGAGCTGAGTAGCGTCGTAGCCGAAAGTCATCGCTCTTCATTGGTCAATGGAGGTTGGTCGACTAAGAGTGAAGACTAAAACGCACAGCTTCGGCTAGTCATAGCGAAAATAGCTTTACAGCGATTGGTATGTGGGCGGAGTTGATCTTGGCAAAACCTCACGAGTGACTTTCTGGTTAGTAGAGCTGAGAGCAACAGAACAGACTAGGTTACATCAGCAGAGGTGGTTGTAATGTGGACGTGAGATGCCAAGAACCAGCTAGCCCAAGGCTGACGGAATGCCTGATTGGGCAACTAACCCACAGAGCATCACCTCCACTGCAAGCAACAATTCAATGCCTGTGGAAGGTGCATCACGTGCCACTGGTTGGAAACAACAGCAAGATCAGCTGCAAGATCGAAGAGCAAAAGCTGGACTGGTGGCTGAGACACAATGGCAGCTTCTTGAGGATTACGGTCATTAATATGAATTGGGTTTTGTTCTAGCACCGCTGCTGTGAGCAGTGAGATCATGTGGACATGATCGGTCTCATATAGAGCCCGAGATCGAAACTGGAACCTCCGTATCACCGCTCTTCTGAGCATTGGCAGGCTCGCCCTTCTGATCAGGCTTGGTGGCTGACTTCTTGAACGACTGCTCAAAATCCGCAATGATGTCGTCAATGTGCTCCGTGCCGACAGAAATACGGATGAGGTCCTAGAAACATTTGTCAGTATTGCTGTGCAGACAAACCTACGTCTGTAACGTACCTCAGTGACACCAGAAGCCTCCTTCTCCGCATCATTCAATTGCTCGTGCGTTGTGGTCCATGGGTGAATAGCAAGTGTCTTCGAATCACCAACGTTGGCCAAGTTCGAGATCAACTTGAAGTTGTCTACGACTTGACTTCCTGCCGCACCACCTCCCTTCACACCAAAAGAGAGTACACCTCCAAATCCGCGCTTGAGGTACTTCTTCGCAAGCTCATGCGACGGGTGGTTCTCAAGACCCGGGTAAGATACCCAGCTTACGTTCTCGTTGCTTTGCAGCCACTTGGCAAGCTTGAGCGCGTTGTACGCGTGACGCTCGGCACGCAGGCTGAGTGTCTCGATACCAAGAAGCAGTTGCTGAGCGGCGAAGGGGTTCAGCGCCGCGCCCAAGTCACGCAGGATCTCGACTCGGGCACGGATGATGAATGCGATTGGGCCAAAGGTATCCACGAATTTCAAGCCATGGTATCCTTCTGAGGGGTCGTTGAATTGGGGGAAGCGCTTTGCGTGCTTGCCCCAATCAAACTTGCCGCTGTCGACGATGACACCGCCAATTGTTGTGCCGTGGCCTCCGATCCACTTGGTTGCTGAGTGAACAACAATGTCTGCACCGTGGTCGATAGGACGGATAAAGTATCCTCCAGCACCAAATGTGTTGTCTACGATGACTGGGACGCCAGCTTCATGTGCAATTGCGGCGATCTTCTCGAAATCTGGTACATTGTACTTGGGGTTGCCAATGGATTCGAGATAGATGGCTTTGGTCTTATCGTCGATCGCGGCCTTGAAGTCCTCTGGTTTGTCGCCATTGACAAACTTTGTCTGAATGCCTAGCCTTGGGAAAAAGACCTTCAGCTGGTTGTATGTGCCTCCGTAGAGATTTGTGGTTGCAATAATGTTGTCTCCGGCGTGCGCAAGGGCATTGATAGCGATGAATTGGGCGGACTGGCCTGATGAAGCCGCTAGGGCTGCAACACCGCCTTCGAGCGCGGCCATGCGGGCTTCAAAGACACCTAAACCAGCTTAATAATTTTGACACGGCCCTAATTGCTTATCATGCTTACCAACGGTTGGGTTTCCGATACGGCTGTAGATATTGCCAAACTCCTTCAGGCCAAACAGCCTCGCGGCGTGAGCGGAGTCATTGAAGGTGTAGGACTATCTACGTCAGCTCTTTTGATAGGCTATATTCAGTGAAGAACGACATACCGTGGTTGCGTAGATTGGCACAGCACGCGAATTAGTCGCTGGGTCTGGGCTCTGCCCTAGAAGTCAATGTTAGCAGTGGGGTAACTAGAGAGCTGTGACAGCTTACCGGCGTGCAATTGCAGCGTCTCGAAGTTCTTGGAAAGTTCCTCGGCCATTGTGGTGAATCTATCAAGCTTGAAGGATGTGTGAGGGGGATATTGGTTTCCCTATTAATCTTGGGTCTGGTGGAACAGCTACAATGAAGAGGGTCCTGCTGTGTTGAAAAGGAGTCTTGGGCAGAATCGCACAAAAGAAGCCATCAGTCACGTCATATAAATAGTCCCACGGGTTTGGGGCTCGCTTGACCTGAGTGTGCTCCTTCGTGGGGTCCACTGCGATCGTACAGCTCCTTACTCCCGCTCCGGGCGTCGGCCACAGGGAGCCCAGGCGCCCATCACGGTGTTTTATTCTGCAAATCGATAATTCTAACCCAATTGCTACGGTCTTAGCAAAGAGCTGCCTGTCAAGCTTGCCGGTTAGAGGTATGATTGGAGCTGAAGCTTGATGTACCGAATTGCGTGATCTTTGGAGGGGCAGCTTACCCCGCGCCCATGTAAACAAAGGGACTAGGATGATGACCAGGGTCCACGGTTCATGCCGGCTCGCCTTTGATGGGGTGTGCCGCATGCGTCAGTTCTTGTCTTAACAAAAGAGGTATCGATGCCGGTGGAAGGTCGACTAAAGGCAATTTGTGGATTCGTAGTGAACACATGTCGATGGGTTTAACATTAAACATAACTCCATTGCATTCAGCGCGTCTACTGCTGATATGACTATATGCGTACCCGGCATGCCAACGTGCAACGTCGGCCAAATGGGATAATACCCATGCCGCTGAGACAAGGCCATCTACAGTATCTCAATTTGACCCAGCAAGTGTTGCAGACAGCCGCCGTTTTTTTTTAGCAGGAGCCCACCAACACGTATTGAAGACACATGATAAGAATGCAGGTGCAGCGCCATAGGGGGTGAGCGCGTACACTGGGCTTCGTTTTCCGTTACCAACAAATGAAGACGGGGAAAAGCAATGCATTAGGAAAAGTGCGGCTAGTGTGCCTTTGCAAGGAAAGTGCGTACGTGAGACAACATGATGCAGACATGAATCGCCCGCAATGACATGAGCTCGACAATCATCCAAGAAACAGTAACAACAAGATATAGAAAAGGAGATGTCGCGAGATCGCACGAATGTTGTTCTCGGGTATATTGATGTTGAAGGAAACAAGAGTCGAGAGGCGCCAACCATTGATACTCCAAAGTGTAATCGCAAATAATAGATCGAAGAACAGGGAAGTCAGACCAGAGCAATGGGTCTAGACGTTCACCTCTGGAACGTGACGCTGGCGTTGCGTGCCGTCTGCACGCCGGTAGCTCATGGCAGCTCGGTCCATCGGCTCTTCCATGTCAGGCTCATCGTACGTGTAGCCCGGTCCGGAGAGCACAGGCCGTGCACCCTGCGTCAAGCGCCCGGTGACGTGAGTCTGGTCAAATGTGTTCGAGAAAGATCGCTTCTGACCGGTTGTACTTGTTGTCATTGGTGGAAGGTTCGAGGCAGGGTAGTTATGCATAGCGTAGTTGGAGTTGGAGGCGTCAGAGTTGGCAGACATGGTACCAGAAGACATGGCGTTCATTGGCGAGCTGTACGATGGCGACACAGGTTCCAGCTTGTCTGCACCGATCGGCGGTTGTAGCGTCTTCAGTGTAGGTAGCGCGTTACTGCTATGCGGGTGCATACTGCTAGGTCCAGAGATCGAAGCAGCGCGGGCAAGTGCTTGCATTGGCTGTATAGGCTGACTCATGGACTGGGAACGTTGTTGGTATTGGTCTACTGGACTGTAAGGTGACATCAGTTGCGGTTGGCTCGAGGGCGCGTATTGTTGAGTCGGCTGAGGAATGGACGGTCTGCGGTAGTCGATTGGTTGGTGATGGGCGGGCGGTTGTTCCTGGCGGGATTCATAGTGGGACTGCTGCGACTGCTGGTGGCCTGGGTATCCGTACGATTGGTTCATGGGCATGGTGGTGTGAGCCTGGTAGCCGTTGTATGCAGGCTGAGGCTGGTGCTGGGGCTGTTGTGGGGGTGGTTGTGAGTATGAGGGTTGAGGCGGTTGCATCATATGGCTTGCCGGCGGGGGAGCATACTGCGGTTGCTGTTGGTACTGAGGCTGGTATTGAGGCTGGCTCGGCATATGAGAGTAGCCGGCATTCTGTGGAGGAGGCATCTGCTGGTAGTTGGCACTCGGCTGCTGGTAGGCTTGTGGCATGTCGTCCATGCTTGGGCGGCGAGGAGGGGCCAGCGAAGCGTTACTGGCGTCTGACACGGATCGAGGGCGTTCGTCCATAGGGGGGCCAGGCGCTGGCATGCCGGGTTGGCCACCGTACGATTCTGGCGTTGGGGTGCGTCGTGCTCGTTGTCCATACTCGTTCTCCTCGTCGTATCCATCCCACTCCTTGGAGCTCTTGTTCTCGCGGCGCCTCATCCTGACATCGCGTCTTATGCGAACACGGCAACCCTGTTCGGCGACCATGCGGCTGAGGGCAGTGCTTTCTGACAGACCAGGGAACTTCTTGGCGGAGAAGACAGTGAACGGGGCCGACTTGACCTCGCAGCGGTTGGTGACGAAGCGGTTACCGTCGTGAATCACGTTCGGGTCATCTGGGTCCAGATCCTTGACCTCGCTCAGGTTCTCGAGCAGGGCAAAGCTGAGGCGGTACTTGCCCTCGTGGCGCACGGAGAGATCGGGGAAGATGAAGTAGCCAGCAGGCGTTGGGCGATCGAGATAGGCCATGCCAGCGACCGGAGTGCCGGTGAGGACTGGGGTGCCGGAGATGGAGGGTGCTGCGCGGCCTGCAGCGAGGGGACGGGCATTCTCGAGACTGGCGTGCAGGAAGAAGTTGGCGTTGTAGGCAAAGGTGACATCCTGGTCGTTCTCGAAGATGCGCAGCTCGACAATCGGCGGAGGATCCACAGGGCGACGGTCAGCGCTCGACTTGGCACCGCTGCCACAGGCACGGGCGCGCTCAGGCTGCTGGATCACCTGCATGTCATAGCGAATGCGACGGCCATCCTTGGTGGTGCGGTGAGATGTGTTCTTCGTCTCGTTGGAGACTGGGATTACTGATAGAGACATTGTGGGTTGATGTGATGGCTGGGATCGAGTCAGCGGCCGCGTGGGGTTGAGGATTTCCAAGGTTGGGGGACGTCAGGGACTGGCACGCACATTCCCCAAGGGAAGGTTCGACGGGGCCTGCACTGGCGTCGCTGACCACACGCTTGGAAAATCAAAGAGAAAACGAGGAACACGGTCTGTCAGAACCTCGACCACGGAACAGTCGTGTCTGGAACTGGCAGAACAGTCGTTTGCAGCGCAGCGGCTCGTGAACGTGACAGGAGCAGCGTCCATAGCACTGGTTCGCCAGCCAGCCTAGGCGTTCGGGCAATGCATTCCAGCGTCACGGAAGAGGCATAATGAAAAACACTTACACTGTAGAAGACAAGCTAAGAAGGAAAGAATTGATGCTGCGCAACTGGTCGTTTGAGTCGACGGCGACAGTGCAAGAAGTCCGGCGAGCAGTGGGCTGCGAGGGCGAGGTACGCGGTGGTCGAGGTGGTGTCGATGGCTCCAGCTGGCGAGGGCGGCGGACGCGGTGCAGCGAGAGTGAGAGGAGGGCGACGCAAGAACTGGCTGCTGCTACAGACGTGCTGGATCGTCCGAGGGTGTCGCTGCGGTCGCTCTCCCGTTGGGTCAACGGTGTCGTGGGTGAGAGGTGGCAGCAGGACTCAGGACGAGAGTTGGAGAGACGCACTGCCCAGATGGAGCGAGATGAGCGAGAGTGGGCGCTGAGTGGGCGAGGCCGCGGCGGGCTGGGAGCACCCACGCAGCCTAGCGCTGTTCACACTCAGGCTCTCTCCAGCTTTAGCCGACCCGCTCCTTTGTCCAGGCCGACTCAAACGGTTCGCGAGCCCACCGGCGCCAATGACGGCCGGGCGCCCACCCCAGCGCTGCAAGGCCTGCGACATGCATGCGCCATCTCAGAAGGAAGCCTCGCTTCCAGCTGCTGACGGCGCCCGCTGCCCACAGGACGCTCCTCTGCGCTGCATGCTCTGCAGCGCTGGCGATGCTCCTGGCGCAGCATCTCGTCGCTCGCGGCCCCCAATCTGACAGCCAGGCTCCCCCGGCATCGTATCGTCGTCGCACCGCCGCAGAGGCGGGCCACTGCGGGACGCGAAACGAACCTGGCGAGCGCCCCGGGACTCTCCAGCGCTCCGTTCTTGGAAAGTTTGGCTAGAGCACGCTAGACCAGGCCCTTGCTCCTTTCCGCAGCCCGATTGAAAGAAAAGGTGTCACTACTGCACGCTCTCTCATCGAACGCTGAAGCCCAGCCATGTGCGTGTCCGTTGCTCCAACAGCTGGAGCGCAAAGCTGCCGGACGTTGCTTTTAGCTGCATAGCCCTGCCCACGCGTCACCAGCTCCCATTGTCACCTTTCACCGCACCCAGCTGGCGTTGCCCTGCTTGTTCCGAGTGGCCGTCAAGCACCGACGAATGCAATGGGGCGCATGCACTCCTCACGCGGTCTCTGGCACTGGTGCGCAACTGCAACCCCAAAACACAAAGCTGCCAGCCTAACCTGTCGTGCCACCCAAAGCGGGTAGGCAGGCAACACACTGCAGCAAGCATGGCCTGATCTTTTTTGCACGGAACGCAGAACTCAAATTCCACTTTTCATCGCTCGTCGCACTCCAATCTGCTGGCGGTCTCCGGGACGGAAACCGAAGCCTGCAACCGCTGGGGTCGGCTGCCCTATTGGGAGCCAATAGCCGTACAACAGCCCTGGAAGTTTACCAGCAGTAGGAGCTTGGAGCGGCCAATGGCCGAGTCTCACAGGATGCAGAGCCTGGTAATTCCCTGTCGCCCTTGAGCTGGATTGCCCCACCTGGGCCAAGTGGATCATTTACCAAACGCTGATTGGACAGACACTCTAACGGATGCACACACCCGGCCCGCACCAAGCAGACGGCGCGCGCAATCTCCCTTGGAGCGATTCATGTGCTGATCAGGCCTACCCTTTGCACGACTCGTTCTGTGAAGAAGGTCCGACTGTGCATCGCAGACAGTGTTGGAACTTGATGTGGTGTTCATGTTGATTGAGATCCGCTGTTCGGGCTTACCAGAAGACCGAACTGACAAATTCTTAGCCTCCCAAAAGAAAAGTGGGTAATACCCATCCCGTCTTCCCGCTGTCACCTCAAACTGGGCCCCAGCCAATACCGAGCGCAGCTTCAGCCATTTACGCCCAAGCAACCGTTGGACAATACCCACTACAATTGTGCGGGTCTGAGGGTACGGGCCGGGGTCAATTATCATGGCTAGATCTCCTGAGCTGTAGACGTGGAAATGCTCTATTGTGGTATGGTATGAATTCGAATTATCAAACCATGATCTCCACGAATCGGAACAAAACCTGTAAATTTGGAATCCAAAATCAAGGCCCAACATCAAGGTCCCTGGATGGAGGCGTCGGAAAAACCCGAATGTTGATGATGTCTCGGCTTCAGTTCCGAAGGACGGCATCACCATTCGAACAAAAGAACTGTGGGGTACTACAATCTTGCTAATGGCCACTCTGCATCATACGATATCGCTTTGTCCAAACACTCTTCAACTAAATAAATTCTGGTGTTCCACTTCCAGCCCAGGACCACCACTGGTGGAGTACCAATCGATCACAGTGTAGCATCAACGAGGCGCACCTCAAAATGAGACAACTGCAACCCTCTCCGCAAGCCACACCCCATTTATTGGACGCGACACCCACCATCGCTACTTTCCACTTGCCTACGCCAGAAACAGGGTCGTTCTGGCACACGCATCGCACGTGGAAAGACGCCTGCAAGCCACTACACGCTTTCAATGTACCTGTGTATTAGTGTGGGCTGATGTCCGGACCTACATATGTCTCACGTTGAGTCGCTCTGCGGCACGGTGCCTATGTTTATGGGCTTCTGTGCGTTGGCATGCGCCTTTCTCCACCACCAGTGTGAAGAAGCCATCGCGAGGAAGGGAAGGATCCTCGCTCAGCGATCGTCTCTCAAGTGCTTTCAGAGAATGTGGGGTTTGAGCTCAGGTCTTGGGTTCGGATTGCCATCCTGGGCCCCCTTGCTTCATGCTAGATCCTACTGCGCGTTGTTGCGCCAAGGTTGAGCAATGACTCTGATTTCGAACAGCCACAGCCAGAAAGATCACATCTTGCATGTCTTTAGTGACGATCCTTTAGAATCCTGCCGAGCCGATTCCGCCGAAAAACAGGGCTTGATATCGCCCACATTTTCCATTTGGTCGTCGAGTCGACTGATCCGTCACTGCAGTAAACCTTTTGGTCACGTCACAGACCGAACTGAAGCTGACCGTGCTGCTTCACAAGTCGGCTAACACTGATACTTCTGGTCGATACCACAACGAAGACACAATGAAAGCAATCAAACTCTTCCCGAGACAATACAATGTCTTCAACGACAGACTGTTTAACACAACGCAATTCAACACAGGTTAAATATTCTGTATATAAATTACTACACCCATCATCAACCCCACTCACACCACCCCAATACCCGACAGCAACAGCCTTATATCCACCAACCAAGAAACAAGTCAAATCATCCCATCCAAATTCACTCTCACATGCAACTCTCAACAGCCCTCTCACCTCTTAGCTCGCTCACATAGCAACCACACCAATGCTGCGCTCATGCCTCCCCAACCTCCCCCAACTAGCCCACCTGTTCTCTTCCCACACCACGCCTCAACCCTCCACCCCGCCCAACCAGCACGCCTGCGACCTAACCGCCATCCCCTACTCCTCCTGGCACCCGCCGACATGCCCCCATAAGTGCGGGACCATGTGTCCACACCTGCCGCTTGGCGACGATACAAGGGTAAACGGGCGGCGGGTGTGTGGCCCGCCGAGTTCAGATGAGATCATCGGTACTGGTGAATCTGCTCGATGGGCATGTGTGCCAGGTGTGGTAGGTCAGGCGCAGGGGGTGGGGTTGGATGGGTTGGAGGTGGGTGATCGTAGTGAGGGCGTTGTTGTGTCTGAGGGTGAGGATGAGCGTGAAGGGAGAGGTAAGGATGGAGGTGCTCATGCTACTGCCAGCGGGTCTGGTGCTGATGCGATGGGTATTGCGACGACCATACTAATGTCCGCTAAGGTAGGTGGTGGAACTACGTTGGGTTCGTCAGGCGTGTGTGATGATGCTACTGCTGATGCTAATGCTGGTGCTCACGCTGGAACTACATCCAACACCTGCCGTCAACCAGCCGAAGATGAGACACAGATCACGCACCCCTCCTTCAACGACACCACTGCGCATAGCATACCCGTACCGGACAAGCTCAACGCGCTGTTTGATGCCTACTTCGACTTGGACGAGCTGTCCGACGCTGAGTACTCCTGCTCATCTTGTATCGACGCTAATCGAGAACTCACCTCTCCAGTCCTGCAAGAAACTAACCCTTCGTCACCCAATGCTGGACAAAGTACGCAACGCACATCACCACTAGAACGCGGCTGTATTGTAACCCTCGCCGGCTCACGCGTCTTGGAATCTGGCAATGAAGAGAACATCAAGGTCAGCGCTTCGCCTACCGTGGTTAAGGATGCGGCTGTAGACCTAGCGGTAAGCACATATGTGGAGGGGGAAGGTGGGACATTGGGGCATGTGTACTTCAACCACCACAATGGAGACGACAAGGTCACGCGGTGAGAGAGCATCATCATGGTTGATAGCAAGGCACCATAAGTTGGTGAGCCTTTGGCTTTGAAGCGGGTTTGATTGTACATTTAAGCAAGTCTCGATGATCTGGGGTTTGTAGGTTTAGGTACCAGGCTCTCGCTGGTTGTTAGTCGTGCGTACACATAAATCCCGCTTCCAACTTGCATGTTCATCTCCAGTTTTGATGACCACCCATGATCCTGTGTTCATATCTGACGGCGAAAGCGCGACGCCTCCATCAGAAGAGTCCGTATCCTGTGTGCGTTCATCTGCTGTATCTTTCTTTTGCCTGTGAACGAGAGTTTTGTGGTGCGATGCAGCGATACCTAAATCAGTACTGCCAACGGAAGTATTGTGTACAGTTTCAACCTTTTCTCCCTTCTGGTCCTTGTATGTCTCTCGAAGCTCCGGTCGGAAAGATTCCCTTTCGAGACGCTTGAGTTCTTCGCGAGTCCTGATTGCCATTTCCTTGTCGTCTTGCGCGATGTGTGCTGCAAAGTCATCCCAGGCGCCTATTATTGTAAGTGTCAGCAATCGATTGATCAGTATTTATATCTGATGCGGTACCCTTGGAATCCGAAGTCGTAGTCGGCTCTCCCTTAATCCGCTTCGACGGAGGAGATGGCTCCGGTGAGTTCGTGATGGATCGGTAATGAACACGAGATATGTTCGCGTTGCTTCTAAGCCAAGGTCAGCTTTCAGTCTTTGATCACTAATGGCATCACCTACGCTCTGGAGAGCTCCAAATTTGCCTCCCCTGGAGACAGGGCACCGATGCCGCGAGCTATGTAGTGATCATCATGACAATCTGTCTGACCGATAGTGCTACGTGTGGAGTCTGGTTGCGATGCTACCCTGTTTGCTTGTTGGGCTCGAGCCGTGTCAAACGTCGGGCGTGTGTTTGCTGGCGATGGAATATTCTCAGTTAGCTCTTCCAAATGACCCACATGTGTATGCGGATTATCTGACGCGGATGTATCATTGGCCAACTCTTGCTGGTAAGCTGCACGCACATAGACCTTGCCAAGTGGATTGGTAGGGGTGGTCGGATTTGCGGACGTTTCATGTGCAGTTGTTTGTAGAGTACCATCAGCGCCAATACTATGTTCCAGTAACTGCATAGCATGAGAAGCTGGCCGAGAAATTACCTCTTCTGATTTTGAATCAGTGTCTTCACGATCGCTCTGGCTTGACCGGGGAGGACGTCCATAGCAGTCGTGGGTACGAGGGCGACCTTGACAATAGGGGGTGACGGGAGGGCGGCGACGTTGCTTTTTATCGCGAGAAGTCGAAGGTATATAGGCCGGGCTCACTTGACCACGATGCTGTGCCGGGGTGTTACGGTCAGATTCGCCTCTAGGTAGATGGTGCGCCGAGTCAACATCTGGTTTGGGCACAGCAATACCGAAGCCATACTGCTCGTCCCACTCCAAGCAGTCATCCTCTCGTCCCTGGTGTGGCGGAGCATGTGGCATACTGGACTCTGTTTTGTATTGCACCCGAGTAGCTATTGGCTCTTTATGGGCCATGAGGTCCCACCGATTTCGTGGAGGTGGACTTACTGTTGCCTTTTTGATTTCGTGTAGTGGATGGTCTGAGCTACTGGGCTTATCCACAGTATTGTCGTGTGGGCGGGAGATTGTACTGTGCGAGCCTGATTGTTGTGCAGGAAACGCCTGTCGCTGGTGATTGAACGGTTGTCCTGGCTTCTCTGTGGGCTGTGCTTGGATACTGGACTGACGCAAATCGAAGGGCACACTGGCTTGACTCAAGTAGCTGTTACAAGCAGGAGAGGTACGCTGAGTGTAGGCCGAATGATGTTGCTGCCCAGTCCATCCATTGTGATAACCCGGCAATGTGTACTGTGACTGTTGTTGCTCACCATACCAGTACCCGCCCTGACTACTGTGATAGCCCTGCCATGCGTACTGCGGATTTTGCTGCCGACCCTGCCAATATGGACTCCAGCCATTGTGAGAGCCCAACCATGTGTACTGTGGTTGTTGCTGCTCGCCCGGCCAGTACGCAGCGGCCTCACCGCCATGAGCCTTATTCGAACTATCGCCGTGAAGCTTATTTGATTTGTCACCATGATCCTCCTTCGAACCATCACCATGACCCTCCTTCGATTCCTCACCGTGAGCCTTATCAAGCATAGGTATCAACGGGACATTCCATTGATAAGTTTTCGGCGGCGGCTCCATTGACGACGGACTTGGCGTGCGCTGTTCAAAGCCATGTCTGCGAATGTAAGCCAAATCGTCAAAAGACAGCAAAAGGGAGACATTACCGAGACTGTTGGTCAGGTGCATAATTGCCGTAACCGTTGTCATATCCAGTGGTGTACTGTTGGGCTGCTGCATACTGGTGCTGGTATTGCGCACTGTGATAGTAGCTCTGCGCAGCTGATAGAGGGTATGGAGGCGCATGATACTGGTACTGAGGGTTCTGATACTGCGGCTGCTGTTGATACTGCGGTTGCTGCGAGTGATACGGGTGCTGTTGCGAGTACCGCTGATGATCCTTCTGCCCTTCCATCTTGTCGAGCTGTGGACGCACCTTGTTGCCAATGGGCGCGGTATGGTCCGGAAGTGCGTAAGTTTGTGCGAGGGATGCCCAGAGGATCTGGGCGAACGACATTTTGGAGCTCCGTTTGCATATGTGGGGGCAAAATTTGGAGGTGAAGGGGAGTTGGGCGACTCGATGGATCAATGCTTTGCCGAGGCAAGAGGCAAGAGCTGCCAATACGCAGCTGCCCAAGTATGCATACACGAGGGACGAAAGGCTAGCAGTAATATTCCATTTGAGCATGTAATGAAGATGTGATCGAGACATGGATATGCGGACACTCGATTACTGAAAGGGACAAGACTTGACAGAAGTTCGTTTCATCTGACCTCCACCTCGGAAGGAATCCAAGTCATTGACAGTGAACAAATAGCAAGCAGCTTCAAGATATCTCCCACTAGGTTCGAACCCAACTCTATACGGCGGACGGACAGTAACGGCTCTAGAATAAGGACTCGGCGCGCGTTTGAAAGGTACCAGAGCTTTAATGTGTTGCGACTCTGACTGTTACGAAAAACAACCTCATCCGTGTCTACTTAGGATATAACTCACAATATATTGCGTTCCTTGCATTTGGTTCATCTCCTGCCCCCAATCAGAGAGCATTCGACTATCCAGGCAGCACCACGAGGAGGCGCAAGGATCCGACTTCTACCGCCCACCCATCTCTTACGGTCTCCCGCACATTCATGCGCGACCCACTTTCTCCAGACAGGATTAAGCACCTGCCCCGCTAAACCAACAAGCACAGAAGCGAAAAGGACGACAACAACGTTGTGTGCGACGAGCCCACAGAGGCGGACTAGTAATAGTCAGAACAAACGACGAACCGAATGGCACAAGGAGCGGGATCGAAGAATCGAGAGCCCAGAAAGCGGCGCTTGGGACAACTCTCCCAAGCTCTCGAAACGGGGGCCGGAGGGTGTTTGCAAGCAACGATTGCCAGGGACCTTGCGGTCTGTCAGAGCGCACGGCCTCGGCTCGAGAGCAAGAGGCGCGAGCTCAATACCTGTTGGCATCTTCCACGCGCTTCCGCCTGAAAAGGTGGACACTGGTGGCGGGGTGGCCCCTACATTGCAATTCCTTATTGATAATCGACGACGGACGGACGGACGGGACGGGACGGGACGCGAGCGGGTGCTCCAGCGAAAGTGACTCGAGATCTAGACACAAAGTATAATCTCGGTGGAAACGTGGGCGAACCCAATAGAACAAGTGGAACATGCAGCAAAGGTACCTGTAGACAAACGTGCCATGGACCATACAGGCCTGTCAGAGTCTTCCCGAAGAGGAACTCAACGTCGGAGGCATCTCCCACGCGCTTCCCTCTTAAAAGAGAGATACTGGTGGTGGGGACAAGAGTCCCTGTCGTGCAGGT
The DNA here is from genome assembly GCA_004835665.1 of Phoma sp. XZ068. NCBI lineage: Eukaryota > Fungi > Ascomycota > Dothideomycetes > Pleosporales > Didymellaceae > Phoma > Phoma sp. XZ068. Next base: position 1,247,338 of record RBKR01000001.1, read on the forward strand.
TCTTTGTGCGAAATCGTCAAAGGGCGAGCGCTGAGGGAAGACCTCGTCTCAAGCCAAAAGTAACAGAACTCGACATTGAAGTCGAGAGAAGCCAACGTAAACCCAAAGTGGAGCAAACACTCTACACAAATATACGCGACGGGCCTCAGATCAGCGACCTGAGGCTCACACCTCGGAGCAAAGAGTGACTGCTCTTCAGTATGCCATGGACCGTTCGGTCTGTCAGAGTCTCATTACGAGTCTCAATGTCGCAGGCGTCTGCCACGCGCTCCTCCCTGAAAAGAGAGGCATTGGTGGTGGGGGTTACCCCCTGAAGAGAAGGCTCCTCGCTCTCCGACGGCATATGACATGCAAGGTGTGGACGAGCGACGGACAACGCTGTTAAACAATAGCGTCGGCCGTCGACCGTAGTAATTCGAGTCGAGGACACGATCGGCCAACCCAAAGCACCCCAAGAAGGTTAAGGGGTTAGTTTCGAGGAGTGCTTCAGATCAGCAACGGCGTAGTCTGCGACTCACGGGCGTGCCATCCCACCATGCCAGCTCTTCAGGTGGGGTCTTTCAGGTGGGTGACACATACCATGAACCCGTTAGCCATGGCGGCTGTAGCCGAAGCGGCCTCCTGCTGTTGTTCAGCGATCTCCAGGTGTTCCATGCGAGTCCAGCTGCCCTAAAGGTTCGACCTTGCCACTATGCGGTCAGGGATTGCATATGTCGTAGATGTCAGGAGCTAGAATTTTCTCGCATCTCTCGGCGTTTGGGCGGAGAAGATGCAGAGTGGACCCTCGTGTATACTTGATATCTTTGCTGCAGTAAACCTTTACGTTCCTCGATCCAGTAACGGGGCTGAGCTCATGGGACTCTTGCCATAGACATGTGGGTACAGTCATGCTCCTCTCACACTTTGCCTTCGCAGTCAGGTACGAACAAGCCCTCGGTAGTCCCTACATGTTTTGTATATGGCCACAGCGTCGTATAAGAGTACCTCCATGCAATTCGCCAAGGGCATTACTGCCTATCAGAGATTGTAACTCTATATCTGCTGGCATCTCTCACGCTCGCTGACCTGAAAAGGCCGCACTGGTGATGGGGTTGATAACCCTGCAATGGAAAGTCTTATCCGAGCTGGGCGGTCTCGGTTATTTCGTAACGGAACCCAACAATGTCGATGTATGCTACGGCTTGCGAACGGACTGGTTGCCAGTTGTCGTAAGAAATCGATAAGCGAGGGGAGTGGAGGTATAATCGACGGGGTAGGGATGTGAATGAAAATTACAAGGCGCGCGTTAGTCGGTAAAGAAGCGTCGCGTTACGCAAAGAAATGATCCGGGGCAAACAACGATTGAAAGGTAAATGGTTGAGCTCTTGGCCAAGAACAGTTGTGAGCGAAAGTGTCTCGTGTGTCGAAGGTGAAGTGGATGGCCTCCAGGTATGGCTCACCAATAGGGGTCTGGTGTAGGGGAACGAATGTCACGGAACAGGCGTTTCTCGACTTTAACCTAGGTCGAGGTGATCTGATGGGCAGCACAAAGCTAGATACCACTGTAAATAGTACCATATATCGCGGAAGCATAGGGTAGTCGTGGGGTATGTGAGGGGTGATACCGAGTGTCTCCTTTTGGGAGCTGGGAACCAACCCTACCACGTCCGGCAATAACCACACGTCAGTAGAGTCATGCACAAATGTGCTCGTCCCGCCGTCTCGTTTCGTTGTTGTTACCTAGGGCGACCGGAGAAGACGTCGATCGAAGGTGCCAGCGAGTCGCTGGCAATGTACGATCCGATGGCCAATCCGCTCGCCGAAGTTGTCTAGTCGCTAGTCGCTATCTTCCATAAGTTCGGCCAGTTCGGCTTCTTCCTCGGCGGTCATCATTCCCTCTTTCTTCTCAGGCTCCTTTTCCTTTATCTTACCAAGCTGTTCATCCTCAGCTTCTTTGACTGCCTTAGCAAGCTCTGGTGCCTTCAGGCTCCACTGTCGGACTGTTGCGTCGATACTCACACTGACTAGTCTCTGACCAGGCAACAGGACTAGCCCGGTAACCTCCTCGAAATGTCCGGAGAAGGTGTGATGCAGCTTGCCACTGCCCTTCTCCCATACGCGGACCTCTTCGTCTCTGCAAGCTGTGATGACCCAGCCTCCATCTTCGTCGACAGCCACATCACGCACGAAGTCAGGATGTTCGAACGCCGAATCTTCTTCCCAAGTTCTGCCCCTGGAGAGACATTTTGCGGTTTTATCCGCAGAAGCAGTCCAGAGGTCTCCGTCTGAATCAAAGTGTATAGCATCGATGCTTGTCTCGTGTGCAATGACCGGCGAGGGCTCGATCTCTGAGGCTGTGGCAAAGCCAATAGACCAACGTCGTATCTCTCTGTCGCTACCGGCACTGAACACCGTTGCCGAATCTTCGTTCGCTTCATAGTCTGCAAAGTCAAGCGCAAGCGCGAGAATCCCCCGTGTGTGTCCCTTGAGCGTGTGTAGCTTGTTGCCTGTGGCGGCGTCCCAAACGATGATGCTCGCGTCCGCCGAAGCGGAGACGAGGATCTCCTTGCCTTGCAAGGTGAGCGGCAGGACTGCCTTGACGAAGTCACTGTGCCCTTGAAACCGCTTTGCCAGCTGGCCTGACGACAGTGTCCATGACCAGACTGACTTGTCCCAACATCCAGCGTATACCGTGTCAGATGTCGGTGAGACGGCGACTGATGTAAGAGGTGCAACAGGTCCAGAGAAGGTAGCGGTCACTTTCTTAGTCTGAGAGGCACAATCAGCTCGAGCTCTGCATAGCAGGTGCATGTGCAGCGGGGCATAGGGAGGTGAAAGGGAGGTGGAATGGAGGTCTGACCGACTTCAATATTGATCCGCTTCACGTTGCCGGCGGCCTCGGCGATGTATATCTGGTTCTCATCTTGCGGGTCCGCGGTGACGGCGAGTATCTTGGAAGGGAGCTTGAAGCGGCTGCCCTTGTCGTTCTTCGATTTGGCTGCCTTGCGCGCTGTCTCATTGAGCGCAGAGCTGTAGCCCGTTAGCGTTGGGCCGCCAGATGCCAAAGCGCAAGGCGTACGTGGTCTGGAAGTAGTGTCCTGGGTCGTTTGACCGAGACATGGTGTTATATAAGGGGTCGGGCGGGGCTGAGGGTGACGTGTGACTGTTCGGATCGCACCTGACCTGCATCCGGGCGTCAAGTACACGCTTGCAGGCGAGAGCCCCACCTTCAGGGTTCAGCCAAGCGAGGGAGATTCAGGAGCAACTTCACCATCACAGGGGCCAGGCATGCACATTCCAACGTAGAAATAACTTTGTATGTATTCCAAGATCCCTATGTATTATTAGCAGTACGTTGCAAGAAGGCTAAAACAGAACGCCAACGTCGCCGTGGAAATGTCAAGCGCAAAGGCTGTAATCCTCTATCTGGAGCTAGATAGCCCAGGTCTTCCATGCCAGAAACAAAAAAAATCATAAGTCATAAATAGGTCGTAAAGGAGTGAGGCGCCCATCCGGGGCACCCGTCATGACACTCGGGATATCTAGCAGGACACAGTCCAGACGCCTTTTGCCTGTGGGTATATGCCCAATATCCAAATGTGCAATGCAATCATAAGTCGTAAGTATGGTGAAACGCATGTACAGGAGCGTTTAGTTTTCGAACGCACCGGCGGAGGCACTTGCGGCGAACTCTCGGATCGCCCATCTCCATCCGCCGCGCTGCTCGCCAGAGTCGCGAATACCGCCGACCCAGCCTTCAACTCTGCGTCTCCAGATAGCTTCCTCCTCGCGCTGTCTGCGAATGAAGCTGGGCCCCACGTCAAACTCTTCGCCCACAAATGTTGGGTCGTCTGCATTTGCGGCGCCACCTGCGGCGCCACCAAAGTTATTGCCACCGACAACACTCTCGTTGTCCTTCAAGTCGTCAAGGCCTGCGAAGGGATCCTCTTCTTCGTCGGGATCTCCAACCGACATTGGCGATTGAGGACCGGTTGAGTGTCGTGGAGCCTTTAGCCAGGTCATCTTGACAGGGTCAAATACCATGCGGCCTTCGTATTGTACGCCTCGAGGGGCTGATATTTGGGATATCAGTGCTGGGCGGGGTGGTGAGGGGGCTGGCGCCGGGTTAGATGGCATCCTCATCAGACGTGGCGCCGAGATGTTTTTCTGTGCGGAGTGGATTGACGACAACAGAGTATGTGACATGGACTGCGAACGGTCGTGCGCGCGCCCGTGCGACATTCCTGGTGGCGCAAAAGTCGGTGTGCTTGCTGTGGTCAATGCAAGAGTCGTGGTGGAATTGTTGGGCTGAGAGAAGGATACGAGCACATCCTCGTTGCCTTCCCAGCGTTGCATGGAAGGATTATAGACCATTCCCTTCTCAGCTGTGTGATGGTTAGTGATAACATCGAGACATACAGCTTGGGTGTCTTACTTTGTGTGAATGGCTGCGTCATCTGCCTAATCAGTTGTGGCTTCTGGCCGGTACCCTTCTTGCGCAGAGCGGTCGGACTAGTATGGGGGCTTCGGGCAGCAACTTGTGCTTGCCAGCTCATGGGTCGAGGTGTAGGCGCGATAGGACCTTCGCCTCGCGATCTTGTACCTGCCAGACGCTGTTCACGGGCATTCCTACTAGCGGCGGTGTCTCGAGCAAATCGTGGCGTGTGGTCCGTCTTGGGTGGGCTCTTGGGTGTTTGAGGAAGTGGCGTGGTCATTCGATCTGGCATAGGCAGACGAGAAGTACTGGACTGTGATCGAAGCGTCTTGGTACTAGCAGTATTGCGGGGTGTCTTTTCGTATTGCTTCTCCTTGGTGGCCGATGTTGGCAAGTCGTCGAACAGGTCGAGCTCGTGACCATCGCCAAAGTTTCGCTTTCGTTGAGGTTTCGTCAATTTCTTTGGTGGCGGTGGGTGACGACCAAGGGCAGATGGAGCCAGATCTCTTCGTACTCCAGCACGACTGGGGGTTTCCATCTGGCCGGAGATCGACATGCGTGAGTGAGATCGCATCGAGGGCGAAAGTGGGCGGCGAGGGTCAGAGTCGCGCCGAAGGTGACCCTGTGAGCTCCTGGTAGTAACATGGTGTGATTGTGCGTTTGCACCGCCAGCGGGCAAGAAGGGTACACTCGATCGCGATGTTGGCTGGAAGTTCGAGTTACGGAGCAGCGGCGCAGAGCGCTTTGCCTTTAGGTATTGCGCACTGGTAGTAGTGGGCATTGGCCGAGTGCTGCCATGCATCGGGGCGCCGGACTCGTAGACGGGAGTGAGCCTAGTACGAGCAGTGGTCGTGGTTAGTGGTCGAGGTATTCTGGAGCCGGACGGCTTGTCAGTGAAGGTGATAGAAGCTGTAGGTCGGGCAGCAGGAGGAGTTGCTGGCTTGGATGCTGATTTCTTCACTACGATGTTACGGTTTAGCGTGAGCTTCCTTGTGTCAAGGACCTCCCCTGTACCGAAGTCGAGGCCTTCCATGAAGTCTTCTTCTTGGTCTGCCGGCCTCGGCTGGGGCTGGGGCGACGATGCAGCCTCACTCTCGAGCGGCGTTGACGCGATGGGGGCGGCTGCCGGCGACTGTGGTAGGGATTGGTTTAGTGCCAGCGGAGGGAACGTGGCGGGCAAGTCGAAGTCTGCTTCAAAATCATCGTCGGCGGGTTCCTGGTGGACGGGCGTCTCGGCAGGCAGGGGCACGTCCTCAGCAGGGACCACAGCGGGTACTGATGTGGGGGGCAGCTCACGTTGCTGCTGGTTAGGAAACGGCGAGGGGGCGAGGGTTGGCTGCTCGGCTATCTTCAGTTTGTTAAGGCGGGCATTGAAGTCCATGGGCTCGGTGGGCAACACGAGCCCGGTCAGGTCATCATCTTCACTCTCCAGGGTCATGCAGCTTCCCAGACTGGGGCTCATGGCAGAGGCCGACGAGCTGCGACCGCCGCGGGGGTCTCTCCTGGTGCCAGCAAAACGGATGCCCAGGCTGCCCTCGCCCCAGTCGTCGAAGTCGTCCTGGTCGTCGGCGGGAGTGCGTGGGACGGGCGTCTTCAGCTTCAGGGCTCCACCGGCAGCCGCGTCCGGAAGCTCGAGGTCGTTGCCCCAGTCGTCGTCGAGCTCGATCTTCTTGTTGTTCTTGGGCTTCCCCAGGCGCTTGATGCTTCCGCCCAGCAGCGCCGACGCGGGCACGCTCGTGGGGATGGGGATGCCGGCCTGCTTCGCGGAGAAGATGGCCTTGTTGGTGGACAGGTCGTCGTCGGGGGTCAGCAGCACCTGCCAGTCGTCGTCGCCCGTGTTGGACTCGGAGCGCACGCTGAGACGCGACGACAGCGAGTGGACGGTCGAGTTCTTGAACAGCAGGCCGTCGCCATCCTCAAAGTCGGCGTCGTCCCAGTTCTCGATGCCCGAGACCATCGAGTTCATGGAGGCTATCCGCCCCGCAAAGCTGCGGTTCGGAGCAGCCATTGCAGAGTGGGTCGGCAGATCGCGACGAGGTCGATTGTGGTGTAGTGAGACAGGTTTGGATAGAGTGGAGGAGGTTGGTGTGCTGGTCGGTCGTTCTTGCTGCAGGGTGCGTAAGCGAGGCGCTCTTTCCCGCCTGGAGGCCCACGCTGCGGCCAGGACGGTGCAAGCTTGACGCGTGAACCCTGTCGTGGTCACACCGAGTGCCCAAATAAACACACACAACGCAGAACGCACAGCGAACTCTTTGATGCACCTCTCCCCGCACACAGCGTGGGCGTGCGGGTGGATATATGCGTCAGCGCGGCAGTGTTTGGCCCGGTGCGAGGGGCCACGCGCAGCCAAACAACACGACGTCAGGATCTATATTCAGACGGTGCTGGTGCAAAACACGGCCCCGACTCGTGCGTGCTAAACTCTGCCTGCGTCGTGTGCCTGGCATGCCGCAGCCTCAAGGCAGCACCCGCCCTCACACGGGGGATTTTTCTCGTGCACATGCCTATTTAACTTCGGATGGCTCCTCTTTCCAGACGTCAACTGCGGTTTCGCCATCACCTACGACCAGGTGAAACGTCCGCCTCGTGTTCCTGCGCTTGTCTGTCGCGGCCGTCAACGACTTCAGGGTCGGCTAGCCCTCATTGACAGGGACCATCCCAAGCTTGGGCGTTACACGCTCTTAGGGCTGTCCCAAGAACCACGCACCCTCGCCACCACATCATCATCTGCGCTTCACTTTCTGGGTCTGAAGTTCTGCAAGTCTGCGCAGCGTGTGTCGCGGCAAGCAAACAATAACAGTCTTAGCCCGCCCGCCTTGCCGCTTGAAGCCTTGGGAGCTAGTGACACCTCGGCATGAGTCGCCGCATTGTGCCTGTCGAACCGGCTAGTGGCCGCGGCGATATCGTAGTCATCGAGGTGCAGCAGGAAGGCACTCATGAACTTGATGTTCGGCTTGTTGGATGTGAAGGCGAGAATCCGTATGTGGTGAATAGTAAGGGTGGCCCTGACATCCATGGTGGTTGCTATGCTGACATGGCTGCAGTCAAACGAAGCCAGCTCCCAAAGTTGAAACACAAGTTCAAGGGCACCAATGCAGAGTGGGAAGCCGTCCTGGCTTACTTTCTACTGCAGAAACAACCGGAGCCAGACCACGCCAATCTATTGGACGGTGTTCGTATCGTCTACACCTTGAAGAAGGGTAACCTCGAAGTCTCTATCCGGCAAGACATCCAGGGAATCAAGGCAAGACTGCACCCACCTGGCCGAGCCTAAGCTAATATGATACAGGTGACTTGGGGCGAAATCGTATTGCCCGAAGATGATGAGTTTGAGTTTAACCCATTCGAGTGGGCGCAAGTATCAGCCCAGGCTCATTCACAGACACTGCAAGAACTGGCCGAAGTAAAGACACGGATCGATAGTGAAAAAGACACCATTGCGAAGCTCAGCGCTCAGCTAGATGACTTCATCAAAACGAAAAGCGAAGCTGAAACAGCCATGTTGCAGCAGTTTATGGAGCTGCTCAACGAGAAGAAGAGGAAGATCAGAGATCAAAGCCGTCTGCTTGCTGGAGCCAAAGTCGATAAATCTACAGGTATGTACACCTAACCTCCTGTGTGCTGAACTGACGTTCTGGTCTATAGCACTCGCCATACAATCGGCTAGGACAGAGACTCCTCGCAAAGCAGGCCCATCACGAACTTCCAAGCGGAAAGCGCCCGCGAGAGCTGCAAAAGCTGCTCAAGAGCAAGAGCCCGACAGCGACCAGATGGAAATCGAGGAAGCTAAAGTCGAGGAACAAAATGATGACGAAGACGTTCCTGGTGCTGCCACGCCAGATCGTGGGTCTGATGCGGAAACAGAGTCCGAGGACGAGGCTTCTGACAGCGGCCTAAGAGGCGGGTCATCAGAAACACTCAAGTCGACTTCAACAGCCGCACAATCCACGAAAGAAGCTGCGCCGTCAAGTGATGGGCCACCACCTCCGCGTTCTCTACCATTCGGCCGAGCAGGCACGCGAAGCAAAGGCCCCGTCAAAGACCCTTCACCAGCGCCGCCTGCGGACGATGACGATGACGAGACGGACGACGAAGAACTATAAGTACCTGCTTGCATACAAGCCACTTTGTGAGCCAGCATATACACTCTACTTTTGTGTTCAGCCACAGTTTCGATTCGCGATGGTTCGAACCATGTTCGTGAAGAATACGGTTCCGTCTCGAACCTTATCGTGCGACAGAAGGAAGGTGACGCGCATTCACACGTTTATGAAACTTTGAACCAACAGGCAACAGATGCCATGGCAACGATTATGCGCACATCAAAGCCATTGGCAGCTATTGTCAGGTGCGCCAACAATGAGCCATGCGTTGTCTGGAGACGATCAAGAGATACACACATTATCAGCACTCAAAACAATGCTCTTTGGATCACGATTGCAACAACACATGTCGGGCAGCTTAGCAGGATATGCGGTCATAATAAGAAGTGGTGGATTCAGCCTATTGCTGATGGATACTGGAGCTTGTCAGCGGCATTGCATCACAGCCGGCGGGAAGATGTCCCTTAGCGCAGATCTCCACCCGGGACGTTCCCAAGTCGCAAGGGGACGCCCTGAGGACATAGGGGCACTGGAGTGTGGTGAGCGGTAAGGTGAATAATAGAACAACAATGCATGAATCACAGGCTGTATGGGATTGCCAAAGCGACTGTGCGCGTGTGTGATGTGTCCACGAAAACGAAGTGAGACAACGAAGCAATTCGCTGCATTGCACCTTGTCAGCCGAACGGGCGCGCTCTAGAGGGCGCCTGTACCCACCACGCCAAGATGTGCATCATCCCAGCAACCCCATGCACGCAGCGCAGACCACTCCGACACGGCTCTCTTTTGACATCTAGCACTCTGGAATCGCGTCGCGGACTTTTGCTGGCCGGCGTCTAGGCGATGATTGGCTTCTGTCCCCGCGGTATCAGCTACACAGCGCATCGGAGGCTGAGGTAGCACTCACTTGGACTCTGGTACAGTATGCAGCTACCCTTCGCCCACGCGCACCGCCGGCTGCCCGTCGCTATTATACTGACACGCCTTGCAGCGCCCAGTTGCGTCCGCCACCGTGCCCCGCGCTCGCGACCGTTGCTGCGCTCCTTCACCGCGCACCCGCCCTAGTCGAACCCCCACCTTCACCGCACTCGCCCATGAGCCGCGCTGTGCGGGTACGTGACGTCGACCATATCCCCCTGCCGTACCTGCGCCGGACCCCTGCGACGACCATCCCAACCCACCCACAGCGCGCCCGGTAGCTGCAACCGCGCCCCACCGCCATGTCAGGCCCCGAGCCGCCGGACGTGCCCACCACGCGATCGCTGAAGCGCAAGACCTTTTCCAAGGACGACCAGGATGAGCTGGACGAGCTGGACAAGGTCTTCAAGCGCACAAAGGCCGTGGTGCCTCCCAACCCATACATCCTGTCCACCCCGTCTATGGACCCCTACCGATATCACTCACAACAAGAAGCCAATGCATGGATGCTGGGCCACCTATGGAGTCACAATGAGGAGCACATGCAGTACAGGACCTATCTCTACCGCGAACCGTGCCAGGACTGCTTCGAACTCCAAGCTGGGGAGGACGACGAGCCCGAGCCCGAGCCCGAGCGCCCCAAATCGCAAACGTCGCAAGCGTCCAACGCCGCCAGTCAAGGCCCCAAGAAGAAGATCAGTTTGTCTGCCTATAAGAACAAGCAAGCGAACGGCGTCATCACACCTACACCCGGCTCCAAGCTAGCCTCACCAAGCGTACCACCATCGAAACCCCCAGCTGCGCACACCAATGGCGTGAAGAAGCCCGAGAAACGGCCAGCTTCCACTCAGAAGCCAGCAGACTCGAGCTCGCACAAACAGTATGCCAATGCGACTACGTGCGACGATAAAGCTGACTTGATACAGACACTCTACAGAAGACCGCAACGGGCGCAAGCCAGAGAACGACAGCCAAGACAGCAACCACTCTCACCTACCACCACGCCCTCCCGCTGCAGGGACAAAGCGTATCGAAGAGGAAGATTCGAGAATCGTCGACAAATCGAGTCCTTCCAACTCGACACCTCACGGTCTGCCCCCAATGTTATCACCTGTGCACGAACCCTTGAGCAATCCATATGGACTACCGAGCATCCTATCGCCTACTCTTCCCTCGAGTATACAAGCAGAGCTAGACAAACTAGAACAGCAGAGGTCACGATCAGTTTCAGGCGCATCAGCATCGTCCATAGAAGTAAAGAGCCAAGCACTTCCAGAGAAAGAGAAAGAGAAAGAGAAAGAGCGAGAAAAGCCGAGGGAGAAGGAGAGGGAAAAGGAGAGGGAAAAGGAGAGGGAAAAGGAGAGGGAAAAGGAGAAGGACAAGGAGAAAGAGAAAGAGAAAGAGAAAGAGAAAGAGAAAGAGAAAGAGAAAGAGAAAGAGAAGGAAAAGGGAAAAGAGCGGGAAAAGGAGAAGGAGAAGGAGAAGGAGAAGGAGAAGAAAAAAGAACGACCCCAACTTGCGGAGAAGACGGCCAAGCCAGATCAACGCATTCGAACAGTCTCTGTGAGTGGCAAGTCGCCTTACATTGCGCCACCAGCTACTACGGATGACAAGAATTCGTCGTTGATAGTGAAGCTGAAGTTTTCAAAGGCAAAAGCAGGAACCGTCAAGCAAGTACTCCGCTTACCACCCAAGCGAGCGCTACCCGAGAAGAAAGAACGGCCGGACCCGCCAAAGGAGTCTCCGATCAAGATTCGCACGAAAGTTGTGGAGGAACCTGTGCAGAAGAAATCACAGCCAGTACCGAAGGCTGCTGTCCATCGACCAGACACATCCACAACATCGACACCTGCACCTAGTACGAAAGCTACAGTACCAGCCACGAAGACTGCAGAGAAGCGCCCGAGGACCGACGATGATGCATCACTCGCAGTAATGCCGAAGCGGCAGAGAGCGCTGTCCTCGCAGGACCGACCCAACACTCCCACACCGCAGGCCACCTCGTCCCCTGCTTTGTCCAACAAATCTAGCGCGCAAAAGAGCCAGCCGCAATATGCAACGCCCAAGAAGGATCACAAGGCTATCAACATGCTACGTACCGCATCTGCTGAAGGTCAAGATGCAACGCCCGGCCGATCAGGGGGTACTCCAGCAAATGCCCGACCTGATGCAAGGCCTGCACCCACATCTGCGCCGCTGAACGGGAAAAAGCAAGCCGAAATTGCTCTGATGGCGCAGACATCGATGAAGCTCAACCAGATGGGCCGCGCGCTGAAGCACGAAGCCACGAAGATACTCACGGAAAAGGGCAACAAGATAACAAAGCAGGACGAGAAGCGGGCCGCCGTGACCAACCTGGAGTGCATATTGTGCGTTGAATTCTTCCATTTGTACAACAATGCTGACAAGATACAGATCTTACATGGCTGCCTACTACGCCCAAGACCTTTCTCTCAACCTGCGCAACCGAGCAGGCGAAGTAGAACAAACTTGGAAAACGCTTCTCCCGTTGTGTCTGTCCTATGCCCGCTTCACCAAGGACTTTGCGCATCTCGACGGCCTCCGTTCGTATTTGAGCTCAGTCATTGCTTCGGCAATCTGCACATTGGTATCGCAGCGTACATCTAGCGCCAAAGCCCACGACTCGCCCCAGGACGTTGCACACGCGCAGCTTGCACGAGAACACACGTCTCTCGCGGAGAACTTTGCACTGCTAGCAGACCACACGAAGAAGATGATGGCGCATTACCAGGACGCGAGAATGGCGTTTCCCATGGAAGAACTCCAGTCGATGTACAAGAAGACGTGGGCCGGGCGAGAAACGAACATGAAGCTGATCAAAGAGCCGGAGAAGATCAGCGGCGCGCGCATGTCCGGGCCTTACTTCCTGCCCATCTCGCACGACACGAGTCCAATCCAGGCTGTGCGATTTGGGCTAAAGTTCCTGAGCGAGTACTGCGAGAGGGAGGGGCTGAAGTATTCGCTGCGGGTCAATCTCGACAAGCCCGAGTAAGGTGCTGAGATACTTGGTGAGGGGCTGGCTGCATTACACCACGGCCGACGACGATGACATTCGACACTATCTATTGCTTCTCAACATAGTTTGCTTGTGCGATGCTTATGGTGTTTTTTGTTATATAGCGAGCGAGCGCATTGGCCTCAGCATATGGGACCTGGCACTCTAATCTTGCGACGGTGATACCCTGGAGGTGGAAAAGCCTCTTCGCTTCTGTTTCTTGCTTATGGCGTTTGGGACGAGTCTGCATGTACGAATACGGGGGTATGGGGGAGTTGATAGATGGGTTTGCGTGGTGGAATGACGACAGATCAATGCAAGTGGATAGTAAACAAATTATGATTCACTTTCCGTTATCAACGATCACTGAGGCTTGAGAACATTCTTTTCACGGCACGAAAGATGTGTTCGAAGCAATACAATTCCCATCCGTCGGAAAACAACACATCGGAATGAAGAATGACTGCGACTTACACTCCGGAGTCCCCTTCTGCTTTGAGTCGGTTTGAGGTGGCGTGTAGCGCGTATATGTGGCAGTCATTAGCGTACAATGATCACATTGCCCACGGTCATCGCCCAGATAGGCTAGGCGACCAGGGTCCCGGCGACAGCTAAGCTTTGGGGTCGCGTGGAGTAGCTCTTTTTGGGGAAAGTGGGATCCGTCATGCAACTACAACGGCTACGACTGATAGCAGTCGGAGGGCGTATAAAACGCATTGCGCCCTGCCGAGGGGTGGCATTATCTCCGCTCGCTGCAATTCTTACTCCTGTAGTGTGTCCCGGATAGCAGCGTGCTTGAAGATCAGCATCCACATTCCATTGCGTAACAGGCTCGAGCTGTGGTCCGCCCCCGCATTTGAGGTTCCGCTCAGCACTGGACATATCTTTGTGATAGCCCGCGCATACCCGTTTCCTCACACTCCAGCGTCGCCATGGCATACCTCCTCCGCACAGCAGGCCGCGCGCGGTCGTCGATTGCTGGCCCAACATCAAAGGCTGCGCCGGTTGCGCTGCGCAGGCAATATGCCTCCGCTGCTGCTGCTGCCGTCTCCTCGGACGCTCTCGAGCAGCCATTCTTCCCCGATGAGCCCCGCCAGCCCATTGTCAAGACGCAGATCCCCGGCCCCAAGAGCAAGGCGGCGATTGAGCGCCTGAGCAAGGTCACCGACACACGGAGCTTGAACATGATGGCCAACTACCAGCAGAGCTACGGCAACTAGTATGTGCAGCGTGGTGTTCGCAAAGACGACAACGGCTAACACGTCCAAGCATCGCCGATCTTGACGGCAACGTCCTCCTCGACGTCTACGCCCAGATTGCCTCGATCCCCGTGGGCTACAACAACGCCAGCCTGCAGCTCGCGGCCACCTCGCCCGAGATGGCCTCGGCCATTATCAACCGTCCTGCGCTCGGCAACTTTCCCCAGCACGACTGGGCCGATATCCTCGAGACTGGCATCCTCTCCGTGGCGCCCAAGGGCCTCAACCAGGTCTTCACCGCCCAGGCTGGTTCGGACGCCAACGAGCTTGCATACAAGGCCGCGTTCATGTGGAAGCGCCAGCAGGAGCGTGGAAGCCCCGATGCTGAATTCTCCGAGTTGGAAATCAGCTCCTCCATGAACAACCAGGCGCCCGGTGCCCCTGATATGTCCATCATGTCCTTCAAGAAGGGCTTCCACGGCCGCCTCTTTGGCAGCTTGTCCACCACCCGCTCCAAGCCCATCCACAAGCTCGACATCCCCGCCTTCGACTGGCCACAGGCCCCCTTCCCCGCCCTCAAGTACCCGCTCGACCAGTTTGCTGCTGAGAACGCCGCCGAGGAGAAGCGCTGCCTCGAGGAGACGGAGCGCCTGATTAAGGAATTCCCCAAGCCTGTTGCAGCCGTCGTCATTGAGCCCATCCAGTCCGAGGGCGGTGATAACCACGCCTCCCCCGCCTTCTTCCAGGACCTGCGCGACATCACAAAGCGCAACAATGTGCTCTTCATTGTTGATGAAGTCCAGACCGGTGTCGGCGCAACCGGCAAGTTCTGGGCCCACGACCACTGGAATCTGCAAACTCCTCCCGACATGGTCACCTTCTCCAAGAAGGCCCAGACGGCAGGATACTACTATGGCAACGATGCTCTCCGCCCCAACAAGCCCTACCGTCAGTTTAACACCTGGATGGGTGACCCAGCGCGCGCCATCTTGTTCCGCGCCATCATCAAGGAAATCGAGCGCCTAGACTTGGTCAACCACACTGCCGCCACCGGTGACTACCTGTTCAGCGGCCTGCAGCGCTTGGCTGAGAGGTATCCCAAGGATATCCAGAACCTGCGTGGCCAGGGCCAGGGCACATTCATTGCGTGGGATACACCGCGCCGTGACGAGATCCTCAAGAATGCCAAGGCACATGGTGTCAACATTGGTGGCTCGGGCATGGAGGCCGTTCGCCTGAGGCCCATGTTGATCTTCCAGAAGCACCATGCTGACTTGCTGCTGGAGAGGCTGGAGGCTGTTCTGAAGCAGTAGGTGTGGTGGCTGAGGAGTACGATTTGATGACCATTTGCATGGAGTTTGGCGTCGTTAGTGATCAGAATGGGATATGACAAAAGTCGTCTTGGCTACGTCGTTTGATAATATTGAAAGTTATCTATAATGAATGCAAGACCTTTACACCAACATGTTCGTGTCTTCAGTTTCGATCAAGTTTCTCCAAAATTTAATCCGGCCGTCGGCCACACCAGGCTGAAGGGCAATTGTTGCCCCGCTCAGCCAGCCTTTTCCAATGTCGTCGATCCATCGACCGTATCGCTCTGCCTTCGCTCGCCTTATCCACCTTCGGACGCACCCGCTGCAGCGTGCATTAAGCGAATCCTGCGGCCAGACAGCCACCACGCATGTGCCGTGATGTGGGGAATCACTGCCACGTACACCGTCAGCGCTTGAGTATATGCGAACAGCTGCTCCATTTTGATAGTTCCCATGCACAATGCATTTCATGCATCTCGACATGAACTCCTCACTGCTGTGTGCAACAATCTCCTCGCCAGCGAATTGCGCAACCCTGCATGGCGACCGAGCGTCCCTGGTATACACATCAGCCGCTAGAGGAGCCCAATCAGCAGTTACGCCTGCTGAAGCGCAGACGGTGCTCGTCGAGAGATGGCTTGCCCCGGTTTGACGTCGAGGTGTTTTACCTCGAGGATGCACCGCCTTACAAAGCACTTTCCTATACTTGGGGCACTCCGCTTAACCCAAGATACATCCGCGTCGATAATAAGTATCTCTGGGTCAGGCAGAACTTGTTTACGTTCTTCCTCTGCTTCCAGGACTCGGATTACCTATGGACGGACCAGATCTGCATCAACCAGCGAGACATGGAAGAGAAGGAACAGCAAGTGGCCATGATGTCGCGCATCTACGCAGCCTGCGAAACAGTCATCGTCTGGATCGGTCGCGGATCTCCAAGGCAGCGGCGCGCAGTGGACGACTTCCAGCAAAAGCCCAAATTAAAACCCCTCAGCATGATCCTCTGCGATCCCTACTTCACCCGCCTCTGGATCGTCCAAGAAGTCCTCCTCGCAAAAGACGTCCGCGTCATCACCCGCGGCACCGCAGGCACCGTCGAACTCTCCTGGACCAGCATGCGCGAAATCGCAACCAGCACTGTCCTCTGGCTCGAAGACCGCGGCCACCACAAACGCGTTGTCGCCCTCTTCGCCCGACAAGGCACCATCATGCTGGACCCTCTCCACCTCCGCCCCCTAAGCTGGTGCATCGAGCGCTTCAGCGGCTACAAATGCAAAGACCCACGCGACCGCGTCTTCGCCCTCCTCGGTCTAGTCCGCGAATCCGAACGCATAGACATCGACTACGAGCGGCCCTTGGAAGAAATCTTCCTCGACGTAGTAAGAATCTTACAACACGAATACCTCTCTCTCCCCGCCTCCCCCCGCAAAGACGATTCCCCCGGCGAACCCTTCCGCAAAGCCCTCGACATCCTGGCTGAAAACATGGGTCTCAAGGCTATCGATCGCCGTTTGCAAGGCCTGCGCTCCCTCCTCGCTGACATCTTCAGCGATCGCAAATCCTACCGCAGTCGCAAAGCAGGTATGCCGTACGAGGCGGACGTCACAGCGATTGGATTCGCGCCTGCGTCTGCGGATGCCGAGGGCGCGGGCGAAGTAAGGAGGCATTGGTGGGTGCTGGCTGATGGGGAGAGGTATACGCATACGTGTTGTCATTGTCAGGATTGGGCGAATAAGTATTATTGCTTTTGTAATGAGAGGAAGCCGGTTTATAGGTGGGTGGCGCCGATGCTGAGGTATACGATGATTGAGTCGAGGTTTATTGGGCAGCTTAAGCCGGCGCTGTTGAGGGGGTAGGCGGGTGGTGACTGGCGGGCGTTTGGGTGGACTTGTATTGTTGGTTTGGTATTTGGTTGCGTCTGTTAGAAGGGATGTAGTGTGCTGTGGGTGTGCAGTGGTGGATGTAATGGTCCGAACGTTGTATCGCAGGGAGCTTCAGCGAGGTGGATGGTGACTTGTGGGTCTGCGAATGGCTATTTGAAGAACATGATTAGAAGCAGAGACTCTGAGTGCTCGCGACGATGGTTAGGAGAGAACTCAGCATGTGGATGGAGGCACTCGCAAGCCTATTCACAAACGCGATACCAAACGTACTAATCCGATAACGATCGAACGAGCATCAAGTATTAATTTAATAACTATACGAACCACAAAACCACCCATTACAACCTCCCCCAGTCCCCTCCATCACACTCTCACCACTCACACCGGCACCTTACTCGCGATCTGCCTCCACACCTCACACCTCACACCTCTTCCCCCCTCCCACGCCAACGCATCAACAACACTAAAATCATTCTCCACACCGGGCTCCATAAACTGCGTCAAATTCCCCCCCACAAACTGCGGACTCATATACGCCACACCCCCCGTCGTATTCAAATTAATCATCCTACTCTCCCCATCATCCACCCACGCCGGCCAAACCAACCCTTCCAACCCCCGCGCACCGGCCGGCTTCGCCTCTTCAATAAATCCGCCCCAGATCCGCCTGAACACGTCCGTAAACACGGGAGGTTGGTTCGGTCCCGCAGGGCCAAAGTACGCGGATACATCGTCGCCGTGCTGCGACGCGGGGACAGAGTACTGGTAGTGCCACGCCGTGCGGTTTTGCGTGGTGAATGCCGAGGAGAGCCAGTACGAGGGGCAGACGAAGGTGGCTTCGGCGTAGATGTTGTTGGCGCGTTGTTGGGGGCCGGATGCGAATTGGCTGATGTCGAGGGCGGTGGGGGGTGCGAGGCCGGTTGTTGCGAATTTTGCTGGGTTTGTGAAGTTTGAGGCTGGGTAGGCGGTCAGGATTGTGTCGAGGTCGGTTGGTGCAAGCGAGGGGTAGGCGCCTTGGAGCCAGGTTTGGAGGGCGGTGGTGCTGTTTATTGGGGGGACGAAGAGGGGGCCTTCGTTTGCGTTGTTGCCGACGAGGATGTGCTTGCCATTTACGCGGTGGGCGGTTAGAGAGTCGCTGGGGAGAGTGGTGATGAAGCCGGTATCAGGCTCTGTTACGGGAAGGAATGCCCAGTTGCCGAAGAAGCTGGCAGTGTTCTCTTCTGAGTTTGCCGTTTGCAGTGTTATGGTGTCTTTGGAGCGCAGACAAGAGAGCGTATCGGTAGAATTGGCACATCCAGAACGCGAAGCAAAGCTCTCATACTTTTGAGTTGGCATTGAAGCATCGAAGTCGTACTGTGGTGGGAGGTAAGGTGAAGCAGCCACAATCTGGTATATAGTTAGGGACGGAGATTGAGAGATGTAGCGATGTACTCACGCCACTGAACAGAGAGGTACCCAATGTACCGTTCTTGGCAATACTCAGTAGCATCACTCCGCCACCACCAGCGCTTTCGCCAGAAATCGTGACTCTCGAAACATCACCTCCGAACTGGCCAATATGATCTTGCACCCATTGCAGGGCAAATGCCATATCAAGAATGCCTGCGTTGAGAACACCACTCTTCTGCACTTCTGCTGACGAGACGAAACCAAACGCACCGAGCTTGTAACGTCAGTTTTTGCTCCTCATATGCGTACACTTTGGCTTACCCTATATTGAATAGAAACAGCGACGAAGCTGTTCGAATTTGCATTGATAATCTCACTCATATCCTGCTGCCCATTGCCACCACCATATCCACCTCCGTGGATCCACACGAGTACTGGGAGTTTGCTACCTTCCTCGTAGTTGGGAGCATACACGTTGAGGAAGAGGCAGTCTTCATCGCCAGACGGCGATCCTGTACTGGGAAATGGTGCTGGAAATGCCTGAGGGCATCCTGGGGCGAATGCAGTAGCATTCACTGTAC
This sequence comes from Phoma sp. XZ068, assembly GCA_004835665.1. Classification (NCBI taxonomy): domain Eukaryota; kingdom Fungi; phylum Ascomycota; class Dothideomycetes; order Pleosporales; family Didymellaceae; genus Phoma; species Phoma sp. XZ068. The sequence continues at coordinate 1,266,154 of RBKR01000001.1, forward strand.
CATTTCGAGATACTGCTGGAGCTGCTGGTGCGCGCCAGCGCAGTTCACCTAGTGGAGGTGCTGCGTAGCGGATGCTGTAGTGGTCAGTATGCTGGATCTCAACTATGCGCTGAACTTCACGTACCCTTTCCAGACATTGAGTTGTGTTGTAGCATTGTGAACACCTTGGTAGACGTCATAACCTAGGTCAATGGCCAAATCCTGAGTGTTGAGAAGCGGCGCTGCCAGTGCGGTTCCACCAAGCAGGCAGAGTACCGTGGTTGCAAAGACCTGCTGCATTGGTGCCATCTTTAGCGAAGTGGTTAATCCGTCGATCAGTGAACCATGGGACGACTGTGCATGTACTTATGTACATGGAGGTCTATATAACCATCGGAATTGCATCCATCGTCATTAGGGTTTTGTTAAAGTAGCTTGCGTGGCTACGACCAGTCACAGAGGGTTCGGAGTTACCGTTCACGCACCGTAAATCGTACAGCGCATTATAGCTTGGGGTGCCTAGTCGAACATGGTCAATTATCGTGAACACGACGGTAGTTGTGAACGCTGCCATAAGCATGCGCGTGCTGCGAAGACCGAAGCACCGAATCGGTTTGCACGCGCCATCATGCCTCGTTCTTCTCAGTACTCGAACCCGCTCTTGAACGGTGATCAATGTTGTGTAGCTGTGGTGATACCAAGTCGCGATATTTGTCAGGCTCGGACATATCGTGAGCCGAAAACTGCACGTCGCTACTGGTTATCCCGACAGCGGATTACGTTATTGCGGACTAATAATGCCGACAAGACATGGGATCGAAATTAACCTTCAAGAAGAAAGACAGTACAAGCGAAAATATCCATGATCACTATTTGATTAGATATGTACATGTATTCAGGTCGCCCGCACCCTACTATACGTTGCTACGCGTTAGAATCTCCGTTGGTATCATTTCGTGCTGGCTTTCATTGTCCCCTCCTTCTTTACTGCTCTCCACATGCTGTTCGAACTCTTTTATGACGTAGATGTTTCCCTTGTGCTGCGGGCTGTCTGAAGGTCTCGATCCGAGTGACTGCCCATGGGTGGCGCTCGAGTTGCTCGTCAAATTCTCTCGGTCGTCGCCAGATTTCCATGGCCCCTTGAATCCCATTTTGTGTAGTCTGTAAGAGGTACCAGTCTCTGCCGTCGAACCATGTCTTTTGCTGCCTTGACGAGAACCGAACATGGGAACAACCTTGACAACCAAAGGCTTGAGCGCTGGCAGTGATGCGCAGACGATGGCGAGATTCATTTCAATGGCGCTCCAGTATGCGGTCGGTGAACTATAGTACGTTGCGTCGTCTAGGTGACGCATGAACACAGTGAGTGCGTAGAGTCGCATTATTGATACGATGCAGACGAACCATCCTATGGTGAGAATAGCGATGACTGCAGCCTTTTGCCGTTTTGGAATCTGCAATCTCCATATACCTCGGATAGGGATGATTGCGACTAGAAGATCTGTTGTGATGTTCGCAGCTGAGTTCGTGTACCAAAACCTGTGAAATCTGTTAGCAGTGTAGTCTTAGCGATGCCACAACGTTGGTGACAGTCAAGTCGTTGGATTCGTGCTCATGTGGAAGGACTTACGCCTCACGATTGACACACGTAGCATTTGCTTGCTCTAGCACCTTCCAATACGCCGCTACTGGAATGCAGGAGAATATCGATACAAGTATCACTGCTATCGCGAATCCACAGACGATGGTTAACGCCACATAGACGGGGATGCGCATCTCGCGGATCGTGAAGATGCGGTGATACTGCAAGAGGATCGAGATTTTCGTGACTGTAAGGCTAATGCCGTAGGTGATGATACTGAAGTAGAGATACTTGTTGTCATTAGTTGAGGTTCACGGTGCGCTTACGGCAACAAACCTTCATGACCTGTTCCACGCCCTCAGGGAATGGTACAAAAATTGCATGCTTTCCGTTGCCAGCATTGACCTCTACAAGACATTAGCTCTTAGCCAACAGCCGAAGCTACAACAATATCTATAACCTACGCAACACTTGGCAGACTCCTGTAAGTATGGATGCTATCTGCAACAATGTATCAACATTTACTCATTTGCTGCTGGAACAGGCCGACATACCATGGACACCACGATCGTCCAGTCTTCCCACCCAGTCTTATGGTACTTGATCCGTGTGAACAGCCGAAGGCAGACCGAGACAAACGAAATGACTGTGAATGCAATGACGATTTGCTTGCACATGGGTCCTTGGTCGTCTGCTTCGAGGGCGGCCAGCGCCTCAGGTGTAAGCCCGTCCATGGCGAATCAGATAGCGAGTGTCGAACTCTGCTTATAGATCCTGAAGGTAGGTTGAAGAAAGAGGCTCCGCAGAGTGTAGTTTCTGGATGTGTCTCTCAATCGTTGAGTATAGGTCTTAGGACTGAGAGCGGAGACGGTCTTGTGGGGAAGAGCCGCACATACAATGTTCGCTGGAGGAGTGTTGTAAACCAGACCATCCACTCTAGCATACGAGTTTACAGGGGCACCGCTTACAAAGGTGTGTTCGGGAAGAGGGAGTGCCTAGCGGAAGTCACTGCATAGAAATACGCCGCAACCGGAAAGAAATCCAATGGGCAACTTTTCCGCGCGAACCTACCCTGGTCCTTAAGCTTGCACGACCGAGATGAGACTGACGGAGATACAGGGAAGAGGGAGCCCAATTTTTTTGGGGCTGAACTCGTTCCGCTGCGCGACAAGCGAGGAACAAGCGTCATATAGGGGACTTGATGCGTGGCGCTACCAATATCCTCGCAAGACGTTAGTTTCATGTAAGGTACACCATGGTCCGGGTCCAATAGTGTGAGCTGAGATGGACCCATTAAACTGAAGCTTGTCTGCTCACAGTGGTTGCTAGTCATCTACAAAAGGAGCTCGTTCCTATTCGCCGAACGCTTTCAGCAACGACAAAGACTGGCAACCATCCGTTTTGCAACGCAACAAAGCTTTAGACTACTGCAACCGGCAACAAGCACAAATTTCGTATTGTTGTATTGTAGACTTAGCATATACTATTCTGCTGTGGCGTACGTATTCTGTCTTGCTGAGGAAGGTGGTCTTCTCTCGGCGTTCAACAACCTCATCCAATCTGACGTATGTCGTTAGCTCGGCAAACGCGTCATTGCTTTTGATGGTTGGGTGCAAACTTTATCTTGCCGTTCATGCAGGATTATGACAGCGATTGACTTGCAGCTTTCCCGAGCAGAACTGTGGATCGCCCGTCCGCTGTTCCCTCCCATTATTGCGCATTCTTATCGCAGGCATCGTGCACGTACCGCTGAAAGGCAGGTGTTGCGGGTATTTACAAGGGGTTTGTCCGTATAGTAACTCCGATGAAGATGCGAAGGTCGTATCTGCCACGTCATGACTATCAATTGTTGAAGCACACAACTGCACAGCATCGCTGCGACTCGTGCCTTTCGCTTACATGCAGTAGGCAGGCTGGCAGGTAGTCATTCATCGTATCTGACTGGACTGGCGTTACGGTATGACTCGAAGAGGAGCAGGAGAGTTCGGTCCACCCACCGGGGATGTGGGGAGAGATCCACTAATCGTGGCACGGCCCTAACTTGGCAAGCCACTGAACATGACTTGCCGCCTGACGTGCAGCCTCAGCATGTCCCCACTATTTTCCCTACCCGCGTTCGGATCCTACCGAAATAGGTCATTATGCTCAGGTCATAATTATAGGCGGACCGAATGCTCTTACAATCGAGCTGCGTATCTCGTCTCATCATGGTTGATGAACGGTGACGTTCAGCTGCACCGCAGATTATGACTCGCCACCATTGACTGTGAAGTACACTTTGCAGACAACTATCGAGCTAGCTTCAGAAGTGAGCCTATAATTGACTTTGTTAGTGACTTCCTCGTTCTATAATCCGCATTTTCTGTTAGTCTCTTATTTCCGCTCTGGCTGTTAAAACCGTCTCCCCGTAAACTTTGTCCACGGGACCTTGCTAAAGCCTTGCTAAAGGTACAATACGTCGATCTCGTATCTCGCTACAGACAAGCTCCACACTGTTGCCCATAAAACTTGGATGCTTTGTCATGGCCTCGCTTCAAACATGAGGCCCACCCTTCATACTGCATATGTACCATGTGGGGATTATCAGTGGGTTGGATCGCTCGAGCGGGGCTGTGGTGTAGAGTGGACAATGGTGCCGCCAAGGCAAATCAGTGATTCGGCGGAGGAATGCATGGGATAATATGCATCTCAATCTATGCCATCACAACAGGACGGCCGAGAAAGGAAGGTTGGCTGAAAATTTGATCCATTCATCGACATGTAAAACAGTAAGAGCCTTGAAAACAATATGCACAGGCCATGGAGAATAGAAACAGCCGAAACCGCCCAATAGATACGCCGACAGATGCATGAAATGTCATCGAACATTCAGACGTGAAACAGAGCAGTAGGGACATTAGGAAGAAGGTCTTGACCAGCCTCACAAAGACCCACGCGCCCTCCACAGAAGGGCCCCAAACCGTAATAATACACCCATTGAAACACGCCACGAGACGACCTACTCCAGCAAGAACCACCCCTAGTTGAGCTGCGGGTTCGTCGTCGCCCTTCTCAACTTGTACAGTGGCAGGTAGTCGAAGTCATCCTTCTCGGGCTTGTACCTCCATGCCTTGAACTCGACGCCGTACGGCTTGGGTTCAAGCTGGTACAGCATGCCTAAGGGACAGTCGAGGTCTGCAACGTCCTCCCTGTTTAGGCCCTGGAAATACGCTAACAGCACCCTCGCCACACTGCGATGTGTGATCAAAAGACAGTGGTCTGTCATGCGCTCCAACTCGACGATGACGGGGCGAATACGATTGATCACGTCCAGGTACCCTTCTCCACCAGGTCCCGGGTAGCGGTAAGCTAGTTTATCACGACGACGACGGAGGTACTCATCAGCGTGCTTTGTGCGGATTTCGTCATAGGTCAGGCCTTCCATAATGCCAGCGTTTAGCTCGTCGAGCATGCGCATCTGCTTGACCTCAAACTCATCGTCGCAGAAGTACTGTCCCGATTGGACACTGCGCTTGAGCATGGAAGTCCAGACGCAAAAGTTGTTGTGCTCGAAGTCGCTGCTGAAATACGGGTTGGGCGGGGTGTGGTCACCTGGAACAGGAGGGAAATGGGTGTTTGCCATTTTGTCGGCTTGGCGAATAGCCCATTCTGTGCGCTGTTTATCGATGAAGCGAGTCATTGCTTTTGCGTATTTGCGGCCATTTTCAGAGAGATCGGAGTCGCCGCCTATTTTGCCAGCGACATTGTCAAGGGACTCGCCATGGCGTGTTATCCAGATCATACGGGGGGCGAGGTTGAAGTTGAGGAGGTAGTAGACTGCTTGGCCAGCGAGGAAGCCTTTGATCTGGTGAGAAATCATTTTGCGACCTACGTCGACCATCTTGACGTATGGCATGTTGTTCTCTTCCTCATAGTCGCCGATCGGGACGTAGTTCTTCTCGTAAATGGCGACACGTTTTTTGAAGTCCTCGAGCGCAGCATACGGGTCTTTGTCCTGATAGTCGGGCCCAGACAGCTTCAAACGCATGTTTGACTCGAGGAGACTCTTGTCCTGGCACACACTCTCGACAAACAGGACGTTCAACTCGGGGCCAGCCCGCGCACGAATCTTCTCCATAATCTGCTTTCTGCGTCCAAGTGTGGAATTTGTTGCGTCGAAGATTCCGACTGAGCCATTGCCGTTCAGAATGTAGTCAAGAAGATCGTCCAAGGTTTCCATAGCGCACTGCTCTCGGATCTGGGCGGCTCTCTGGTTCTTGGGGTCGAAGAAGTCCGCTGATTGATCCATGCTCTCGTCCTCAGCCTTCTGTTCATCTCCATTTGGCGCTTTCGGACCCGGTGATGTGACTTGAACGCGGGGCACGTCCACTTCCTCAACGGCAGTGGAGTTCTCTGAGGCGCGAAGTGGGTCCTTCAGGTCCAGTGGGGCCATTCCTCCGTTATCTGCAACGGCCGACTCGCCGTTGATGAGAATTTTAGCTGCAATCTGTGGGAGGGAGTCCTTGTGTTGTTCTAGCGCGTTCCTAACCCCAGAAGGAACCCTCTCCAAGCTCTGTTGCGACAAGCGAAAGCCGTGCCCGCTTGCAGCCACACGGCGCTTCTCCCCCACATTGAAAATCTTGGTGTCGTGCTGCAGCCAATTGAGGTATCTTGTCATCTTCTTCGTGATGTATGACTTGCCACGCGCAGGCAGGCCAACCATGACGATAACGAGCTTGGAGCCGACATCGCGCGACGCAATCTTGCCATCAGGCGAGACCTTCGACTTGGTAAGGCCGGGGATGTCGAGCGTGGTAGGGCGGATGCGGGGCGTGGAAGCAGCGCTGCTGTTCCTCGTCAGGGCCCTGGGTCTGTTAGTATGCAGCACCTCAGCAGATGGAGCGGCTGGGACGGACCCCTTGGGACTTCCTGGCTGCGACGGCGCGGGGGTGTCGCTCAGCGCGACGCCGACGCCATCCTTCGAGGTCGCATGGGTGTGGTGGTGGGTGCCGGCGGCAGAGGTAGGCGGGGGCTTGAGCTCTCCACGGTGGGCGGCGGCAAGGTCCCTGATCGCCTGCACGCTCTTTGGGGGTCCTGCGGAGGGGATGCCGGGCGGTGCGGGCGTGGAACGCGGGGCTTGCGCACCGTTGCTGATCGTGGGGTTTGTGGGCTGCGCGTGGTCCTTGGGGTGGTTGAGGCTGCTCATGAGAACGTTTCGGGCGTAGATGGAGTGCTGGCTGGTGCGGCGTGTCGAGGTTGCTGGGTTGCTGGAGGCGGAGGAGCGTCGACGCTGAGCATGATGTAGGTCGGTTCCACTTTCGGCGTGTCTCGGAGGTGTGATCGCGGCCATGCCTCACTAGGAAGTACCGCTAGTCACCCAGCAAACGCAAACCGGGCGCGGACCACAAGTATGACGGGCGCGGGGTCGCAGAGGGTTTGCGGGTGAGATCGTGTGTGAGTGGGAAGGGCGTGAAGTGTTGGAGAAAGTGCGCGGAGCGTTACTCGGAAGAGCTGGCGACTCGTGTTTTTTTGTAGAATGGGAAGAAAGGCCGATGACTGTTCCCGTCTTTCCTAGGGTTCAGGGCGAACTAAACGCCAAACTTGACCTTGAAAAACGGTCCGCCGCCAAAAAACTAGTCGGTAGCGGGCGCTGGACCTTCAGGAACGCGCGAGGGTGGGCAGGTCCTGCGATTGCGATACTGCATTGTTGCCTTAAATCTTATCTGTGCTTGATAAAGAAGTGAGCAGGTGCCCTTCCAGCTGTTTGTTTGGAGAGTAACATCCCGCTCTGGCTTGTCCTGCTGCTCGAAACGGACCGCCCCACGTCAGACTCCGAGACCAATCGATCAGACACGCGCTCGAGACGACCACCATTCCTCGCTGCGATGGTGCTATCAGACCTCGTTTGACGTTACTGGCGCAGGCCCGTCGCTATCTGGCGCCTCATGTCGTCGCGACCGCTGTCTCGACAAGAGCTGGCTTGCAGCACCTGGTAACTGTTGGAAGCAGCAGTGGAGAGTGGCAGTAATTGCGTGCACATCCAAATGCTTGGCTTCAATTTGTCGACTCGGCGAGCAAGTGAGCTGTTCTCCGGGTGATGACTTCGTCCTGATGAGGGAGGCTCACGCACGAGACCCCATGAACATGAGGCACGGATGCTGATCAAGTTTCGAGCCGCAGCGTGAGCACCAGCAGGCAGATGTACGCCGAGATGCTCAGCGCAGTCAACACGCTCACCACATTACCGCTCGTCCTGAATTTTTTTCTATGGAGACCATCCTCGCCTACTTCAGAAAAGAACTGTTTGTTGCCTGTCGCCTGTCAGTTGGCCATTTTGGCTGCAGTTTCGATTTCCACGTACCCTGCTGTCTTCGGAACAGGCTGATGAACAGAATACCCGCGCCATACACAGCGAACAGCGCACCAATAGAGTAGAACTCGGCTGTGAAGATCTTGAGCACGATGAGTGCAAACGAGAACTGTCCGATGGCCGTCCGGATGTATGCGCCTTCGAAAGTTCGCTGCGCTGCGCGAATCTCTACCATCTCAGCAGGTGTGAGAATGACTGAGCGTGCGCGGTGAAGGCGCAAGTGATAGCGGTCAGCGACATGACGGCCTTCAAACATAGTGACTGTTGTTGAACGAGGCTTGAAGTTTCTAGCTGGTGATGGGTGTGGGTGTTAAGTGTTCGGTGCTCCGTCACAGCTTGTATTTCAGTCAAGAGGTCACTCTGGCAGGTGATGTGCACAGGGAGCGTGAGAGGTCGCATCCATGTGAAGCTCGAGTGGTTTCGGTGACATTAGTGCCGAGGTCTGATCGCGACATTTCGCCCCGCGTACATCAGGGCATTGCACTGAATACGCGGTCGTATCTACTGACGCGAACGACGATTGACCGTACTGGTTGGCTGCATGAGTATCACGATAGCTGCATTTCCCCAGTCACCATGAAGGGTGGGCAAGTTCTCAGGTGGCCAGGGGTCCCTGCCCCAGCTCCCCAGCTCAAGCTCGGGATGCACCTGCCCCCTCCCCTCCCCCTACCCCAACCAGCGTGAGGAGTCGACAGCAAGCGGTCTGGCCTGACGACCAACGACGCACACCGAGCCCTTTGTCCTTCCGCATCCCTTGCGTAGTACATGAGAAGGCTTGCTCAGTTGTTTGCTAGCCAGCGCTCGGCCAATCTTTTGCGGACCTCCGGTTTGTACGAAGCTCCCCCAGGGTCTTCACCAACAAAGCTGACTGTAGTAGACAATCACGGTTGCGCGATACGTACGCCATCAAAAACGCGTTCAGGACTTCAATAGCTGCTGAAGCTCCTCGTCTAGCACGTCACTGCCGCCCGTACTACACGCACGACAACCCTGTCTACGAAGCCTCTTTCACCGAATTCCCGACTGAAGAAGAAGAAAACGTCGAAGAAAAAGAAGAAGAAAAAGAAGAAGAAGGCTACGAAGAAGAAGGCGACGACGACGAGATGGGCGACGCAAAGTCTGTGACGTCGAACACGTCAAGTGCAAAGCGGAAGAGGAATGCAGGGCCTGCCTTCTATGCTGTCAGAGTTGGTCGTACGCCTGGCATTTATTACAGCTGGCCCGATTGTGAGGCGCAGATTAGGGGCATGAAGGCTGAATGTAAGCTCCTCCATTCATCCTAGCGAGCAGTTGGCTGATTGCAGATAGACAAAAAGTTCGACTCTCTCACCGACGCCGAGGCTTTCCTCAAAGGCACGCACAAGCCTAACCCTAAGCCTGGAAAGACAAAGTACTATGGCGTAGCCATTGGGCATGTTCCTGGCGTATATACAGACTGGCCGTCGACACAAGCACAGATCAAAGGCTGCAGTGGCGGCCTTCAGCAGAGCTTCGCAACTCGCGAAGAAGCGCAAAGCTTCGTCAATGAGCACAAGCGGGATCACAGCGTGCCCATAAGTTTGCGCGGTGACCTGTCTGAGGCGTCCTCTGCAGTTGGTCAAGGTTGCAAAGTTAGCGAACCAGTTTCGAAGAAGCAGAAGAAGAACAGCGGCCTAGCGGTCGTCTCAAATGGCGACGTTAAGTATGAGCCTGGGATGGGTCCTCTGCCAGAAGGAGCCGAGGATGGATTCGATCGCACGCTGAAAATGGATCTCGAGAGCGGCGCCATCAGACATAAGACCGAGGCCGAGCTGAGCGCGACAAAAAAGCAGCCGACTGGCGACTTCACAGGCCAGATTGTTGTCTATACAGACGGCAGCTCGCTTGGCAATGGCCAAGCCGGAGCAGTCGCTGGTGTGGGCGTCTACTTTGGCGCCAACGACAAAAGGTGAGTAGTTGCACATTCCCGGACATCAACATGGGTTGACTTGACGAGCAGGAATGTCTCCGAACCGTTGCGAGGAACCAAGCAGACGAACCAACGTGCTGAATTGACAGCCATCGCTCGAGCGCTTGATCATGTTCCTATCGATCGGGATGTCTTGATATGCACCGACTCATACTATGCGATACGATGCATAACAGAGTGGTCACCAAAGTGGTTGAGAAATGGCTGGAAAAACGCGGCCGGAAAGGACGTCGAGAACAGAGACCTTGTAGAACCCATTGTATCCCGAGTGTGCGAGAGAGAGGCATGCAAGGCGAAGACAAAGTTTCAGTGGATCAAAGGGCACGCCAATGATCCGGGCAACGTTGCAGCTGATCAGCTGGCTGTTCAAGGCTCAAGGCAGAGTACTGCTGAGCTGCGGGGCGAGATCGAATTCTCAACTACACTGATAGGCCCAATCAAGACAAGAGAAGAGTGGGAACAAGTCAAGAAGCTGGAACGAGATGAGAAGGAGGAAGACCAGGTTTTCGATAACGTCTCTGCGGAGCAGTCGATGAATCAGGCCTCGCCGCACTTCACGGCAGTTAATGCACCAGCTCAGGGTACAATCAAGGCGGCTCCAGCACCGCAGCAAGTAGATGGTGTAATTACAAGCTCTGATGGAGCAGCAACAGGCGGTACATGAGGGACGAACAACGCCGAAGAGCCATGCGTAAGCAAGTCTGTCGCTAGTATTGTCCGGTAGTCTTTGCGCCATATCATTGCAATGTACAAGCCGTCAACGTCAGTACAATGACAACAAACAAAACGTACAAACAAAACATATTGCAATCAAATCAGCGACGATGAGGGGTACAGCGGCATTGCAACATCAAACCCCTGTATGTCGTTACCCCATATTTTGGCCGTTAGTACGCTACAAGGATGTGCCGAGGTATCGTGACTTCCTGATCTGGCAATTCGCCCTGCATTAGATTGCACGTCACTTGGTTCGGCCACATGATGTCTGCGTAAACGGCCGTGACTTGAGCTACCAGCTACCCGGTCCACACGATGGTGTGCTCGATATCGCTTGATTGGGTCATCTGGCCGACTCAAACGGAAAGCTCGGCGGAGAAGTGTGAGCATGCAACCTGCGTTTGTCTCGGTTGCATACAGCCAGTAGTCCAGATAAAAACCAAATGGCAACTAACTGACACTGAACAATTTCAACTTTGAGTGCCCGAGCTCCATCAGGTATGCTTGTCCGGTCCAAGTTCACTGTTGAGCCTGTTGACGGGGAATTTCCTTACGGACATGAATACGCTTTGGTGCAAGTCAAAATGTACAGACGACATGAAAAGGCACTTGTGGTCCCTCTACATCAACCTCATCTTTGTAAATTTCCAAGACTTTGAAACCCGATACTCAGCAACACATCTCACCATCTTACCACCCATCATGAAGCTCACCTTCCTCACCCTCCTGGCTACCGCAGCCCTCACATTAGCTTCACCCGCCCCAGCCCTCTCCAAGCGCGCAGTATCCTGTCTCAAGGTCGGCGCCACAGCAACCGCAACCTGGAAGAACGCAGCAGGCAAGACATGTCGATGGACCGGCGTCGTGGGCAGCAACTTCGGCACCAACAGCGTTAATGGGGGAGAGTACGTTCTCCCATCTTAATCATGGCTATTTTAGTTCATTTTGGATGAGGGAAGGCTGATATAATATAGTTACTCGTGTAATGGCCGTTGCGGCGCGGGATGCTCTGGCTCTGCGGTCGGGAACGCGTATACCCAGGATTGCTTTTCGCACGATGTTTGTTCGTGGTTTAACAATGCTTCGGGAGGTGCTAGGTAAGTCTTCAGCATTTGATTTTCATGAATACTGGTTCACATCATGAGCCCTTTCTCTCTCATGAAGGGGTGGTTGGTGAGAAGAGGGGTTGCAGTAGAGAAACCCTGACTCTTGCCAATCCTAGGGCTGCAGTTCTATCAAGAGGGTTCTAGTCTTTCGTTCTAGAGATAATGCTGACCAGACGGATAGTGACGCCAACTGCGGTGCAGCGTTTAACTCTGCTGTCGATGACACGCTCTTGGGCTCCGCAAATGGATGTGGGCAAACAAACCCCAGTAACTCTGCGTCGAGACCGACTACGAGTCCGACGTGCTCTTAAAAGGTTATTTTAAAAGGAATATGAAAAAGGCGAACATGGCTGGATTGTTCTTGGCTAGGGGACGAGGGCTTGCGTAGCGATTTTGTATGGTACGTCGAATGATAGTCCACCCGGGGGGAGTGACTTTTTGAATCATCAACCCCTCTTCCAGTGCAATTTTTTCTTCCCTTGATATATGGCGTAGAGGACCCTTTTTGTGAGCGACTGAAGTGGTGTCTTGAGCAGCATTTGTGTCTTCTCTCTCTCCACGACAACACACGACCATTCTACATCAATTTCCGTATTCCAACCCCTCCAATTCCCCGTCGCCAAGATGCCTACTCAACTATTCAAAAACAGATACCTGTTCTTCGCCTCCATCATGGTCCTTCAAGTTGCTCTCCATGTCGGCATAGGCCTCTCCATGTACGCAGTATACAGAATCGTGCGAAGTCTGCTGCTCCAGGCATTCGACTTGCTTCCAGACAGAGTAATGGCAAATTGGTGGCAGATCACTCTAGTCCTCGTCCTGCTAGGATGAACTCTGGCTCATTGTGGTTCTGGTGTGGCGCAGGTCGGTGTATTTCCATGGTTGAGGATAGACCCTTTCTAAAAGGTGGAGAGAGTGAACCGAGCATTCTTGGGATTAGGGGTCGTGAACTTTTATTAAAGAACAGATACTCTTGAACTCTCTTTACTTCTCGTTTGGATCCGGCGAACGTCTCTTCACGATACCTAATATGGACTCGGCATTTCTCTCCTCAGCTACGGCCACTGCCAGCCATCAACTGGTTGTTACCTTCTCAGCGCCTTGTATGTCCAGTGCGACAGGTATTGCCAGCATTCTTCCTGCTCCAGATTTCTCTGAAACAACATCCTCGCTCTGGAACTGTCTTTTTACCCTCGGACACGGGCCCGTGGTAGGCTCGACAGCGATAGCTTCTTCGTCCTCAGTGGAAAGCGCGCGACCTGTTGTTGCCGGGCATGGTCCCTCCACCATGAAGCCAAACGGGCCTTGGTCTCTTCATTATCTTCCATTTACCCCTGGGCTGGGTCCTGAGGTCTCCGCGAATATGGCGCGTGGTGCTTCTCTGTCGGAGCTTAGGCGGCCGTTCACTCTCGGACATGGTCCTGTGGTAATTCCAAAGTCGTCATCCGTCTCAACACTGCCGGCCGAGGAAAATCCGTTCACACTCCAGCACGGTCCAGTATTCCAGCCCACAAGCGTACCCTCACACAATGTTCGCCGCATTTATGTTGAATCAACTGTATCGACTGCAGTGTCGACATTCGCCACGGTTGTTAAACGCTCTTCTACATCCGCAGTCGCCAACCCGTAAGTACACTCAGAGTTATTGCGTCACCCTTACCCACTGACAACGACAGAGCATCTCCGCTGGACGTCGATGGTGCATCACTAGTTAAGGAAAGCACCAACGGCGTCGCAAATAAGCCAGAACTAGGGCTGTGGAGCAAGAAGTCGGGTTGGCTCACAAGTCTTTTTGGAGATCTGTTAAATACCACCGACATTGATTCCAAGAATACTGGCGCGACCTCAGAAGAGAGTCTTTATGAGCGCCGTGAATATGTCCCCACGGATTGCCACAAGGACAGTGGTGACTACGTTTACTTTACCGTCTTGTCGCCAGATGGTTCCCTGGCACGGGATTTCAAAGGGGAGCGAGCACTTCACTTTGTCAAAACAAAGTGGTCCCTATCTTATCCATACGTCCTGCGCAAGGCTTTGTTTAATGACCCAGAACCATTTCCTGGGTGCCGGAATGGGCATTGCATTAGTAAGATGATCCCTGGTACCCATCTCCGTCTCGAATATGTCAGAAACCCGATTATCTTCAGAGCCACTTGGGACGAAGGGCACTGTGGATATCTTGATCGCGTTCAGAAAGTGAACAGGATGACCGTTCCTCTGGGCGAGTTCGGGTACCTCTCCAAAAGCGCTGCGCCCCAGGTTCCTGTGGTAAGCTTTGTGGAGCAGCAGATGCTGACAACTTATCCTACACTCGAGATCAGTCTGATTTGCGGGTTCACGGTTAGTCTCGTTTTGCTACTTTGCGTGGTGCTGCCGGTCCTGCTATACATTTACGCCTGGTTGCGTGATAGTGTCCGAGCACTCTCAGGTGGGACGAATAGGTGTGTAAAGTTGGTTCAAAATGCGTCGTGGAAGAGACTGGGTAGACGAAGCAAGCGCCGTAGTTCGGCCCAGGATCACGGTTCCTCTGAAGATTATCCACTCCAACGACTGTCGGCCTCAGCAGATGTGGCAACACCTCCGCCAGCTTACGCTTTCATGGAACCTTCCCGAGTTTTTGTGGAGGTGGAAGACTACCCAGAACTTGCCCCATCAGTCAGATAGAGGCACAGCAAAACGCCAAAGCACTTGCTAGGCGCCCGGCTTTGAAGGCTTCTCAATCTCCGCGCTGAGGTTTAGAGATGAATGTGGTTCCTTGGTGGATGTTACCGTTACTCATGGCTTTAGGATGCCGACGCCGTGTACGAACATGAGCCAGTTGGCTGGTCACCGATTTTATTTCTTCCAAAGATATCGTGAAGATGGATCCCCTGTATCATTGTATTGTTGAGATGAAGAGGAAATGACGCCATGTTCGCGGGCCAACACCGCGTTTCTTCACTAGCGTGACGCGGGCGGTAGACGTTCACCCGCTCCCACGCCGTCCTCATTCATCTCCATTCATCATTTCTCATCACCCCGGCCGTGAGACAATATCGTCCAGCATGCTAGTATTTGCGATTCAGTATACTCGTCGAACTACCTAGGTATTGACATGCATCCGTCTGACCACTCTAAAGCCTGAAAAAGCTCCATCTTCTCTTTCACGGCCTTTCGAGAAAGCCACAGCAATGCAATTTGAGTCGATAAATCCTGAGCTACGAGAAGCACTACAACCGAAATCGTCATCCGTAATGAGTATCACGAAAACCGCGGTTTTGGGAATGTCAAGAAATGCCATGCAATCTCTAGCACGAAAGTGGAAGGTAGATATGGTACCTGACATTAGGCTCACCCGTACGACATGAGTATACCGTTCTTAGAGACAAACGACCGTAATTTTGCAGTGCCACATGCGTGGATCGCCAACATCGCACGCAATTGTTGTGCTATCGTCATGACTCCAATCGCTTACGGAAGGTGGTTGAGGTATATAAGAGAGGGTTACTGCGTCTCTCGTTGTTCTTTAGCTCGTGCCAATTACCCAGCAAGATGAAGGCATTCGTTGTACGCTCGCTTCTGGCGTCTCTTGCCGCAGGTCTCGCTGCAGCCTCCAGCGGAGCCGTCTCGTATGCCGGCTACCAGGTCCTTCGTGTGAAGACGCTGGGCCACGTAGCTGAAGTACAGAAGAAGCTGTCGACCATCTCTTACCAACAATGGGAGGACACGGATACCCACATTGACATCGTCGTCTCCCCGGATCAGTTCGAGAAACTCCAGTCGCTTGGCCTGAGCTACCGCACACTGCACAAGGACCTTGGTGACTCGATCGAGAAAGAGGGACAGCAGAAGGCTTACCGCAAGCGCGACATCGACGATCTCTCCTGGTACGATACGTATTCTCCATACGCGGAGCATCTCCAGTACATTGCCGACCTTCACGCGGCCTTCCCAAACAACTCGAAGCTCGTGTCTTCTGGACGATCGTATGAGAACCGCACAATCCAGGGCATCCACCTCTACGGTGACGCAGGCCCAGGCAAGCCCGCAGTGCTGTACCATGGCAACGTGCACGCCCGAGAATGGATCACCTCCAAGACCGTCGAGTACCTCGCACTGCAACTCATCAACGCTCACAAGAATGCCACAAACACGACTCAGTCAGTGCTGAACCAGTACGACTTCCACATCTTCCCCATCGTCAACCCTGATGGCTTTGTCTACTCGCAAGAAAAGGACCGTCTTTGGCGCAAGACTCGCACGCCTCCCCCACGAGGCCAGAACCAAACTTGCTTTGGCACCGACATCAATCGCAACTGGGAGTACGGCTGGGATGCCAATCCGCTGGGCGCTTCCAAGAATGCTTGTGCGCAGGCCTACAGGGGCGAGAAGCCCACTGACACTGTCGAGAACCAGGGTCTCGATGCCTACGTTCGTAAGCTGCGTGACACCGTTGGTATCAAGCTGTACATCGACTGGCACAGCTACGGCCAATACATCCTCTCACCCTTCGGCTCCAAGGAGGAGTGGTACGCCCCTGAACTGGGCAAGTGGACCAAGACTGCTTCGATTCTCAGCGAGACCATTCGCGACAGTTCGGACAGACGCACAACCTTCACATTCGGACCTAGCGGTGCTACACTGTACACCACTACAGGTGCGGCGCCTGATCACCTCTATGCTATTGGTGGTGCAGACTTCTCTTACACTATCGAGCTCCCTGACACTGGCGACTTTGGCTTTGTGCTCCCTCCCGAGAGGATCAGGGGTGCAGCGGAGGAACAGTGGGCTGGTCAGCAGGTCTTGTTCCCCCTCTTGGATGAAGTATTCTTTGATGGACTCGGTCCGGCTTAGTAGTTGATTTTGACAGCTTAGCTGTTTAATTTCACCAGTAAATACACATAGTAATAGCATATCATGTAATCCATTGTGGCGTTGCAGCCAAAATCATGCCTTTCGCGTTGTCGAATCTTATAACGCGCATACATTAAAAAGTAAAGTACATCATCTACTCTTCATCATTCATCACCTCACAGAATAGAAGGTTTCCGTTCCTCCCAGCCAAGACATGCGAACCGGCAAAAAGAGTGCCCATTCTCGGAATCGAACCGAGGATCTTCTCATTACGCAGAAGTATACGAGTGAGACGCTGTACCACTAAGCCAAACGGGCTTCTCTTGGTCGAAAGGTTCAACCGAGCTTGTGCCGAAAATTTCAATTGCAACACTTATATCTTAAAGCAAGTTGAGCTCATCTACCGCATTATCATCATGCTAGGTCATGAATGCAATCGAAATACTGTATGGTGCACGTGGGAGTCTGAGACGTGGCTTGAAGCTCTGAAGTGAGGGGTAAGTGGGGCATATTTGGAAGTATTCGGCCTATCAAGTCGACCGTATTACTTCCTACCAACCATCGTCATAAGTATAGCTCGCCATTGCTCATCCGCGAGAATGCTCCTGGCTCGCGCCTCTAACCAGTCAGTGTTCCCCCAGAAACCCCAACTGGCTTGGAACCGTAACCAATCAACCAGCGCTGTTTCCCAATGGTGCAAGAAGATCTCCCATTCGTACTCTTTCTTGCTGGTTTCCTTCAACCTCTTCCAATATCTTTCCAACAGTTGCTTCTCTCCGTTTTGCATTTTCAACACATGTGGGATGTTATCATCGACCACGAGCATGCTGAGTGGCACGGAGCAGGTGAATAACTTCGCCAGATCACAAACTCCAAGCCCAAGTCCAGTGTACTGGAAATCGTAGAAAGCTACTTCCTCTCCAGACTCGCTGGTGAAGAGGTTTTCTGACTTGACGTCGCCATGGATCAGCGTCTGATAACTCTCGATGGGGCTTTGACCGGATACAGACGGCGCGAGGAACGTAGCAACAAGTTCCGAGATGGACTGGTTTTGGCCTTGTAATGGTTCTGTCAACAGCTCAGTCCATTCCGAATCATCATCGTCTGCCAGGCTATCATATTCCTTCCGTCGGGTGGCCAAGTAAGTGTAACCCCCGTTGAGCCAAACAGTCTTTTCTGTTGCATCTTCGCCGTCATGTTTCACTTCGTCCAAAGGCGGTAGTACGAGTTCAGTTCGATC
The DNA here is from genome assembly GCA_004835665.1 of Phoma sp. XZ068. Lineage (NCBI taxonomy): Eukaryota > Fungi > Ascomycota > Dothideomycetes > Pleosporales > Didymellaceae > Phoma > Phoma sp. XZ068. Next base: position 1,283,908 of record RBKR01000001.1, read on the forward strand.
AAAGTCATTCGCTCGAGGCCACCAAAAGCCGTGGAAACCAGCTAGCCAATCCAGGGCTGCATTGACCTGAATGGGCGACAGAGCTCCGCGCTTCTCGCCTGCAACAGGAAAGTCTTGGGCCAAGTCATTCAGGATCATGGCTGTCGTGGAAGTACCATCTGGATGATGTCGGTTGATGCTCGCTAGACATTTCGCAACAGGCACAAATGCAGGTAGTTGAGGCGCCAAGTGGCTGTAAAAGTACTGCTCAACTTGGTAGCTCAGTATCTTTCTTGTGTGGCCCTCATCCCCAGCTCTTGTAGGTGGCGGCGTGATCAGTTTGAGGATCAAGGAATGCTTGCTTGGTGTTGAATTGGCAGATGTAGATTGCGAAGACTTGCGTAGCTTCTCGACCGTCGCCTTCTGCTTCTCAGCAATCTTTCCCCTCATATCCTCCGGCAAGGCGCCTAAGAAATCTGGAGCCAAATCATCGGCTGCGATGATGCGACAAATCTGCCCGTACCCAGCCCAGAGCGATTGTAATAATGAGATTGACAGCAGATCGAGGCCATTCTCTGCAAGCAAAGCAGAAGCGACTTCCTTAGGGGGTGCTCGAGGGGCCATTGGATCTGTTGGACCGGTCCAAACTTTGAAGGCTAACGAAAGGGCCAAGGAAAATACTGCGACGTGGAAGAGCCTTCTAAACACCCGTCGCATAAGTGAGCGTGCAGCGCGTAAACAATCGCACTAAAAGAGGGGCACCACTGGACGTCAATGCTGAACGTCTAGCAGAGACGGTCGAGTGCGCGAATTGAGATAGTGATTGTTGTGCAGTCAGTGTATTTTGAGGGAAGCAAGTTCATGGTACACCGGTACGAGTGCAAAGCATCGAGGCTGAAAGGCTTGAAGAGGAAAGAAGGGTTCGCATGCACAGACCATCCCCCAACCTCTACAATGCCTTCAATCATCAGGTAAGGAACAATGCAGTTTACTTTCTTCCAAGTAGAATGCATGTTGACTGACCAGAAACTTCCCTAAATCTCATTGACACAACTTGTTCGTGTCCTCGAATATCTGTAAATGGAGCAGCTCTAGTATACTGAGGCGGCAAGGCGGGAATGGGTGCTAGTGAATTAAGTCTGCGATAAGATATATATCGTTCCAAGTGCTCATGGTTCTAACAAATGACTCCAAGATGCGGTCCAATTTCAGCCTCTCACATCAGCATCAGTAGTAGCCATACTAGATGAGGTCTGACCACCGTTAGCCTCGCTTCGCTTATTAAGAGTGAGATTATGGCGTACTGCGCCGCAAGCTGACGGAGACCTTAAGACGCGCCGGTAGCCATCACTCCACGTTTCCACACACCTTGATACCCTCATCGTCTCCCATTCTCTGACCAGCGCTCGTATCTCACATTGAGGATGGAAAATAACTCAGCCGAAATCCTGCTGACCGAGCGTCGCAATGAGAAGCGGAAGTCTGCACCGGAGCTTCGCGAATATCGAGCCATCTACTGGCTTCGGTTGGTCTTGCGCATACTCTCGCTCTTGACATGCGCTTTGATCTCGTTCAGTCTCGTCGAAGCCATCCGTAACTATCGAAAGACCAAGCATGTCAGGAACCCATTCCACGACGGTAGTGGAAGCTTTCCAGTCTGGCCCGAGCAAGAAGGCTTGAAGATGTATCCAACCTATGTCCTTTTAGGCGCAGCAATCGTTGCTGGGGCATTCAGCCTCATCTTGGTCATCGCGAGTTTCACTAAGATTGTGGGTGCTTCCTGAGAGGCAGAATTGTAAACATGAATGTTAATAATTGCCCAGGTACGACGAATGACGAAGGTTGGAAACATCAGTACGATAATTGTATCATCGATTTGCCTGGTATTATGGGTTGCCGTGACTGCATACTACGGTACCTGGGATACTTCTGAGACTAGCTGGGATCTACTGTGAGCATACAGGTTCTACAGACTCTTCCAAGCTGACACGTACAGATCCTGGACATGTACCCATCGCGACTATGATTTCAAGGACGTTGACTTTGGCGAGACTTGTACAGAAATGGTGAGTGCGTCAAGCCTAGTCATTAACTGAATACTAACAGAAGCCGCAGCGGTTCGCGTTCTGGGCTGGGGTCGGCCTCGCGGGGCTGGAGGCATTGAATCTTTGCATATTCGTGATCTGGTGGTTGAGAACACGTCGATCCCGAGGATATTCGAAGGTGTGATTGTTGCGATGATAAGGACCTGTGCGAATGCTACAACAGCGACCTCGGAGCGGACCGAACATCAAGTAGCGCATGCGCTACGCCATACTTTATAGGTGCGCAGGTCCTTGTAGACAGGCTCTCTAACAATAGCAATACGTTCACCCAAACGACTTGTAGGCAAGAGTCGAATTCTTAAGCTATAGATCTTGTCACTGCCGCCAAGAGCCGCTTTTGGACGGGGCCGAGTCATCGTGCGAAAGTCAGATCAATGTGGCATGTTGACCCCACAGTTCAGAAATGCCTCGGCGTCTGATGTTGACAGTTATCCTAACGGCGAAAATATGCGGGGCGACTGTTATTACGTCGGCACTAGCGGGGTAGATCATCAGTCCATATTTCAAAGGATTCAAGAGTTTGTTTGGCCTTTTATTTCCTCCAATTTGTGCAAGATTTACGATGACAGAACCAAAGAACAACGCTAGCTCGCGCCTGACACAGATCACGGACTTCTTGACGATGAATAAGACGGCTACGAGTATACCGTGGGATCCGGAGTCAACCAAGTTCCCGACAAGACAAGAGCTTCCTGAAATTCCTGGTGCACCGAAAGAGGCTGCCTGGACTTGGGGTGCAGACGACTATGTAATATGCAATCTAGTTCTCATGGAACTGTCCAATACTGACGCGAAATAGATTGGTCGATTGAACCTTCTCACCCCAACACGTGTAGCTGCTGCAGCAAAAGAAATTAGATCTGGCGAGATTGTACCTGTCAAGTTAGCAAACCTTTATTAACGGTTGGACGATGCTAAGAACTAATAGTCTACCTTTAAATGTCCCCGGTCAGCCAGCATTCGGTCGCGAGATTTTTAAACACGAAATCAAAACTCTAGTGGAAGGCATCGCATACGACGATCTATATCACATGAATACGCAATCCGGAACTCAATGGGACGGCTTCCGCCACTTCGCTCATATCCCCACTGGATCGTTCTACAACGGCACTAAAGGCTCTGACATTGCCGGACCATCAGCAAACCACAAATGTTCCATCCACCACTGGGCCGAGCATGGCGTTGCGGGTCGTGGTGTTCTCCTAGATTACCGAGGATACGCGAAGAAGAAGGGTATCAACTACGACCCTTACGACTACTACCCTATTTCCTGGGAGGAATTGTACCAGTGTGGAAAAGACCAGGGTATTGATATCCGCCCGGCGGCTCAAGGTGGTGATATCAAGATTGGAGACATGCTGTTCATTCGCTCAGGCTGGAAGGAAGCGTATGACAGCAAGTCTGACGATGACCGAACGAAGGCGGCAACCCGACATGGTCCAAATGGCGAGGATGGTGCCCGATACGCTGGAGTAAGTCAAGAACAGAAGATTTTGGACTGGCTACATGATAGCTACTTTGCCAGCGTAGCGGGCGACGCACCTGCATTTGAAGCCTGGCCGACTCACGAAAGCTACCACTTGCATGAGTACAGTAAGTTGTTGATAACTTCTCAAGTGCGTTCAGCGCTAACGAAAGTGATAGTTTTGGCGCTGTGGGGAATGCCGCTGGGTGAGATGTTGGATCTAGAAACGCTAGCGCAGACTTGCAGGGAGAAGAACAGGTGGTTCTTTTTCTTCACAAGTGCGCCGGCAAATTGCCCAGGAGGAGTCAGCTCACACGTTAATGGAACTGCAATCTTCTAGAGGAGATTTGAGGTTTCTTAGATCTACTCCATGCTGCGACAAGCTAGAAATACGTATACATACATCTATATTATGCGTACATCTCGGTAACCTCCTGGTGATGGCAAGGGGCGTTTCTTCGAGGGACTCCTTAAAGACTCGATGGATATGTGCCAGGACATTTCATGCATCTTCCAAAATCTATGGCCAGATCCTCGACGTCGTTCTCCGAAACTGATGTAATGACACGCGAAATGGGCATCTTCACACCAGTGTCGCTCGCGCCATTCACCACAACCAAAGTCGACGTATCTCGAACAACAGTGCCTTCGACCCAACCACTACTGGTTTCATATTCCGACGAAATACCATTTACGCTGCTGCCATCGAGCTCCACAGGGGCATAAGTCTGTAGTGTAAGACTGCGCGGCTTGGCGTGCGAGACATCAGTCTCGGAGGACGGCAACCTGGGAGTTATTTCCACGACCGAGACATTGTTCATAACAGGGAAAGTACTGTGGGCTCTATGATGCAATGCTGGTGAGTTGTTAGGCGTCCTGGTGATGTCGAAGGTCGATATCGTTCCATTCACAGACAAGATGTTTTCGCGGTCTTTCGACATGTCTGAAGGGCACTGATCTGTTGCGCCAACGGCCATGTTAGGACTTAAGTGCGTTGAGTGGGCCTTGTATGCCGGATTTCCGTTCTCCGATATCCTATATTTTGACCACGTTCTGCCAGTTTTAATCCTCATAGCTTGGCTTGCATCAGCCATACGTGTGTCCCAGTCGATGTTCTCAACGTTGTTACGAGAAACGTTTTCAAGGACTGATTCTGCGTCCCGGGCAGACAACGCGCGAGCTTCTGCAAGGCCCCTCTCCTTCAATGCATCGACTGGAGTCAGTCTTGTCTTGTAGCAAGCTTTATTAGCGCCGTGAACGTGATACCGGCAGTCTTGGTCTGTTGTAGTGCTGACTCCGTAAAGGCGCTGTAATGCAGTTTGAAGAGCAGAAAGCTTGAAAGGCGCTGGATAGTTGGAAATCTCGAGGAGATTTAGCGTCTCCTGTGGTGCGTCGATGAAGCGGTCCATGGCAAACTGCTTCAGTACCGTAGGAATACCCTTCTTGTCATTGTCAAACAGATGTTTGATCGTCTCGATACCCGGGCGTATACCTGGTATGAGCCTCTCGGCCAAGGTATCCATTACCCTATCAGTAAACTCGAGTTCTTCGATAGTATAGCCAAGGACATGAGCGTTTATCAGCGGCCAAAAGGTCATCCACGTGTATTCTTCCTTGACATTCTCCGGACGACGAAATCCAACTTTTCCCGTGCGCAAATACAGTTTGTATGTTTCAAAGGCTTGTGGGTCAAGCTCAGAGGGGCAATGCAGTCTACTGTTAGACGGTCTTGATGTACCATGCGCGTGAGCGAGACTGGGAAGGCTGAAATAGCGGCGTGTCAAATACAATGAGCTGGGATCTTGCTGCCCGAGAAGGAAATTGAACGCAGGATGTGCACGTGAATCTTTATCTCCACAATTGGAGAGCCGATTCCCGTCAAACTCATTTGCACGGGTGAGGAGGTTCGATGCGAAAGAAGCCGCCAGCGGGCTGCTGGGTGGATCGGGTTGAGTTTTTTCCAGTACTGAGCCAGCGAATACGTGGGACAGTGTCGACTCTTCAGGGCTAGTCTCCTTGTCCTGGCTTTTGATGGATCCAGGGAGGCTACCGTCATTGGACACTTTGCGCACTTCGTTGACAACAAAGCCTTTCGGCACTGGGCGTGGTGCATAGTATTCATGTGGAAAAGTGCTATACTCGTTTCTCAGTCCAGACATCGATACGTCTTGGACAACTTGATCAGCACTGATCTGTACTACACGGGTGGCTTTCTTGATCGTGTTGGATTTCGGCCTGTGCTTGCCCTCTCGTTTGAAGACCTTCAAAATCCGCGACATTGGTGTGGAGGGCGGTACTGACATGTCGACGATTTGAGAATATACGTACAATCGAAGATTGTGAAAGTGTTTTGTGACACAGTGATGGTATGATTAAGGGTCTAGTTAGAATTTACAGGAAGATCAGTCTTCTTTAAACTGTAAGTGTGATATGTTTGCTGACGGCTAGTGCTTGAACGACAAGGACGTTTGCTCAACATGCTCACAACAATGATGTGAATCCAAAAATTGAAGCAGGTAATCACTGGAAGCAAGGCGTCAATCTAGCGCGAACGAAAATTGACTGAGCAGCAATGGTTGACATGACGTTGCCTGACCTTTGATTTGATAACAGTAATAACCTTGTAGGCTTTTGTCCTTCGCGCCTTCCAAATACTCGTAAGTTCTACAATCACAGACGAGCCTCGTACCAAACATTTGGTTGGTAGTGTAGGACTCCCAGCATGGTAGCTAGAGTTCCAATGAGTGACGTTGGCAACGAGGATAATTGAATAATGAATATCAGATATGAAAGGTTTCGGGGACTTCATTGAAGGCCCAATCGTGCATGAAACCTACCATGCGATGTGGCATCCAATTTCCTGTGCGTCGTAGAAATTATGCAATCCAGCGCTAGTGGGGAACATACCAAGCGTCGCGCCAGCCCGTCGGTATTGCAAAAGGCGACCATTTAATGTACCAGTGCATCGGGTCTGCTGTGACACATTTTTTGTCCCATCGCCACGGTTTTGCTTCATGTTGCTGTGACCGCCAAGTGAAGAAGTAGGCATAACGAAGCAACGAGGCTCGAAATACTGAGACTCAGTGGTTGTGCCATCCCCATGATTCTTCAAGCTGCTGAATTGTAGCTGTTGGTGGGAAGCCGTGAGAACGTTCGCACGCATACCACATATCGCGTAGTCGCTCCTGATCCTCTCGAATGGGGAAGCGATCGCCTACCAGGGCAATAGCAAAGCAAGCAACGAACTTGCACGGAAAGAACTTTCCATTCGATTGCGCGACACCGCAGAGAGCACGGACATCTTCCTGCACCATCCTGTCGACGACCGCACGGGACTGTTTGTGCGCCGGTCCAAGTTGTGGAATCGTAGGGTCATGCACGACTAACAGCATGTGAGCAAGTGTGTTGTACTGTGTGCCCATCACATGGGACTTTTCATGAAGCCGGATATCGGGAAAGTTCCTGCCACTACCATCTCGGTCCTGTCGGTAGTAGAACGGGTCAAAGCTGTCCGGTCGTCGCGTCCTCCAAGACCTGTTCTCGTCCATCAGCTGGCTGTAGCGTGAGATACTGTGCCTGTCTTCCCCAAATGCAAAGTTGCATACGTCACCAAGATGGGCGATGGTGCGCGTGGCCCATATTGAGTCGTTGGCAGGCTCAAGGGATCGATCAGCTGGGAAAATGTGCAACTGAAAAGCACGCTGTGTCATCAGAGAGATCCACAGCTCCTGACGAAAGGCAGCCCAGTATATGGCCTGTCGGAAGCTTGGTCCAGATGTTGCTGCGTACGACTGCTCCGCTGCACGTATGATCGCCTGGGTTCCGAAAAGGTGCCCTTGCGGATCATTACCGACGATGGAGATGTTCATTTCCTCAAGCAGTCGCAAGATAATGGTCGCGGCAAGTAAGGACTCATCCTTCATGGCGACATTGTTGTCGTTGAGCGCTGGGATCAAGGTATCGAAGCAACGTTGATAGTATGCATCGGCAATGTACGGGTCAAAATCCGTGGTTCGGCTAAGCTGCCGAGCAGACAAGGCCAGGATTGCATTCATCAGAGTGCTGTCCTTCTTCGCTCGCTGTACAACATGTACCGCAAAATGGCACTCATTGTCGATCATGTCGAACTGACAAATATTAGCATGAAGACTGAGAGCTGATGAACACGACTCACGAAAAGCGCTACGTTCTCAATATAGTGCTGAAGCAACATGGCCTCCTGCTCATGCTCAAGCGGCCAGAGGATGGGTTCGCCCGGCGCCTGCTGATAGACAAACGTACGGGGCTCATGCGGCTGTGAAGTGTTGGATGGTACATGGTGATCAAATGGCGGTGACACGCCAGGGGTCTGGGGCTGGGCTGGAGATTCCGAGTTGAGAAGCGACAGCACTGTAAGACCCTCCGTAGGTGTGATGGCAGAAGTCGGCGGCGTAGCTGTGTGGTTGCCGCCGCTTATGGAAGAATGCGCTTGTGGTGAGAAGCCTTGCGCAGCAGGAGGAGAGTGGAATGGGTAATAAGCTTCGTCTGAGTACTGCGACCGAACCTCATTCGATTCATCCAAGAACTGTACTGTATGAAAATGTCAGTACCAAGCATGTCCAGGAGGATGTCGACATCCGTACTGCGGGGAGGCATAGAAACCCAGGGTTGGGTGTCGCTGAATGTTTCCTGAATGGAAGACCGCCGAAAGCGTCGTCCCGTCTCGTAGACGCATTGTTTTTTGGCATGTTCGCATCGCCCACATTTTGGCTGTGCCCCGTCACCTGTTGCAGAGTGCTTAGCCTTCGCTTGCTTGAGTGCCGGCTGAGATCTTACACCGGTAGTGACGCGTGCGACAACGATTGCTGTCGAGGTTAGACTACGATCACTGCACGTTCAACTACGATGCATCATACCATGGCATTTGTGTCACCGTCCAGAATGGTCATCTGGCGGCGAACGGATGTTGTCGGGGCGAATTACCCGTCGGCGAGGATGGGCGCCAGGTTTTGCAGGTGTGTGGTTCGCCTACAGCGTTTTGGACGATTGAGACAAAACTGGGCCCTGAATTCTGTATTGGGTAAGATTTCGCCGAAAATGCACGTCTGCACCCAACCAAAATGCGAGCTTTAGTCAGGATCTACCTTAGTAACCGCTACGCAGCTGATCAAAAACTCCTTAACGAGCTCGTATTCCCCGCTTCCCCACACTTCACCTGTCAAATGGGGAATCATCTCGTCGAACGTAGGAAGCACCCCCATCAGTTTTCGTCACCGTAGTGGAGTGTATCGCCACGTTGCGTGATGCTTATGTACATAAATACTACCAGTCGCTGTTAGCCGCGACCAACTTTGTTGCTGCACTCTTGATACCTTTAGTGCGCTCAAGCATTACTCCTTACACCATGCCTCACGCTTTGTCACTAGAACAGGACGTTCCAAGCTTCCAGGGAGAAAAGCTATACGTGAACGATGGTCTTCTCAAGCCGGTGCAAGTTGGTGCTTTAAAGCAATCATCCCCAGACATACCTTTGGAAGAGCTGAGGCGCAGGTACAACGAGGATGGGTACGTGTTTCTGAAAGGCTTATTACCGAAAGAAGACGTACTCAGGGCTCGCGAAGAATACTTCAGCATGTTGGCACCAAGCGGCGTCTTGAAGCCAGGGACACAACCAGTGGAGGGCATCTTCGACTCTGAGAAGAACCCTGCGGGCTACCCAGGTATTGGAGCCGGTGCAGCTGACGGCAATGGGAGACCTGGTGAAGAGACTGCAAAACAGTTCGTCGATCTCGCTCTGCAAGCACACTACGCAGATTGGTACAAGGAGAAGTTTTGCAAACATCCGGTTTTGAAGGGCTTCATCGCTCGCATGACGGGCTGGGGCGATGAAAATACCCTAGGTGTCCGAAGAAGCCTGCTCCGTAATAACACACCAGGTAATAAGGCCATTGGCGTACATTATGACCAGATCTTCTTGAGATATGGTGAGCCGACCAGTGTCACTGCGTGGGTGCCGATGGGCGATGTCAGCCTTACCGGTGGAGGTCTAATTTATCTGGAGAATGGTAAGTGTGCTTTTCTGTGGTAAAAGTCGCTCGGTTGACGCAAATGCAGGACACAAGCTCGGACGAGAAGTAGAAGCAGATTTTACTGCAAAAGCAAAGGCCAGCGGCCTCACGGACGAAGAGGCGAAGTATGCCTTCAACCAGAATATGCTCTCAACTGGTCTGTTGGCGGACGGAGCACGGGAGTATTCAGAAACTTTCAATAGGAGGTGGTTGGCGACATCCTACGAAGCAGGGGATGTAGTGCTCCACAATCCCTTTGCGGTGAGAACACTCGCACTTGGGTAGTGTTATGACTAACGGCCCTCAGATCCATGCCTCAACGATGAACTACGACCCAAGCAATGTAATCAGAGTCGGCACCGATCTACGATTCGTGGATTCCAGCAAGCCATGGGACAAGGCAAGCACTTCAAAATTGCTCTTCCTTCATCCGAATGCTTACAAACACAGCGGTGGGACAAGGACTACACCTTCAATGATGGGGTTTAGGTCTGATCAAGTTTGCAGCAAGATTTGAGGGAACTGGTGTTTGGGTTCGATCTATAGGCGATCTGTATGTGCTTTGATGAGCGAAACGTTCAATATAGATACTGCACCAAAGTTGTAATGCATTGAACATATCCAATGCCATAATCGAGCCTATAGAGTGCTCGCCTTGTCGTCACGGACGGTGGCCCTTGACTGTGCTTTCGTCTTGTGCTGAGCTCTACGCCACCTTCTTAGCCATCAACTGCAAGAGTAAATACATCTCAGCGTCACCATTGACATATCAACCTGCCTTTTTAGGTCTGCATCCACTGCGATCCGAACCGCTGCACAAAACGGCACAGTGCTTGTTGTACGCCTCACCCGTTCAATAGCATCCAGGAACACCCGCGACTAAGCAGCCTCATAATAATACGACGTTCGCCTTTGTCGCAGGACCACGACGTCCTGTGGATATCGTCGGCACCTACGAACCGTCAGCTTATCGCGCTCGCGAGGTGCCACCAGGGCACCGCCAGGGTTGGACCAATGCACGGCGGCCCCGTCCCCGTATCCGCTCGCTTCCCCCTAGCTGGCTGTCTCCCGCATTCGTTCTCGACCCCGACGCCTCCGCACTTCCCGTGGTTGCACATAACTTACACTACCGCACAGATCATCGCATCCAAACGCAGGTGTGATCGCCATGCGAGGCGTGTCAGCTTTCCCGGAGCTGAAAATGGCCGTGGGACAAAAGAATACACCCTGACGCGACGGCCAGAACCGCAACGATATCTCCGAGCCAAACCTTGATTGCACATGCAATAAAGGCCGCTTTGTTGTCCTTCCACTCAGGCGACTCGGCCGGTCTTTCCGCCACACCCCCTTCGTCATTTAGTTCATTCTGTCAACCACGGCGCGCAACAATGCTTTGACTTACCCATGTTCCTCCCCAGCTCTCCTGCAGAGTAGCTGTCATCTTCGCGGCTTGGTTCGTATTCCCTTTGAACGATCCGCTGCCCCGTTCGATCACAATGTGAAGGCGCTCCGCCTCGTCAGCCTCACAACCACGCCACTTACAGCAACTATCAACGAAGCACGACAACAACGGCCTTAAGGAACATGAGACATGGCCTCTCCGTTCACCCCGGCGCAGTTGGCGACTATGCATGAGAGCGATTCGAGAGTAACGGAAATTCACTGGGTTTATAGCGTTCCAATAGCTGCCGCTATTATCAGCACAGGATTGCGACTGTACTCCAAACACTACGGCAGGAATGGCATACATCTAGACGACTACCTGATCACTATTGCGACAGTATGCACACTCACATACGTCATGTCTCCAAATGCTAACAGCGCCCATTAGATATGTCTAATAGGACAATGCGCGAGTGGTTTGGGCTACGGTATGCTTCTGGTGCGCGAGACCAGACCATAGTGGTAGCTGACGCTTGTAGGCCCTCCTCATGGCATGGGTAGACATGTCATCTACGTCTCCGAGTACGACCAGATGATGGTACGAAAGGGCGACTTCGTCTTCAGCCATTTTTACGATATTGCGCTTGTGACGGTAAAGCTCGGCATCCTTGCCTTCTACTGGAGGGTGTTCGTACACCCGATCTTCCGCAAGATTGTCCTCGCAACCGCTGCCTTCGTAATCGCTTGGGGAATCGGCATCACAGTCACACTATTTTTGGTCTGTCGGCCACTCAGGGCGTATTGGGATCGTAACGTGGAAGGCACCTGCTTGACCATTGTCACGTTTACCTACTTCACCAATATCTCGAACTTGATTACCGACATCTGGATCTTCTTGATGCCGGTGCCCATGATCTGGCACCTACAACTGCAGACGAAGAAGAAGTTGATTCTGAGTCTGGTCTTCTGTATCGGTCTTGCGTACGTCTTATCCTACTGTACCGTTTGTATCCAACCTAACGAGATGTCTGTAGGACCTGCGTCGTTTCTTCTATACGTCTCACCGTCGTTCTCGGCCACGGCAGTCCCAACTTCACCTGGTACTACGTCCCACTTGGCGCCTACTCCGTCTTCGAACCCCTCGGAGGCATCCTCTGCACCAACCTCCCCATCATCTGGCACATGATGCGCAAACGCAATGCCAACCTTCCTCACTACAACTCCGAATCCAAGGCTGCTTCCTCCAGCGGCCACACACCAACCATTGGCTCATCGTCCCGCCGGAGCCGCCTCGCTATTGCACTCGGACTGACGAGCCACGACCGAACCCAGAACGGCAGTAGAATGCAAACGAATGTTGATAACCCTGCCACGGCGCAGGGCGACTGGGAACAGTTGGAGAGTATGGAACACATTGCAAAACCAGACCCAAAGATTTGGGCTACGATTGAAGTTGACGAGGACGGTCCTTCAGAGCCGCTGCCACCCGGCATGAAGAAGACTGTATGGAATGTGCGACGGTAGAGACGCTGCACACATTAACGATGTCACGACCCCGGCGCACAAAGGGAATCATGGAACACTGAGGGTATGCGCATTTTCGGAATTCATTGTCACGGCGTTCTTGGATATCTAGGTAATGCCACAAACACAAGGTTTTGGCTGTGACGAAGTAATGCTGGCACGCAAAGGTTACGATATCCGGGGCATCATTTGGTCTCCATTTACGATAGGTCCATGTCACAGCAGTTTTGACTCCAAGAGTCTCAGTCTAATAGGTTCTACTTTTGGTGGTAGAAATCTTCTCAGTCAACCTATTACCAAGCTTTCCTGCCAGTTCTAATTATCGATTTGCGTAACCTCGCCGAAGCAGAACCATCCCCTTGCGCCAACAAGAAACAAGCCCTACACACCACCACGCCAGTCTCTCCGTGCGGTTCCGCGCCTTTCCGCCCGTTGTGCAGCCGTTAGAAGCAAGTTTCTCTGATTAAATTGTCGAGCTGAGGTGGGGAACGTGCGCGCAGGGCTTGGGCTCTATACCGGTTAATTAATGGCATGGGTCCAGCCTCGACTTTCGACGTTTTGGGAAGCATGTGCATAAGGGTTCCGGACATTTGGGTGGAGGGTGCTGGATCGCGTTGTTAATCGGCGCGTGGACGTGTGATAGGCTGATGGATCTGAATCGGTCAAACACTTGCATGGAGTGACAGAAAAGCTACCAGGATAGTCTCGCGTTTTGGAACCCTTTTGGAAAGTCAAAAGGTCGCATATACGAACTTCATGTTGCAATATAAACATTACTGGCCCTGTTTACTAGGTTATCATGTCTTGGATTGTTCCACGAGGATATGCCTTAGTATGGCACGTCCTTCGCAACGAGCTTCCAGAAATCACACCTCTTTCCCCTTCCACCTTCCCACTCCCTCGCATTCGCCACGCTGATTTGGTTGCTGACACCGGGATCACTATAGACGTTGTAGAAGAGATCTTTAGTCGCCTGGACGAACGTCGCAACACCTCCTGTAGCGTTAAGGTTGAGTAGCACAGGCCTCTGATCGTCCCACGTTGGCCACGAGATGTCCTTACTGCCATACCCACTCGCACCAGGCACAGTGCTGTTTGCTACACCGCCTTTGGCATCCTCGATAGAGATCACGGGGGTGTTCTTGATAATGAAGTTGCCCCAGATCTTGCGGAAGGCGCGCTTGAAACTCGCACCAGGTGTGGGTGTGCCGGACCAGAGAGCCTGCAGATCGTACCCGTGATAAGAGGGTGGCTCGCTGAATTGATACTTCCAGGCCGTGGGGAAGGCAGAAGCGGCCCAGTAGCTGTTGCACACGAAAGCATACTCGGCGAAGACGTTGAAGACGCGTTGTTGCTGACCGGTTCCAAAGGTGGACTGGTTGACCGCCGTGGGGATGGAGGTGCCGGTTGTTGCGAAGAGAGGCGCGGCTGGGTTCACATCCTGAGTGTCGCCGGCATAGGAATACTGCTTTTCAATGGCAGTCTTCTCGGACTGGGTGAAGTGAGGGAAGGTGATATCGATGTACTTCCTGAAATCCTGCAGAGTGCGAGTGGTAGGTGGACTGAGAGGAACACCTTCATTCGCCATGTTGCCAGACAAGATCCGCAAACCCTTTACAGCCTTGGCAGCAAGCTGCTGGCTGGGGCGTTGCTGAACAAACTTTCCGTCGGTCACAGGCAAAAACGCGAAAGTACCGAATGGGCCAGCCTCAGAGACCTTGGCACTGGCATTTTGAACAACGACAGTATCAGCACTGCGTAGACATTGGAGCTTATCTTTCGAGCTTGAACATCCTGCAGCTGCGACAAAATCGTTATAAGCCTTAGTGGGTTGATCGTCATTATACTTGTACTGGAACGGAACCCATGGGCTAGCAGTAATAACCTGGGTAACAATCAGCAAAAGAAGCAAAACGAGGCTTATGAGCACTTACGTTTTGAAATAGGTTATCCTTCTGCTTACCACCATAAGCCATGCTCTGGTACAAAACCGCGGCACCACCGGCGCTTTCGCCAGCAATCGTTACCCTCGATGGATCGCCACCAAACTTGCTAGCATATTGCTGCACCCACTGCAGGGCAAAGTTCATGTCTAGCAAACCAGCATTGAGCGAGCCACCCTTCTTGACATCCTCAGACGAGAGGAAGCCAAATGCACCAAGGCGGTACTGGATGATGACACTAATAAAACCGTTATCATTTTGTTTCATGAACTCGGTAGGGTCAAGGCCAGAAGCACTGAAGAGACCATAGCCTCCACCATCTGGTTATTATTAGCTTAGATCCAATCCTTCTTGATCAAAATACATACGAATCCAGAAGAACACAGGTAGGTTCTTGGCATTGGCAGGCGCATACACATTCAAGAACAAGCAATCCTCGTTTCCGAGAGCCGAGGTGAATCCATAAGCAGCGGGCGTTTCTGACGAAGCGCCAGTCTGTGGACAAATCGGAGGGTTGGTGGTAGCTGCGATTATCGAGCTCCGATTCTTCGCTGGTGCTTGGGGAGGAGCAAACCTCAGGTTATTGAGGGGTGGTGCCGCGTAACGAATGCTACTTGACTATTAGTCTGCAATCTTAATGATAGGACTTGGAACTGTACGTGCCCTTTGAAAGAGTTGATACTGTTGACGCTATCGAAACTTCCCTCATACACTGCATAGCCGAGATCGACAGTGGGAGCCTGTACCGCACGTGGGATTGGCTCTGTAGCTACAGTTGCTGCAAGCAGCGCGATTGCGATTCTAATTGGCGTCATATTCTCGAATTGCCTAGCTCGTGACGCCTGTGATAAACACACGCTGATTGCAGCAAACGTGATTCCGATTCCAAGGAAGACCGTTGAAAGGTGCAGGTGAGATGATAGGACCCGGGACTGTGGGAGCGAACTGCACAACTAATCTACCCCCGATATGCGACAGGGTAGATCAATGGGTCAATGCTTCTTTGTCCCGTGAGAGTGAAGATTGGAGTTTTCGGCTGGCCGAGGGGAAGTGAACAATTATCTGATGCTGACAAGGGCACGCCATTCCGTATGGCGCTGTCTGGACCTTCACGAGGCAATGACGCCGCCAAAGATGTCGACACAGCTTGGTGATTATGCAGTCAACGAGAGCTTTAGCGGGTGAGCAAATGGTTGCTATGCGGCCCACTGAGCACTCCCTGCCCAACGGGTTGCGGCATGCAGGGCCGCACGCGCTGATTCGCAGGTTCGGCCGCGGTCTCTTGCTCTTCCGTCCCCATCCCGTCGCGCCGCCTCTTGAGCGCGCAGCTGGACGCTATCGAAATGAGCGATGTTGCGCCTCTCCGTGCCGTTTCTTGGGTCTTGAGATGCTATTTCTTTCGCGAGATTAGCTGTGGGCTGCGTGATCTTCTTGCTGCGCACAATGACGATGATGGCATTGCCCGTTAAGGGTCACACAGCTTCCTGCAGCATGAACGTGTCAATGACACCTTGCGTCGCTTACGCGTAGCTTTTCTCGCCTGGAAGCCAGGGACCTTCAGAACTCGTAATCAAGACGTGGTGGTTCATCTCCGGGTCGGCTCTCATGCACATTCGGCTCGGCCTGTTCAGGCTAACGTTTCCTATATTGCGGAAGGCTGGACCGAAAGGTACTTCGAGATCCGATGCCTGCAGCCAAAGTCACAGGTACACGAGCTAAGGTTCGCGGCCACGGGTGATTCGAGAGTTCGTTTTTGGTGCATGGTATGATTCTAGCAGCAGGCACAACGCTGTCCTCGCACAAGCTGCAGCCATGGCGTTAGGAGGTTTGTATTGGTCAGCCGAACCGACCACCACCCGATAATTCTGTCAAGCGGTGTATTGAAGGGTGTTAATGTGGTGTTCAGTTGGAGCGAAGATACAAATTTGTGACGTCCTAATGTTGCGGAAGGTGGAACGATCCGTTGATGGGCGTATTCCTAGAATGCGGTCTTCTAGTGATGCTGGCGAGGTCGCAGATGAGGAGGGCGCCTTCTACAATCTGCCTCCAATGACCCGGCTCCAGACTTTATATATCGTAGTTGAATAACATACCAAGCTCGACCCGACCTTTCCTTATCTAGGCTCTCCTTGCATACAGACGGGAATTCTGGCTAAAGCCGATCCTGAGAACTGTGCCGCACCGGTAGTACTAACGAGAAAAAGCAAATTGAACTTCACTGGAACAATGTATCACAGGCACCACGAACTTCCCTCATGGTTCAAGACGTGAACCACTTCTTGTAATATCAGCTCTGACCAGACATTCATAGATCACCTCATACGATGAGAAACCCCGAGATGCACACGGGTGGGAAAGAAGCTCACAATACCTGTCGACCGGATGTGTCAATGATTGCTGCTCTTATGCTCGAAGGATTTTCCTCCTTCCTCCGTTAGACCTAGTTTTTGTAACCCCATCATTGCAAACCCCTAAATGAGTCGATCATCCTGAAGCCATCTGCATAGAGACCTTCGCTTCATAAGCCGATTGTCCTGGCGAAGGCAGTATCATCATCTTTCAGAATCTCGGTGCAACCCTTAAAACGCCACGACTATCTCGCAAACTTAACGATGTTTTTGAACACATCGAAAGTGACGTTGGCATTCCCCGAATTCTGCCATGCAGCGTAGCGCTTGACGAGGCTCACTTCAGATGTGAGATCTTCTTCTGACAGTGGAACCTCCTGAGTGCCAGCACTGGTCAAGATGCGAGCGAAGAATTCCACCTTATCGGCCTGAATCTCTGGTGAAAACGAGACCCGCTTCTTCTGCTTGGTTGAGGCGGGCGCCTTTTTTGTCTTTGGAATTTGAGATGCAGAAGGATTTGCAGGGACTGTGAGTGGTGCGCCATTCATCGTCTTATCGACCGCATCCCTGGTCTTCTGATCCGTGTTGGTCAAGGTCTCTGTTGTACGATGGTGACCGTTCGAGGTGATACCAACACCGTTAGCCTTAGTCTCGGTGGCGTTGTTTGCCTGTTCAGGTCGTTCAGTCCCATTCAGAAGCACGTCGTCAGCAAGATCCCAAGGCGTCGATGCATCCACAGCAGAGGCAGCGGACTTCCTAGAACTTCGACGAGCAGGGTTCTGAGCGGGAGATACTGGTTGTGATGGTTGTGATGTTTGATCGAGCTCCATGCTCTCTTCTGGCTTCAATTGAGAATGCTCCGCGAGTGTCTCAGATTTGCGAGGCCTTCCGAGTACTCCACCTCGCGATCCGCGAGCGCGCTTCGCACCGCCTCTCTGGATGTTTGTTTCGCTCTTGCGCTTCTTGCCTACAAATCCCGGAGGAAGCCGATCAAGGTTGGATGGTACAGCCTCGGCCTCTGCGGCAAGAATAGACGCCACCGGGAAGTCTGAGAGCCACTGTTAGCAGACTTTAAGATTTCGTTTCCGAGCCACGTCTACGGAGGAGTCGTAATCATGTAGTGCGATGAGGTCACGTACCGTTGTTTGTCGTACCAGTGCTTTGCCTTTCTGTGCGTGGCTCGCTACTGCTATGAGCAGCCTCCCCGTTACCATCTGAGCCTGGCCCGCTGCCACTGACAAGATCTAATTTCGTGAGTACTACTTGAAGGACGAGTATGCAAGGCCACATACCATGGGAAGACTTGGGTGGCGCTACGCCTTCGTCATCACTCGAAGAAACTTCTTCGTCGCTTTCGCCTTCTAGAGCAGCTCTACTTCTCGCTATGCGTTGTTAGCGAAGTCATTTCTTGAGCGAGTTACACTGCTATCAAAGGTGGAGGGTGACATACATTTCTTCACATATTTGATGTTCGGTCCCTTCTTCGCGGCGGGCCAAGGCTTGCTCTTGTTCACAAAGCGTCCATGAGGCCCACGCACTTTGCCAGCTCCGGCATCTCGCAAAGGATCTACTGTTGATGTGGTACCGTTCTCAGTGTTGTTGACTGCTAGAGTGTTTTGAAAAGATGTTTCTGATATGCTGCCGTTATTTGACAATGGGGATCGATCTGTAGCGGTGACAGTCAGTCAATGGACTAAGGATTGCCATGTAAGAACATAACCGTTTAAACAAAAAATGACGTATCTACAACAATCAACAAACTAAATCCAGTACTTTTGGACCTACTTGGAGACAGAGAAAAGTCTTGAAATAACAAACCTTGACGGTGAGCCTTTCGCTCTGATTCTTGTTGGTCGGCCAGAGGTGGATCAGCTGGCTGTGGCGACTTCTGCTTTAGTATATGCTGTCCACTGGCGTCGTTTCTTCCAAAATTTAGTCGCAACTTCGGTGTCTGCGAGGAAATTTCTAGTAACTGTCAGCTAATGCATCGTAGATTTGACGCACAAATCCTACCATGTTGAACATCAAAGCCATTGCTTGTTGGAGTGTCGCGAACTTCACCGTTGATTTTATAATCTGAACGGACTGTACCCATAGCAGCGTTACCAAGGATAGCGTTTTTGACTGCCGTAGACGACATCTTCTTCCCGTTCGTATCGAAGAATGGCCACTTATCTTGCGCCTTGCCTGTCAACTGTCGCACCCTTCGATACGCCTTGTCAAGATTGACAAAGCCTTCGGCGTTGCGAATCGGGCGACCTATCTCGGCCAGAGGTTCTTGGAGATAGTTTTCTTTTATCCATACGGCTAGAGCGACGTCGTCGCTGTTTTCGCTCTCGTTGAGGTACTTGTGGATGTCAACAAGAATTTCCACATCGATGAAACCATTGATATGCTCTGGAGGCTGAGTGGATGGCGACTCTCTTCCAGGCAGAACGTGTCCATTTGGGATTTCAGATGCCATGTTAACGTGATCGCCGCGTTGACTTGATTGTGCCTCGTTGTTCAAATTGGATGTGGGGTCGGGGAAAAGCCAGCGGCGGTACCACGCTTGGTCTTGGACAGGTGATGTAAGCTTGAGAAAACAGAACCAGAAAATCCACTGGCGGGCAGCGTTGCCGACCGTTTGATTTTGTGTGGTTTTGGTAACCGTAGGTTCTGAGGCTGACGTGACAAGAATGCAATGGGAAGCGCCGTAAAGCTGTTGTGCTGGGTGCGGCGTTTAGGCCACTCAGATGGAGGATGCGCTGGCGATCCTCACAGAAAAATTGGTCAGCGCACTTCAAAGCGGCCGCACAACTTTGTACCAGTTGTTACGCGCGGTAGTGGTGGGGGACTGTAGTCGAGGTTGAGTTATCGGTAAAGGTGAAGCGCCTCCGTAGTGTCTTAAAAATCTCCGTACCTTTCAGCACGGCTGCGATCATGTGATTCACGGGTGGCCACCAAGATTCTGTCTGCTACCAGTAGAGGGCGGCTATAGGTCTAGAAAATCTTACGAGACGGCCTGAAAAGAGACTGTGAATGATTTTCTCCGATATTCCCGCCGTTGCACTGATTCTATGGTGCAGAACTGGGATGGCCTCCCCTTTGACCCCATTCGAGTAAACCAAGCCAGGTTGCCTCCAGACGCTCACTCTCACTATGGTTCGAACTACATGCGCATCCATGAATGATCACTCAATCGTACAGTGCGCTACCCCAGCGCGGAACAGTCGGGTTCCAATTCAAAGCCCTCTCTGAGACACACAAAATCTTGCACAAACACGGTAACCTTCAATGAGCGACTGATTGTGCATAATCTGTGATATAGACAAAACTACAATAGAGCGCTAGCTGGATGTCCGTCGTGTATGCCTTTTACGGGCTCGCTATGTCGCAGTCACATGCATGATTAATCATATGGTACTAGCTCACCATGGGTAAGCATTCGAGCTTGCAAACAAGGGAATCTCTTTCGCAAGTTCCTTCATCGTCTTATTTATTCAGTGCTAGACCTGGACTGCGGATCACTACTCTAGATACCTTGGTACTTCCTGCACGTCAGAGAGCAAGCTGGCCGCATTATTTTGTGGCTTGGGAATTGACAATGGTTTGTAACAGTTACAGGAATTTGTCTGAGAATTAGGATTGGGAACCTAGACTTCGTACTTCATTCACTATTGAGCACAATGCTGCATAGACTGTAGAAGCCCGGCTGGCCCGGTTGAAACTGTTAGAAAGAATTTCACGACAGGGCAACACTTCTTCACAATTCAAACCCCACAGATCGAACCCCTTTATGTACGTTCAGACTCAAAACTCGTGACTGCAGGGAAAGGGCATTG
This sequence comes from Phoma sp. XZ068, assembly GCA_004835665.1. Taxonomy (NCBI): domain Eukaryota; kingdom Fungi; phylum Ascomycota; class Dothideomycetes; order Pleosporales; family Didymellaceae; genus Phoma; species Phoma sp. XZ068. The sequence goes on from RBKR01000001.1 coordinate 1,304,526, forward strand.
AATGGCAGGAAAAGAAACAAACGGAAGGAAGATGCGACAAAGATGACGTATGGCCGATCAACGCCGAACCAGAACAGCGTCTCGACATGGGTTCATATTCAGAATTTCCCATACACTAGCTATCTCGCTGGATAATAGTATATCAATTACTGATTCGAAGTGTGTCGTAGTCTGATCGTGGACTTGGATGCAGTCAATGGCTCTCTGACTTCTTTCCACTGGCAACTCGAATGGGTAGGCGCGGGTAGTGGCCGGTACAGTCCCCCTGCAGAACAAAAGCTGCAATGAACAACACCATATGTTCTGTCACTACCAGGCTGGCTCTGACTGCTCGTATCACACTGTTATCATGGAACCAAAAATACCATGGTCTTGCAATTATACTGATCTTGTCTACGGACCCTGCCGCTCCGCTCCCCCGCAACAAGCATCATGCAAACCATCAACAAAATCTTCAAGCTCCATTTGCAGATATTCCTCCCCCAAAAGATCCCAGCCTTCTCCACTGTGCCAAATCAGCATCTGCCTCGCAGCCCTGTACAGCAACATCCTCCCCTCCTCGCCACAGGTGACGCCCCTTGGAATCGAAATTCGAACACAGGTCCGTAGTAGCACTGCAGCCATATTCCAGGCTTCGATCTCTCCAGCGCAGAATTGCTCCATAGATCTGAAGAGCCTGGCGGTGTGGTCCCAAAGGCTATTGATTACCACCTGACACCCTCGATGCGTCAAGACGCCATCGGCAGCGATAATTTCACCGGCCAAGAACAACTCAACTCTTCGTCTTGCAGACCGTGGGCTCACGGGCGTGAGTAAATGGCTCGGAGTTAGCGCCGTAGCGCCGTACATGTCAGTCATGTCTTCTGTGGTAGGTGGTTGGAAGAGCACCGTGCGGTCCATGGGGCATGTGTTTGCATTCTCCAGGCCGCTGCCGAACCACGCCGTTATGCAGGTGTGGCAAAAGATGTGTCCGCATTCTGGGAGAAGAACGGGGAGGTTATTGCCAGAGTAGGGCTGTTGGCAGATGGCGCAGAGATTTGTGGCGCTGGCGAGGACGACTGGGGTCAGACGAGAGTTAAGGTATTGGGTGTGTGTGGGTAAGTCTGGTGGCATATCTGAAGAGGAATGGCTTAACCCCAAAGGCTCACGGTCACTTGTATTGTTCATATAATTGCATTTTATACGCAGTGGTGGTAGATCCACGGGGTACTTGTGATGTGAAACATGTGATTCTATGTTTGCTCCATGGCTAGAAGCAGCGATATCCACCATCTTGCTTCTGCAGGATCGATCCGCATAGTCACGTATAATATGGCCTCACCCATAGAGGATATAGTATAAGATCTCGATGCTGTCGCACCATGCTTCCTACTCATTCAAACTGACGTTGATCAAATCCAGGTTCACTACTTGCTCTTCTGACCCCACCACAACTCTGCTTCTTCAGCCTTCCAGGCATCATACTCGCCCGCAGCGCGCTCGACAACGGCCTGTTCCGCAGCTGCTTTCCATGTCTTTGCCAGATGTCCGCTCTTCAAATCCTCCTGGAATTTGGCAACATCGGTACGGAAGCAGACATTTGACACCATGAAAGCCTGCGGTCGAGTACCCTCCGTCTCGCCTGCTTTAATCTTGGCCAGAAGCTGCTGAGTCTCTGTTGTATTTGGGAGCATCGAGACAAGTGTCGCCTGGTGCTCAGCTGATAGACTCGTCCATGCCGTGTCTTCAAGCAGCATGTGATACATGTCGGCTTTGCCAAGACGACTGGTCGAGTTTGTGGTAATGTAGACTGGATCAAAGACTTTGCCGGTACCTTTCTTCGTTTGCGACGATTTGGCAGGTGCACGCTCCTCAATGACTTCAAAGCGTTCGGGCGCTTTGCGATGACGTGTGCTGGTACGTTCTGGTGGCCCTCGAGCTTTCTCTGACGCAGCCTTCTTCTTCGTCCTGGGCGTCTTCGGTTGCTTTTCTTCGATCGGCGCATCGCGATTGTCCGTGCTATTTACTTGCGTTACGACCTGAGGTGGCACCGTTGATTGGGCACCTAGTGATTCATTCCTCCTGTCGATTGGTGTGGATCTAGTTGCTTTCTTGACTCCTTCCAGCGCGACCTCTTGGCTCGGCTCGTTCGTTGAGCGGTGTTCACTACCGGCACTTTCGTTGGTAAAATTATGTTTACACTTCACCTGTCGACGAGTTAGCAAAGCAAATAGCAACATATGCTGGCTATCTGAGATTTACCTTGCGCTTCTTGCAGGTCTCGCATGCACGACTACGCTTTCGCGTAGAGCCATTGGTTTTCTGCACAGCCTCTGGGTTCGTTCCACGTTTGTTGGCCGACTTCTCTGGCTCAGCAAGCTCATCTGTATCATGCTCGGCTTCCGTTTCGATTGATAGAGCTGTTGCTTGAGCTTGTGATCTATCTGTAGATGAAGCATCCTTTGCCATAGCACGGGCGTTTCCGATTGTGGTAGTTTCGTTGAGTGCTTCTGTCTTAGCTGGGACAGTCTTGCCTAGTATTTCTGACTTCGTCTCTGGTGCCGTGGCCAGCTTTTTGGGAGCCGGTAATGATATTTCTTCATCCTTTTCACGAGTGCGTTTTAACAGGTGCTTCGTCGCATGCTGTTCAGTCGCCTCTACCGTAACTATGGGAGATGCGCCAGGTAAGGCCATCGCTGAAGATACAAGCAAATCGTCGCCGGTGGTGTCTGGAATGGGCTGCACAAAAGTGACAGGCGATGTTTGAACAGCGCAAGGCGAGACGCCATCTTTAGGTAAGTGGTGAGAATCACCAGGTATGGGAGAGAGCAGCGTTGGAGTTGGAGTATCTTGATTCATGGTGATCCTTTCTGATACAGAGAAAGTCGAAATGTCCGTTTGTTGAGGGAAGCTGGTGTGTGAGACCAGGGTGGGTTGCAGCTGACTGACAGCGGTTTCTGAACTGTTTGTCCTCCTAGCTTTGTCAGTCGCAATGACTACAATATTTAAACGGACGAGCACGGCGTTGCGTGGAAGACTGCGCCTCAAGTGCTGAGTGAAGTAGTTTGTTTTGAAAAGTACAGAAGAGGAAAGACGAGATGAGGTTGCGAGTGGAATGCGGCCAATTGTTGCTCAATACAAATCATCGAGGTGAAAGGTGAATACATACAGTGGAGATTGAGACATGGCGAACATGTATCAGGTGATTGAGCCCTGCACCCCTGGCCCGAGACCTACAGATCGCCTTTATGGACCAGTGTGATAGAGAGTACGCAGACTGCAGCTGAGGCGGTGTCAAGTAGTTGTGCGCGGAGAAGCTTCGCGGCGAACAGATTGAAGGCGTAGAATCTCCTCAAATCGCATCGACCAGACGTGAAGAATTCAACGCAATACCGCGCACTTGCGATCAATACAGAGAGAATCAAGAATCCGAGGGGGTGAGAATGTCGAGCAGGCCATGTCGTTCGGGCTCTTGACGCGCCAAGTCACGTTCTCGTCTGGGTCAAACACCGCTTCCTGCACATACGCTGCGCTATAATGAAGCTTTGTCGTGGTCTTACTCTTCTCAAATATACATTGAAATTGCAACAGTACGTCAAGGATCTCGCGACCAATAGACTTGAGGCGATGGTGATGGTGATGGTGGAGTGTTGTGGCCCGTGTGCGGCGGACCTCCGTGTGTTCTTTCCGCATCGTCACCCTTGGACGACATACCCAGCGTAAACCTCGACACGTAGCCTCAACACCACTCTCTTGCCACCCTCTAGGCAGATACCCGAGTTGATCTGCACGCGAAAGGCGACTGTTACCATCCCCAAGTTCCCCTGCTTGCACCGCAATTATGATCAAGCACACAATTATCTCGCGACTCGATGGTACGAATCTACAGCACCAGACGTCATTGTTTAGGTGTTGACAAGCTACAGGCCTGATCTTGACTGCCTCCGTCGACGATGGTCAAGAGGATGCGGAGTTCAACGAAGTCAAGGGCAAAGTCAAGCTCGTCCAGCGCCGATTAAACCGCAACTCAGAACCACAAGCCAGTATTGAGAGCGGCTCATACACATACCAGTACATCCTCAGCTTTCCCTGTTGTCCCCCACTCGCTGAAACGTGACACAGCTACCTTGTCAGCGGCGACCTCTGCTTCCTCTGCATATGCGACCGCTCCTACCCCCGCAAGCTCGCCTTCACATACCTTTCTGATCTTTCGCAAGAGTTCACCACCATCTACCAGCCACAGCAGTACCTCGCGCCAACATGCCGGCCGTATGCATTCGTTGAGTTCGACACGTTCATCCAGCGCACAAAGAAGACATATCAGGACTCGCGAGCCACACAGAACTTGGACAAGCTCAATGACGAGCTCAAGGATGTGACCAAGGTCATGACAAAAAACATCGAAGATCTACTGTACAGAGGCGACAGTTTGGAGCGCATGGGGGACATCTCTAGCAGACTACGAGAAGACAGCCGGAAATACAAGAAAGCGGCAGTACGGATCAATTGGGAACTGCTGTTGAAGCAGGTGAGTAACATCCTTGAACTTTCGTGCAGTGCAAGACGCTGACACGCCACAGTACGGTCCTATTGGAGGTCTTGCGTTCATTATCATCGTCTTCATCTGGTGGAGATTCTTCTAGACGCCGAATAAGACGACCGCTACTCTGCTCGACCGGAGCGCTGGGTCTAGTGCTGTATTAATGGCTGGCGTGAAGGGAGTACCTTCGTAATGATTAGGGCTATGGTTGGACGAACAATATACCCAGTTCCACATTTTGCAATATGCGCAAAACAGAGTTGGGCGTTACCTTACCGCGCTATTGACGCCAATGAAGAAATGGCGGATAATCCTATCCGCAGAGTGCGTCACGAGATTAACCAGAATGCTGGCTCTCATCCAACAACGAAGGCATGGTCTTTAAAGTGCCTGACATGCCTCATCAGGCCGATAAGCTGACTGTTGCCAAGCAGCGTAGTTTGAATCCTGCGCCGATATCGTTCTAGGGCTGACACACTTACTGGTATTATATACGTACAATCCATTCTTGCTCGACCCATTCCAACCACCCTGAGAAGTTGACACCGCCAGTTTTGACATGTCGATTTCCAAACTTCAAATCGTTCTCTTGCACGGCGGTTGGCATTCGCCAATTTACTTTGCCAAAATCACTGCCCTCCTCCAAGACCATCTCTACGTGGTACACGCCAAACAACTTCCCGCAGTCGGTGTACCGCCGTCATGGACCCCGCCTACCGATCTCAGCCAGGATGTGGCCGCCGCACGCTCACTTGTTGACTACGCCATTGGGGACGGGAATGATGTTATTGTTGTCTGTCATAGCTGGGGTGGAACGATAGCCGGGAGCGCTCTGGTGGGCTACAGCAAGGAAGAGAGGAAAGAGAAGGGACTGAAAGGCGGGGTAGTAAAGTGTGGATACATAGCTGCCTTCATGATTGACGAGGGCGTGAGTTTATTGAGCACAGATCCAGAACAACGACCATGGTTCGACGTGAATGTAGGTTCTTAGAGTCGCTTCTCAAAACCGAAAGTTCGCTGACTTGCTTCAGCCACCATACACAACCGCCAACAATCCGGAAATCCTCTACAACGACCTTCCTGAAGATGAACAGGCATACTGGTTCTCACAGCTGCAGACCCATAGTCTTGCCACTCTTGCGACACCTATGACAGGCGCCAGCTGGAAGAAGATCCCGACTAGCTATTTGTTGTGCGAGCAGGACCGCACCGTTCCGCCACCATTCCAGGAAGCTATCATCAACGCAGCAAAAGAGAAGGGTGCAATCGTGGACGTTGTCAGGCTGGATAGTGGACATTCGCCGTTTTTGTCGAAGCCCAAGGAGACGGTGGCCTGGATTAGGACTGTGGCTGGCGAAAAGTTGTAAGAGGAAGTAGTGTCCGGTACGACTCAGATATTGGGCAACAGACTACTTTGATGGGCACATTATTGGCTTGCTTTGACCTATGTAAGAGCATTCACAAATTGCTATAGGCTGTAGCCTTGCCTGCATGCTAGTATTGTGACGATGTACCTTTGTGTAGTAGATTTACTCAAATGTGCAACTGCACACTGTACGGAACCCTTTGAAACCCTTGGTATGATCAAACCTCGATAACAACAGAGTTATTTCCCAGTATGTCACTTACAGGTTATGGTTGTCAAGTCGCACGGGAAGAGTAGATGTACCCCTCATGTCTGCATAAGCGGACTTGTTCCGAGCAACGTCGGCTCTCCACATAAGCTCCCCACATCACTCCACGCAGTGACGCAGTGTGCAACCTCAAGCTTGAGTATATATATCTTACTATAAATGACGTTAGACCTATCTCAGAGCTTCACCGGCGACTTCTCTTAGATAAACCGTCTTCCACAGGTACCCAAATCCAAGACTGCACCAGAACAAGCCCATATCAGAAAGACACCATGTCGACCGCAGAACCTCCCATCGAAGTCGCAGATTGGAAACAACTCGCCCTCTCCAAACGAGTCTCCACATTCAATAAAATTCCCAAAGGCTGGCTTCTCCCCCTCGACCAAGCCGCGCAATACACGGAAACAAACAGCATCTCCGTCCTCGACGTGCCGCGCACCTGCGGCCTCCTCTCGCAGAAAGAGCTAGACATCACCGAAAACCACGATGCCACAGCCCTCATTGGACTGATGGCAAATGGCACCCTAACCAGCGTGGCCGTCGTAACAGCATTCTGCAAGCGCGCAGCCATCGCGCACCAAACCACAAACTGCCTGACGGAAATCATGTTCGACGAAGCCCTCGCCCGAGCTCACGCGTGCGATGCGTATCTCAAGCGCGAAGGGCAGCCTATGGGCCCACTGCACGGGCTGCCCATTTCGCTGAAGGACTCATTCAACGTCAAGGGCGTGCAGAGCACGATTGGGTACGTGGCGTTTATTGCGAATCCGCCGGCGTCGGCGAACTCGGTGCTCGTCGATGTGTTGTTTGAGGCTGGTGCGGTGTTCTATGTCAAGTCAAATATTCCGCAGACTATGATGACGGCGGATAGCCATAATAATGTTGTTGGCCGCACGTTGAATCCGCATAAGCTTACTGTTACCGCGGGAGGTAGTACGGGTGGTGAGGCGGCGCTGCTGGCGATGAAGGGGAGTGTGTTGGGCGTTGCGACTGATATCGCGGGATCGAATCGCATTCCTGCGCTCTGCTGCGGTATCAGTTCGATCAAGCCGAGTGCCTCGCGGGTGCCGTTTGCAGGTGGCGTGCCGCCAGGACGGTTGGGAAGTCCCGGGCAGATTGCACCTGTCATCGGACCCTGTGGTCGATCGATTCGGGACTACGAGCTCTTCATGCGTACAGTTGTGGATGCAAGACCGTGGCGTTTGGATCCCATGGTGCTCAACATCCCCTGGCGGACACCGGATGCTGGGTTGAAGGAGAAGAAGCTGAGGTTTGGATTGATTCGCAGTACGCCGAGTAGGCCATTGCACCCGCCGATTGCACGGGCGCTGCATTCTGCTGCTACAAAGCTCAAAGCTGCAGGCCACTCGATTGTGCTGCTCGATGGCAGGATCGGGGACATGTACGCCGACGTTCAGCTGGCGTGGAAGTACTTTATGCTCGACCCAGCCGGCACTGCGTTCCAGCACATGAAAGCGTCGGGCGAGGACCCCATCCCCAGTCTGAGTATCTCCGGCTGGCCGGAGCTCTCGTCATGGAAACCGAGCTTAGACGCGCTGTGGGACATGAATGTGCAACGAGCTGGCGTGTTGAAAAAATACCAGAGCCTCATCGTTGGCGAAGACTTGGACGCCATCCTGATGCCGGGCTACCAGGCGGTGGCACCTCGACACGACACGTACGGACTACCGCTGTACACGGCGTTGGTGAACTTGCTGGATTATCCTGCGGGAATACTGCCGCACGGGAAGGCGAACAAGGTGACTGATGCGGAATTTGTGAAGGAAGGGGTGGTGTATGAACCCGCTTGTGAGTATTCTGACCGTGTGCAACTGGTGAACGTGTGACTGACCCAAGGCAGATGATGCTGAATCGGCGGAGGGACTTCCCGCGCATATTCAGATCGTCGGCAAACCGCTGATGGATGAAGAGTTGCTCGAGATTATGAAGGCTGTGGAGACGGTGCTGAGGGAGGGATTGTAGATGTTCAACCTTTTCACTATATATTTTAATCTCCGGGGTTTCCTCTTTCTGGTCGTGCCTGCTATTCTACTCAATGGCTGCAAAGGAAGAGAAGACAATGGTGACGAGATGAGATTAGGCATTGACGGCAAGGGCGTTTTCATATTCATACTAAGGCCTACTATCGACATGTCTTGGCAGAAGAATAATACTGAGTCTCATGGTGGTCGAAAGAAAAAGTGATCAAAGGGGTATCCAGGTAGAATGTTCAGTCTCGTCTCTTCTCAGCCTTGTGTGGTGACCTGCTTCTTGAATCGCGCCGACGGCGGCGTTCCCTGGAATGCGATCTCGATCGTGGTCGTTCGTCGTTTGCTTTGCGTTCTCTTCGGGGCTCGGCACGATCATCACGTCGTCTGCGTTCGCGGCTCCGTGACCGGTGCCTGCGCCGGTCGTGCTCTCGATCGCCATCCCTACGTCTCTCACGGGACCTTGAGCGATCTCGGTGTCTGTGCCGCCGTTCTCGGTCTTGCGAACGACTTCTTGAGCGATGTCTCCTCCGCCTGTCACGGTCGCCGTCGTCCCTGTGTCGTCGTGAGCGGTCGCTCTTGGACCGCTTCGCCTTGTCCTCATCTTCGGTGCCCTTGGCCTTCTCTTCAATGGCATCTTTGACATCGGCCTCATGCACTCTTTCGCCTAGCGGTGTCAAATTCGCGTTGTTCCGTACTGGCACCGGTAGGCCCATGGCCGCAAGCATGGCGTCTTCTTCGGCCTCCTTCAGCTTGCGCTTTTCCTCCTTGATTCGTGCAGCTTCAGCCTCTTTGGACTCATCGTCGCCTTTTGCGTACCACGTCAGATCGCGATTCTGCTGCCAGCGCCCCACTGGGGCCATGATCGAGTGGCCCAGGTAATTCTCGCGCTGGGCATCGTTCTTGACATCTTCCCACTTGAACTCGGCGCGGCCGCCGCTATATAATATCAGTACGGATATTGTATAGTCTATTTGAATGTGACATACCGACTGCCTTCTTTGCGCACTGTCTGTAGTAGATCCATGGTGGGCTGTGGTGGTGTAGGTGAGAGGGGACCAGAAAGGAAAGTTGCGGCGAGATGACGGAGGTGCCTGCCTCGGTGGAGCTTGGACCTCTGAGCTCATTCCCCACGACACAGACGTTTCTCCGCCACGACACATTCACAGACCACACACCACCGTCAAGATGCCGGCCGTTATACCGCCCCTCGACGAGCAGGAATATGCCGATCCGCAGATGCCGCTGGCTCACCTCGACAGCGACAACAATGTCATCTTCTACCTGATGAACTCGCCCTTCTTCGAGGGAAACAGCAACAACAGCGCCGTATACTCGACCGCACAAGGCCACCCTAATGGCATGCAACTACTCAATGACCGTCCCACATACGAAGCAGAACTACGAAAGTACCATTCTGGCCTGCAGTTCATAGTGGCGGGTGAACCGAAGGCCGAGGGGCAGCCATGGCTCATACAACGGCAGCACAAGGTCGAGAACAGAGAGACAGGGAACCCGGAAACCGTGGTCGAGGGAAATTTCTACACGCAAGGAACAAGGTTGCTCATGGCGCCGAGCCTGCTGGATGTCGTGCAGGCGCGCCTACTCACGGTATCGACACGAATGCAGCAGATGGCCGAGCTGTCCAAGAACATGTCGCACTGGTCACCAGCAACTGGTCACACATACATGCCACCCTCATATGAACCTGCAAAGGCTGCCACGACTGCCAGTCGCATTGGCAGCCCTACCCTTGCCCCTACAGACCCTGATGCGTCCGCCTCGCAATCACAAACGAAGGACGCCACTGCGGCCATGGACTCGGCCGCATCTACCACTGAATTCTCAGACAAATTCTTCTTGCACTCCCTGAACCTGACACATGCCTATGGCGATGAGTACATGGACGAGAACCCACTGCTTGGCGAGCCGGGCGCCTTTGTCTTCACAAACTCGAAGAGCCATGTCGATGCACGGAACAAAGCACAGGAGCAGGCCAGTCAGGCCTCGCAACTTTCCCAGCCCGCCACGAAGACCGACACTCAGTCCAATAGTGTAGCGCCCTCCGCCGTGGCTACACCCAAGGGAATGGCCACACCCAAGGGCATTGCAACACCTATGGCTTTGGAAGGACCCAGCAGGAAAGGCAGTGTGGTCGGTCTGCCCAAAGAGGAGAAACGAAAGAGGAGAAAGAGCAAGGGTCTTGCCAGCCCTACGACGCCGGCTGGTCCAGCGTTGTGATTTAGTTCTTCTTCTTTTGCGTCTGACCACTATGATACCCAATGATATTCTTCTACCTTGATACCGTGGTCCATTCTCGCAATTATGATTCTAAACGTGTTTGAATGGAACAAGACCTTGTCTGCAAAGGTCGAGTCATGTTGAGCCTGATGACTCATGGAATAAAGGATGCCTCTAAGCTTATCAGCACGCGAGTTAATCAGATTCTCCTGCGTACTAACCCACAGCTACTTAGATAGTCACAACCGGATACGCAATCGTCCAGTGCTACCGTGTACCATTTCCAAGCCTTCCTTCACAATTCCATTACTCACTGCATTTCATATGAATACCGCCATTCTCGAAGACAATAAGCCCGCACAATATAGTAGCATTCTTGAAGTAACCTACCGCACTGTAGTGTAGCTTCAGTTCTAACTCCCGCCCTGATAGTGAGATGGCATTTAGTGTGTGAAAATCCAACCGGAGACATTGATATTATGCTCTACGCGTTCCACGGGCCTTTGGACGGTATGATTATAATGGAGTATACCGCGGAGCTGAACCTGTAAAAGAAGGGAAGCCAAGGACAAATATGAGAATTTGTTGTCGAAACAAATCGTATTCGCATTACATTCGAGATGGATGGACTGGTTGATATAACGAACTAGACGCTTCATCGCTTGATAGCCGTGAAGATTAATGTCACGGTCGCTACTGCAAGCGATCCAAATGCGTACGAGATTTCCCAGTCTCCTTTAAAACCACTCAGAATGACACCGATCCATATCAAGGAGAGGATAAAATAAATTAAGGATAGAGGGAATGGGAGTTGATTAACCAGACGGTCTGTCTGCCAACCAAGCACAATCTCGATTCCAGGCAGTGCATCAACCGAGCCGTCTAGGTCTTTTTCGTTGGGTACTGTGAAGGTACTTTGTTGGGATGTTTAGCATGTTATTGTACGGATTTACAAGATCTAACTCACACGTTGTGAAGGATGGGCCTTTCATGAGCTAATCCATCCAGAGTTTTCACATTTTGAGCTTTCGCCGGATCTTTCGCATTCTCGGTGATGTATTTTCGTTGCTTCATGCGTTTTATGTGTTGTTTGGCCGTCTTGATTTCGTCTCCGATGCACTCACCGGTATCATATCCTGGACATGACTCTGTGTGCACGCAATCGGAAGAAAGAACTTCTGGATGTGACGACTGAAGCGCTTCGAGTCTGCTGATATGGTCCTCTGCATGTAGCCTGATTGCCTCATAGTCCAGCTGCGAGATCTCGACACGAGACTTGACAGCGTTGTCTGTCCTGCCTAGAAAGTAAAACTACAACGCTTGGATTAACGTTTTTGCAGGTCCATGCCATCGACTCCATTGCTTACGCTGACTTCACGCGCTTCTACGATACCGTAGAAGGGAATCCACCTCTTCCATTGCCCGAAGTGCTCGTAGCAGGCCGCATTGAGCCTTTCGTAAATTATCACATCATTCTCGAAGACCTTGGGCTTCACAAACACAATTTTCATCTGAGTATTACTCTGCCAATTGTGGAATCTCTTGACTTTGCGCTCGGCCTTTGGACGGTGACAATTTATCTGTACTGCATATCCTTCTCGCTTTTTTCCGCGGCAGCAGCAGAGAAAGATAGACTGTTGTGGTTCACGTTTCGGGTCCTTGACGGTTTCCTTCGTCCTTCGAACCGATTCAGTTTTCGTCGCCGCTGGCTCCGATATCTGTTCTGTCAATCCTTGCTGCTCTGTGATGGATTGCGACCCCAGATCACCGCCCCGCTCGATGCTATCCAAAGCTGTTGTAGAAGCCGGGATGCACATATTTGGTGCATAACACAAACAGCTTTGGGGAAGTGGGGATTTATCAAAGGTACAAAAGCTTCATTCGATTTCGCTCAGCCTGATCGAGGTTCTGCCTAAACACTGCCACTGACCCGATATGCAGCCTTGTCGAAAGCGCTTGCTCTCGGCGCTTAGCTATATGCAAGGCTGAGATTGAATTTATCATGGTCTCCCAACTGCTCAAAGATCTGCAATCGTAAAGCTCAACGCCAAATGATTGGCAGACTGGCACCTCACGCCAGAAGACCTTAGATTATGATGCCCAGCGGACAAGTGCGAGTGGAGTGGATTTGTCAGGGCCTCTTTGATTTGACGATATAAAAAAAGCTTTCTATATCCTCCGTTGTCTGAGGTGAGAAAATTGTTTATTATACCAATCCTGCGTGACCTCTATATGACCTACGAGAAGCAAAAACCCTATCCTCGTCCTTTCTGCTCTCTGAAACGTTGATTACCTCCACATCGCCACTTAAGACCTAACTTTCATGAAAAACAAGGTAACACATGCAATGACCACTTGTCCAAGTGCCGCCGACGTACTCCACTCTCCCGCAAACCCGCCCACCACAACACCGATCCAGACCGCAGCGATCAGCACCCAAGTCTTGGCCAACCGAAGGGGCAGTTCTGCAACGATGCGATCTGTTTGCCAGCCTAGGGTCATTTCTACACCACGCAGTCGGTCGGTCTCGTTATATCGGGCGCCAAAGACGGGGAGCAGATGTCGAATCGAACTTGTATTTGGTCAGTTAAGCACGGCGTAGAGTAATAGTATCATAGCAACCTCTTCTCCAAGATGAAAGTATCTTGAGCTAGACCTTCTAACGCTCGAGAGCCATTGGCTTCCCAGGGATTCCTTGCACCGTATTTCAGTAAGTGGAGATTATCAAGGTCTCTGAGCCGCAGTCGCGCAGCTGGAATTAGCACTTCTATGCACTCTCCTGCTTCGTAATCAAGACCAGCAGGGCAGTGATCTGCGTGAGCAGGACCGTGACAGCGAAATTCATACGGGTTGTTTGCATTCTCGATCATGTCAAGTGCTTTCTGGCGAATGTCCTCGATGTTAAGCGGGTAGATGCGGATCGGGTATTGCATTGCTCTCGCCACAGCGCCTTGAAATTGGAACTGTATATGTTTGTTAGAACAAGTCGACTCATAAGTGACTGACAAATCAATCTCACCTCGACCTCGCGAGCCTCGACAATGCCATAGAAAGGGATCCATTTCCTCCACTTCCCCTGGTGTTGGAAGCACGCTTCCTTCAATCTGGAGAAAACTGCATAGTCACTCTCGCATGCGCCCTCATAATCATTTCGTTGCGGATCGAGAGGAGGATAGTATGTCTTCTTTTTATGGGAGCCTTTCTGCCAGATTGTTATCCATTTAAGGCGGCGATGCGTCGAAGGGCGCACACACGGTATCTCAACAGCAGACTGCTCCGCTGCTGGCCCACGAAGACAAAGAAAACAGCACTGCTTTGCCCGAGCCTTCTCATACTTGCGAATCGGTTCCAAATTCTCGAGGTCCAAACCGCAATACACCCCCGACCTTCCCACCTTCGGCAACCAATCACACGTTGCCACGGGCAGTGCGTCGTCAGGAACGTTGTCTGCGTACTGGCGTTCCACATCTGCTGCGACATGGCCGTACGGAGTTGGAAGCGGTACGTCCTCCGGAACTATTCCCAAAGCCTGGGTGCCCACAGCCTTGCGAGATCGACCCCTCATGGTATAAGCAAAGGGAGGAGGGGGAACGACTGAGGTTACAGCGTGGCAGTTTCGTGACTTTATTGTTGATTGTAGTAATTAAGCACTGCCACTGACCAAACCTGCAGCCTTGCGAGTTTGGCCCTCATAATATGCGCGCAAAGTGTGAGAAAAGAGGGGAACCGGTCAAAGTTGCAAGGCGCCACTTTGTGATAACTCTGCAGTGCAACTGACCGAATCTGCAGCCTCGCAGGATCAGGCACTCGTTTATATGAGTGCAGGATAAGAGAATAGCCTTGCTAATTATAATTTATAACCATATGAGATTAGGCTTTAAAATATGAGTCTAACATAACCGCATAAAAGGGCAATAGTTAAAGACACAATGTGGTAGCTTTGTGGTCTGATTAATACATCTGCCTCGCACTGATACCAGCTAAATATACAGCCTCGCGATATTAGGTCCTTATAATGTACGCAGCGTAGAATAACAGACTAGAACAGGAAAAGCTGTATGTAGTACACAAGTATTTTAGTCTTATCCCTTGTACTTCGATCTAAGCACTGCCACTGCCCGAATCTGCAGCCTCGCAAGACTAGACACTTATCACACACCCAACATAAAAGAACACACTAGACCAGTAAAAGCTGCATGTATTACAACAACTTAGCCGCCTCATACCTCATACCTCATACCTCAGTCTAAACACAGCCCCCCATTTACCTACACCCCACAAGGCCAGCCCCTTTATACACGCAACGCATAAAAACACAGCAGACATAATCAAGCTACAATACACCAAACTCAACTTCATACTCTCATTCCTCGCCTCTGCCTCACTGCTACTTCGAACCTGCAGCCTCGCAGATAAGCGAGTGGGCACGGTTAAAGTTGTATCGACGGGCCAGCTACTTTATCTTATGTCCTCAGATTTGTACCTCAATCTTGTCCCAGCCCGATCTACAGCGTTGTCGAAAGTGCTTGCAACACGCATGGCATCGAGCTTCCACACCAACAAGAAAGGTTTGGGGAAGGGAAAAAAGACATCAGAACCAGGTAGACGCCACAGTCCAGCATCGCCATACTTTGTCAACATGATTTCATTACATCCCATTCCATTTTCACAGACATCTACTTGCACAACTATCTTCCTTTCCCTTCCTTTCCTTTCCTTTCCTTTCCTTTCACTTTCTCTCCATTCCATTCCATCCATCACTCTATAAACCCAAAATGGTAGGCGCAGCCTTTGTTACCGGTGCCCTGCAAACCCGTCGTAAGTATATCGTTGGCCAAGGCGCTCGCCCGCTCCATTAACCCACTATGTCGGCCGTGAATCTTTTATCTTTTTGTGCAATACCCGATGCTCATGTGAAAAAAAGGTTGTTTTTCCGCGCAATACACCGAATCGCCGTTGTTTGTTGATTCGCGCGAGATGATATCTGACAGAACCGCAAGAAGTATGGTATATGAACAGTAAAACATGCCGGTCCGCCCAGTACAAATGCATGTGGCAATGAAAGTGAAGAGTAGCGTGCGCAATGTGGACATTACAGTCGTATAAGGTAGTTCGTTCAAGAAGTGGTTTCCTCGATCTTCACGCCCTCGGTGACGGAGGACAGGGTCTTCGAGGTCGATGTTGCAGAATGTACAGGTTCGTTGGTGGCGGACGCCGATGTGGAGGGGAATGTGCTGCTTTGAGGTGACTGCGCTGAGCTCGAAAGGCCTGGCGTGGGTGGTACTTCCTCACGACTATCCGTGGGAGAGTCGGCGCGATCGAAACGGAACATCTTCTTCTCGACCTGCAGAGAAATTAGTACAGCATCAGTGGTGACAAAAGACATGCTACTTACAGAGAGAATCTGCTTGCCAGAGATAATCTTCTTCGCCTTCTCCAACTCGGGCTTGAGTGCCTCGACGAAGATCTCGTAATCGGGACGGGTAAGAGTCTCGAGCATCTTCTGGATTACGTAGTTGCCGTAACCGTCTTTGAGAAGGCTCAGCAGATTGTTTTCGCCGCGCTCGTTCTTCGTGATGACAGTCGATACGAGTTCGCGACGTTCTGCGTCCGTTCCGCATACCAAGCAGCGCTCAACAACGTTGCTAGCGAACTTGTGTTTGCTGAACATGAGGAATTGGTTCTTGATCAGAGCGATCATCTTCCCACGATCTTCATCCAAACCGTGCTCGATAACGTGCTGGACGACGTAGTTGCCGTAAGAGTCGGTGATGAGCTTGGGGCCGGCCGCGTGCAGTTCAGTGAGGATGAATCTGCGCTGAGGCTCCGGAATCTTCTCTACCAGCCGTTGAATGACGCGGCAGCCATAAGAGTTGGTCGAAAGATTGTCGATCTGACCTCTGAACGAGTCAACGATTGGCTGAATGTACTCAATCGGAACTCGCTCGACGACTCGTTGGATGACGTGGTTACCGTTCTGATCCTTCACGGTCTTGAGAACATCCTTCTCTAGCTCTTTCACCATGGCAGCTTGTTGGTCCACAAGCACGTGTTCGAGGGCCTTCTGCACAACTCGGCAGGCGTACATCTGGTTCGACAGCGCAAACACATGACCCTTCATCTTTCCAGCCAGAACGCGTTTCTGGATCTGATCACCGTGTTCGAAGAACTTCTGGATCACGTAGTTGCCAAAGACATCTTGCATCAGCTGCAACGCGTTCTTCTCGAGTTCTCGAAAGATGCGGTCCTTCACCTCGCTGTTAGCAGTTTCTAGCTTTTGCTGGATGAAGCGGGATCCGTGCTGATCTCCGGCAAATTCAACTACGTTCTCGTAGATGTCGGTGAGTTCCCAACGCTTGTTTTGCTTGCTCTCCTTCTTGAATGAGTCTAACACAAGGCTCATGGCACCGATGTTGTCCGCAGCTTGCTGCATCCGAGGGCCTCGGGGTGCTTCGAGAACCGGCATCATGGGCGCCATTTGAACCATGGTCATGTGCGGTGGCAGTGCTGTCATGGGCATACCGTTTGGCATCGCATACTGATAGGCTTGCGGGTTTCGCAATTGGTTCATGGGCAGCATCTGCTGGTACTGTTGGTAGTATTGAGGCGGCGCGACATTGCGTCGTTCTTGCTGAATCTGGTAGCCAGCCAACTTGTTCTGCACGAGTGCGATGTTGTTTGGGTGGTTGAGCCCCTGGTCGCCTCGATAAGTAGGGTTGAGATAATCGTGCACTGGAGGAGTGTGCGCGTGCGAGTAGAACGGGCTTTGTCGAACTGCAGTATTGCCATTAGGTGCGCTTCGAGTATCGTATGTGACTGATCGGAATTGCACGTTAGGGTCGCTGACTTGGCCGTTCGTGAAGCTATCAGGTGTGTAGGTCCCTGAGCTGCGGAATCCTGCGGCTTCAGGCTGAACTGGCAACTGCGCGTCCTGGTAGGCGTCGCGAGCGTCGTTCAAAGCTTGAACTGCAGGTGTGAAAGCTGGGGTGAACGCGTTGATGCTGAACGAGGATCTGTGGGCTCCAAGCCGAGGCTCCTGCTCCTGCTCGAGCTTGAGCTGAGCTTGAGCAAGCTGCAACGACTCGCTGTGGATAGAGCCATTGCGTTCCTGGAAGGGACGAGGATTGGTATGAGACAGTGATGAGGTCTGGCGCGCGCCCGGCTGGGAAAACCGAGCGAACGAGTCAGCGTACGGATTGTACTGGGCTCCCTCAGCACCATGCCTCGAGGGTGGTAGACTTCCACTGCGCGATGGTGCACCACTAGTAGTGCCGTAGTGGTCTGAGCTTGTTACGCTCCTTCGATCATCAATGGGAGAATGGACAGCTGCGTCCGGCCACGATGAGACCGAATTGTCGGCTCGCTGTGGGCTCAGCTCAGCCTGGCCGAAACCGAAGTTGGAGAAGCCATTGCTCAGCGAGTCAACGTTGCGTGAAGTGAAGTTGGATGAAGTAGGGTCAAGCAGTGGCTTCAGGGCCCTTGTGCCTTGCCCATGGTTTACCGATGCAGTTCGCGAGACGGCGAAGAGCGAGGACGGGCTCTCGCCAAATTGCGGTGCATTTTGGGTCTGTACGACGGAGCGCTTCCGTGCGGGTGACACGCCAGAGCTCCTGATGTGGGAATTGTCTCCCCAGACCTGGGAAGGACGACTCTGTCGCCATTCAGACTCGGAGGACGAAACTAGCGAGCCAGAGCCTGTCTTGCCTTCGGGGATGTCGGCGGTGGCACCAAGGAGGGTATTGCTGTCTGTGGTTGTGTCAGAATCATGCTTCGAGGGAGCTTGTCAGGTGGGTCGAGGGTTAACGCACCTCTGGGTCGCGAGCTGTCTCGAGGTGTGGAGCCAAAGCCAGAGCCAACGGGCTTGGAGTTCCAGATGCTGTTGCCCCACGTGTAGGCCGAGCGGTCGGTATCTGTGTTGTTGAGTGAAATGCCACCAGCGAATTCGCGGTTTCTCGCCTGCAGCGCGCGTGTTAGTCTGTGTGGGCCGCGGTGGTGCTGGCTGGTACGTACACTGCCTGCCATGGTGGCCATGTTACGACGAAGGAGTGTGGGCGCGGCGTGCGGCGAGGGTGGCGGGGCTGTGCGGTGGGCGGCGGTGAGGCGGCGAGGTGGATTATTTTCTGTGCTCAGCAGCGCGGGGGCGGTGGAGGTGTGGTGTTGGTGGTGGTAAGCTGCACTAGACTCAGGCATCAGCACTCGGAGCGGCGCAATCGCGGTGTCGGGCACACGACTCACCAGTGCAGTGCAGGGAATGCAGCGAGGGCGAGAAGCGAATATACGGGAAGGTGTGTACAGCGGACGGGACGGGCAGCAAAGGGAGGAGGTGCCGCCGGTGTGTCCGTGGGCGAGGGAGTGCGGGTAGATATGTGCAGGTCCGCGCACGCCCTTGGGATTGTGTAAGGTGGGAGGCTGCGTTAATCGCTGTGCATGCTAGACTCGAAGCGATGGTACTGCGCGCCAGGCGGGGAACGCATCAGGGTTCTGTCGACACGAAGACACGCCAGCGGGGATGCAACGCAAGGGCGACGGGCTCGAGAGCGCGGAATGCGAGCCGTGGGTCGTTTTATACCACGGGCAGTGCGCAGCGCGGCGGCGGGCGAGGGAGGAGTGTGCTGCGACACGGCGCGAGAGAGGCCGTGGAAGACTGGCGGCCGGCTGCACGCGTGGAGAGGGCGAGGAGGCGAGCGCTGGCGTGCTGAGCGTGCTGAGCGTGCTGAGGGGACTTCGGCGCCTTGTGAACGAAAGTCGCAGAGGGCCCAGCCGGAGGCGACGAAGATCGGCAGCTACCAGCAAGCGTCCGCTGGGGCTGGGGAAGGAGCGACGGCGCGCTAGTGTTTCGGCGTGCACTTGTCACCGCAGCCAGGCACTGTGCGGCCAGCTCGTATAGCGCAAGCTGCACCCTCGCTGCTCTCGCTGCACTGGCTGCTCTCGCTGCTCTCGCTGCAGGCGGGCAGCGCAGACGGCGTCTCGGGGCGCACACAGCACTGCGCGGTCGTGACCTCGGCAGGCGCTGGGCGGCGCTCGCGTGTGCAAAGGGCGAGTCAGGGATCCGTGCGGCTGCGCAATCCGGGCGATCAATCTGAGGTGGCAGAGAGACAGGATGAGATGAGACACGACGTGCCCTGACATGGAGCGGAGCAGCGCAGGACTATGTACAGCCTGAGCCGTGTTTCACGACTGCCCTCTACCATGCTGAACCTCTTCACGCTGCGTCTGGGCCCCATTGTCTGCGCCCAAGCGCTGCTAGCTCTGCCTCTGCTCGTCGAACAGCGCGGATGCTTGCCTGCGACGCCAGCCAACGGGCATCCACCAGGTGTACGCACGACTGCCAGTCGGGCGTGGCTGCGTCCCGGGAGCCACCGGCGTGCCTAGTCCAGCCCTGGGGCGCCATCACCGCAGCCCGCTCCACCGTGTATCCCACGTCGAACTGCTGTTCACATCGCGACGAGTGCCTCCTGATGGCGAGTATGTGCGTTGCGAAGAAACTGCTGCTGCGCTTCACATGGGCCACAGCAACAGCTCCACTGCGTTTCGCTCCTGCAATTACAACCCAGCTTGCAACATACCAGTACGCACCATCCGAGGCTGCAACTCGGCTCTCGCGCATCCACAGGGCGTCGTCTCTCCACTTTGTGCTCACTTACGTGCTGCGCTGGCGCCATGGTAAGCATCGCAGCTTGCTGCCTCCAAGCAACCCCACCCTTCACCGTCTGGACAGGCTCCCTCCGCTGTACACGAACTTGTATTCTCCTGTATTCTCTTCCGCTCTCTGTGTTCTCCATCGAGACACAGCTTGCAGCTTCACCGCTCTTCGCATCTGCTTGGTAGAGATACTGTGGTGGTACAGCCAGCAGGTGCATGCAGAGTGCAGCCATCGGGCACGTGAGCACTTTTTGCCTCACTGTCCACCGTCGAAAGTGGAGCCCGCAAGAGGTGCAACAGCCTCAGGAGTCCAACTGTCACATATCTTGACAGCCGTCTTGGCTGTTGTGAGGACAGACAAAGGCTTCAAACCTTCAAATGTCTCAGCGCAGAGCCAAGCAGTGCAAGCGTTTGACGGCCTTCGGGGACCAAGACCTCGTAGTGGACAGTGGGACGCCCAAGTAGCGCGCATACCTGCATCCGCGCAGTTTCTGCACTTCCAGAACATCCCGACTGCGTCCAGGGACCGTGGAGTCAAACGGTGAGAGGAGCGTTGTTTGTTTGACGACATGCCTCGAGCCTCACCATGGGCTGGCACGTGGCATTCTTTGCTCACCTCAGGTTTTGACAATGACAAGCGAGGATTCCATGTCCATCGCATTCCTTGTTGCCGCCCCAACCTGGCATCGCTGGGCCATTGTTCAGCATCATCCTGACCTGACCGATCCGCATCCACGCGCGCCGTTCGTCTCAGCTATCAATGTCACTTCCCCGCGATTTCAACTGTCACGGCCAAGCCAAAACGTGGAGTGTCTCGTCAGGCAGAAGCTGGAGGCGGATGTTGAATGCGATACTTTGCAAAAGTCCAAAGGCAGCAAAGTGCAGCTGGCTAATTTGTTGTTGCGCGACTCCCGTGATCGTCGAGTAGAAGGGCAATCCTCCAGACGGCTAATTTTGGACCACTAGTCAGGTACCCTTCTGGACTTACCCCTTGCACTTGGCCTCACCCGGCTATCTTGAAAGCCGACGTTCGCTGCCCGTTCGCACCTCCACAATCATCCGTACAAAAAGGAGATCATGCGCCTGGTACTGAATGCTTTATTGGATATTCTCGTTGCGGAACTGTTGAACAGCCTCAGCGCGTCGACGTCCAGGAGCGGGACGACTGGCCAGACTCTGCCGTCATTAATTACGACTTGTCCTTAGCGCGGCGCTTCCAGCGTCCTTTGAGTTAGTGTAACGCGTTGCGCCCCACTATTACCTGCGTTGACGGTGAACAGCCTTGTTTGCCCTGCGCCAAACAAAACTAAAGCGCGCCATTCCCACTCAACCTTCGACCTCCTTGCTCCTCTCACGGTCCTGCCCATCGACACCAACCTTCCCTTGCGGTACTGCATCACTCTTTCTGCAGTATTTGCGTTCATTCATTCGACCTTGTGTCTCTCGTTCCCTACCTGTATCTCCGGTGACGCCTGCGCTTCTTTAGGTAAGTCTTGGACCTCCACAGTTCAGCTGGGGACATTCCGCCAAGCGGCACACTAAACATCCACACGACGATTAGCTTTGCGGAGGACGATGCTAACATGGAGACAGCGAATACGATCGTAATCACTATTCAGTACAACCGCACCATCTGGAACGCCATCTAAACGCCATAACGACCATATTACTACCGACTACCCAACATGATGAACATTAAGAAGCTCACCGGACGCTCCGAGGAGGGAGACGGCTCCAACAACATGACTATTGCGCTCCTGTCCACATTGGCTATCCTCGTTGTTCTCGCCCTGGTCCTCCTTGGCGCACTGGTCTACCTGCGCAACATCCGCCGCGCACGGAAGCAAGCCGAGCAAGACGCACAATTGCCCCTGTACGAGAAGCGACAGTCCGGCCGCCGACTCACCATCACTGCTATGCCCTACGGCAAGGGTCGCGAATCCGTTGTCGTTTACTCGGAAAAGCAAGACCTCATGAACAGCGCCGCAAGCTCGCCTACCAGCCCGGTACCCGAGATCCGCATCACATTCCCCGACGAGGTTGATGAGTCTGGCAGGCGCCAGTCTGGTCGCGTTGTCGTTGTCCGTGTCGGCGAGCACAGCGTTGGGTTAGAGCCTGTCAACGATGACCTGCCTCCTTACCAGCACGACGCAGCAGATCGCTTTGACTCGCTGGATCTGGATCGCATTGGAGGATTGAAGGAGAAGGACGACAAGTACTACGCCTAAATCTGCACCAATTCCTGTCAACACCCGACCGGACTGCAGTAATGGGTTCGGCACCCCGGGCCACACTGAGCCATTTGGCTACGACCTACTTTGATGACGGCAAAAAGCGCTGCTTGTCAGTTTCTCGCCTATGCCACACCCGTCTGGAAGGCAAGGCATGGCTTTGAGCCACTTGTAAATTTCTTGGAGTTGACCAGCCCTGTATACCCATGTCTGGCTGTCGCTCTACCGAGGTTATGTCCTCCCTACATAACTGTTATTTCTAATGTATGATATGCCAATCTCTTGAGCGTC
This sequence comes from Phoma sp. XZ068, assembly GCA_004835665.1. Lineage (NCBI taxonomy): Eukaryota > Fungi > Ascomycota > Dothideomycetes > Pleosporales > Didymellaceae > Phoma > Phoma sp. XZ068. The sequence continues at coordinate 1,327,072 of RBKR01000001.1, forward strand.
TGTTGAAGTGCAGCAAGAGAGCAAATACAAATCTTGACAAGAACAAATAGACGCTGTGCTTTGCAGATGGTGTTGACGTGATGTGACGTGGTGCCTTCCAAGACAGCCTCAACTGCAACTGTGAACCAAAACCGTGTTGAGACTCGCGTTGCGCCTCGTGCAAGCCATGTTCAGCCATAACCGCAGCTGGAGCACCTCGATGGACCCGCAAGGCGCATGAATGTCGGAGGTCTCGGCGAAATGTCTCCACCGACCAAAACATCACCACTTACCTCCGCCCGCAGAGCTCAGTCCGACATTTCTCATCTATGGCTTCTTCCACTCCTTAAGACCTCTTTTCCAGTGCCAATTCGATTACTTGGCCCCTCAGCCCCTTATAACAACAATGGAGAACGGGGAAATGTTTACATCTCTCGAGGAGATCACCGCAGAAGCAAAGGCAAAGGCGGAGAAGAAGCGCATCGAAGAAGCGCAATTGGGTGGTCCCAAGCCGACTGCCACAGACGTGCGGACCGCGAAGAAGGCTGGAGAAGTGCACTTCAAGGCGCAACATGGCATCGTGGTTGCTTTCTTCAGTTTCATCCTGTAAGTCTGCCAGCGACCAACAACTGTACACAGCTAACACCCACCAGCGTCCTTCATGTTCTTGGTATATATCTGTTCACGAGCGGATTCCTCCTCACGCGCCTAGTCCTCCCTCACAAGTCCGAATGCGCCGTCTCTCCAATTGAGCTCTCGAAGGGCTACGTAGCGGGCGATGCGGGGAAAGGGTGCTGGCACCCCAAGACATACGACAAGGCTATTGTGGTCATCGTAGATGCGCTCAGATATGACTTCACAGTGCCATTCGACGCTCAGTTCGAACCCGTCGATCTCGAGAAACAGGCCGACCGTGTCGAGGCTGCCTCCTCCGAGAAGAACATTGCGCCGCGCCATTTCCACAATGCTATCCCCGTATTCTACGAGACTGCGAAGCAATCGCCGAAGAACGCATTCCTCCTACCTTTCATCGCGGACCCGCCGACAACGACACTGCAGCGTTTGAAGGGGCTGACAACCGGAACATTGCCTACATTTATTGATGCTGGGAGCAACTTCGCGGGTACTGCGATTGACGAGGATAACCTGGTTGCGCAATTGAAGGATGCTGGCAAGAGGGTTGTACATCTGGGCGACGACACCTGGCATGCGCTGTTCCCTGGATACTTTGTGCCTAACCTCACCCACGCATACGATTCATTCAACGTCTGGGACCTGCACACTGTTGACAATGGCGTCACGGAGCACATGTTCCCACTTCTGAAGGCTGAGGATTCCACGAAATGGGACGTCATCTTTGGACACTACCTGGGCGTGGACCACGCCGGACATCGTTACGGACCGGACCACCCGGCCATGGCAGCGAAGTTGAACGAGATGGATGCGGTGTTCCGACGCATGATTGAGGAGATTGACGATGACACTCTACTTGTGGTCATGGGCGATCACGGTATGGATGCCAAGGGAGATCACGGTGGTGAATCAGACGACGAGATCCAGGCAGCGCTGTGGATGTATTCTAAGAGAGGAGACTTTGGTCGTATCGATCCTTCCTTTGTGCTTCCACCTGCGCATGCGAAGGACAGATCCGTTGCACAGATCGATCTCGTTCCCACTCTATCACTGCTCCTCGGTCTGCCAATTCCGTTCAACAACCTCGGAAAGCCTATCGACGAAGCGTTCGCCAGTGCCAAGGGCGATAGTTTCGAGAACTTGGCAACCGTAAATCGTCTCGCAAGCGCCCAGATCCATCGCTACCAGGGCGAATATGCCAAGGTCCGTGGCTTGGATGAAAGTACCTTCTCCTCCTCCTTGTCGCTATGGCCTGCTGCGAATGAAGCCTGGACTGCAGCCTCCCAGCGAACGTCCTTCGGTGGAAGTACAGCCAAGATCGAACAGCTGAAGACTGCCTACAAAGCCTTTGCTGCCTACCAGCAGGAGAACCTGCGCATCTGCCGATCGCTTTGGGCACGTTTCGATGTGCCCAGGATGATCAACGGTGTCTTGATTCTTGCGCTCAGCGTGCTTCTCATTGCACTGTATGCTCGAGGCTTGGTCGGAGATCGCGCTGAGATTACTCCTGTCTTCTTTACCAGAGGCCTTTTGGGCACTGTACTTGGTGCTGTGCTCGGGTTTGTTGCATCGCTTGCGCTACCGGACACCCCGAAAGAGCATTCCGTAACCTTTGCAGCTGCCATGACTGGAATCATTGGCGTGCTGTCGGCCTTCTTCTCATTCCGAGACCGCCTCGGATCCCCATTTCCCAACAACATTTGGGGCTGGACGAGTTTCATCTTCACCATCTCTTTGTCGGCAGGTTTTGCGGCCAACTCGTTCACTATTTGGGAGGATGAGATTCTTCTACACTTCCTTACTACCTTTGGTGTTCTCGCGGTCATCTCTTCGTTCCGTCAGAAGAGCATGTCGGATCGGACCCTCGGTGTATACCATTCGATTCTGTTTACTGTCCTGCTCCGCGTTGCCAGCTTCTCCAGGCTCTGTCGCGAGGAACAGATGCCTTACTGCAAATCGACCTACTACGCGTCCGCTCTCTCAACCACATCTGCGCCATGGCAGCTTCTCATCCCAGCTGTCGTTGCGCTCCTCGTCCCTACCTTCATCAAGAGCTATTACGAAGGGACTAAGAGCTACCAAAACATGGCCGTGATGTGGATCGGCATCGTCCTGCGCTTCGGTCTGATGCTCTCCGCCGCATACTGGGCCCTTGACGCCGCCGATGACGGCGACTGGTACCCAGCCTTCTCCAGCATCATTAAAACCACCAAGCAAGCACTCGCCCAGGGTGTCCTCATCCTCGCCTTCGGCATCGGCTACGCCCTCTACAACTGGTCCAAGCCGCTCCTCAACATCGAAATGCCCAACCAAGGCACCCCCAACGCCCAAGTCATCATCCACGGCTACGCAAACGTCCACGGCAGCCGCTACGCCCTCGTAATAACAATATGGTACCTCGCCGTCGCCCTCCTGCAAAAACCCATGGGCGCCGGCGCCATCGGCATCCTCGTCTGGCAACTCTTCTCCCTCTTCGAAATCATCGACACAAACAGCCTCCGCCAATCCTCCATCGGCCCCATCGTCCTCGCCCTCCTCGGCTCCTTCCACTACTTCAAAACAGGCCACCAAGCGACCCTCTCATCCATCCAGTGGGAATCCGCCTTCATCCCGCTCAAATCCATCCGCTACCCGTGGACCCCCCTCGTCGTCATCCTCAACACCTTCGGCGCACAGATCCTCTGCGCCATCGCCGTCCCCGCTCTCGTCCTGTGGAAAGCTCAGCCCAAACAGCGCCGCTTACTTAGCACCGTCGCGAAGGCGGTAGCTACGCATATCCTTTTCTACGCGGTGGTTAACCTAGCGACGACCATGTGGGCCGGCCATTTAAGACGGCATCTCATGCTGTACCGCATCTTCAGTCCGCGATTCATGCTGGGCGCTGCGGTGCTGCTTGTCGTGGATGTTGTAGCTATTGGTGTGGGGCTGTGGGGTGCGAGGATGAGTATTTTGAGTGTTGCGGAGGTTTTTGGGTTTGCGTAGATACACACATGCACGGTGAACCAAAATGTACGAGATGCAGGAGGGAAGGTGTGTTGTATGATTATATGGTTGGTTGTATAGCATACGTCAACAGACGCTTGGGGTTTTGTTGGGTAGCATGAGATGAGTATCTCGCAAGCATATCTTTTATTAAATTCATTTAACATCACTATACGGAATCACTCATTCGTTTTCTCGGTCACCCGCTCCTCCACCGCTATATCACAGCCACGTCATTGCCCCGGTAAAGTGCGGTGCGTTGAGGTAAAGGCAGCCGTCCGTTTGTCGCGCTGGTGGACTGCTGGGGGATATAAGTATCTCACTCAGCAAGGTCACTGTTCTTCCACTTACTTTTCTTCTGCAGTCATCAACCCCGGGTTTACGGTGGGAACTTCGTTTTTGCTAGGAAGCCTTGGGCTGAGCGGTTGATTGATTATCTTACGGCGGAGAAGAAACCCTTCTATGTGTGGGGTTAGGACGTGGTAGAGCTGATACACTAGTCTACAAGGAAGGCGACGACCACAGCCAGCAGAGCAACGGCGACGCTCAATAACGCGTTGGCTGGGTACAAGCGGTCTGAGCAGAGACCTTCCACAGGTGAAACTCAAGTAACTTTCCTCTACCTCCATCTGTACTGACCATGCGAAAGATCCGACGGACTGATATCAAATCATACACTGGAAAATTATCTCCAGATTACAGTAAGAGCATCACCAAAGCGCTGGCGAGAAGCCGTCGGCGACAAGAGAAGTCGCAGGTAAGACTCATGCAGCGGTCCGAGGTGTTTCTTTTGTACTGACAGTGCGAAAGATCTGACAAGTTCACGTCAACGGACGCTCCAAATTTCTCTCTCTCCTTCATCACCGCTCAATTTCTATCGAAAGCATGGCACCTGCCATCATCCCGGACGAGCTCATCGACGACTCGAGCCATGATATCCCGGTTGTTGGCCTGAACGGCACGTCGACTCTAAAAGCTAGGTTTAAATACCGTCTCAGCCGTATGCTGGAAAGGGATGTCACCGTTTCTGAAGGAGAAGGTTCGCAAACAATCACTATTTGTATTGGTCCTGTGAGAGGCGCCAGCTCATCGACTCCAATGTACGATGATCGCATTAGTAAGTTCGCTGAGGAGCTTCAGTATGCGCTGCGAGAGATTGCCCGTTCCAGTGATGGTAAGTTCTTGCATCATTTCGGTGTGCATGCTAATCTGTTCAGCACCGCAAAAGGAAGAAGCATCGCAGGAACAGTGGGACACCATACTGATTTACGTGTCCCAGGACACTAACTCAACACTTTTGAGTCTTCGGCAAACATTTATGGCCCACAAGACTAAATTAGATGCTCTGGTTACACAGATTTGTGGCCTGGATGAGGTTAATGAAGGTAGTTCGTCTTTCGACACAGATCTGGGCGACCAAATCATCAAGCTACAGCAGTTAACGAGCAGCTACGACGAAACTCTCAAGCAGCAAAACGATCTGGTTGAGTTTGCGTGGACTTTGACGCACCAGTGTCCTGCCTTGGACATACGCCTTAGGTGTCTTCTGGGGAGCACCTTCTCCAGCAAACTGTACGGCTCCATTTGCCAACTGAGCCATCCTCTCAGCACACACCATACTCTCATACGAGCTGCGAGCGCCTTTGGAGCCTTCCAGACCGTCACTATTCGTCTGGGAAGCCCACGTGCTCCGTCAATGAAAGTCGTTATCCTTGCACCGAAAGCTGCTTCAGCAACTCGGCAACAACAGCCCCGCCAGCTCCACAAGCCTTCGACTTCGGCATGTAACTCCGATTCTTCTCCGAGCTTTATGGACACCATTCGACAGTATCTGCCTGAAGAAGACCGTGGGCTCGGATTGCTAAGGCTTCAACCAGCGGCGAAGCAAGCAGCTGCACTCTTGATAGGATGTGCTTTACACAACATCCCGGTCCCCCCGGGCTCTGAGACGTACTACCTCTTTGGCTTTACGACGTGCCGTAACGAGAAAGAAGAACATGGTCTATCTGCCTACTACCGGCAGCTGCTAGATACAACACTCGACCCAACCATGGTATTCAAGAAGATCGTCAAGGCTCTTGAGCACGGCACACTGAGTGGACTGTTACAGAACAAAGGTCGTCAGAATTTGGAAGAGGTTTCCCCATCCTTACATCGGTTTCTCACTGTCCCGCCTGAAAAGCTCTACTCCGTTCACCGCCTCGTGCAGTTCATCCGAGACACCGATAATGACGAACCACCGCCATGCCTCAAGCGCGACTATGGCTTCAAGTTCTGCACTCAACGCGAGGACGTAACCAAGCTCAAAGCTCTGTATGTCACGGTCGTCGCACAAGCAGGGCTCAAGAGAATTCATCACGCATGCACTTTTGGCAGGCTGCTTGATTTTGTCATTTCCGTCATTGGCTGTATCGACCCATCGATGCGTAGGTTGTTGCAGAATGACTATCCTAACCCGTCCGTCGGTTTTGAACATTCTCACGGACTTGAGCCGTATATGATGCCGTTATTCAGGAAGTTTCCGAAGGGCTGAGTCCAAACACGATTCAAGCTTGAATACTTACACTTTCTTCCTCCCGCACCAGAATGGACTTGGTTGAAAGGGGAGAAAGGCGGGCGTTGGTCCAGAACTTGAAAAGCGGGTTTGTTTACATGGCGTTTGATGGAGGCGTACGGTATCTCAAATCACGGGTGTATTCGATTGAGTTTCACACACGGCTTCAGCGCGATGGTATGGCTGGCGAGTCACTTCCAATTCCTTTTACTCTCCCCACTATATCTTAGTCAACTTAATCAGAAAAGTCCACCCAATGTATACCCACTCCTACAAAAGCGATGCCTTCCCACCTTCCCCCCTTTCAACCCTCCCTCCTCTCCCTCCCCGCCTCATCAACAGGCAAACAAACAATAAACATCAAACACCCCCCCTCACTCCTAAACGGCCCATGCTCCATCCCCGGCTTCCTATACGCATAACACCCCTTCGTCCAAACCTCTCCCTTGGCACCCTCCGCTGCACCGTCCTTAGGCAGTTCCCCCGTCCCACTAGCCCGCCCCTTCAAATCCCTCAAATCCCCCTCCAAAATAACAATCTCCTCGACATACTCGTGCACGAAGTTCTGCGCCTGATTTGACGTATTGGGTGCCCAGCGCTGGAGGTACGTGGCGCGGCCTGAGGAAGGGTCGGCGTTGAGTGTGAGTTGGGATATACCTGGTTCGAGGGGGGTCCAGTTGCGGGGAGTGTTGGTGAGGGGGTTGTGGGTTGGGGTGTGGAATTCTAGTTGTTGCATTTTGGATTGGCGTCGAGTGCTTTTTTGTGGTTGGCAATTGTGGGCTTGGGAGTGGAGGTTAGGTTTAGGGGGAGGTGGTTGATATTTACACGGGGTGATTAGAAATGCGAGGTGAGGTGGTGGAGTTGGGTCGTCGGCTTTTGGTGTGTGATAGCGTCGGCTTATTTGTTATTGGTGCAGGCTTCGGGAAATGTTGGGGCAGTGACTGAGTAAGCTTTACGCGGACAGCAATGACGTCTTGTTATAAGGCGAAGCATGTCAATGTCTCAGGCGAAAGAACATGCATTGGTGAATTTTCCATGCATTCGAAATGTCAAAATTTCGCTTCAATTCTCAGCGTGATAGTGCATTTCAAAGAGGAAGAGACTAGGAGAATGAAGAACAAATAGATAATACATACGTTTTACAGAAGACTATATACACTTTCCTTCATCTCAGGAGGCTTGCACTTTATATCCGGAGCCCTTCAAATCACCTCAACTGGCCTCACCTCCCATCAGCTTCGTACTGCTGTCTACACACCGCTTCGCCTTTCGCTTCAACCCGCCCCTCGCCTGGCTATATTAGCTCACCCATCTCGGAGCCAGTCCTTCCAGACGGCTACAACAAGATAGGCTCACCTCAAGCCGCGACAAGAAGCGGGGATGCTACTAAGTTCTGCAGTGTGCAGACCTACAGTCGCTCCACCATTGCCAAACCACCTTCCAAACTACACCCTGGAGCCCTTCACCGCACCCAGCGCGCAAGAGACGACAGAGACGCGCATCTACTTTGGATACGCGCCTTCGAACGTACCCTTGCGCGCCGTCCTACGCGTGGGCGGTGTCTTCGCAACGGCGCCCTTCTTCGCCTGCGGAGTCTTCGGCGTCCCAGGCGCATTCGAACGGCGCCGCCCACCACGTCCACGCTTCATCGGCTGCGGAGGAGCAGCCGATCCCGTGCCGTTCGAGATGGCGGCGGTGATGTCTTGCAGCGGAGAGCTGCGTGCGCGCTTTGGCGAGAGCGAAGCCTCTGGTGCGGGCGAGGGCGACTTGCGCTTCTTGGAGGGTGGTGAGGGCGGCAGCTGCTCTTGTTCGAGCTCAGGCGGGTAGGTGACGGTTGGTTGAATGCCTCCAACATCGGCCGCAGGCTCGGAAACCTCAACCTCTTGTGTAGGGTTGGCGGCTTCAGCGGGAGAAGTGGGCACCAGAGGAGAGGTGGTGGTAGCTGTGGCAGCTACAGGCGATGTCGAAGCCTCGCTTGAGGGCTTTTCCTCATCGCTGAAGGTCATCTCTGGAGTGGTGGTCCAGTTTGCAAAGTGAAGACGATTTGCGGCGGTCGTGGTAGTCTGGAGGGCTTCAGCGTTCGAAGGGGAGCCTGCAATTGGAGACAATTCCGTCCCAGCGCGCTTCGCGCCATAAAGCTTGCGGACTACAGTGGGGGGATTGGAGACGACGGGGCGTCGCCTATGCGACCGTGCTGTGTCGGTACGGCGGCGTTTTGCACAATGTTCATCTCCCTGAGTGGCTGATTCGTCCTCCTCCTCAGTTGAGCTGGAGTCAGAGTACACCAAACCGTAGCTCCCCCCTTCAGGATTATGTGGAATGCTGGGATATTTCCGTTTCGCCTTACCTGGCTCCTTCGGCTGTTGAGCAACAGGAGTCATTGAATCAACGTAGCGGTCATCAAAGCTACCTTCGTGTTCTGAATCATAACCGTCATCGTCCGTGGAAAGCGCTGGCGTGGATGTAAACGCCAGTCCAACATATGGTCGATCCGACTCTGGTGAAGGTGCAGAAGATCGTCGATCAGCAGGAGAAGGTGTCAGAGGAAGCTGTGGAAGAGGAGAGCTGGATGGATACATGCCAGCCTGGCCATTGTACTGGACAAGTTCTGACCGAAGCTGACGCTGATCAGAGGTGAGCAGGTTCGGGTTGACATGGTCCTCGTCCTGGACAGGTGAGTCGCTGCGGACGATTTGTGGGGTTGAAGGGAATCCAGCATTGAACGTAGAAGAGCCACCAGACTGCTGAGTGTTCTCATAGTAAGTGATCTGATCGTCAGGGAAGGACCCTGGAACGAAGCGATGCGGAGAAGCAGAGTTTGCAGTAGTGAGATGCGGACCAATGTGCTCGTCGTCACGCTCATTCCCCCGAACGCGCTTGGGAGCATGCTCTTCAACTTCAGAACCCTCATACGAGTGCTTGAGCTGCCTGATGACCTCGCCTGCCTCAGCTTGGGAGAGGTGTTTGTCAACCAGACGCATCACCTCAGGCTCCATCTGCTTCAGCAACTCCTGTGGGTGTCGCATCAGTGCCGCGTAGTCTGGACGATGCTGGAAGATGCGAATGATGTGGTAGACTGCAAGCTGGACCTTGGCGCGGTCACACTTGTTGCGAGCGAAGTAGGCATAGAGACCGCCGCTCAGTGCACCAGTAGTGAAGCCGGCGAAGAAGGCAGCATAGTGCGACAGGGAGGCGGGGAGAAGTGCTTCACCGAAGAGGAAGCGCGTGATAGCCTTTGCCATTTCAGACAGGGAGAGTGTTGGGCATGAAGTAGAGGCTGGCATCGTGGAAGAACGCGTAGGAGACGGTGTTGTCGAAGCTGCGGCAGTATTAGTGGTAGGTCTCGCTGGAGATTAAGAGAACATCGTAACTTTAGAGTGATGGTCCGAAACCGTGACTGTTCAGTCGTGGTTTGCACAAATTCCGTGCGTGTTGTGGTTGAGTTCGCAGTTGTTGACCGACGTTGTAGTCAAGGCCGATGGCGACCGTGGGATATGGACAAGAGCTGACCGATGAAAGAGTGAAGTAGCTGAACTGCTTATCACTATCAGGCTGGTGATGCTGATACTTTAGTGCTTCCGCGTAGCAGTTGTCTGCCTATGCTGGGTTACAAGTGTTGGCAGCTATCGTTGCGTCAAGACAGGCAATTTTCGTCTCAGGTAGTATGTAAACAAACACTAAAGTCGATAAAGGGCAGCAAGGAAGGTTCTTGAATTTGCTAAGAAGAAGACAAAGTCAGTGTGATATTGCTTCGGCGTGGGAACTGTTGACGTTCGTTGAACTGAAAACGTTGCGCAGGGTGGGTGGCTATTGTTGAGACGGAAGTTCCGGCAGTGGACGTGGTAAACAATAAGAAAACAAAATAGATGAGACGTGTGGAAGTGAAGGGAAGTCCAGTCTGTGACTACAGTGGGGCCTGTGGCGTTGGCGGGCCAGTTCTGCGCGGGAATCAGGGCAGTGAAGTGCTCCTTCACCTCAGTCGGCCTGTAACGGAACCGTGGAAATGCGCCGTGGAGGTATGGAGCGCGATGACATTTAAGGACGAGAGCTCTAGTGTCCGTTTGGGCATTCTGGAGAGTACTTTGGCCATGGTGTCTAAGAAGCACGAGGATGCTGATGTTGTGACTGAGGTCGTTTGTCAATGGTCCTATCTCGGATATGACGCCGTTTAGCCAATTGCGGAGAGAGGGCGTGAGACATTACACAAGCTGAAAGCTAGTCTTGGTATTTCCGTCCAACATTCACATATCCAATATTATTCAAGTCGTTAGCCGGCGCATAAACTTAGCTGCACATACCACCTCTACAACACCATATCAGCCCGTACAATCCCAACTTCCAAAGCCTCACCATCCACCACTCCCTTCAATCACCACCCTCCTTTCTCCCTCCCTCCCTCATATCCAACACTTCCAAGAAACCTCTCACAGCCCCTTAACCCTCCCCTCCCCAAAACCCCCCAAACCCATCCCCTCCCGTCCCGTCCCCCTCCCATACCCACTCGCATACCCACTCCCACCACTCGCATAAGAGCTGTTCATCTCATAACTACGATCATTCCCCACCGCGCCCCCATAAATAAACGACGAATCAACGGTCCGCGACGGCCACGGCTTGCCCTTGTATTTCTGGGCGAAGAAGCGGGCGAGCAATATTCCGATGGTGAGCCAGAAGACGGCGAGGGCGAGGGCGAAGGGTATGAAGAGGCCCATTTTATTCTTGGGTTCTGCTGGTCCTGACGGGATTTGGGGGTGGTGAGGTGTTTGGTGAGGGTGTGGTGGGTCTCGTTGGTAAAACTGGGTGGATTGGAGAGGTAGTGTGAGAGTGAGGAGAAGAAAAGGAATAAAGAAAAGGAATTGAAAGAGAAAGGGAAGGAAAGGGAATAAAAAGGACGAAGGGTGTAGTCAGAGCGGAGCAGCGGAGGTGATCGACTAGCGTCCGAGGCTTGTTTGTGGGGTAGCTCGTAGCTCGTTGGAGTGAAGCGGGAGTGCGGCTCCATGGGTGCCGATTGGCCTTGCATACTATTCAATCGACTCGACAAGCATCGAACATGCGGAATGGTACAAATGAAATGGTACGTTTGAATAAGATGCGAGTGCGTGAGAGGGTATATACGCACAAAAGATACAACAGCAATCAAGCACTATCACTCAGCCCCAGAATCTCTACTCTCCTCCTCAGCCCTCTTCGTCCTCTGCACCCGCGCCTCCGCCGCCTTCGCAAGAACCTCCCTCCGACTCAGACTCCCTGCGGTGACATTACCACCCGCACTACTCCCAGCACTCCCCAGCACAAACTCACCCCCCGTCCACCCCCCATGATCACACATCCCCATCTCCTCCTCACTCGGCTCATAAAACTCCTCCGCACTCACACTCCTCCCCCCACTCCTCCAATCATCCCGCTCAACCTCGCGCTCAATCTTCTTACACAGCTCCCAGAAATTGCGATCGTGCGGGCCCCACACATTATGCGCCAGCTCGTGACACAGCGTCTTGCGAATAGTTTTGTAGTCGCGGTACCCATCGTACGCATCTGTTCGGAGCCGCAGCTCAATGACCTCGCCTTGATTGCGGTTTAGGCCCAGCGTTCGGGATTCGTGGGTTGTGTGCATTGCGGGGTCCATTTCTGTGAGCAGGGGGACGCTGAATTTGTGGGTGCGCATGGCGGATTTAATGCCTGCGTCGTTGCGGAGGCGTTCGAGGAAGGCGAGGCTGCGCTCTGGGCGGGGGAGGTAGGGGAGTGGGCGGAGGGTGTGGAATGTGTATTGGGCTTCTTCTTGGATGCGTTTGTGGTCGCGGTTGCGCGCGGGTGTGGCGGGTTTGATGGGGCCGGGGCGGCGGGGTGCGGACGCGGCGGAGATGGTGGCGTTGAGGGAGGATACTTCGGCGGTTGTGCTGCCCATGAGGGTGATTTTCTTGGTGTTGAAGTCGCTCAGCGGGATTGATGGGTCCTTGAAGGGTGGCTTCTGCAGGCCGAGCTTGCCGCCGATGAGCAGCTTTTGGTTTGAATGTGGTATAGAGAGCTCTGTAGATATTCTGTCGGAGAGATCGGATATTGTGGCTTCTTGCGCAAAGGACAGCGTGACTGGCTTGCCGTGGTGTGTCAATGTGACTTGTATCTCAGCGGTCGCATCGTGTGGCGTTTCGGTGGCCATAATGCTGGTATGGGTTCGTGTGTGAGTCGGGCGTAAGATTGCTGCGGGCTGTGGGTAAGTATGGATGTCAGTAGGTGATCAAGATATGAAGCTTCGCAGCACGCAGCTCTTGCTGACGATTAGTCGTGGCGCTCGGTCAGTCGTGATGTTCGCGAGGCTTCCATGTCAACGCCACGGAGATTTGTCAGCCTAACTCCGACGACACGACTCGACCTTCACGATCGAAGACAGTTTGGGAGATTCACAGAAGATTGGCATTGCATAGACTGCTATCACCATCCAGGTGTCGCTATACGCCATTTGCGCCTAGAAGCCCACTCTAATACACAGAGCCTACTTTTGCAACCTAACCCCGAGCGCCGTTGTGAATCACTCGCAGAACTCCAATAGTATGGTCACGGCCGTTAGCATGCGCTACACCACACCCTCCATACCCATCGGCACCTGAAATCCGCTCAACCCCTCTCCCGCACTCGTCAACCTCGCGCAAAGCTGCAGGAACACCACCGTCTCCGTCGCCGCCAAGTAGTTCAGCGTGTCCAGCAAAATCTTAAGATGCCGTGTAAAGCTATCCTCGTACTTTGTGAGCATATCGAACATCTTGTCCAGGCGCTGTGGGTCGAAGACGACATGCCTGTGATTTGACTGTGACGTTGGCGGCTGTGAGGAGATGGCGTCGTTGACCGTCTGGACCAGGTCCGGGTCGGAAGTGACGAGGTAGCGGGAGAGGGAGTATGTGAAAGTGGCGAACATGTTGCAGGTGGACATGATTTTGTTGTTGATCTAGGCTATGTTAGTTGTGTAACTTGGCAAAACAAGACGGAGACATACCTTCAGGAGCTTGCTGTTGGTGAGCATGCATTCCTTCAAGCAAGTGGCGAGGAAGTCAACATGGTCCTGCATCAGCTCATCCACAGTCCTCTTTACACCCTCGCCAGTCATCTCTTCACTGGCTTTACCCTCCTCCTTCAACCGAGACATGAGGGACACCCAGTTCGGTTCGATGACCTCCGCCGTGCAGTAGTATGTGAGCTGTTGCACGAACACCATCATTCGTGCGCGCAGCGTCCAGGCCTTCCGTTTCCACTGCTCGATACGCGGGTTCTTTGATCGGTGCTTCCACATGGAGTTCTTGCCCTGCTCGCCCCAGCACTTGCCGAGGTCTGTTTCAAGATGCTTCAAGCTGAGCAGGAAGCGGAAGAGGAGCTGGTAGCGTGTGAGTGTGACACGGCTGACGACCAGCGAGAGCGGGAAGGGCATGTTGTAGTCAAAGACCAGCGCTTGGTAGCCTGTAATGTCTTTGTCGTTTGTGATGTTGTCGGTATTCGCAGGGGTGTAGTTCGATATGGACGTTGCCGCTTCCTGGTCAAGACCTTGGACATTGACAATCTTCATGAGCCAGTTTGTGAGGCCCACATCGTTAATCTGAACCTTGATGTCTTCTTTGTAGGGATCCTCGACAGCTACGGAACCAGCTTGGCGGGTTGCCAGGTCGAGAAGTGATTGCAGCTTGCCGACGTTGACATGCTTTGCTGGCTTCTTGAGCTCCAGCTCGCCCATCTCGAGGAAGTAGGTGAAGAAGTCGGATCGGTCGAGGAAGAAGTAGTGTTTGAGCGAGCGCAGTCGCGCCGGTAGCTGATGTGTGGTGAGGAGCAGGTTGAGGAGGGATGAGTTTGCAGACGCATATGCAGAGTTGACGTTGTCGAGGAATCGCGGGTCGTCGAAGCTCGTGGGCGCGTCTTCAACGCGTTTGCTTACATCGACGCCACCACATTCGCGGACGACATTGAGGTATTTGCCCGCCAGAAGTACCTTGTCTTTGACTGCTTCCAGCTGTGGCGGTACAAGCGCATCTCGTACGGTATACCGCTTTTCCCAGTACTCGTCTGTATAATCTTGATCTAACCGCTCTCGCTTGATACTGCGCTGCTCCTTGACCAGGAATTCGGAGTGTGGATCCTTGATCCCGCCGTGGTGCAGCCACTCGTTCAGCATAGCCATGTACGGTCTGCTGGCCTCTCGCAGAAGTGTTGTGAGGAGTGTTCGAGCAGCGGGGTCACCAGACATGGACGACAGCCGCTTGGTGATCAGACCGAGCACACTGCCGCCCTTGCACATCTTCTTCACGGTAGCTCCTCCTTCGCGCAACGACTCGAGGATGTTCTCAAAGTCGTTGGTGTCGTCGTCGGTCTCTTCGTCCTTTTCATCTTCCAGTATGCCGTTTGCTTTGAGCAGCTCGATGCCAGTGGTGTATAGCTGAAACAGCATGTGACTGGTCTGCTTCATGTGCAGGTTAAGAACATGCAGTGTGAAGGAGTCGTTCGTCAACGACTGGTGCTCGAGCTGCGCAATCAGGGTGAGATAGTCCTTCAGCAGTCGCCGTATTGCAGCGCATAATGCGTGGTTGACGGCGCCGTACTGGTCCCTGCTGAGCACCTCGACGCATGTCTCCACCGCAATGTAGTGTGTCGCTGTCCGCAGCATAGCCTTGGTGAGGTCCTTCAGACTGGGGTCCAGGCCTGGCAGCATCTTGAACTGCGGGCCCAACAGGCGCTCCTTTTCCTCGTGCGGGTTGTATGCATCGCTGAAGCGGATGTACTGTCCCTCGAAGCCCATGAAGACAAATAGCAGGTCTTCTATCACGGCCTTCTCCTGCGCATCCAACGACAGCTGGGCGAGGGGCGTAGGCTGGAGGGTGGGCGGCGCGGTCGAGGCCAACGGAGGAATCGATATTCGCGTGGCCAGCGGGGCGGTCGTGTGCGGTGTCAGCGAGGCCTGGGGGTCCCACGGCGGCTGGGGCTGTTCTGAGGGCGGTCGCGACGTCGCGCTCCTCGAGGGCCGCTCCTCGCGCGGCTGTTTCTCTGTGCGGCTTCGAGCATTGGCGCGGCTCTCGGTCGAGGGCTTCAGCGGGCTTCGAGTGCGCCGTATCTCCGTCTCCCTCTCGCGCACCTCGCGCTTCTCCGTGCGCCGCTCCCTCAGCTCGGCCGCCGTGCTCATGGCGCCTGATCGCGTGCTCCGGTGCGATGTCCTGGCAGGCTCGCGCCGCTCGTCCCCCTCGCCGGTCCCGGTCCCTGATGCGACGCGGGGTCGCGCGGTGGATGTGTAGTTCGCATTGGCGGAGCGGCGTTCGGCGTTCGACAGCGGCTTCATGTTTGAAGGTTGACGGGAGGACATGGCCGGGAAAGGCGCTCCATAGAGGTGGCCGGGAGTGTATGCGCGCTGCCGTTGTATTTGTTTGTTGTTGCAGCTGCGTTGGGTAAACCTTGGGCGACAACGCGTCGAGGGCTCACTAGTGGGGCCCTATGATGCAGGAACACCAATCCCAGCCTAGTGACGGTACAACCACAATAGACACTAAACAGTTGAAGGGCAATATGTGCATTACGAATTGACTCATTACTACAGAGAACGCTATAAACGCTACGACTCTGCCAGGGATCGTGTCTCATAGCAAATCCAACTTCCATATACAAGAACATCATTGCAGCCATATACACATTCCATCATCGCGACATGCTTCATGCCGCCACCTGAGAGCTCATTAGCGTCTACGCTCCAACAACCGATTCGGTCCGTTGCACAGCATCTACCTTCTCTTCATACGTCTCGAATACTCGCGTGCCCTGGAGCATGCTGTTCTCAAACACATCGACCTCCGTGCTTGCAAACTTGCGCGCCGAAATCCTCTTCTCGAACAGCAGATCGAGCTCTGCGAAACTGCGGTCCTTGGGCTCCGGCATGCGGAAGTACGTGTACACGATGCTGAGGAAGCAGGAGCCTGCCCAGAAGAAGCCCGCGTAGTTGCCCCAATTCCACTCGCCGGGGTTCAGCATGTACGGTGTCAGCACTGACGTGATGATGGCAATGACGTTGTACAGGTTGCGGCCCAGGACGACTGTCTTGATCTGCAGACGACGCGAGGAGAGCTCGGCGACGAGCGAGTAGCACACGGTTCCGACGGTGAGCTGGTAGAACATGGCCCATACGATCATCATTGCGCCCGTGGCCATGGCACCCTGTTGGCGGTGCGCAGATGGTACGAGGCCGAGGAAGCCCATGACGAAGAGCATGGCGCAGAGACCGCAGAGACCGTAGAGGTAGAGGGATCGTCGTCCAATACCACACTTCATCAGGTACCAAGCGCCGAACACACCGGCCATGTTGATTCCATACTGGCCCATTGCGAAGTCGTACGAAGTGGATGGGTCAAGACCGGCTTGCTGCAGGAAATACGACGAGTATCCAGAGAAGGCGTTACCACTCAAGTTCTGGATAGCCCAAGCCATACAGACAACCTCTGTGCGGCGGAGGTCCACTCCCTTGAAGCAGTCGAGATAGCTTGCGCCCTGGGTGATCTTCTCTTCGAGGGCAGTCGTGTGGACCATCATGCCAACAGTCTCCTCGGCATCGAAGTCGGTCTCGCGATCCAAGCTGGTGAGTCTGAGTAGGGACTTCTTCGCATCTTCGAGACGACCCTTGCGGACAAGCCACCAAGGCGATTCAGGGGCAAGCCAGACACCGATCATGAGCGGCACAGGCCACATCCACTGCAGAGCGTAAGGGATGCGGTAGGACCATTCGTCGTCGCGGTTGACCATGGAGCGGATCACACCCACACCAATGACTTGACCGAGACCCCAGCAGAAGTTGACATAGGTAGTCACTGCAGGCGTTAGCTATGACATGAAGTGAAGAAAAGACTTGACTTACAGTATCCACGTAGCGCAACAGGGCACACCTCACTCGCGTAGGTGATAGTGAGCGTCTGGAACACACCCCAAGGGATACCGCACAGAATCTCCGCAACCAAAAGGTGCACCACCGTCTGCGCTGTGAAGAAGATAGTCGTAAAGCAGATAATCAAGAACAAGCACCCAATAACAGTGTACCGGTATCCAATCGCCTCACTGACATATCCATTAAGGAACAACCCAATGATCTCACCGACAACAACACCATTGCTCAACCCGGCCTGCCACGGCGCAGGAATCTCCCACGAGCCGTCGGGAAGCTGCTCGCCGTACTTGCGCTTGAACTGCGGAAATCCGAAGAAGTTGTTGAGCAAGCACACGTCGTAGCCTTCCATGACAATGCACGTGCTGATCAGCACCGACCAGCCAATCGCCTTGGGGTACAGCTTGATGCCCTGCCAGAGCGTCATGTTGCGCTCCTTCTCTGTGGCAAGCCGGGCATCGTTGATGACCTTGTTCGCGGCATCCTTGTGGTGCTGCTCGTGGTCCTCATACAGCGGCTGTTGGTTGACTGCCGCAGTGGGCTGGATATCCTTCTCGTCCGCCATGGTGGACTAGGTGTGTCGGGAGAGATCAGAAAGAGAGAGAGAGATGGGTAACCCCTCACAACAAAAGATCGTCGTCGGGTAGAATGACGCTGCCGATCGCAACCGGAACCAAAGCGTTGGGAGCGGGAGACTGTGGAGCCCTAAGACTATGCCGGCGTACAAAAGAAGACAGAAAATCTGGGGAAGCTGTGTCACTTGGGCATGGGGGAGAATTGACGTTGCGGCGCTCTTCAACTTAAACAATTTTCAGTGGAGAAACGGTTGCATTTGCGCGAGCCATTAGACCAGGGTCAAAGGGTCGCATGGAAGATGAGGAGCTAAATCTCCTGCGGTCTTAGAGCCCGCTGATTGGCTCAAAAGGTGGAGCGCTCGCTGAACGCGGTTAGCCGGCGACTGTCTGCCCAGTTAAATCGACCTCGGATAAGGGTCGGAAGACCTAGGCTGGCCTGGCGCCGCTAGGTGCATGTGACGCTTGGAAGTCGGCAGTGCGAAGAAATGTCTGCCATGAGGTCGGTTTCTGGGGTAAGCAACGTGATTGGGATTCGGCGTTTGATGATTCGCTCTATTATGATGCGAAACATGGTTAGGTGCATGCTTCTCCGCGTTTTAAATGCATGGCGCCCGCTAGAAATCTGGGGGAAGGAGGAGCCGCTGGCGGATGAGGGCGAGGAAGCCTCAATGCGGCTCTTGAGGCAGAAAACCCCGACGTTAGCGCGCGGGCCAACGCCTCAACGCGGCAGCGAGGGCAATTCCCGCCGACAAAGCTTCGTACCTTGATATATAGGCGCTACCGAGCCTCAAAAATGCGTGAATTGAATGTATCTGAGGCGCTCAACATCGGGTACGAGAAAGAACTATTGTCCAGCTGACCACACTGTTCAAAAGCCGGCCTCCGTGATCTGACGGATTGGCTCGACTGTCCACCTCTGAGTCGGACGTCCAGTGTTCGCCTGGTTCATCTCGACCTTCGGACCGCCCTCCATCGTGTCGAGGTACTGGAACTGCTCGGTCCACGCATTCTGGGTATGAAGGTCAGCACTTGCGGAGCGACTTCCGTCGGCTTCACTTACCTCGAAATGCCATGTACCGTCTTGGGGGTTATTCCACGCTTGAATGGTCCAGTGCTGGCCCTTAGCGGACGAATTCGAGGGCTGTAGGATAGGTGTCTTCTTGTCATCTTGCACACCGAGTTGGCGATTGGGACCGAGGAGCAAGGTGCGGAGGAAGTAGCTTCCATCCTCGTTGGCCTTCAATTGCCAGTGTTGGCCAGCGAAGTCTCCAATGGGTACCATCTGAAGCAGACCACTGTTACTGTTGTCTTTGATGCCAAGGCAGTGAGTGGTAGGCTGGTATGTGTTCTTCAAGCGGTACCATATCCTGGGGTCGAAGTGGCCTGTCGGGGGCTGGTCGATCTTCTTAACGGTGATGTCAAAAGTCATAGATGCAGCTGGAGAGGGTATATTCGTGACGGACACAAAGGTGTCTGACCCGCCGTAGGACTTGCTATTCGGGTTTGTCGTCGAATTGAACAAGGCGTTCTCCGTAGACCCCGGATAGACATCACCATCGTCGCCTCTGCCAAAGTTGAGTTTCAGCTGATCGAGGCCATCAGCTTGCATAAGCTTTATCATGGGGTGATTCTCATTGGTATTCGATCCCACTGTAGTGTCAACATGCCAAATGAGTAGACCTCCACCAGGTAGAGCTGAATCACCATCGGTCCTTTGGCGGTTTTCGATAAGGAAGTACTCCTGGCTATTGGCATCTCCATTAGTCCAGAGTCGATGGATCTTGCGATCAATCTTTACGTCCGAAAGCGTCAATCGACGATTGGTAGTCTCTATCTCAGTGTCAACCCAGCCTTGGGTTGATTTGCACCCTACATTCATGTCAGTCATTGAAGTCATTACGTATATCGTTGGTAACCTACACGCAGAGGGATGCACAGGCCGGTTACCGCCACCTCCCCAGCTACCGGAGGCCATGAGGCACCAATTGCCAATACCGGCAGACGACTGGTCTGTATCATAGAGATCCGGCCAACCAAATACTGTTACTGTGAGAAAGTATCACCCAACGTGAGAATGGCAGACATACCCAAATGCCCGATCTCATGTGCGCACACTCCGCATTTAGCATCTGAAGGTACAGTTAGGAATGCGAATATACCGACGCCTAGGCAAATTGTCAGTGCACTGTCGCTTATGCGGATAAAAGGAGCAGCAACCATCAGCTCTGCGTTCTCGTGGCAAGACCCATTTCACACTCCAGATGTCACTTCCGAGTCCTGTCTCTTCTGCCGCTCTTCCTGCATGCACGACTACAAACGCATCGACCTGGGTCAAACTTAGTTACTGTACCAATGAAGCCCATAGTTAGGACATTATACCTGTCCATTGCCGTCATTGTCATATGGCTTGAAGTCAATCTGATCCTTCGCAGCCAGGAACGCCTCATCAGCCATGGTCTGGGAATTGGGTCCTGGGAATCCCATGCCCGACTCTTAGCACGGTTAGTTATCCCCAACCTTTTCTACTGGAATGTTTGAGCTTACGGTCGTTTGCATAGAACGCCATATCTTTCTCCAAGGTAAAAGGTCCCTTGACGTCGCCAACCAGTGAAATTTTACCGCTCGATACCTCAGAGTAGTACTCGCTGACAGAACCGGTCGGGACTTTTCTGCCAGTCGAGAACCAGAGGTCTCGAGTGCGTTCAATGGTTCCAGGATCACATTTCACGTCTTTGAATTCGACTACGACAACAATGACGCTGGACTGCTTCAGTATGATGGACTACTTCCCACGCAGAAGAAACTCACTTGATGGCGCCTCGAAGTGACTGCCGGTCGCGTGCCGCCGCAGCCATCGTCTTGATAGATGCGGCGGGCGAGAAGTGCGACTTTGGGAAGATTGTGCCATCGTTAAGGCCGAGAAGGTCAGGTTGGCGAGGTAGAGCAGTTTTGATTCTCTTCATTGTACCAGTATCGGCTGAGCCTTGCGATTGCAACACTCTGGTACGTGCTAATAGGGCAGGATGGGGAGGGGCGAAACATCGTGATTCAGAATGTTGGTGGTACATATTGCACGACATGTTGAGAGGGAAATTCTGCAGATCGATGAATGAAAGATTGGGGAATAGATAGGTATGGTCAGCTTCTACGGGCCCTTCCTAGGACGATCTTATGTAGGCCTGGGACCACAGTGGTGGGCGGACCCTTCTGACCTTTTGCCAGCCAAGTCGATCAAGCAAAGGAGAACGGCTGAACCTGATACCTGAGGTTCTGACGCCAGGCCGGGAGGCGACGAGTCGGAGTGTTTGCTCGTGCCTATTATGCACCGCAAACTATAATCAGCCGCCAAAATTAGAGCCCATGTTGCATGGCTGACCGCCTTCGTCTACCAGTAACTAGCAGGTGCTTTTGCAGGAGGCTGTGGAGAGCTGCAGAGTTAGGTATTGTTTTTTAAGACCCAGCTCGGCGTGACAAGGACCACGAGCACCACTTCAATCATATTCACCACACAAACAATGACGCGGATCATGCGACTTTAACTTTCTAGGCAACACTTGACATGCGGTACCTCGCATAAATTTTTGGGTTACATTCAGACGTCTGCCGGACCAACCTGCCGTTCATTCGCTTTCGAGCATTGTTGAGTAGAGGTGTACGTAAAGTGCTGATTTGAGTCAACATCAGGTCCAGCATCAGAGATGGTAGAGCGAGCTGGAGGACATCAAAAATTCGCCTAATTTCTTGGTGAAGTAGATCTCATAGGCCTTCAGAGTGGCGTTCGCGCTGTCAGCACCTTCAGCCTGCAAGCCACGGTACAAATTGGGGCAGAGCCAAGCTCAGGTGACGAAGCCATCAGTGCCTGGTGGGCTTTACAAGAGGCGAGCTGAGTAGTGGTTGGCAGCCTTGATGGGGGGGGAGCGTAGTGGATGCATATCGATACGAGAGGCTTATTCGAAGTGGTGTTGTGGTAATTTGGGCTCTGACGCAACGAGAGAGCGATAGCAGACGACAGGTCCGTGCGGGAACGGCTGTTCCCTCCTTCCCTTTCCGAGCACCCAAGCTTCGCTCAAACACCAACGAGACAACATAAGCATGACAAGCACGCGCGAAGCTCTATGAGTGTCAATTATTCTGTCAATTATTATCTGGATCCGATCATTGTTTACTGCAGACGACTGCAATTTTAATTAGCATTAACCGCATCTCGGACTCATTGTGAGCACGTCGCTCCTCAGATGCGACCATGCTTCTTCGCAAGCCAGCTCGAGTCGTAGAGGAGATGTGATTCAAGCCTCCAATACGCAACGTGCTGAAAATGAACTGTTCCTTTTCTTGTTGCAACTTGTCCGTCGTGCAGGCCTCCATTGACTACGTGTTAGACAGCATGATTTTCACCGCGACTAACATCGCGTTTCAGGACCACCCTCACAAATTCAGACTGGAACATGCATCGTTTGGTTCGGAAGGACTTCTATCCATGCGTCGCCGCGGACAAGACTTTTTGCCCAGAGTCCCTATAACAATGCTGGTCTCCTCCAGGTCGAAGATGAACAAACTAATCTAATTCCACTCTGTGCTGGTCACTCGCTATTTGTCACTCTCTTCGTCTCTATTACTCAAAGTACTTCCACGATACACATTCTTCATCCACCTAATTATAATACGAACGAGATGTATTCCTCCACTATCTTCAGTGTTGGCTTTTTCGTCGCCACGGTCCTTGCACATGGCAACATCACGAGCCCTCCAGCTCGTCTTCCCGGCCCAGCCATGGCACAGGCCTGTGGTCAAGCCGCTGTCGCAGCCGTCAACGCCGACGGTACTGCCCCGCTTGAGAACATCCCCAGCAATGGCTCACCGAGGTGTAACATCGGTTTGTGCAAAGGTGCACAATTCGCCGACAACCAGAGAAACGTCCAGCAGTACGCCCCGGGAGAGCAAGTCAACTTCTCTGCCGTCCTTCCCATTCCCCATGAGGGACCTTGCAACATTTCTATCGTCGACACAGCAACAAACACCATGGTTGAGACGCTCCTCGTATTCGACTCGTATGCGGATGAGAATTTGGCGCAGCTGCCGCTGAACAACACGCAATTCAGTGTCACGATGCCGCAGGACCTGGCAGCCGGACAATGCACACAGCCCGGCCAGTGCACGATGCAGTGGTTCTGGTTCGGTACCAACGCACAGCAAACATACGAGAACTGCGTCGACTTCGTCATGACGGCGTAGGGGGCTGTTGCTTTTGAGTCTTGAGGATCAGGAGGAGGTGGTGTACTATAGGACGTCGGTTTTTCTGTGCGCTGAGCGCTTTCATAGGTTGTATAGAGGTCAGCTGGTGGTAGTAGCTGAATCTCAGTACGTAGTTTGCATACGATACCCATAGAAGTTACTGCGCTTCCTATGAATTAATGTTATCTGTACATACCGATGCTCTGCAAGTGTATGCCTTGTTCTACAAAAGATCCTTCGGTGATTTACGGGTTAGCACTTCCTGGAGGCATACATTCCACATGGCCGATCAGACTCAGCTGTATGGTTTTGTTGGGTGGCGGTCTTCAAGACCTGGACAGGCCTCGAGTTGAATTAAGATGGCGGTTGTCCCTGGAGGTTTGGGAGTAAATGAGTCTCGCCCTCTATCGGTAGAGACTTTCATTGACTCTTCGTAAGTGGACGTTCGCTAGGAAGTGCTGAAACTCCATCATCGCAATGGAGCGAATCATCCAAATCCATTCAGGCAATTGGTAATCAGAAGCATATTTATAATATCAAACACTAACCACGATACGAGTCGCTCTCCGTTGCTTGTTTTATGATGCGCCAGTGCTGCTTGTTCTGAATCGGGTCAGTTCCGTGAGTACAAGAAGGATCTGAGGCTGCACGGTTGGTGGAGTGCAATCTGCTAATACCTCAGCTGTGATTCACCGGAACTCTTATCGACCGAGAAGTACCCGGATGGTGGGGCTGCTGTTTCCTGACAACGTATGGAGTCTGCATTGTCCACGGATCCATCAAAGGGGCATCGCACCGATTTGGTGTAAATAACACTGCCCTGGGTAAAACTACACAGAACAATTAGGTACGTTCACCCTTTTACATTGCACTGATGTGATTCACACTAGACTATTGTGTAATTTACACTATTACCCTGTATCTAGTAAGTACACTCTAAATAATGAGGCTTAGTAACCAGCTACTCGATATATACCTCTCCTATCTTAGCTCCATCTTATCGCTCCTTTCCTATCACATCTTCATCTCTATCTTTTCATCTCATCCATCTACATTTCTTATACATAGCTAAGCTTGTCAGTAATGCATTACTACTATAATAAAATACTACTATCTTAGATACTTTACCCTGTGTAATTTTACACTTCCTGTACGGTGTTTCTGACGGCCTTTCTTCTGTGTATTACCCCGTGTCGGCGCCGGTCTCTCCGCTCACTTCCATCGAAGATAATGCAATAGCGACAAATGTAGGCATTAGAGTTAATCGCTACGCTCCACTCAAGGCGTTTTGACACCCTAATTTGTTAGGCCATCCGGTTGCAAGCCTCATGATGAAAGCCAAAGAATTCGCAAGTTTGAAAGCGCTTCGTCGCGGAGATGAAATGTCGAAATTGCCGCCGAGGTGCGTGACCGACCCACTGACTGGTGACTGGTGAAACTTGCCAGGTTAGAAACATTCCAACCTTACAGCCAAGGCCCTCGCAAACGCCAAGGCTAGGAAGGCCCCAACAGTGCGGACCGTTTCAAACAAATAAACGAGGTCATTTAGCTATTAAGCTCGACTGCGAGGATCATGCACTTCTACGCGTTTATCGAAGATATAATTGTCTGGGCACTGGTAAATGGCGTTGCGCGCCCCGGTAGCTATTGGTGCGGGCGAGCAAAGGCTCAACGTCAGCGCTTCCCTTCCACATCACCATATCCAGTCTGCTCAAAACCTCGCTTGTCAAGTTATCAAACTGAAGATGGGCTGGATCTTGCTTACCAAGGATGCCGAGACGTTGACACTTGGTCCCATTATTTCTCCATATTTCACCACACAATAATATCTGTCTGTCGGTTCATCTACTCATTCAGCGCAAGGATGCCTCCGTTCGAGACGGGCTTGCCAATGTGGTGGATCCCAGCGCCACCTGGGCACTCATAAACACCCAACCGACTTGAAACAGGCGTCATGAAGGATTCGACCCCAGCATCCAGCTCTCCCTTGAAGGTTTGTTGCGATCAAGCTGTTGGTGACGGGCTTTCACTCCCATTCAGTAGCAGTGTCCGGACGGTCTTGGCAAGTGCGCAGAGATGGTGTATACCCACAGCGTTTCGGTGAAGCCAGCTGCTGTATATTTAAGTGACACTGTACGCTCCAACATCTGTTCCTCATCACACTCTTTCAGCGTTTTCGACAATCCATTCTTTTCACATTCACTCACCCTTCATCGATTGAAGCGGATATCATTCTTTCATACCTTCGTTGATCTCGAAGCTTACTCCTGAACACCGTTTCTTCCACTCACACAACTTTCAATCACCAAATCAACAACAATGCCTTCCAAGGTCCAGATTGCTGCCATTCTCGGCGCTGTTGCCGCCTCCGTGAACGCCCACGGTCATATTGAACATCTTAAGATTGACGGAACTGACTTCACTTCCTACGACCCTTCGTTCCAGTACCAGAACCCCGTCCCTGAGGTTGTCGAATGGTCCTGCCCCAATTGCCTCGACAATGGCTTCGTCCCCCCCAACATGTACACAGATGTGAACAAGATTGCTTGCCACAAGGACGCTACCGCTGGTGCTAAGATCGCCAAGATCGCTGCTGGTGGATCCATGGATATCCAGTGGAACACTTGGCCCGAATCCCACGTTGGTCCTATCATTGATTACATGGCCAAGGTTGACGATGCAACCTCTGCTAAGGCAGCGGACTTGAAGTTCTTCAAGATCGCCGAGGAAGCCTACGTGAACGGCGAGTGGGCTGCTACCAAGATCATCAAGAACAATCTCACCTGGACCGTTACCATCCCGAGCTCTATCGCACCGGGTCAGTACGTTCTCCGTCACGAGATCCTCGCCCTTCACTCTGCTGGTCAGGCGGACGGTGCCCAGAACTACCCCAAATGTAAGTTTTCGCCCAAATTTTGTTATACCTCGGAACCTAACGCATTTCAGGTTTCAACTTGGAGGTTACTGGTTCCGGCACTGAGAACCCTACCGGTGTGACTGCCGACAAGCTCTACACTCCTACCGACCCTGGTATCCTGTACAGCGTTAACTCGGGTGACCACACCAGCTACAAGATTCCCGGTCCTGCTCTCTTCAGCGGTGCCAGCTCCAGCTCCAGCTCCAACTCTGGCTCCAGCAAGGCTTCTGAGGACTCCCCTGCCAAGGTCTCCCCCGTTGCTAAGAACATTGCCGTTGCTTCTGCCACCCCAACCGCCTCTGCTGCCCCTACCTCCTCTCCCAGCTCCGACTCCTCTCTCCCCGAGACCTTCACCCTCAACACTTTTATCTCGTGGTTGGAGAAGACTGCTGGCTCCTCCAGCTCCAAGGCTCGCCGCCACTCCCGTGCTTTCCGCGGTTAGACAAGTAGGGTGTTGAGACACATACTCTAGGCTGCCGTGGCATGCACCATGTTGATGACTTGAAACAAGGTGTTTTTCAATTCTTGTACCTAGATTAGCCTTCACCATAGTCGTAATGGCTTACACTCTTTACCCCTCCCGCCTTTTATGTAGTATATCTTGAATTGATTGATACACTATTGGAATTTAGTGCCGCTTTCGTGTCACAACAAACTAGTGATGTGTGGATGCGAATTTTCCTGTCAGATATCTTCAACGTTCGATCAGCCAACCGCAAGGAGACTGATTAAAACTAAAGCTAACTCTGAAAATACCCAGTGCCCCCCCCCCCCTTCCGGCGTGTGTCGACTACGTCGAACCCATACCATTCTGCTATCACGACACCGTCTTCAATATAACAATGGGTGAGCCGTTTCAAGTTTCCCTGGTGACAGTGTCTGACTTCTCATTGCTACCAGACCTCCTGATTTCAGTGTCAGAGTCGGTCTGGTAATGGCCCTCCACACCATCGAAATGGTACAGCGGCGCAAGCTTTGCAGACTTGTCAAACAGCACCCAGCGCTTCCACCACCACGGGAGTGCGACACGGAAGTTATAGTTGATGAACTTTCGTGTGGGCACACCGAAAATGTAGTCGAGCTCCTCGAGTGTTCGCTGCTTTCTATTACAATTGTTAGTCCATGTGTGCTGCTTTCTATTTTGCTTTCGGTGACTTACGTTTCCGGTAGCCAGAGGAAAATCATGCAAAAGGCAATCATGTTAAGGCCAGCGTAGAAGCAAATCGCTCCGACGGGGGTCAAAGCGTATAGCATGAGTGGGAAGGTGATCGAAAGTACAGCGGCCCAGAAGAGGCAGGTTGCGACTGCCCAGCCCTTTCCAAGTATTAGCGATACCATCACTGCGCAGGCAGTATCAAAATTACTTACCATGCCGACTTCCCTGTGTGTGAGAGGGAAGCACTCAGCGCTGTACGTGAAAGGTACAGGACCTTCGCCGGGCGAGTAGAACGCGGCAAAGATGTAGATGAATAGAGCGATCAAACCAAGATGGGCTGGGTTGCTCTCAGGGATGAGAAAGCACAGTCCCGTGGCGAGCAGTGACCAGGCCATCTGGGGGAAAGTGAACAGGAGCAGGCTTCGGCGACCGAATGTGTCAATCGTCCAGATAGCAGGCCAAGCGAACACAAAGTTGACCAACCCAAATCCGAAGGAGGCGATTAGCGCCTCTCGCTCAGAAGCACCGGCTTGCTTGAAGATAGTGCTGGAATAGAAGGCGATGATATTGACTGGTTTTGGTCAGTGTACGATCGTCATTTCTTCTTTTGTTCATGATTCATACTTCCGCACATCTGTTGCGCGATCATGACGACGAACGAGGCCAAAGTTGCACGACGAACTCGCGGAATGGTGAAGAGCTCGATGAAACGCTGCAGGTAATTCGACTGGCCAATAATCTGTGCCTCGACTTGAAGCTGAGCATGAATATAGTAAAGATCACGCGCAGCCTGTACAGGGCTGAAGCGTAGACGCAGCAGTGATTGCCAGGCCTTGCGGTAGCGGTTCTTCTTGATCAACCATCTGGGTGACTGTAACATGAGTCAGTATTTGTTCAGAGCGAAGGGAGACATCTACACACCTCTGGACAGAAAAAGATACCAATTGTCAAGGGCTGAAGATGTCAGTGAAAATACAACTTGTCTCACGAAGACAACTTACCACTGCCGGGATGAATGCGGATCCAATCTGGAGGCGCCAGGCGATCACAGGAACTTGATATACAGCCAGATTGGCACAATAGCCAAGGAAAATACCAAATGCAGTCCACATTTGCCTGGAGTTGTTAATCAAGATAATCTTAGTTCAACCGTGGGCACTACTGACCAGCTCATGACGAGTGCACCACGGATCTGGGCGGGAGAGTTCTCGGCAGCAAAGATTGGAACGGTCGAGCCCTTCAATCCCATTCCAATGCCCCTGTAAAATATCAGCTCTTATTTCAAGCCCATGTTAATTCTTCTTACATGAGAATGCGAGTGATGAGCAACTGCTCCCAGTTCTGGGTCAAGGCTCCACCGATGGGAGTGAGCACACAGAAAACAGCAGAGATGAAGATTGTGCCACGACGTCCGAAGTAATAGTTGCAAGGATCGCTGACCCAGCAGCCAATGAGTGCACTGCCAATGTACGGGCCAGCGTTAACTAGTCCCACAAGCAGGTTGTGGGTCCATCGATTGGGGCTGCCCTCTGTGTCACCTTCACCGATGCCGAATTCGATGGGGAAGGACAGATTCGCACCATTGGAGCCAGTCTGGTCCCTAGTCAAGGTTATTACAATCCCATTTAGCGTACTCTTTTCACACTTACCAGCCCTGCACAGCGGCGCCGATGGAACACACAATGATCGTAGTGTATAGTTGAAGGGGATGCTTCCATTTATGCTGCTTCTCGAATCGAAGGTGCTGCCTATCTTCCTCAACGAGCATTTCGATATTGTCAAAGCCATTTGGATCCTGGGCTACCAAAGCGCCCTTCTTTAGGTGGTCAACGATATCTTCTAGGTCATGTTCACGTGCAAAGTCCTCAACATCGCGCATTAATGTTTCAAAGGGAACGCCTGTCAAAGGGTTGGACACTCTGTAGACATCATTAGGGCAATCCCACCAAGAGAGACATTGCGAACATACTTAGCATCCACGTTCTTGTTCAAATTAACGCTGGCCACGGAAGAACGACGATGTTCGTTAACGTCATTGTGGTGTACAGTAGTGATGTCGCCCTCGGGCTTGCCAACGCTTGGGTCTGCCATAGTGCGAGGCTTCGGATGTCAAGCTCACTTGAGGTCCACAGAAAGAGGAGCAAAGCGGACGTGGAACCAGCTTGAATTATTGTGGGTAAAGTCGTCAGCTAAATAGTCGCAACGATCTGCTGTACATGGTGCACCACAAGGCACACACGCGCAGTACAAACTGGTCTGCATGTCCCTCATACCGCAGCGCTAATCCCGCGTGCATCTTTTCCATAAACCTCCAACGGCGATGCCGATGATCAGCCAAGAAGATCCATCAGCGAGGGTGTCATCATTGACTGAAGCACCTGATTGCGTACTGAGTGAAAATTGGCGCAGGCATCCCCTCGTTGCTCACATCCTGCCTGAGCAGCCAAGAGGGTTCGTTGTCTTGTCCTAAGGCTGTTCGTTGAGTTGACAAGAGTTGGCCAAGGCATTAAGGACTGGACAAGACTGCATCAAGCAGTCACCATTCGGCGGTTGTCACTCAGGTCATGATCGTCGAACGAGGCCGGCCGTCCATGTCGAGCAGGTTGTTGTGTTTTTCAATCTTCATGGTATTCTCAATCACTATCCAATACGCACTGAGTATGGAGTTCAAGCAGAGTGAGCACGGAGAGGAGTGACTATGGGCGGGATAAAAGGAAAGGAGTGGAGTTGGCCAAGGCAACGTGTGCGGGGGTGGAGGCCAAGTCTCGGTGCATCTCGAATTTAGCGCGTCACAATCTTGGTTGTCTCCCGCGCCGTTCTCACCACATCACCAGCCTCCAATGGAGTACGGAAGTTTCGAAGCGGAATCATTGCGTCGGAGAAACTCCCGGGTAGTCAAAGCTATAGCCTGCGATCCGTTGACATAGAGAGGCAAAGAGGAGGCTGTAGGGTAGCGCCAGGAACTGAACACTTGCAAGCCCAATGGACGGTCAATGCTCGAAGATGATCAAGTGCCCAACCTTGCAGGAGATTTACAAACAAACGCATAACGGACTCGACACTGTGTATACTACGTGAACAAGCCATCATGGAATCCAATGACATTGGTAGAACGAAGGCCTCCAACAAGACAAGCGAACGGCACGCGACCGAATCCTACCAACACAAACCATTGTCCGGGTTACTGTTCCTGGAATGAGCGGTCGCCTCACCGCTTTAGCCCTCTGGCCGGTGCACGCCATGTAAATTGTCACTCAATGCCAAGCAGCTCGGCTTGCAACCTTCTCTCGGAGGCGTGTTACAACGCGTCGGAAAATACAGTAGTAATCCTTCACGAGCTCCGACGCTGTGGTCTACATCTCCACTGAGGCTTCTGCCCCAAGCCGATTAGACTGCCGAGTAGCGGCATCTCGGCACCAAATTCTCTGCCCATATTTTCCCTCGCGGTTTATTGACATCAGTGCCAAAGCAGTGCAGCGAGAGATGCACAATTGGAGGTGCGTTCCGCTGAGCACTAATCTCGATCAGCTGATATACACGTCGACGCTTGCCAGATCAAAAACACGAGGTATGGCGGCGGCCTGAGTATCCAACTACCAAACTATCACGTAGATACAGTACGATTGAAATTGGAAGCGGCAGGCTACTTGACAATGGCGAGTAGAGGCTCGCGGTTGGGGGGTAAAGGACGTAGGCTCGCAGGGGGAGGCCCTACAACAACGACAGGCTTTCGATATTCACTTGCGGTGAGTGACGTGGGCCGCTACGTACGCATCATCCAAAGGGCTACTCCAAAGGAGCCTTGAGACAAACAAAAGATAAGAATCTCGATTTTCTGAAAAGAACGCCTTAGGACGCGTATTCTGGCGGGTACCTGGCTTGTTTCATGGGGGTCGTACTGCCCGCAGTAGTCAAGTCTTACCACAGCATGAGGAGCTGCCGTACTCTGGTCTACTGTTGTGGCTGTGCTTTGCGGGACCTGACTTGCTGACGATCGACTCATGGTCCTGCTCAGGGTCCTATTCTGATAGTCGCGTCGTCCATTTAGGCTTAGAAGGAGGACTTTCACAACATAAATTTAGCTTAGCGTCTGCTTCTTGTAGAACGAACACGAGGTCATACGAATATACGCGACGGAAGGATTTGAGGCTGTGCAAAGAAACTCCATGATTACACAAGTGGCTTGATCCCGCTACAGGAAGGTCCCTCGTTTCAGAGTACGATGTTATAAACATCGACAAATCGGTTGCCCAGTTCTGTACCAGCAATCGTATCCTAATCTCTACTTCATACTGTCGCACCGGAGACAAGGCCATCTTTGACATTTATTTGTTGCTGCCTGAAACACGAGCCCCCGACACAGAGTCAAATTAATGCATCGTCGTCCTTCTTATTGTCCCGACGCATGCGCTAGCAGCAGCGCTTGCCCAACCACAATTCAGCCCTACCCACCCTCTCGGGTCGAGCCATGCAAACGCTCTTGCAGCTGCCACGTGTGTTCCTATTCTATCAATTCAAGTCCGCGATTTTGCATTGAAATGTCCGTATCCAGTCGTAATGAAACGTGCAGTACTACAGCAGTAACATTGGCCTGCTCCTGTCTACCTTGGCCTCCACTGAATGCGAATGGGACATCTGCTGCGCCCTTGCACTCACGACGGGCAGTTGATGATGCTCAGGCATCAACCCGGGCAGGATGCGGATCAGCAAGGCGATTCGCTTGTGGAGAACAAGGAGAAACGCACTAGAAGACTGGAAATGAGCCTCTGCGGTTTGACGCTCTTTGTCGTGATGGTGATGTGGATCGACTGCAGCACGGCCAGCAACATCAAACGCACGGTCATTCACCGGTTGTGGCGGCGCCGCATACCGATATGTCGTGCTATGTGAGAGGGTCTAACAGCCAAGCATCAGGCATTCTTGCGCCATGCGCAAGCAGCGCCGGAGCTTCGACTGCTTCACTGTACACAGCGGTCTGTACGCGCTCGGGTCAGATGGATAAGGTGAGGACACGCCTCTCGTCATGTTGACGCCAAGAGTGATGCTTCCACGATGTGAGTGGTCATTGCTCGTGTTGACCCCGCTGCGCGAGCCGTGAGCTCCTGATGGAGCTGCCTGATCTCGTGGCTGAGCAGGGCAATCGAATTAGCTTCACCATCGTTTTCACAAGCAAGATTGAGAGTGGTAGCGAGCGGATCGGACCTGTGCGCAACGCTCGCGGGAGATTATATAAAGACCCTGGCATAAGTGAAGGCGTTTCGGAACTCTGACCTGACAGCTGCATCTTCACTTGGACGTCCTCGCCAACCCCAAGCTTCTATTTACCTCTTCCGTCGCTCCTTCCTACCCTCCTTTACACCTTTGAGTCTGTTGATCAGCATTTCTTCCATCGCCGGCTTCTTGCCTTCCAATCCACTCTCCATCAAACACAACAGTCAACACGATCACACCATGAAGGAATGCCCTACCTGCCGCGGACTGGGGACGGTCAAGTGCGATGACTGCAACGGCACAGGCAAAGGCTGCACCAGCTGCAAACGAGACGGCACGCAAAAGTGTCATGTCTGCGAGGGATCAGGCGCGATACACACCAACTGAGTCCGCCTGCATCCGCATTCAGGCGAGCATGTTGCAGATGGATGGAACATGCAACCTGGGGGAATACGAGCGACTCGCGCAGGGATCCCTAGGTACGTGGCTTGAAACAAGCACAGCCACCCAGCATCTTCAGCATTTGAGATACCCCGAGTGCCTTGAGATGCTCCTGAAGGGGTAGAGTTATTGGAGGTTGTTCGGAATTGTAACTCCTGCGAGCTGGGCGGAGGAGGCACGTCTTCAATTTCCGAGAATCCCAACACTGACACATCTCAGGTCAGGTCACCTTATCAACAACCTCGATCAGGCTTATCGGTGCGCAGGCGCACTGCAGGCGCACAGCCGTCATGTCGTGGGGGATGGATGAAAGCACAGGCAGAACTGATGCCGTGCATGCGTGCGTTGCAATTTTACTCTCTCGCGCGATACCCAATTTCCGAGATATCCGAGCTTTGATTTGGCGTTGGAGAAAGGTCCGGTATCTGTTATTGGTTGGCCTCGGCTGCAGTTGGGGTTTGCTGGATTCGAGGTATTCGTGAGGGCGAGGGTGCGAGGCAAACAGCTGTAGTTCGCTGGTGATGAGATTGGTGAGTTGTCACGAAAAGGCCCGAAAAGCGCTTACACTCTCAACGTCCTTTCAATCGAAAACAGGATTCGGACCAGCAATATAACACCAATATCAATTCCCTGAGCGGTTTTTTAATGACATGTGGTAGACGAAGGAGCTGTGTTAACGAGGCTGTAATAACTAGACTTGCCAGCCCGGTAAAAATACATTTGCCGTGAACAATAGTGTTGACATATTCAAGTAAGGCTCCACGCAACAGAAGTGAAGAATGTACACGCGTATACTAGACTATGAGGTGGCAAAGCAAAAAGAAACACCCCTCAGCAGAATCGACCTGTTATTTACGACTGAAAGCAAAAAGAAACACATGTTTCCGGTACCGGGAATCGAACCCGGGTCTTTCCGGATCTTCAATCGAGTGATCGGTTGAAAGCGGAATATCCTAGCCTCTGGACTATACCGGAGATGGTACTGTTAATGAAAGTTGGAGGGAGTAAATAATATATATCACAATGAATTAAAACGGTGCAAAGCGGTATTCCTGGGCACTTATCGTACTTGGGATCATTGGCTTCGACTGTTGGGGAAATGTGTGGAGATGCTCGGGGAGGATCGGCGAGTACGCGGATTATCAGCTCGAAGAACATTGTAGGTATGTAGCTCGAAGACTCAATGTCAAAGTTCAACTATCCATTCTGCACTACACCACACTACAATAGTAACATACAAGTACAATATACTCTACACTTCCGTCTATCGTAAACGCCATACAGGGGTGGTAATACAACAGGGTTGTTATACATATTGAATGAGACGAGAGCATGCCTGTCGTGGTCTAGTCGGCAGCGCTTCGTGCTGCTTTCTTCGTCTTTATCGTGGTTCGTCGATGGGCGAGTGGGAGCTGGGTGTGTGCGCGCTGAGTGTGCGGCTTGTGAGATATAAGTACATGACGATTGGCTCGCCGCTTGGAGTATTGTGTTGGAGGGCTTAGTTGGCGAGCCCGTGACGACTCATTCCTGTCGGTAGTCGTGGTTACTGGACATCGATATCGATATCACCAGTCCGTGGGCGCCGACAATGCAAAACGTTAAAACCATCAAGGCTGCTCTTCCACCGGACTCTTCTCCTTCGCAAGCTCATCTCTCACCGTACCCTCCCCATTCTTCTTCACCTTATTCTTCTTCCCGCTGACGAAATTAACAAGCTTATCTCCAACAATAACAACCTTCCAATCACTCGGCATCGATTCGTGCAGTGGATGAGGTTTGTTAGTCTCGCTCATAGCCCATAACTTGCCAGTTTCTCGGTCCAGCCATTCCTTGCCTTCGGGCGTCTGAGCTACCTGTTTTATAATCGCGATAGCATTTTCCACCCTTTGGTCTTGCCGGAATACGGAACGTGGTGGCTTGTGGATCTCGACTTCGAACTTGCGCTTGCCGTCGACTTGCACCACGCAGGTCCGGAAGGGGTTGAGGTGGGGGATGATATCGGTGTCTGCGGTGGGGAAACCGGCGGTGAAGACCGATGGAGCGACTGTGATATTATGCCTACGCTCATGAGGGTGGATGGTTTGGTGGTGGAGGTTGTGCCAGGCTTCTTCGGCTACGCCTGGGGCGATGGGGGCGACCATGCGGATGAGGTGGATGGTAGCGGACCACTTCAGCCAGGGCATGAGCTCGGAGGAGTGAGGGGCGTCCCAGATGGAGTTGGTCAACGTCATCAAGTCGCTGACGATGGTGTTGAGGGAGTAGGATTGCGAGTAGGAATCCGTGACACTTGCGATGATCTGCTGAGTCTTGGTCCACAGCTTCGCTTCGTCAACCTTGAGAGCAGCGATTAGCTCCGTCTGGCCCGCAAGCTTGGTCCATTTCTTCTTGGCTTGATAGTAACGATGAACAATCGCATCCAGATCGTCATCGACGTTCGTCGGGGTGCTGAACCTCTCCAACTCTTGATCGGGAAACCAGCTTGCACTGGACAGTCGAATGACTCGTTGCAGCCAACGCTGGACACCAGCGATTTTCTCCTCATCCCACTCAAGCACGTCAGAGACTGGCGCCTGGAAGAGCATATGTGCACGTGTTGCATCGGCACCATACTCGGCGATTGTGGCCCCTGGATCAACGCCGTTATACTTGCTCTTGGACATCTTCTCGAAGCTGACGTTTGGAGTCAGACCGCTTGCCTTGATCTTGGGATGATTCATGTCTGTGGTATCGACTTCGTCAGGCTTTAAGAACCGTCCGTTTTCGGGGTCCGTAAATGTCTTGCCGTGTACCATGCCTTGCGTTATGAGCTGCCTAAATGGTTCGCCCTGCAACGTATTCCCATTTGACCACAATGGAGTCGTTGCAAGGAATTTTGAGATGAAGCGAGCGTACAGCAGGTGCAAGATGGCATGCTCAACACCACCGATGTAGAGGTCGACTGACATTCCCTCGTTCGCCTTTTGAGGGTCCACAATCGCGGAAGCGTTTTTAGGGTCCAGGAACCTAAAGAAGTACCATGACGAATCCATGAAAGTGTCCATAGTGTCAGTTTCGCGTTCAGCTGCCAATCCACATTTAGGACATGATGTCTTCTTCCAGGTCTCATCCTCAGCGAGAGGATTGCCAGATCTTCCTTGGAAGAAACTCTCCGGCAGGTTCGGCAGTACAACTGGTAGATCCGAGTCGGGTACAGGTACTGGGCCACAAGAGTGGCAATGCACAATGGGTATAGGTGCACCCCAGTATCGCTGTCGACTAATGAGCCAGTCGCGAAGCCGCCAGTTTTCAGTCTGCTCTGCACGCTTCCCTGACTCCTGGAGCCTCTGGACGATGAGTTTTACAGCTTTCTTTGAAGCCATGTCGGCAAATTCAGGAATGTCAGCAGCGACAAACCCCCTTGCAGTCATGACTTGGTCGTCTTTGCTGCCAGGCAGCAGTTCTGGAGCTGGTGTGCCTGCTTTCGCGGTTATGACCGCCTTGATGGGCTCATCTCCAGCGTTGGTCCTCCAGAACGAGTGGTCGCGAGTGTCGTGTCCAGGCACACCCATGACTGCACCTGAGCCGTAGCCATCGAGCACATAAGGGGCTACGTAGATTGGAATGGCGGATTCACTAGTACCTGTGACTTGAGCGAGTGGGTTGCGAGCGACCACGTTTGGTAGACGGTAGCCCTCCTTGGTGTCGAGAGGAAGGTCTTTTGCGCGGGAGATGAAAGCTTGTAATGATTCGTCGTCTGCAGCTAACTGCTGGACAATGGGGTGGCTCAGGGAGAGAGCAATGTACTGCACGCCGAACAAGGTATCTGCTCGTGTGGTGAAGACATCGACCGGGTCAAAGTGCAAGTCGCTGTTGTCTGCCTCGATGTCGAACCAGAGCTGTGTGCCCTCGGACTTGCCAATCCAGTTCTTCTGCATAGCAAGCACCTTATCTGGCCACCTTCCATTCTCAGCCAGTGCGTCCAGGTCCTTCAGCAATGGCTCCTGAAACTCCTTGATCTTCAGAAACCACTGCTTCAGCATGAGCTTCTCGACCTTTGCACCTGATCGCCATGAGCAGCCATTGGCGTCGACCTGCTCGTTGGCGAGGACGGTCTTATCGACGGGATCGTAGTTCACGAGGGATTCGGCTTGGTAGGCAAGGCCCTGTTCGTGGAGCATGAGAAAGATTCGCTGGGTGTGTTTGTAGAAGTCGGGATCACATGTTCGAATTTCCTATGAAGACGTCAGCTTCGTCTATCATCTATGCTAGTGGTTCTCATACAGCATCCCAGTCCCAGCGACCGCCCATAACCATCATCTGCGCCTTCATAGCCTCGATGTTCTGCAGCGTCCACTTCTCTGGGTGGACGCCGCGTTCAATCGCAGCATTCTCGGCGGGCAGACCAAACGCGTCCCAGCCGATAGGGTGCAAGACCTTGTAGCCCTGCATGCGCTTGAAGCGGGCCAGGACATCAGAGATGGTGTATACGCGCAAGTGGCCCAGGTGCAGGGTGCCGGATGGATATGGGAACATGGGCAGAACATATGCTTTGCCCTTGGTGGGCGCTGGCTCCTGCCCGCTCGCGGCCAGCTCGTCCCAATGAGGCTGCCATTTGGCTGTAAGCGCTTCTATCCTGACCGCAGATGCTGCGTTCTTGCGCGCCCTCATTGGTATAGGCCATGATGACGCTCGCCGGGCGCAGGGGAGGACAGCATGGCGTGAGGCCGGCCGCCAGCCGAGGCGATAGACATGGAGAGCCCGCATCACCTAGACGCGTGCGCGCGCGACAAAGGACGGGCAATTGGCGAGGTCATGTCCCGAGAGACTGCACGGCGAGACTCCCGCGGCGGTCATGAATTTCGGCCAGGGTATGAAGCTTGGACGCAGCAAGGCGGACGCTAGTCGTAGCGGGCGTAGCAGGTGCAGTTCGTCTCATCCCCGACATGCGAGGCCATCAACAGGAACCATTCACACACCGCTGTGCTGCTGTAGCCATACTAGGGGGCATTTAGCTGGACCCCCTGCTGTCTTTTGTTGTTTACACACTCGTCTCCCATGGCTTCGTCGTAGGATATCATAATAGACCTCCCCTCACCGCACCTCCGCACCATGGCCGGCCGCTATGCCAACCTCCCGCCGCCGACCCGCGATTCCCTCGAGCTCGCCTCGCTGGCGTCGTCCTCGCACCCGTCGCGCCGCACCTCGGAAGACTCGTCGGCCTCGGGCGCGCCTTCCTCGCGGAGACTGTCGCTGGACGACGAGGATCCCCTGTTCGAGGCGACCGAGCACGAGGGCAACCGCCCGCGACACAACCGCTCCTACAGCGTGTCCTCTGCCTTTGACTTTGCGCCCAGCCTGTTCCCGCTCTCGAGCACCGCGCAGGGCTACACGGCACTGGGCGCGCCCTCGAATCCCGCCCTCGACCCGACCAGTGCGCTCAATGGCGGCTCGCTGGAGAAGAACAAGAGCCTGACCTACCTGAACGGCCTGTCGCTGGTCATTGGCCTGATTATCGGCAGCGGCATCTTCTCCTCGCCGTCGCAGGTGAACAAGAATGCCGGATCGCCGGGCGCGTCGTTGCTCGTCTGGGTCGTCGCTGGAGTGCTGGCGTGGACAGGCGCCGCCAGCTATGCAGAGCTCGGCGGCGCAATTCCCTTGAACGGCGGCGCCCAGGTCTACCTCTCCAAGATCTTCGGCGAATGGGCGGGTTTCCTGTTCACCTGGTGCGCTGTGACCGTCCTCAAGCCTGGTTCGGCAGCCATCATCGCCATCATCTTCGGCGAATATCTCGTCCGCGCAGTCATCGGCGCAGAGGCAGTGGACGCCAGCGCATGGCTGAACAAGGGCATTGCACTGGCAGGACTCGTCGTCGTCACCGCTCTGAACTGCGTATCAACAAAGCTCGGCACCCGCAGTGCTGACGTCTTCATGTTCTTGAAGTTCCTCGCTCTCACTGGCGTATTCGTAATTGGCATTGTAGTCGCCATCACAGGCCTCTCCTACCGCGGCGACGCGAACCAGGACTGGAAGAAGCAGGGCTGGTTCGACAACACCTCGCACAATATTAGCAATTGGGCTGTTGCATTGTACGCCGGCCTGTGGGCCTTTGACGGCTGGGACAACGTATGTCTTCCTCGCACAATTCAATCACCGTCTGACTAACAAAATCAGGTCAACTACGTAACCGCAGAGTTCAAGAACCCCTCCCGCGACCTCCCCCGCGTAATCCACACCTCCCTCCCGCTCGTCATCCTCTGCTACATCCTCGCCAACATATCCTACTTCCTTGTGCTCCCCACGCACGTCATCGAATCCTCCAACACCGTCGCCGTCGCCTTCGGGAGCCAAGTCTTCGGTCCCGTAGGCGCTCTCGTCCTCGCCCTCTTCGTCTCCGGGTCGTGCTTCGGCGCACTCAACGCAACAACCTTCACGTCAGGCCGTCTCGTCTACGCCGCCGGAAAAGAGGGGTACATGCCCGGCGTCTTCGGGACGATTGGGCTAGGAAAGGGTCACAGAGCGATACGTCTCAACGCCGCAAACACTTCAGCCAGCAAAGTGCCGAAGAAAATGGTCGACTGGTTTGCCGACCCAGACGCAGGTTTCTTCTTCACGCCCATCAGCGCCATGCTGCTCAACGCAGGCATCACAGCCGTCTACATCCTCATCGGCAGCTTCGACACGCTCGTCACCTTCTACGGCGTCGCAGGCTACACTTTCTACTTCCAAACCGTGCTGGGCCTGATCATCCTGCGCGTACGCGAACCCGACCTCGAACGCCCCTACAAAACATGGATCACCACGCCCATCATCTTCTGCTGTGTAAGCCTCTTCCTGCTCAGCAGAGCCGTCTTCGCCGAACCCGTACAGACACTCCTCGTCGTAGCCTTCATGGCCGTCGGGCTAATCGTATGGTTCGCATGGGTCGGCCGACGCCGCGCCCAATCCCAGCAACGCTTCAGAAACATGGAAGGTAGAAGTGAAAAGGACGTGGGCTGGAAATTCTGGAAGCGATGGACAACGTGATAACACTGTAAAATCCACGGTATGCCATGCTATGTATGCTACAAACGTCAATCACGAACCAACCAACAAACCCTCGAAACAATGAACAAATCACACAAAGTTTCCGTCTTACCCACCCCGTCTCCATCTCCGTCTCCGTCTCCGTCCCCGTCCCGCGAACGCGTCATTATCTCTCCGCTGATCCCCTCAACGGTCTCGCCTACACTATCTGTCACGCAATAAAATCCCCGAACGCATGCACATGCGTTCGCCATTTACGCGCGTCAGCGAACGGGGCGGCGGCGGAGGAGGGGAGTGGAGCCTCGAGGCGAAGAATGTGAGGGGATCGTCCAAGCGGACTGACGTGGTTCGTCTAGGCGGAGGGCTCTGAGTGGAGTATTCAGGCGGAGGAAGGAGCGACGGGGATCGTTCAGGCGACGGAAAGTGGAACCTCGGCGGGTGGGTGGTGAGGCATAAATGGAAGAACGCATGGAAGCATGATGGTAGTGGCGATCATGGCGATGCATGAAGGTCTTGGTGAAGGGGGGCCGGGGATGCATGTAGATGCTTTGTAGCCAAGGTCGATCAAGCATAAGTAAGTGGAGTGGCGACGATGAATGTGTATTTGTCAATGGACCTCGAATTGAGTGCTTGTAGTGACAGTGCTATTTGCTATCTGCTGGGTCATCACTATCACATCACTATCACGCATTGTATCGTAAGGAATTGAAGAGATTTGGGTGAGGGTGAAAGTTGATATTGTTTGTTATATATAATTGATCCTCTCAAGAGATCCACCCTCTATCTGACAAAAGCGCTATTAGACGCGGGAAATGGTATGATACTAAGTGAGACGTAACGAAGAAGAGGACGTAAAGAGATGCGTCGAGTCATCAAAGGAGTGGATGTGCGCAGCACAAGCACGTGATAGCTGCACAGCAGTTGGGTCGTGGGTAGCTAGGTCGAGAGGTAGGAAGAGGAAGAGGAAGAAAAGAGTTTCGTGAGAGAGGGAGAGAGAGGTCGCGCCGCGGGCCTCGCCGTCGGCATGCTCCTTCGCTGCGCAATGTACAAGCCAGCATGATGACTGCGGGAACACACATCCCAGCAAGGTACCGTGGGCTGAGACGTCGGGGCGCGGGTGGATACCACCGACCCAAGACAATGTGAAACCGGAACGCCGTCAGATCTCCAACCCATGACCAAACCCTAGAACATACAGGTATCGTACACCGGCGTAACGCCCTCCCGGTCTATATGCAATCAGCCTGCCTCAGGCCGCGGTCTAGAGCCAGCCCTTGGGAGGCGGGCTGCGCGACATAGTACCTTGCCCCAGCGGAATGCGAGCTGTGGGCGATGGGGAAGTGGCTGATTTCCCGCTGTTCGAGCGCATGATCGAGATGGCAAGCGGCTGTACAGGTGTGCCTGGCGCTGATCTTGGTTCTGATGTGTGTGACGTGTTGGTAGGTGATGTTGCGGCGACTGATGACGCAGGGGTGACTGGGTTCATGCGGAGCCCGCTCATCACAGCAGGTGCGGGAGGCTGGAGTGGAGTACTGGGAGCAGGCGCCGGAGGGAGCACCTTCTCGCGCTGAGCCTGCAGGTAGGCGCTGCTGTTCTGTGACGGGGTGAGGGGGAACGCTGGAGTCCGGGCCGGGCTTGGTTTCGCGGGTGACAGCACGCGTTGGCTAGCTGGGGAGAATACTGCGGGTTTGAGAAGAACTTCCTCGGCGTTTGCGGTTGGTGAGGGAGCTTGAAAAGGAAGACTCAAGCTTTCCACGCTTGCTTCAGTCTCGCTGCGGTTGAGTTTGGGCATGTTGGGCGCAGTGGGTGAAGTGTACTTGACTGCTGCAAGTGTGGCGGGTGCTAGAGAGAAGCGGAGGCCGATCTGTACGGTCGCACTGCTATCGGTGCTGGCGTGTCGGTTCCTGCCCATTGCAAAAAAGGGACTGGGCTTGTCCATCGACTCGAATTCGCGGCTGACATCTGTGACGGAGCTTCGGCGGTTGAATCGACGCATTGCAAGCTTCGAGATCCTGGAATCGCCCTTGTTTGCTTTCGATGGGTTGTAGACTGTGGCAGGAAGGCGAGGAACATCCTCAGCCCGAGTTGGGAAGATAGAGTAGCTTGACTTGTTTCGTACGTGGGTCTTTTTGGGCTCTTCCTTTGGCTCGTCCGTGTCCGGAGGTAGTGGC
This sequence comes from Phoma sp. XZ068, assembly GCA_004835665.1. Lineage (NCBI taxonomy): Eukaryota > Fungi > Ascomycota > Dothideomycetes > Pleosporales > Didymellaceae > Phoma > Phoma sp. XZ068. The sequence continues at coordinate 1,368,816 of RBKR01000001.1, forward strand.
CATTTTGTCAGGTCGATCGGGCTTTGGAGTTTTGATCCTGGCGTAATTGCTCGTTCTGGTCGCTCGAAGTACTCGGGGTCGAAGTCGAATCGGTTCTTCTCTGGGCCAACATCGATCAAGCCTTGTCTGCTATCTGGGCGATGTCCACCTTGTAGTGCGAGTGGGCCACTGATGTTCATCTCCAAATCGCTGGGTCCGAAGAAGCGGATCTTTGGACGCTTCTGCTTGGATTGGGACCTCATCTCGTCAATAGGTCGAACGACCATTCGGTTTGCATTCGTGCGGAGGAAGAGGTGGAAGAACGAAATAATCAAGCCAGAGGAGAAGAGCGAGGCCTCGGCGATACGTGCACCGCTAAGTGCAGGGCCGAACTGTTGCAGAAGAGACTGGGCCTCAACCGGAATGACCAGGACCTAAAGACATTAGCTATTGTATATGTCTTCACCGATGCTGCACTTACGTAGATGAATGTCATCAGAAGCAGGTAGTAGCACATTCGTGATGCTGCGATGCGCTCATTCGGATCCACGTTGGCGGTTCGCATGAGCTGAATGCTAATGATGGCTGCTAGAAGCAGGAGTGAAGAAACCAGGATGGTAAGGAGAACGACAGTCAACAGGTCGTAGCGCATCGGGAACCAGATGAGACCGCCGAAGCATTTGTTGAACATTGGCCACACAACGGTCGGTATCCAGGTTAATAGAAGAAGAAAGGCCACCACTGCAACACAGATTGTCGTGTTCCACTTTCCTCGAGGCGCAAAGCGTTCGGATTTGAAGGATCGGAGAGCGGTTTCGATGCCAAAGATAAGAGTGATGTAGCCCATGGTGAAGATAGCTGCAACCGTTAGCAATAGCATCAGCTTGTAGCCAGATGCAACATACCTGGGTAAGTAAGCATGGCCAGCATTCTACAGCTCTTAGATAATACACTATTGAGAGTTGTGCCCTGCACGCCTACGAATACAGCTTGTGATAAGACGACACCGCACGCCAGCGCGAGTGGGAAAGTCTCGGCGGGGTGGACGTTCTGGAGAGAGTTGAATCGTCTAGAGGTGTTAGTCCGGCCCAGCCAGCGTTGTCTTGCTACTCACTGTTTTCGGAGAGTTACTTGTAGTGCTGCCGCTCTTCTTGCGTCCGATATGATGCGGTGGACAGTCAACAGTGCAAGCGCGAGACTGAAGACACCCAAACCCAGATGCATTGTGCGTATCGACTGCACCTGGGCCAATTGCAAGCTCGCAATAACGGCTCTTGTCGAGTTTGACGCGCCAAATGGGCTTCCTTTGACGGCAGAGGTGTTGAGCGACACATTAAAGTGCGACCGGGCCTCGAGGAGAGGCAAACGAGCGATCCATTCTTCCATCATGTCAACCTTCGTAACAAAATACACAACTAGAAAAGAATGTCGCTGAGTACCAGCAGCGGCTGTTGAAAGTAACGACGCTTAGGTATTCATGGAGCCAATCTGACCGAAGTAAACAGTAACTGCTCAGCTTCAGTAAGACCTGCCTGAGCCTGCCAGCAGAACGAGAAGAAGGGAAAAGAGGGTTAGCATTAGGCGTGGGACAGAGGAGGCGAATATGAGACGCGAATGGGTATATGAGGAAACCAAGGCAAGGTGCTAGTTGCAGACAGTTTCGAGACAGCGGTCCTGAGGCGTCTGTCAATCCATTTGCTGAGGGCCCGCATCCAAACCAGCCGCATTCGATCATGTTAGAGGTCGAACCCTTGTCTGCTTGAAAAAGGTGGGGTTTCACGAGCTGCGCGTTCACTGGGGAGCCTGGGCATCGGAAGCACGCAGACCCGTCTCGACAAGCTTCGCTTGATTGCCACAAAAAGCAGGTTGTGAACGATACCCGTGCTCAGGGCTCGTGGCAACATCATCTGAACGATTATGATCTGTCAATTCTCAGGTAATCACTCCAGAGTGCACAGCAATCCTTTGCAGGTCGTCGAAGGCTCCCAGCAGCGTGGAGCTGTCTCCTGTCAAACTCGAGCGCTTGTTCTGGGTTCAAAGGTTTCGTTTCTGTCATGCAGTGCTACACAACGCCAAAGGTCCCTTTTCCCGCTTCAGGATTAATGAGGTGGGCGCCGTGGCTTAATCTTCTCTATCGTTGTGAGGTTGGGGATGTTGAACTAACGTTCTGATGCCCGCTAAGTTTAAGCTGTGCCGCAGATCCTCGCTTGACCCCGGTCCGAGACGCTGGGAACGCCAGATCCGCAAGCGCCACGCACCGGAAGCTAGGATCTTCTGTATGTTCAGAGGAAATTGCATAACTTCAGGGACCTCCAGTGAAGAGGCATAAAGTGACCACTGGGAGCAGCGAGGCTGAGGCGGTTTAGCGTTGGCTGACTTAGGTTAATTAAGCGAAACCTTTCAACCCCAATGGATCTTTCCCTGGTAGAGAAATGATATGCCGCAACGGAGGATGTTGTAAAAGGGTGTGGAGAGCGCCAGCTGATGTTTGTGAAGACCATCGTGTTACCGTTTTCTGGAAGGATTGAAACGTCAAGGCTAGGAATCATCATAGCAGTAGTCGCCTTTGTCGGAAATAGTAGAAACATGTACTGGGAGCAAACAAGCGGTCCAAGGCAAACTTGTCAGCGGGACCGTGGTCGTGCTCGGTGAAATCAACAGTGGCAGCAATGAGTCGTACCTCTCGTGCCGGTTGACCGCTTTGCCTGACAGCCGAGGCTCACGAACCTTGTCTATCACCCTGAATAGAAGGTCATTTCGCAAGGTATTTTGACATATGCCAACGACGACAGGTTGCCATCCCACCCATGTCGAGAAAGATTTTCACGCATAAGAGATACGAAGAGCTAGTATCAAGGATCAAGAACATTTGGTAGAATGATCCGCTTGCCCCGCCTTTATCGTCGGGAGGGGAGCGGGCGAGATCAGTGTAGTCTAGACCGTCAGAAGCAGAGCTTGAATCAAGCAATGGTCATGGATCAATGTGGTCATAATGGCCGAGGACATGACGGTCTTTTATTGTGGCTCCAAGTGTTTTGGAGAGATTGTATGTTGAATGGTATAATGATAATGATTTGAATATCTGCACTTCGTGCATTATTCAATGCTGGAAGATGAGGGTGGCTTTTAGGTCGACTTTGCGAACTCCTCAAGGTACGAGGCGAGCAATTTTGCGCCATCAAGGGAGACGGCATTGTCTGTAAAGAAATCAAATTAGCATGTAGACATACCATAGCATGTTGACTCAGACGATACTCACAGTTACTGGCACGAATGCCACCAACGCTGCGGTGGCCCTTCAGACCAAGCAAGCCCTTCTTCTCAGCGCCTGCAAGGAATGCCTTCTCCTTGTCTGCATCTCCGCCAGCAACCCTGAAGCAGATATTCATCCTGCTTCGCACAGACTTGTCTGGTACGACACGGTAGACATCGGCGTACTTGTCGAGCACACCATAGATCAGATTGGCCTTCTCGTCCGAGATCTCTTCCTGGCCACCGATGCGCTTTGCGCCGTAGGCACCAACAAGTCCCTTCATGACCTGCCCAGCGACCCATACGTCAAAGATTGGCAAAGTGTTGTATAGAGAGTTGTTCTTGGCAATTGTTGGGTAGTCCAAGACAATGGGTCCAACGGCCAAGTTCAGTTCTCTCAATAGATCTGGCGAAGCATATGGCGACTGAGGAGGAAGAAGCGACTTCTTGAGGATCGCGATAGCAATACCTGTGTTGCCAATGTTTTTCTGTGCACCGCCGAAGATGAGGCCGTACTTGTTCACGTCAACTTTACGGGAGATGAAGTTGGAGGACATGTCCGCGACAACAATGGGTGCATCCTCGCCTTCAAGGCTCTTGGGGAATGAAGGAAACTCAACACCGTCGACTGTCTCGTTGTCGCAGAAGTAGACGAATGCTGGCCCGCCGGTCGAACGTGGGGTAAGGTTCCACTGGTCTTCAGACGGGATCTTGCCGAATTTGCCATCATTGGCCTTGCGAGCGTCAACTGCAACATTGACGTGCTTAGCACCGATGAGGCGTGCAGCTTCTTGTGAAGCCTTGAGTGACCAAGAGCCAGTGACGAGGTAGTCGACCTTGAGCTCTTCGTCCACGACCTTCCGTAGCCTCCTTAGGACCTCCTCTTTGTTGTCTCCCACCTCTTCGGCAATCTTGGCACGCTTCTTCTCTACCCATATTGAAACCAGGTTGTAGACAGTTGCGCTGAACTCGCCGCTGCCACCGCTCTGCAGGAAGAGGATGTCGTAGTCATCGGGGATTTCGAGCAGGTCAATCAGCGCCTGCTTGGTCTCGGCAAGGATGGCATTGGCTTCGGGCGATCGGTGGGAAATTTCGCAGAGACCAAGGCCTTTGTCCTGGTAGTTGAGCAGCGCTTGTGATGCCTTCTCGAGGACGGCCGTGGGGAGGGGCGCGGGGCCCGCACCAAAGTAGTTGACGTCAGATCTTTGAACCATAGCGGCGAGGTGAGGAATCAAGTCAGGGTGGTGGTGAGAAGAAGCAAAGGGAGGGAAGCTGGGAAGAAAAGCAGATTGTCAATTGACCGGAAGCTATGTTTGCGGAGAGTAAATTCTTGAGCTTCGCGTCATACCAATGACTCCAAAGTCACCTCCCCGTGGTGAGTCGTCCGGCTTCGGTACGGCCAGCCACCACCAACCAAGCATGCATCTCAATCAATATGTGCAGGAGCAGTGCAGCATCGAGCACATTTAGCCAGTCTTGAAGGCTGCCCGCATGTGTACTGGTGGACAATAGAGTAGTAATTGACCGTCTGCATCGTGGCCAATCACACTGCGAGTAACTCTGATGAGCTTTGCCGGTGTCGGCGCGGTCGGAAGCTGGCTCTTGGCGGCCGAAAAATATCTGGGGAAGGTGAATCGCATCAGATTGCGGTTCGACACTTCGTTTCTGCCGAGCGTCAATTTGGGAGCAATGGCTATGTCACTGCGAGCTGCGCGACTTCTGGGTCGCAGAGCGGCTGTTGTATGTCTCGTTGTGCTTGTTTCAATCACCATACATACTAATTTGTGTGCAGCTGCCGTCGAGCATTCGTCTCTCCCGCGTCGCGACACAGTCATCCCGTCTCAACTTCGCGCCACGCGCTTTCAGCACAACGGCCACCCGTTATGAGACCCCGGAAGTCTTCCACTCTTTGAGAGAGGGCCCGGCAGGCAGCTTCCTCGGCACCTTCCAGGAGACACCCAAGACCCCCCAGACGCTCACCGAGAAGATCGTCCAGCGCCACGCGGTCGGCGTCGCAGAGGGCAAAGTCATCCGCTCCGGCGACTATGTCACCCTTCAGCCTGCGAAGTGCATGACCCACGACAACTCATGGCCTGTTGCGCTCAAGTTCATGTCCATCGGTGCCACCAAGATCAATGACCCCAAGCAGATTGTCATGACCCTCGACCACGATGTCCAGAACAAGACCGAGAAGAACCTGAAGAAGTACAGCCAGATTGAGGAATTCGCCGGGAAGAACGACGTCGTCTTCTATGGCGCAGGACGCGGTATTGGTCACCAGATCATGGTTGAAGAGGGCTACGCATGGCCAGGTACGCTGGCCGTGGCCTCGGACAGTCACTCGAACATGTACGGCGGTATTGGATGTCTCGGAACACCCGTGGTCCGCACAGATGCTGCGAGTATTTGGGCAACTGGCAAGACTTGGTGGCAGGTCCCCCCTGTCGCAAAGGTAACCCTGAGCGGCGCCATGCCCAAGGGTGTTACTGGAAAGGACGTTATTGTTGCTCTCGCCGGTCTGTTCAACAATGACGAGGTTCTCAACCACGCTATCGAATTCACTGGAACTGACGAGACCCTTCGCACCATCCCCGTCGACGACCGCCTCACCATCGCCAACATGACCACCGAATGGGGTGCTCTTACCGGTCTCTTCCCCATCGACTCCGTCCTCCACGGCTGGCTGCGTGCCCGGGCTACATTGGCCGCCATGGGCGAGGGGGAGGCCAAGGACCACCACCAGAAGCAATTCGTCCACGAGCGCATCGATGAGCTCTTCACCGCTACTGGTATTGTTGGACAGCAGCTTGGCCACATCTGGAAGCCGGCTTTGGCTGCCGACAAGGGAGCCGTCTACGCCAAGGAGCTCTTCCTCGACCTGTCCACCCTGTCGCCCTACGTCTCTGGACCTAACTCCGTCAAGGTTGCCACACCCCTCATTGAGCTCCAGAACCAGGACATCAAGGTCAACAAGGCTTACCTTGTCTCTTGCACCAACTCTCGCGCATCTGATCTTGCGGCTGCTGCGAGGGTCTTCAAGGAGGCTGCTGCTGCCAACGGCGACAAGGTCCCCAAGATCCCCGAACACGTCAACTTCTACATCGCCGCTGCATCGATCCCAGAGCAGAAGGCCGCCGAAGAGTCTGGCGACTGGCAGACTCTCCTCGAAGCTGGTGCCCAGCCACTCCCTTCTGGTTGCGGACCCTGCATTGGTCTCGGTACAGGTCTTCTCGAGCCCGGTGAGGTTGGCATCAGCGCAAGCAACCGCAACTTCAAGGGTCGCATGGGATCTCCCGATGCAAAGGCATACCTCGCCAGCCCTGAAGTCGTCGCCGCTAGTGCGCTTTCCGGCAAGATCTCCGGTCCTGGGTGGTACGAAGCACCAGAAGGCTACGAGGGTGTTCGTCGCGGCGAAGGCGACGGCATCCCCGAAGAGGAGCGCATGATGACCATCGAGGATATGATCGAGAAGGCCATCAAGGACGCGGAATCGGCCATTGGCAGCTTCGGCGAGACCGAGAACCCAACCGTTTCCGAGCCAGCGCCGACTTCCTCAGAGGCCGAAACCCTTACTGAGATCCTGCCCGGCTTCCCCGAGAAAATCTCTGGCGAGATTGTCTTCTGCGACGCTGACAACATCAACACCGATGGTATCTACCCCGGCAAATACACATACCAGGACGACGTCACCCGCGAGAAAATGGCAGAAGTCTGCATGGAGAACTACGACCCCAGCTTCGGCCAGAACGCCAAGGCCGGCGACATCCTCGTCTCCGGCTTCAACTTCGGCTGCGGCAGCAGTCGCGAGCAGGCTGCCACTTGTATCCTGGCGAAGGGCATCCCGCTCGTTGTCGCCGGCAGCTTCGGCAACATCTTCAGCAGGAACAGCATCAACAACGCTCTGATGGGCGTCGAGGTGCCCAAGCTGGCTAACAGGCTGAGAGAAGTCTTCTCTGGAAAGACCGTCGAGTCCAGCCAGCAGGCTGTCAAGGAGCCGAGCCAGAACAGTCAATCTCTTGACTCGCCGCCGCCTGCTGCTACTGCCCAGCCTGCTGAGGCTAAGCAGCTTACTCGCAGGACTGGATGGACGCTTGAGTGGGATGTTCGCAGGAGCAGTGTCAATGTCCAGGAGGGTCCTAACGGAGCCAAGTGGAGCGTCAAGGTCGGCGAGCTTCCTCCCAACGTGCAGGAGATCATTGCTCTTGGTGGTCTTGAGAACTGGGTCAGGAAGGAGATTGGCGGCACTGTTTGAACGATGTAAGTTCTGTGTATACCCATTTAGATACATTGCATGGGCTGGCGTTTGGTTTGCGTAGTATTGTATTGAACATGTTGCTTCCCTTCTCCAAAAGCTGGTCCAACACGTTGTTTTATCTACATTTGGCTATTTCTAGAACACATAGAAAGAAGCTCCAATATATGAAATCATACACCAGGACTCCCACCGCTGTCGTTTGTCTCAGTAGCTATCCAACCGTCTCTTCCGTAACAGACAGTATCTTGCGAGGTCCACTGAGCAGGCTCTGGCCACTTTGCGTCTGCTTGTGTGTGACATGGAAAGTAATGTGCTTTCCCTTCCTCCACTCCTCAAAGGTCGCCTTTCCCTCCTTGCGCAGCTCAGCATCATCATTGCGGATGTTCTCCTGTACGCCGCTCCACTCCGGCAACGTTGGGCGTGCGGGGTGCGAGTTCTCGTCACGACAGTACTGCCTGCCGCGGTCTTGCTTGTTTTTCCTCCTGTCGTTCCTAGACGTGCGCTGACGGTCGCGGTGAGGTGACGGGACCGGTGAGGCAGGTGAGGTGGCGGCAGGTGAAGCACGCATATGAGCCATGGCCAGCCAGCAACCTACGAAAATGCCACAGATCAGAAAAACGAAGGCCATTCCCACGGCTTGTAGATTGGTTATATCGCGGGCCTGGGAGCGTGTTTCTAGGGCTTCAACGAGATGTACGCTTGCAATCGAGAGTGTCCTGAGTCTGCAACTTCCTAGGAAGACTGCGGGGATGGTGATGAAGACGATCAAGGCCTTCGAGAAGTTGTTCGCTACTGCTGCAACGATATAGCGGCTATCCTCTTTTATCTTCTCCATGAACATACGTTTTGAACGAGCGGTGAGCTCAGCCTGGATCGTGTTGTCGTGAAGGTCCGGTGCCGGTCCATTTGGCACTGGTACTCCAAGGAACTTGCACAGCGGCACCCATGCAATCAAGTTGTGGATCTCGAGAAGATTCCTCTCTCGAACCTCCTCCCGGATGGCTTGCTCGTTGTTTATACAACGATAATGGTCTGACTCGATGTTCAGCATGAGGAAATTGAATATGTTGCTGTAGTATACAGGATCGATGCGTTGCCAGATACGGGACCTGAGACCTTCAAGAAGCTTTTTGACGATTGTTTGGTTGGACTCCCTCGTGACTAAAATGACTTTGACATTAGGGTACAGCTTGACAAACTCACGGTCGAAGAAGCAAGTTGGAGCTCCAACGAGAGCATTGTGGTCACCGATCACCTTGTCGTAGTCCGACTGGTTGTACGGCCGACCTTCCTGTCGTAGTCGTGCGGCTTCTAGCCAAAGTGGGAAGTCGCGTTCGTATCGATGGCTAGCAGCCTGGAAGTCGTACACTTTGAAGCCAAGCGTCTTGAGTGCATCTCCGATGCCTACGGATAACGGTCAGCATTGACAAGGAGGCTGTCGTGCATATTGAACCCACCATCAGTGCCACTACCAGGACGGCCGATGACAATGACCTGCTTTATAGATCGAAACTTGCTTGGATCGCTGTCGAGTAGACGGGGAGATGGGGCGGCAGTTTCGACTTCGGCGCCGTTTGCAGCAGGAAAATCAGCGGTGGCTTGAGCATCCATGATTGATGCCTGTTGGCGAGCTGGAAATGTGTTAGTGGCGGCGTCGGCCTCAAGGTCGATATTGGCAGCGGGAGCCATTGCAGTAGACAGTAAATAACAGCTATGCCGTAGAGGAGAACAGAACTGCGGGGCAGGGAGAGTTAATTACTGCGCTGGGTGAGAAGAGGTGGAGGGTTTTCCAAGTCTATAACCGTGGTGAGAGTCGGATACTCTCACCGTGACAAGGCAGGCACGTCTGTTCGTCTAGCCCGACTTGGTATCAGCTGCAGACTCATATCGCGGTAAGTGAAGTCAACTCATAGAAGACCAGATCTGATTGTCCAGAACCAAGTCCATACGGCTTATGCAGTGGCAAACAGGTGGAACCAAATGGCACAAAGAGTGCGGTGTCTCTATCATACCTTCTTTCACTTCTAGTATTCGCGCAGCTGACTTGATACAGGTGCATCTTTTATATTGCACATGACCTGTTTGACCGGTTTGGGGCTCGGCAGTAGTACCAATGTTGCTATGCCAATCATGTATCTCATCCATGAATTATATTCGAACTTAATTTACACCACATTCATATAGCACCCAAAACACCGAAACGCAATGATATCAGCCTCTATTATCTCCAAGCATGGTTTCAATCTAATTCAGCGCCATCTTTTTACATACATAGCCTTCCCGACCTCCGTCGCTGCGGAGAAAATCTGTACCCATCCACAATTCTAATAGCCAACACCGCACACCACTACAACTTGCGCCTGAGTCCAAGCTTCTTAATCCGTTCGGTTTCCCCAGGTCCTTGTTGGACTGTCGTAGAAGCTTGACACATTCCCATCATCAGGTACGACGCCGTTGCCCCTGCGCGGAGAGGGACTAAATTTCTCCGTTGGCGTACCATCCCTGTCAAGCATGCCATTACGCTGCAGTGTGTCGTAGCTGAAGGGAGCAACAGTTGCAAGGCCGGAGAAGTTGCGCTGGCTGTGGTGGGTTGCGACGAGTGCTCGATATTCTGGAGTAGAGATGCGACCGGTACGGTTGTCACCGGTTAAGCTGAGCTCAACATCGATATCGTAGATGATTCCAGGAGGTGAGCTATCGAAACCTGCAGCTACGGTATCATGGTTTGGTAGGGTCGATTCATGCCGGATTGGAGTTACTACTGCTGGTGTAGCAAGTGTAGCAAGTGTATCGAGGAACTGGTCCTCTGATGACGATGCGCGAGACATTCTTTCAGAGCCATCCGGTAGGGCCTGCATTGGAACTAGAGATACCTCGGTACGTTTAGCCTTCCTAGATGAGAAGTACGAGAAAGAAAACCAGATGGTGCTCAGAGCAATGGCGAGGAAGAACACGCACAACGACCGACGATGAGGATAGCACAACCAGTGCGCGAGCGTATTGTTCTTGCAGACCCACAGAACAGCCTTGCCTTGAATCCAGCGAAGTCCATCGTCGATGAAGGTCTCGACCCATACAGGTTCCCGGTAGATTGGCATCGACCATCCGCAAACCATGTTGGAGACTGGGGTTGAAACGAGTTTTTGGGTTCACTGTATCGGAAAGATGTATCTTCATGTGAGAGTAGTTGATGTGTACGGTAGAAAAGAATGACTACAGAGGCAACAGACGACTTATACCTTAAGTTAGAGGATGCTGGACGGGTTACAGCCAACAGAGTGAAACAGTGCGTACGGGAAGCGTTTGCAGGTCTCGGGTGAAGAGCAACGAACAATAAATCTTGGAGCTAGACAATTTCCACCTGATGAAAGGAGAAGAAACAAGAGAAATGAATACTCTATGCTGTCATCGTATGAAGGCTACGACAGGGACAGAGGGGCGTGAATGTGCCACCACCATCTTGAGTATATGCTATCCGCAGAGATCAGACAGGTGGGAGCATAACAGAGTGAAAAGTAGTGCACGACAACAATAAATGATGAAGTATTTCGCAGCCTTGTGCCTCACCCTATTTTACGAACACTTTATGTAGGATTTAACTCCACTACAATGTCTCAACTCCACAGCCTCACGACCATCCCGTCTCTCATTGCAGGCTACTTGTCTTCATTTTCTCTTCCACACCCTGAGCACATCGTCACCAATAAGCTGACACTTCTTGCCGCCGCATTGTTAGTTCTGGGCGTTTGCATGTACTCCATACATTCAAGGTACCGGTCTCGAGCTGCAGTAGCACTTGAAGAGACGGCACAGAAACCTGGCCACTCGTCCATATACCCACCTGGCATGCAATTCGACATCTTGCAAAAGAAGTGGAAGAGGTAGGGACTCGCTCCGCCAGTTCCTCTCGCGGGAGCTACTGCTTGAGGCAGAGAGACAGATAGCAGATGTAGCATCAGTATCAGACTTGATATATCGCGTGCATTCGTCTTCATATGTACATACACATCGATACAACAACCCGTCATGACACCGCCCTCATAAGAATTACACCCATCCATCATGCATCCACAAAACCCAACTTTCGCAGCAAAAAACAACAATACTTGCCCAAACGCCGCGCCAATATGCTATAAGTAGTCCGATTCCCCCCAGCTTTTTTACGGTGTGAATCGGCTATCCCAACCACACCCACCAAAACAGCAGGATTAGGGCTGCAAAGAAGGCAACCCACGCTTTCCACCCGACGCCAGTCTTCTTCGCCATGCTGAGCATCCTGTTCATTGTGCCTTTGATCTTGTTTCTGCTGTTTTCAAACTGGTCGTTCATTTTCTCCGCGAGGGTGGTCGAGTCGCGGATTTCGTCGCCAATGAGGTGTGTCAACTACAAAAACGCCGTTAGCAAACATCCACAAGCCAGAACGGTGTTAATGTGAGTGCAGGAGAATGGCAACGTACATCCTTCAACATCTTGACCTTGCCAATCAAGACACCCGTGTGCTCCTCATTCTGGCTCTCTAGCTCATCCAGTGTCGCGCTGTTGTACTGCCCTCTGCTATTCGGTGTTGCGGCGCGATACCCCCCGTCGCTCCGCCCACTCCCTCCCATTCCATATCCTGCGCCTAAACTTCCACTGCCACTGCCACTAGCGCCGTAGTTACTGCCGCCATACAAGCTCCCGTTCGTACTTGCGCCGGGGTACGCAGAGAAGCCTGGTCCCTCAGACGAGGGGAGGCCATAACCCCCAGCGCTGCCGTTGTATGGGGAGGCGCGAGCTTTGTTTTTGGATTTCGAGGGGGACGCGGAGCGGTTGTAGCTGCTGAAGAGGTCGTCGCGCGCCGTGTCGCGGCCAAAGCGGCTGGACATATTGGGAGTCTGGTCTGCACTCGTGCGTGTTCAGGTGTCCTTTTGGTGCACGGTGCCCTGCAAGTGTTGCGCAGGGCTCGAGGAAAGGCGTGGATAGTGATATTATTGGCTAGGAGTGCCTGCGGTTGGATGTAAACAGGTGTGGAGCGCAAATGTGGAAATGTGGAGGACACTTGGAGATGCGCCGTCACTTTTTGGGACGGAGGTAGGTGGCTAAAGCCCGAGCCAAGCCAACACGTTGTGGTACGGCGGAGGACAAGCGGCACGCGTCAGCGGCTGCCCGCGCCGTTGAACTGAATGTCACAAAGGGATGAGACAGAAATCATGCTTGACTGGTTATTATTTGGTAGGCGGCGCGGAGAGATGGTGAAGTGCATATATATTTCCTGAACTCCAAGCACTCTGATCTCGAGATAACTTGACCAGATCACAAGAGTTATACATACAATATAGAGACACGCCTTCCTTCCCAATGCACCCGCAAGTAGATCCGGAAGATCAGCCCTTACAAGTACAAAGACCCCAACGTCTCAATCCATCATGTGCAGCCACCACGCCAAAGCATATGGAGATCGACTTTTCCGCTGCTCCAACATAACTTGCGCACACCCATTGTTGAATTTACCTGCTCATGATTGTCCACGCCCACGCTCACTCACGCTCCCCACACTGCTTTCGCACAATCTAGTTCTTGAGACCAATCTTGTTCAACAAGCTGCCGGTGTTACCAGCAACGTAGGCCTTGTTATCGAAGACCTTGAGCAAGCTCTTCCAGACCTGGCCAGGCTCCTGGCTTGCATCGATGGGCTTCCAGATACCAGTCTTCTGGTAGTAGCCAACAACAGGTGCGGTCTGGGTGTGATATGTCACGAGGCGCTTCTTGAGTGCCTCTGCGTTGTCGTCGGAGCGCTGGACCAGCGGCTCACCAGTAACATCGTCGGTCATGTCGCTCTTGGGAGGGTTGAAGATCTTGTGGTATGAGCGGCCAGACGCGGGGTGAACGAGACGGCCAGTGATGCGCGAGACGAGGAGCGAGTCGTCAATTTGCAGCTCAACAGCGTGCTGAAGGGGCTTCTTGGTGACTTGGAGCATGCCGTCGAGCTTCTCGGCCTGGACGACTGTTCGTGGGAAACCGTCAAGAATGAAGCTGTGCAACGTTGTCGGTTAGCCAAACTCCAATATATAGAAGCGAGCATCTTCAATGCATAGAAAGAGCGAGGGCTTCCATATTCAATGCTAACGTACCCGTTCTTGCACTCCTGGTTGGTCTCGAGCTCAGTCTTGATCATGTTGATCATGATCTCGTCGCTGACGAGACCTCCGGCATCCATGATCTTCTTGGCCTCGCGACCAAGCGCTGTCTTCGCAGCAACCTGTGCGCGGAGCATGTCTCCGGTAGCCTGCATCCATTAATATCGCGTCCTTACACAGCCGCGAACCTCCGCGCGGATAGGTAGGTAAATTAACGTACAAGATGGCATGCGCAGAACTTGTCCTTGATGCGCGGCGCTTGTGTACCCTTGCCTGTGGTCCCGTTAGCAAAATCCCGTCGCATGCATGCAAGTTTGTTGAACGACGTACCAGCACCGGGCGGCCCAATCAAGATCATCCTGACGCTCTCCTGCGACTGATCCGCAATGCCAGCCTGGCCCTGTAGCCTGGTCTCGAGCTCCGCAATACGCTTCTCGAGCCTGGAGACGGTGCTCTGGAGGTCAGAGACCGCTGAGTCTGTGAGAGGGGCCATTTTGTGGGTATGTGAACGGAGCGCGAAAAGACGCTACGTTTGTGTTCGAGGCAGGGGTGATGGACGTCGGGGTGGTGCGCAATGGCAGTCGCGGGAAAAGTCGATGAGGTTGGAGAGCTTGGAGTTCGCGTGTTCGCTGCGAGCTCGGCAGAATGGATGCACGGACTTCGGACCGCGGTAGTGAATTCAGGCAAGCTAGCGCCAATGACGTGGGGGGACGGAGAAACTGGTTCCTGGGCTAAAGATGTCGTGCACGGCGAGAACAGGAGCGGTCAGAATATCGACCTGCAGACTTGAATTCTCCAAACCGTGGGCAGAGGGAACTTGACCGTGGAAGCACACATCCATGAATACCGAGGTAGCGGGGTCAAGGTCGCACGTGCAAGGATGAGCCAAGAAAGGAAACCATGTATTAAATTTTGGGTATGCGATGGATCTGAGTGATAGGAGAATGGTATCTTCTACAAGTTCAACGATCAGAACTCCTGACCAAGGACCGTCTTCAAGCCCTTCATCTCAGTCTCGTACTTCTCCACCTTCTGCTGGCTCACCATCATCTTGTTCAGCAGGTAATTCGCCCTTCCAGCCATCTGTGCCGGCTGGCTCTTGAGCTTGCTGAGCAGCAGCAATTCGTTCTCGCACTTATCAATTGTTGCGCCCTCAATCTTCGTCAGATGAGTGAGGATGGCAATATCCAGGCGACTCTTGAGCACCTTATCCTCTGTCAGACGCTTGAAGGCAGGATGGTACACTGGTTTTCCAGGCTTAATGGTTGACGGTCGTCCGTTGGGCCCAGACTGGATGCTGATGAGCTCAGCTTGCTCGAGGGCGCGCAGAACAGTCTCGCCGCCTGCCTTTAGAATGTCGTCAAGCAGCACCTCATTGTAGCGCAGACTTTCTTTCTGTGCGAGCTCCTTGATGAGCATCCACGCCTGCTCAGCGCTCCAATGTCTGGTACCGCCCTCGTCCTCCGCGCCAAATATGTACATCTTGAGTATTTCAGAGGCCGACTGGTCGATCATCTCGTGGACTGCCTTTTGGGGTGTCTCGCCTGTCTTGATCCTTCTTGCGAGAAACTCAAGATCTGTAAGGCGACCACCAAGCAACTCAATGCATGTATCCAACTCGTCAAGGTCTGTCCGTGTCTGTGAAGGAACCGGCTTAGGCTCTTTCCCATGAGACGTTGGATCGTCCTGCACATCGGCATCAAGGTGGGTTATGACGTAGCGTTTCGCAACCTCGGGCGAGCAGTCAGAAAGGGAGATTTGGCGGAAGACACGATCGGGCAGAGCTTTTGAGAGTGACTTGCTGAACGAGACGTCGTTGGTCAGAAAAATGACATGTGCGATATTAGCTGTCGTTAGACGAGCGGCCCTATTCGTTGTCAGTGCTATAGTGGAAGAGCGTAAAAGCAGGTATGACTTACCATTCAGCGATTTTGTCGTAGACGATACCTCCTTCATTGCTCTTGTGCAAGAAGTTGTCAATGACTACGATGGGTCGGTGCTCGGGATGTGCCTCAAGCCATTCATCATCGCCCAGGTTGGCGTCCTTATCAGTCTTGTGACGTTTGTCGAGTGCAATCTGCTTGAGTGCGGTAGTTGAGGTGTTCCAAATCTTACTGAGCTGAGAATCGAGTGTCTCCGAAAATCCAGTCTTGACACCTGTCGCGCCCTGGGCAGCCATGTCGATCATGCCACTGATGCTGTTCATCCAAGAGAAAACAGGCTTGTAGCCGACAGAGTTAGCGGCAGCGCTGATGGTCGCGCTGTCGCCACGGGCCTCCTGAATGGGCTTGCAGTCAATGATGAGCTTGAGCTTCTTGTCCGCGAGAGCTTGGTCGACAACTAGTTCCTTCTTGCCAGAGCCTCGAGGGCCCTGCACAATGATGAAGGTATCAGCGGTCTCCATGAGCCAGGTCTGAACCTGTTCAATGTTGCCTTTACGGTCGTCCCAGATAGCGTCCATACCAGCTTCATCGTCATCTTTCTTGCCGCGAATGAGGTCCTCTGCATATCCCTTGAGCCACTTGTAGAATTTGTTGTCCTCGAGATGCAGTACTCTGGTGATGTGTGCCTTGACGAAGAAGGTTCGGATCGGGTCGAAGATAGCAACTGTGATACCAGCT
The DNA here is from genome assembly GCA_004835665.1 of Phoma sp. XZ068. Lineage (NCBI taxonomy): Eukaryota > Fungi > Ascomycota > Dothideomycetes > Pleosporales > Didymellaceae > Phoma > Phoma sp. XZ068. Next base: position 1,385,039 of record RBKR01000001.1, read on the forward strand.
ATGATCGCGGCTAGGATGGGTATGACGATCCTGGGATGGCTGAAGAGCCAGTCCCTGATCCATCTCGGCTTGATCTTCTGTTCGTACTTCAACCGCAAAATCGTGCCCTTCACTCCACCTCCTTCAGCTTGTGAGACGAGGTAGCCGTGCATACAGTTCTTGGCCATAATCGCTTTGCCCATAGTTGAGAAATCGATATAAGCGAACTTCGGCAAGATCTTTGAATCTGGAGGTTGCATTACGATATCCGAGAGCTTTCCATATGGCCGGAAGAATTGAAACAGTTCTTCTTGTGATAGTTCAACAGCATCGGCAGGGTTACCTCCTGGCTCCCCAGATATGAACTCGACTCTCAGCCTCGGCGCTGGCATACGCATCAGGTCCTCGACCCAAGGCCGGCCCTTGACAATCTTAGTTCGCATACGCCGGAATGGGGCCCACCATGGCTTGATAGGCTCATCCTCCAGGTACTGCTGAAGCAATTTCTCAACCTCGGACGTTGATGCGGTTCCATCATGAGTGAACTTGACAAAGGCCCCGCCTTCTCTCATCCTTGGAAGAACCTCGGTAGCGGTGATCTGTAGACCCTTCTTTGCTTTGGCTCTCTCAATGACATCTTGGGGACCGGTCCCTGAGACAAAGGGAGCAACAAGACGGTCCAGTAATCGAGGTGCGGGTAGTCCCAGGATTCTCCTGATGGAAATTGGATACACATTGTTGAAGAACAAGATGCCTTCATTTGCTCCTGCGTTGATGTGGCCGGTCTTATCTTCGCCAGCTTGGAGCGACGCACATCGAGTAGGATTTATCCATGGCGCTTGCTTCAGCCTATAGAGTGCACTTGCTCTGGGAAGTGATGTTAGACAAGGAGTTCTGGTGGTCTGTTAGCACCCCCATGATCCACGGCGATCTGCAGCCGTCGCAAAGGATCCTCAAATACCTTGTCAGCGCATGCAGTGGCCTTCGACCTGCATGCTGCCAGCTTGGACGTGGTAACATCGTATGTTACAACTCACTACCAGAGCATGTCGGATGCAGGAGATGTTGATACCGATGATCTGGTTCGCATATCGAGGCAACGATCGAGGAGATAGGCTGGCGCTGACGTCATCCTCCCAAGCTTGGCAGAGCGAGCCGTCTCTGTCATGCAATGCACAAGAACAGCAGCACGATCACAAGTTGAGCTCGACTTCACAATGCATGAGGACAGAGTTTCGGATGTACTTGCTCAATTCTATGTACAAAGATTGATAATATATGGCAAGAAGCAAAGCGATTGTACACTGCAAATGCCGCCATGACTCCATCAAAAAAGGTATCTTGCAGGTAACGATAGAAAGCGCAGAAAACAAACTCCAAATGTCATCAAATCATCCCTTGGTTCCAATCTTTTATCGTAAACATGTTGTCGTGATCATCTCGGTCTATTCCACCTCTCTATTGCGTACAAGTTTAGGCCGCAACAGGAATCTCGTTCTTGTGAGTGTTCATCAGAGGCGAGCGCTTGACAATACCACCAGTGACTGGGAGCTGAGTGCCGTATCCGGTGAGGAAGGTGTCGACATCGCGAGCGCACTGGCGACCCTCGTTGATACCCCAAACAATGAGGGACTGTCCACGACGGCAATCACCAGCGGCGAAGACACCGGGAAGGTTGGTGTTGTAGTGACCAGGAGGTGTCTTGATGTTCTTGCGACCATCGAGCTCGACAACGTCGTTCATGACGCGCTGCTCGGGGCCCAAGAAACCCATGGAGAGCAGGACGAGGTCGGCGGGGAAGAATTGCTCGCTGCCCTCGACGTGCTTCATATCCCAACCACCAGAGGCAGACTTGGTCCACTCAACACGGACGGTGTTGATACCCTTGACATTCCCGGCACCGTCATCGACGAAGTCCTTGGACATAACACAGTACTCACGGGGGTCCTTGCCCATGTGAGTCTTGACCTCGTTGTGACCGTAGTCAGTCCTGAAGATACGAGGCCACTGAGGCCATGGGTTGTCACGGGCTCGCTCAGCAGGAGGCTGAGGCAGCAGCTCGAAGTTGACGACAGACTTGGCACCGTGACGAACGGAAGTACCAATGCAGTCGTTACCAGTGTCACCACCTCCAATGACGATAACATTCTTGTCCTTGGCAGAGATGTATGCGTTATCAGCAAGCTCGGAGTCGAGGAGAGACTTGGTGTTCTTGTGCAAGAACTGCATAGCGTAGTGGATACCCTCCAGGTTGCGGTTAGGGATGGGCAGGTCACGGGCGACCGTAGCACCAGTGGCAAACACAACAGCATCGTACTGGCTGCGGAGTGAGTCAAGGTTTTCGGAGCCGTCCTCTCCGACAGCAACACCAGTCTTGAAGACTACACCTTCAGCGGCGAGGAAGTCAACACGACGCTGAACGACCTTCTTGTCAAGCTTCATGTTGGGAATACCATACATGAGGAGACCACCGCAACGGTCGGCACGCTCGTAGACAGTGACAGTGTGGCCAGCCTTGTTGAGCTGGTCAGCGCAGGCAAGACCAGCAGGCCCGGATCCAATAATGGCTACAGTCTTGCCAGAGCGGACCGGGGGTGGTGTAGGCACCATCCAACCCATCTCGAATCCACGATCGATGATAGCGCACTCGATAGACTTGATACCGACGGGATCCTCGTTGATGCCAAGAACGCAAGCGCCCTCGCAAGGAGCTGGGCAGACGCGGCCAGTAAACTCCGGGAAGTTGTTGGTCATGAGAAGACGATTAAGCGCGTCGCGCCACTGACCTTGGAAGACCAATTCGTTCCATTTAGGGATAATGTTAGAAATTGGGCATCCCGTATCAGACTGACAGAAAGGCACACCGCAGTCCATGCAACGAGCAGTCTGGTACTTCAGCTCATCCTCGTTTAGGCGCTGAGACAGCTCGGCCCAGTCACGAGTACGGGTCTTGGGGTTGCGGTACTTCTCAGAACGGCGCTGGTACTTCATGAAACCACGGGTCTTGTCGAGAACAAGGGCCTTCTTCTTCTCAGCCTTAGCATCAGTGACACTCTCCTCGATGTCGAGGAGGTCGGCCTTCTTCTTCTCCTTGGCATCGTGCTCGTGCTCGTTCTTGCGAGAGTCCTCGTGGGCAGCGCGAACTGGGTTGCCGGCAAGAAGGGGCAGAGGGTACTCGGATCGCTTCTTCTCAGCGGCCTTAGCCTTCTCCTCAAGCAACACGCGCTTGTAGTCAACCGGCATGACCTTGACGAAGCGGGGCAGAGCGCGGGTGAAGTCAAGCAGGATACGAGCAGCAAGCTCGGAGCCAGTGTAGTGGTGGTGATCTTCGATGAGACCACGGACAAAGGCAATTTCCTCTGGCTCCTCGATGGGAGACAGCTCAACCATCTCCTGGTTGACCTTCTGCTCGAAGTCCTGGTGGATGTCAAGGACGTAAGCAATACCACCAGACATACCAGCAGCGAAGTTGCGACCGGTAGATCCGAGGACAAGAACACGACCACCTGTCATGTACTCGCAGCCGTGGTCACCAACACCCTCAACAACGGCCGTAGCACCGGAGTTACGGACACAGAAACGCTCGGCAGCGATACCACGGAAGAAGCAAGTACCCTGGGTAGCGCCGTACAAGCAGACGTTACCGATCAGGACGTTCTCCTCGGCACGGTAGACTGCAGTGCGCGGGGGGTACACAATCAGGCGACCACCTGAGAGACCCTTGCCGACGTAATCGTTGGCATCACCCTCGAGCTCAAGAGTGATACCGGGTGCAAGGTAAGCACCGAAGGACTGACCGGCGGAGCCACGAATGTTGACGTGGATGGTGTCCTGGGGCAGACCGGCCTCGCCGTAACGCCTGCTAACCTGGTAGGAGAGCGTGGCACCGAGGGCACGGTCAGTGTTGACAACATCGCACTCGATACGAGCGGGCAGACCCTTCTCAAGAGCAAGCTCAGACTCGGCAATGAGCTTGTTGTCGAGACGAACATGAAGGCGGTGGTCCTGCTTGCGCACGTTGAAGGTAGCAACACCAGGGCGAAGGGTGTGCGCAGGGGTCAGGATCAAGGACAAGTCGATGTTCTCGGTCTTGGCTGTGCGAAGGTCGTCGCGGATGCGGAGAACCTCGCAGTGACCGACCATGTCGTTGATGGTCCTGAAGCCAAGCTTGGCCATGATGGCACGGAGCTCGTTGGCGATGTAGTAGAAGAAGTTGATAACGTGCTCGGGTGTACCGGCGAACTTCTTTCTGAGCTCAGGGTCCTGGGTGGCAATACCGACGGGGCAGGTGTTAAGGTGACACTTCCGCATCATGATACAGCCCATGGCGATCAAAGGAGTAGTGGCGAAACCCCACTCCTCAGCACCAAGCAGACAGGCAATGGCGACATCACGTCCGGTACGGAGTTGTCCGTCAGTCTGGACGATGACACGACCACGAAGGTCGTTCAGGACAAGAGTCTGGTGAGTCTCGGCAAGACCCAACTCCCAGGGAAGACCAGCGTACTTGATACCGGTCCATCGAGAAGCACCGGTACCACCATCGTGACCGGAGATCAAGATGTGGTCAGCCTTGGCCTTCGCGACACCAGAAGCAACGATACCAACACCAGTCTCGGAGACGAGCTTGACGGATACACGAGCACGGGGGTTGGAGCACTTCAGATCGTAGATCAGCTGCTTGAGATCTTCGATGGAGTAGATGTCGTGGTGAGGAGGGGGAGAGATAAGACCGACACCAGGAGTGGAGTGACGAGTCTTAGCAATAGAGCCGGACACCTTGTGGCCAGGAAGCTCGCCACCCTCACCAGGCTTAGCACCTTGAGCCATCTTGATCTGGAGCTCGTCGGCATCAGCGAGGTAGTTGGACGTCACACCGAAACGTCCGGAAGCGATCTGCTTGATGGCAGAGCGCATGGTGTCACCGTTCTCCATGCGCAAGCTGCGCTCAGGGTCTTCACCACCCTCACCAGTGTTGGACTTGCCACCCAGACGGTTCATGGCGACAGCAAGGGTGGAGTGAGACTCCATGGAAATGGAACCGTAGGACATGGCACCAGTAACGAAGCGGCGCACGATGTCTGTCCATGGCTCGACCTGGTCGACGGGGATAGGTGTACGGTCGTCAAAGTTGAAGTCAAGAAGACCCCGGAGAGTGCAGTCCTTGATGCGCTCGTACTCGGCGATGGAGTATGCCTCGTATGACTTGTCGTTCTTGGTACGAACGGCATCCTGGATGTTGGCCATTGCGGTAGGATCGTTGATATGGGGCTCGCCACCGTCACGCCAGTGGTACTCTCCGGTCTCAGATAGACCAGGGACTTCGACGATGGGGCGGGATGGGTAACCCTTCTCGTGGAGAGCAAGGGCGTCCTGAGCGATGAGATCGAAAGTCATACCCTTGATACGAGAGGCAGTTCCGGTGAAGCAGCGGTCGACAACAGAATCGTCGAGACCAAGAGCCTCGAAAATCTGCGCTCCCTTGTAGGATTGGAGGGTAGAGATACCCATCTTTGACATGACCTTCAAGATACCACCGTCACAAGAGTGCTTGTAGTTGTCGACGAGCTGCTCAGGGGTGAGCTTCTTTCGGATGACACCCTCACGGTGCATCTTCAGGATACACTCGATAGCAAGGTAGGGGCAGATGGCATCAGCACCGTATCCAACAAGGACACACATGTGGTGAACCTCACGGGCCTCACCAGTCTCAACAACGAGAGCAACGTTGGAACGCCACTTGTTACGGACAAGGTGGTGGTGAACCATACCCGTGGCCAAGCAGGCGGAGACGGGCACTCGTTCCTTGCAGACCGCACGATCGGTCAGGACAATGAAGCTGTTGCCGTTCTTGACACCCTCAGCGGCTTCCTCGCAGATGCGGTCAAGAGTGCTCATGTAACCCTCGATGCCGTCGCTCTTTGCAAAGGTAATGTCAATGCTCTTGACTGTCCAATCGGAGTGGAGAGTGTGGGTGTTAGTGAGGGCTGTGAACTCCTCGAGAGACAGGACAGGCGAAGGCAGAAGCATTCGGTGGCACTGAGACTCATCCATCTCCAAAAGGTTGCCTTGAGGGCCAACGTATGCCTCGAGAGACATGACAATAGCCTCACGGATAGGGTCAATGGGAGGGTTGGTGACCTGAGCGAACAGCTGGCGGAAGTATTCGTAGAGCAGGCGAGGCTGGGTAGCCAAGCAAGCCAGAGGAGAATCATTACCCATAGATCCAAGAGCCTCCTTAGAGTCGGCGGCCATGGGTCCAAGGAGCAAACTGATCTGTTCGAGCGAGTAACCGAAGGCTCGCAGGCGAGGGTCTTCGTGAAGCTTAGACTCTGTGAGTGTGTACGAGAGGTCAAGGCCCTTCTCGCCAACGGTCTTAAGGATCTTGGGAAGGGTGAGAAGGTTCTTCTCAATCCATGCACTGAAGTCGCTTCGCTCAGAGACAGTCTTCTTGAGCTCGGCATCATCGACAATGCGTCCAGCAACAGTGTCGACAAGCAACATCTTACCGGGCTGCAGGCGGCCCTTCTGGACGACACGCTCGGGGTCGATGGAGATGGTTCCGACTTCAGATGCGCAGACAATGCGGTCATCGTCCATGACATAGTAACGGCAAGGTCGCAGACCGTTACGGTCAAGATTGGCACCACAGTAGCGGCCGTCAGAGAATGTGAAGAGAGCAGGACCATCCCAGGGTTCCATCATACAAGCAGCCCACTCGTAGAAGGCCTGTTTGGCAGGATCCATTGTGTGGTTGCCCTGCCATGCCTCGGGAACCATGAGCATGACTGCTTCTGGCAGAGACAAGACACCGTTGATGGTGAGAAGCTCGAGAACGTTGTCGAAAGCTGCAGAGTCGGAACCGCCATCCTCAATGATGGGGTAGAGCAAATCAAGATCCTCGCCGAACAGGCTTGACTTCATGCCACCCTCGCGCGCGCGCATCCAGTTCTTGTTTCCCCGCAATGTGTTGATCTCACCGTTGTGAGCTGCCCATCGCAGAGGCTGGGCGCGGTCCCATGAAGGGAATGTGTTGGTAGAGAAACGAGAGTGCACCAGTGCGAAATGACCCTCGTAGTCAACGTTGAGCAGGTCGTGGTAGTACTCGTAGACCTGGACGGGTGACAGCTGACCCTTGTAGACAATGTTCTTGTTGCTCAGCGAGCAGATATAAAACCAGTTGTGCAGGCCAATAACGTGTGTGGCACGCTTGCGCATGACATAGAGCTGGCGCTCGAAGTAGCCAGCATCGTAGGTCTTCTCGAAGTCCTCCTTGGGCTGCCGTGCGTCTCCGTAGGCGGTTTTGAGAACAACGAAAGGCTGCAGGATGATCGGCTCTCGCGAGAGCGCAGCAGGACCAAGGAGTGTAGAGTCTCGGGGGACCAATCGCCACCCCAGCACTCTAAGATCGAGCTGGTCTGCGACATCCTCGAACATGGCCTTGGTCTCATCCAAGATTGTGGGGTCGGGCTTGAAGAACAGGTTACCAGTAGCGTACTGGCCAAGCGCAGGAAGCTTGTAGCCCTGCTCGCGCTCGAATTCCTTGAGGAAGAACTTGTGGGGGATGGATGTCATGACACCTGCACCGTCACCGTCTCGTGCGTCTGAACCGACGGCACCACGATGGGTCATGTTGCATAGCAACGAACGCGCTACACAAAAGTCAGCGGCTGGCACATCAATATTGTCATCTTGTGCTTTTACCATCGGTGACAATCTTGTGGCTGGCTTTGCCCTTGATGTGACTACCCGCTCGTTAGTTTTCGCTCTTTCGCTCCAAGACATTCGATTTACTTACGCAGCGAAACCCACACCGCAAGCATCCTTCTCCAGCGAAGGATCATAGAGACCCTGCTTCAAGGGGAGGGCACCCGCCCAGGACTTGTTCTCCGGGCCATCTTGGTACTTGAATACCTTTGCGGGTTCCTCTTCAATATAGGTCTCGTCAGGCAATTTGGTATCCTCGGCGAAAGAAACTCGACCCATTATATCGGCGAATGGCCGAAGTATTGGGATCGAAGGTGGTGGGTATATGAAGGCGGACCGCGTCTGGTGGCGGCGCTCGGGGTATCAAAAAAGGAGCTGATGTCCTGAAATCAATTGGAAGCTGTAGAGGAGAAATGTTAGTTTTCTGGTTGGTAGAGCTAGTGGTGGTGTTGTTTGTGGGTCGCGGATCGAGATCGAGGGTTTTCACAAGCCAGCGCCGAAGCTTAGCTCCAAATCATGGGTGGGTGTGGAGGGGATTAACGGTCGCAATTCGAAACGTCAATCTTTCGCAGAAGATCAAGAACAGCACTCTGGCTACGTCACCAGCCTCAGGTGCTCGAAAATGGTAAATTGGTACAAATGACGCTACTCAAATTCAGAGGCAACTGATAGCTGTCGCACAGCACAAGGGATACTGATAAGGGAACTCGGCGAATGGGGTGGCGCGGGGTCGAGTACTGGGATACAAGGCGCTCGCTAATGCTTTCTTGCAGACGGTTGGTGTCGTAAGGAAGGAGGTTGTGTGGCCAGTGGACGACAGGGTGCAGCGGGAATAAGTGGTGGTGGGTAAGGATGGACCTACTTGCTGTGTAAGGCTGAATGGAACAGGCCTTGAAGTCGACTCGCGGTGTTCCGGCAAGCAACCTGTGAGCGAGAGAGAGTGTGGTGAGAGTAGGTAGGAAAGTTGGTCGCGGGAGATTGGGTGGCAGAGCTTATGAATAGAGGGCGGAGGGCAGCTCGGTGGGGTCTTTTTTCTGAATGCGCTAGCACTTCACTCCAACCTCCGTCCAATTACGGGTCTAGATGCGCAGCGAAGGAGGCGTTATGTGCTCTCTCTGAGTGCGTCTCCGGTCGTCTGTGTGCATTCACTTGAAGTTCCGGACTCGGATTGGGCTTATTACTGCAGCTTCATTTGCGTATATCATCAAACTTGTGTACATGTCAACCCTTCGTCGAGCCCCTCCCAAAGTCCACCTCGAAACCAGCCCGCCCTTTCGTGCCAGCTAACGACGCCCAATTGGCCTCTTCCCGTCGATGAGGGTCTTGCTAACGAGCCGGCGTGTCCCTGGCCGTCCGTTAGCAATGCTCGTGTGCATATTCGCTGAACGACTGCACATTGCGGTGTCGCGCGTTAGGAAAATTGGCAGGCTACCCCACGGTTTCTGCCGGGCGCGTTACTACAAGCGGCTCTAGATTGGCTGAAGGCGTCTATCCGCTGCAGGCGGTGAGCGTGTCGTTCGGCCGTGCATCCAATTGCAGACGCCGAAGTCGCACTGGCGGTACTCGATGACCCAGTCGTGCAGCGTGCATCGTTCCGCTCTGTTCCCCACCGAGCCTACGTAGCCTGCTTTGTATCCAGGTCGCTCTGATTGGCGCGGCCGCCGGCGGGCCCTCTTTTGTCGCCGTAATTCCGGAGGGTCATCTTGCTCTTATCTCTGCCCAAGATTGCACCCAAGAGCGGACTCGCGCGCTGGAGGATGGGCGCTCGCATTTCATAGGCCGGGAGATTTCAGCACCCACCACGTTTACAGCGGAATGCCGACGGGCACGCTGCCTTGTGCATGCCCATCCATGGGCATGGTCGTCATGGCGAAGCACGGCCATATTCCCCGGCTTTCAAGGTAACTCAAAAGCCAGTGCGTCTGCCAGCGACGACCCTCTCGTGGATTGGGCGACACTCGCCCCGAACAGACCAAGCTTCAGTGACGACTCCATCGACCTCGGGAAAGACCGGAATGTCAGCCTTCTCTAATGGCAGTACGTAGCGGAAGTCTCCTGGACAGGTTTCAATGAGTCACGAGAACCCGCGGACTCATTTCCTCCACTGGTGCGCCCGAATCCATTGTCAGGTCGCTCCAACGGCCGATGTCGCCGCACACTGGCTTGGCTATTGCCTGTCAATCTCAAGCAGCGGATATTCCAGGTGATATCGCTTATGCGGCAATTGAGGAACCTCCAATCGAGCAAGCAGCAGCGTCTGAACATGCCATCAGCGATTGATGGGGAAATGGAAAGCTGGTCCGCAGTATATGAGATCCTACCACAGGATTGCCTGTCTGGATGGGGGCAAAAGTGGTCGGAATGGACAATTTCCCGGGAACAGCCCGATACATGGGCTTACACCAAACGCATTTGCCTCACGTATTTCACATGCCGCACTTTGGGGGTAGCCTAGAGGCAAGGCGGAAAACTTCATGCCGTGAGCATCGTCCGTTTGCAGTCCATGAGCGCGTGGCCTGCTCCCAGGTTGATCAGCCTGCTCATCACACTGCAGGTCGTCGTCGTCCTGCAGCCTCGCAGCCAAGCTCAGGTCTCCCAGTCCTGCAATTGCAGATCCCCAGGAAGAGCAACTTGTCGTCTTCTCAGTGGCGCCAAGCCCTGTAAGAGTGGTGATGTCTTCGACCTCCGCGGGTGAATGCACCATCGCGGACCGTCGCAGAACGTTCGCGTGCACATGCCTGAGGGTGGCACTTTATTCCTCTCGGTAAACAATTAGTCCAAGCTTGTGCTCAGATGTGGCAAGGACACGGCCCAGATCTGCCGGCAGCTTGAACAAATCAAATCAACAAATCGTTGCGCTAGAGGCAAAAGAACGACCACGTATGGGTGCATCTGTAGATGACTTGAACGAGCATTTCATATGCGTGAGGCACAACAAATTGGAGCCGAGAAGGGCTGCTGCTAACAAGCTGCTAACCAGTTCGGCCGGTTTACACATTCAACATTGGAGTTTCGAAACTATCAACTTGAACCCAAAATACTGTTCATTACACTCTCCAAGATGTGCTGCCTATCAGCAACGCAATGAGTAGTGGTAGCGAAAGCATCAATGCAACAATTTTACACCTCACCCTCGAATGAAGCCTTATTCAACTCGCCCATCCTGAACTATCTCACCATCTCATGACATCCACAACATATTCACACTCCGCAACGGCCGTCTCCGACCACTTCGCCCTCGGAGTTAGCCTTGCTATCTCGCATCCACGTTACCAATCCCAATACCAGGGTACAATGCATGTCAGAACGCTACCCACAACAAGCATCCTCTCCACCGCGGACCCACCACTAACACCCCCGAAACCCGACCTCCACGTTCAAACAAGCATCGGCGTCGGGCTCGCTCAGCTCCCCGAGCCCCGAGTGCCTCTTTCATCCTACACTGCGTCGTGAGTGGGTGGTCGCGGTAGACTGGCGAATACCCTGCATGACACCAATCTTCATCCGCTCGGAATGTAGCGAAAGAGTGCTAGAGACCACGTTGCAAAGCGTACAACGCAACAATAATGAACGATGGATACGAGGATTCCGAATGGGTTCCGAGGAGTGGATATCGCTTGTCGCGGTACAATGTCATATGTGCCAGCCTTATGGTACGTTACAGCTGTCCAGCTTGAGCCCTACCTTTCGCCGTGCTGCAGACTCCATGACCGATGCAGTGCATGAATTACTGAAAATACAACGTGTATACAGCCTCGCCTTCAGCATACGCATAAAACATTTTCAAGGGTATCTCGATGCTTGATCGTTCATTCGTATTATTTTTTGTGGCTACAGATTCACATGGTCGGTGCTATAACGCGTGCGACGCGCGCACAACAGCCCCTCACCATGCAGGAATCTTGCCAAGACCCATGTTGTTGCTGACAAGAGTCCGCCCGCTACCCAATGCCGTCAAAACAATCTTTGTATCATATCCCATCGCCGTATTCAATCGAGTATATCGACGTCGAAGGCTCGTGATCGCGTCGATATTGTCCTACTTATATCAGTCCATTGCTAATCCATCACCTACTCGCCCCAGCAGTGGCGCAAATACGGATAGACTTACCAAAAGTCAGACTCGCAGCCCTGGCACTGCCTACTCCTTCATCTCGTCATCCGGGTCAACGAAGTCATCGTCCTCGTCCTCATCGTCCTCGCCCTCAAGCTCCTGGTTGGCCTTGGCGAAGTCGATGGTCTTGCCGCGTGTACGGCTGCCGTGAATGATGTTGGATGTCTCAATCTCCTCCATGTTGTCCTCATCGGCCTCCTCAGCTGTTGACATTAGCATCTCGTCTCTCGTAGGTTTGCGAGTGGGTACTCGTACGTTCGGCGGCCTATTGCGAATTCGTTAGCTACTTGCGCAGTGGTCACAAGCGTCGGATGGCAAACATACCTGGTCTTCGCCAGCAGACTCGTCGCTAGAGTCTTCGGACTCCTCCATGACGTCCTGCTGAGGGGCCTTGCCCTTACCCTTGGTGTCTTGGGCACCTTCCATCTGCTGGTCCTGGGGTTGAGCAGACATCGTGGGTATAGTCGCTAATGTGTAATTCGGTGCGTAAGTGGCGTGCGATTGATGCGGTCGGTTGGATGTGCGATTGTAGTGTCCGTGGGTGATGTGGTTTGCGACGATGAGAGGAAGCTGTGAACGTGAGCACCAGAGCCGCTTCTCCACACTAGCCGTATATGGCAAGACCTTGTTTATCACCGGGGTAACGCTTTCCTGATGCGCAAACAGCAAACATCACATTTGCTAAACTTGAACTTGAGCGTCTAGCACTTGGTACGTTGAGAATAGTATTTGGTGCAGAACACATTGATTTTACCAGAATTCGCAGGTACTGATTGGTAAACTGTATTTGGTTTCTGAGGATACAATGTTCCCAGGTGTGTGTGCGTAGTTCGCATGACGATGGGATTTGGGCACAAGTGAATGATTTACAAGAGAATCTTTCCAACGAAACTTACCAAGACGTGTTTGAAGTCCGGTAGCGCATATTCTTCGTTTTTTCTTGTCCATCAAGGTGGAAAGAACCTCCCAAAGGGCAAGCAGAAGGACAGACCCACGTCGACTGGTCGGGAAGAAATATCGATCGCTACGAGACGCTAATCTGCCTATGAATGAATCCTCAAGTCTCTTGCTCAGTATTCTTGTATCTTTGACTTGAATTCCAGAGGCAGTTTTGGCATACTATTTTTAATGTCGAGCACTGCCTCCGATGGTGAAAAGTTTGGGGATTATCACCAGTATTCGAACGCAATCAGGACAGAGATATACAAGCGTCCATGATAATCGTAGCAAACATGAAGCTGCTATGAGGTAGCACCGCGCGGGGAATCTCCAAAAGATCCTATTATGCTTCCACATTTTCTCTTTTAATAGCCGACAGCAGGATCCAATATAAATCGTGTAGCATTGCAGAAAATCACATAGATCGGGCTTGATATGTGCATGGAATCTTCCAGGCTTCTGCAGCTAGACTAACAGGCCCTTGAAAGTTCCGAGTTTCCAGGAAAGTATCATCATAATTCCGTAAGTAACTCCTTCTTTGTGACCACATTGCACACAGGTACCATTTTAAGTTCCTGCGAGAAAACGTGAAAGCTTTGCATAGTCTTAGAAGGGTTAAAGGCAAGCACATTGCAGTGGAAATAGAGCAGCACGCAGAAAAATGATGAAGTGAGACCAACCGCAGAACTAACATGAGAACATGGACGCAACACGTGGTGACTGAGGTCGCAACTTATACTGTAACCACAGACTGAAGCAACCAATAGTAATTGAAAGTAAGACTAGGGTATATAACGTTTCGCGCCCGCGAGACAAATGCAAACGCAATGCAATCAATTCTCCTCTTTCGCCTCCCTCTTCTTCCGCCACTGCGGTCCCTTCCTAATCTCCAAGAACATCAGCGGCATCAACAACGCGCATAAACCGCCCCAGATGGTATACGTACATCCATCACCGAGCCGACTCGTCATGCGTTCAATGACTGAGACGAGGATGGCTGCCAGCGAACACCGGACTAGGTTCGTGCACGCCGTTGCTCCTGAGCTCCTCGATTGCAAAATGTCGATGTTCAGTGTCATTGTTGTGTTCAGAATTCCCATGCTGGTCCAGCCTAGAAGTACCGCGAGGCACAGCGGCGCGGCCATGTGCGCTGAAGCTGAGATCGTCCAGCCCCAGCCGATGACACACATGACGAAGAGGGTGAGGTAGTAGGGCATGAGTCGAAGGCGAGCGTACTCGATGGTGAATGCCTCGCCAGTGCGCTTCTTGATGCGGTCGTACTCCCAGTCCAACACTTTGCCGGTTACTGTGCTGCCGATGATCATGCCAGCGCCGGTGGGCAGGTAGCAGAGTCCAAGAACGGTTTCAGAGAGGTGGGGATAGATCTTTGCGAAGGATGAAGAGATGGTGGCTGTGATGGTGTAGTTTACAGCGTACACGATGCCAGTGAAGGTGAGCAGGACAATGACGTCTGGGTAGGTGAACAGGACGAATGGGTTGACCGAGTGCTTTGTGTTCGCACGAGATTGGGGGTCGGCATTCTTCTGGGCGGCTTTGCGACCGACAATAGGGATGATGGCTCGCAAGTGTCGAGGTACAGGAATACTGCCGTTTCCTGCAATGGAGCGGAGGGTTTCCGGGAGAAAGAGAGCAATAAGAACGAGGCATGCAGCAACCATGATGACGATGCTCCAGAAGATCGATCGCCATCCAAGTCCTTGGGACAGGGCGCCACCCATTGCAGGTGCGATACATGGTGCCAGCATAGGCCCCAAGTTGAACATGCCGAAGTACCCTCCTCTTTCCCTGCTAGTGGAGATATCGCCTATCACACCAGCGCCGAGAGCGATAGTACTGGCACTTCCTCCGGATTGGAAGCATCGCAGGAAGAGAAGAAGCCAGAAATGATCCGTTGGACATAGGGCAAGTCCAATGCTAGCAGCGACCAGGATGCTAAGGCACCCGAGAAAGACTAATCTTCGACCATACCTATCGCTGATTGGGCCCCAGAGCATAGGCGAAATACCCTGGAACACGAGGTACACTGTGACGGTCTGATTGATATCGTCTACAGACTGATTGAAGGCCTTTGCTATCGCTGGTATAGCTGGGAAGTAGATATTGGCAGGAAGAGGACTGTACCAACCTGTTAGCTTGTATCAACCGACTTTACAACGTCAACGTACCTGTAGAAACCAGCCAGTGCAACCATAGCAACAATCAACCATTTCTCCTTGTTCGTATAAATGCTGTACGCTTCATGTGTCCCAACAACGACCTCCGGCTCGTCAGCCACCTCTTTCTCGATATCTTTGGGTTCAGCGGCGGCCATGAATGCGCGCTTTGCGAAGTTTGAGAGACGAAGAATCCTCCTTCCAAAACCCACACGACATTCTTCTCTTCACTACTCTTTAGCCCCCAGGATTTCGGAGTATCTGCCACCGCAACCCTATAGTTTTGACGGCAACGGCCTTCCGCCCGGCGAACAATCGGCAAAGTCGTCTGATAGCGACATGTAACTTGGGTTGAGGATGACGCTAGGATGGAAGTAGTATCGCTAACGCCACAGAATCCCAAAACAGAAAGGGTAGTCGCTAAAGACCGGCGAAGACTTCACGAATTGCGGGTGAGGCCGTGAGACGGGTTAACAAGGCCAGTTCCGGCGGGAAAGGTTTTGCTGCGCGCCACACGGAGCACGGTGAAAAAACCGGGGGAGTCATGGATAAACGGGCCTCTTTTGACGCTGATCGCTGATAGAGGTAGTTTAGACATCAATTCAACAACATATTCAACCTGTTGAAAAAAGCGAATTCTGCAACTCGTGCGTTTTGCAGCCCTGCGTGCTCCGCAGTATCACTGAAGCACTCCGACTACTCAACCAGATCTCCGGGAACCCTCAAACCTTGTACTCCACTTAGACGGACCTAACCTGCAGCTACACGGAAACATCACGCCGACACCATGGTTGTTCCTATGATAGCAGCGTCGGAGGAAGAGCTAGGGAAGATTCAAATCGGCAAGGAAAACTCCCCTGATACTTCTCCACACCGGGGAAAGACATCGAGAGTCGGAGGTCTGAATGGTCTGCTCAATCTGCTGGCGAAGCGTGGAGATGTCGAACTCCAGGGAGCAACGCCGGTGCCGTATGATGAGAGGACGGAAACGAATTACTTCAACATCTTTACCTTGTGGTTTTGTATGAGTTGTAATCCCCTCCCGTGAGTCACCAGATCTTAAATGGAGGTCGATTGTCGAAACTAATCCATCTCAGGGTAACTTTTGGCATGGTTGGGACTGCATCGTTTGGTTTGAACCTGCGAGATGCATCACTCGTTATCCTGTTCTTCACGCTGGTATCCACGATCCCTGTTGCATATATGTGTACTTGGGGGCCACGCACAGGTCAAAGGCAACTGGTACAGGCCCGCTTCGCCTTTGGAAAGTACTTCGTCTCAGTGCTGGTTCTCTTGAACCTCGCCACGCTTACTGGATTCTGCGTCGTTGACGCTACGATTGGCGGCCAAGCACTCTCAGCGGTCATGGAAGGCGAGACTATCACCGCTACAGTTGGCATTGTCATCATCTCCTTGCTCGCCATGCTGGTAGCGTTCTGTGGATTCCGCATCCTGCACCACTACGAGCGCTGGGCATGGATTCCCGCCGTTATCGCATTGGTTATTGCCACCGGATGCGGTGGTGAGGGATTGAAGCAGCAAGTTGCTGCCCCTGCTGCTACTGCCCAACAAGTCTTGTCGTTTGGCAGCTTGGTCGCAAGTTTCATGCTGCCCTGGGCTGCGCTCGCGAGTGACTTCAGCACGTATATGCACCCCAAAGCACCGCCTCTCCGCATTGCAGCGTACACCTACGCTGGGCTGGCACTACCTACTATCTTGCTCATGACACTTGGAGCGGCCATGGGCGGTGCAGTTACCAACGTACCCTCGTGGGAGGCAGGCTACGATGTCAACGCTGCTAGTGGTGTGTTGGCAGCGATGTTGCAGCCAGCTGGGGGCTTTGGACGTTTTGTCACTGTCGTGCTCGCGTTCAGTATGTTGGGTAACTTGAGCGCGACCATGTACGCCATTACGCTGAACTTCCAGATGGCGCTGCCGTGGTTCTTCCGCATCCCTCGCGTTCTCTATGCCATTCTCATCACTGGCATTGTCATCGGCGTTGCCATCCCAGCAGCGAAAAGCTTCTTCCTGAACCTCGAGAACTTCCTTGGTCTGATTGGGTTCTGGGCTGCTGCGTTCATTGGAGTCATGCTCACCGAGCACCTGCTCTTCCGAAAAGGTAGCTTCGAAGCGTACACCAATGATGAGGGCGCTTGGGACGACACTACGAAGCTACCCCCTGGGTTTGCTGCTATTGGTGCCGCGGTCCTGTGCTTTGGGCTGGTGATTCCGGGGATGAGCCAGACGTGGTTTGTGGGGCCCATTGCGGAAAGCACGGGTGACATTGGATTTGAAGTTGCGTTGGTGTTGTCGGCGGTATTGTATGTGCCTTTTAGGATGCTAGAGCGTAAGCAGTTTGGTAGGTAAGGTGCAAGTAGATAGTGGTACTTGACCAGAAAATGACAATTACTGCAAGATCTACAAGCAACTCGATGTCTCTGATTGGAAAATAATGATTGACATGTGAAGACTGACTCCTGACTACGCATGATGCTCGGCTTCTTCAGGAGATTACATGTGGTGGTGGACACGCATAACCGTGCAGTGGATCATTTTGCCGAGGTAGGCATGCCCAACCCCGGAATGCGCCATGATCTCACAGGGCTACGGACCGCAAGCCGACGTCCACAAATGCCTTCGGATCCGCACGCTGCATCAGACTTTGATGTAAACTGCACGCCTGACTGAGATTTGACATCTCTGCTCTTCACTCCTTCACGATACCAACACCACCACCAAGCTCGGCACTACGAGCTTCATACCCCACTCGACGCGTCTCAAGCCCATCTACGTCATGGCCGAGGTCAAGCAAGAAGCTCAGCAGAAGCTCGCCGAGTCGACGCAGTCGGTGCCCCAGAGCACAGTAGCGCAGCAGAGCGACAATGTTGCGCACGCCCTTGCCGGTGCTGGAGGCGGCCTGCTGTCCATGGCGCTGACGTACCCGCTCATTACGCTGTCGACACGCGCGCAGGTCGAGTCGAAGCGCGCACAGTCGTCGACACTGGGCGCCGCCCGCCGCATCATCAAGCGTGAGGGCATCACGGGCCTGTACGCGGGCCTGGACTCTGCGCTGTTCGGCATCACCGTCACCAACTTCGTCTACTACTACTGTACATCGACCTCCACACTCTCACACTAGCGCAGTACTGACAACGCAGGGTACGAATGGACCCGCGCCTTCTTCGAGAAGGCCGCGCTCAAGACCGGCCGCCCCTCCAAGAAGCTCACCACCATCGAGTCCATGATCGCCGGCGCCATTGCGGGCTCCGCCACCGTGCTCTTGACAAACCCCATCTGGGTCGTCAACACGCGCATGACCACTCGCAAGTCCGAGTCCGACGAGCAGGTCCTCCCTGGCTCAACCCCAGCCAAGGCGCCCTCTACCCTCGCCACCCTGCTCGCTCTGATCCGCGAGGAGGGACCCCTGCGCCTCTTCGCGGGCGTTGCGCCAGCTCTGGTGCTCGTCATCAACCCCATCCTGCAGTACACCGTGTTTGAGCAGATGAAGAACTTCCTGGAGAAGAAGAGACGCGTCACCCCGAAGGATGCCTTCTACCTTGGTGCCCTGGGCAAGTTGCTCGCCACGAGCATCACATACCCGTACATCACAGTCAAGAGCAGGATGCATGTCGCCGGCAAGGATGGACCACGCGAGAGCATGCTGACTACCTTCAAGAGGATCATCAGCGAGGAGGGCTACAGTGGTTTGTACGGAGGTGCGTTTAGTTGCAGCCGTTTAAATGGATTTGATGCTAATGGACTTAGGTATTGGACCCAAGGTCACCCAGAGCGTCATCACCGCCGCTTTCTTGTTTGCTTTCAAGGATGTGTTGTATGCCTACACTGTGGACGCACGCAAGAAGCTCGCCCGTAAGTAAACGCAACGCCAAGTACTTTCAAGGACGATTGGAGACGCCAGTGAGCAGTATTCAGAAGAATATGGTGCACGGATGGACGAGGGTTGGAACAGTTGCTGTACAGTAACACAAGGGAGGAAAAGTCAGATTATGTATATACCCTGAATCTATATTCATGTTTTTCTTTTGCTTTACGTTCGTTCAATATCTCTCGCTTCCTTTTGAAGGCTTGCTCTTGGATTCTGACAACAACCGGATGTTTACCCGGGTTGCCGTTAGCAGCCTCCCGACCTCATGCAGGTACACCACCATTGCGGGGCACCCTAATTACCCACCACTGGACTTCACAAAAGCAATGCGGACCAGATCTTCCGTATCTCACATGTCTAAGAATACAAATGAGTCGCTCTCCCACCGTACGGCTTGACGCCTGTCAACTAAGTCTTCACCATGGCTTCTGAGCCCTTTACTCTGCGCTGGGGTATATTAGGTATACAGTGAACAACACCACCGTCATCTACCATACTAACATTCACTCAGCAACAGGGGGAATTGCAAAAAGTACTCCGACCTCATTCCAGCTTCTACTCACCAACCATTCCTGACCTCCATAGCTTTCACCAAAGACCTACTCGTCGATCCAGCAACCCGCGATGTCAGTGACATCCGCCATGTCGTCGCCGCAGCCGCATCTTCCACATCAGCATCCCGCGCCTCCGCCTTCCTGGCAGAAGTTGGTGCCCCCAACTCAGCGAAAAGCTACGGCACCTACAAAGACCTTGTCGCCGACCCAGACGTCAACATCATCTACATCGCAACCCCCCACTCACACCACTACCAACACACCCGCCTCGCCCTCGAAGCAGGAAAACACGTCCTCGTCGAAAAACCAATCACCGTCACCGCCCCACAAGCCCGCATCCTCTTCGCTCTCGCCAAAGAGAGGAATCTCTTCCTCATGGAAGCAGTCTGGACGCGCTTTTTCCCGCTCACCCGCTCAATCCAGGACTTCATTCTTAGCGGCAGACTCGGCGTCGTGAAGCGCGTACACGCCGATCTCTCGTTCTGGAACGATGTAGAAACTGAATTCGGCACCGCGCATCGCATGGTCAATATGCAGCTTGCGGGTGGCGCACTGCTGGATCTAGGAATCTATTCGCTAACGTGGGTGTTCTTGGTGCTGTATCACTTGCAACACCGCGCTGAGACGGCGGAGAAGAAGAAGCCGGTGGTGAAAGGGAGTATGAGTTTCTACCCGTCTACGGGCTGCGATGAAATGACGTCTATCATGCTCGATTTTCCCGGCGCGAGGGTGGGAGGGACGGACAAAGGCAATGGTGATGCCCACGCCCTCGCCCTAACAAATATCCGCGTCTCACACAACCCCAACGCCAAACACCCCTCCGCAGACCCAGTGCGTATACAAGGTACACTGGGGGACATCACGGTCGCGGGCCCGAGTTACCGGCCGGAAGCATACACGCTTGTTCCCGCGTGCAATGCGATTCGCGGACAGCTTGCGGACTTTGAGTTTGAGACGAAGAGGTTTGATATCCCGGGGGGTCATGGCATGTTTTGGGAGGCGGATGAGTGTGCGCGGTGTGTGCGGGACGGGAAGCTGGAGAGTGAGGTTATTGGGTGGGAAGAGACGGGGGTGGTTATGGAGGTTATGGATGAGGTGAGGAGGCAGGCGGGGTTGAAGTATCCCGAGGGACTTGAGAGCGTGGAGTATCCGCTCGAGGAGTTTGGGCTATAAGATGGGGAGACAGGGTTAGGAATTAGAGGGATAGATTGTTTGGAGCACTTTTGTATATTGAGTAGCTACGAGAGCAGCTAAACTGTGACATGGAAGTCGCCAGAGCAGCTTGCTATATATGCTAACTTTTGTCATGTTCTTCGAGCGAATACCCCTAACTTTTGTGTCGAGATTGACGATATACGTGATCGATCTCGC
Source organism: Phoma sp. XZ068 (assembly GCA_004835665.1). Classification (NCBI taxonomy): domain Eukaryota; kingdom Fungi; phylum Ascomycota; class Dothideomycetes; order Pleosporales; family Didymellaceae; genus Phoma; species Phoma sp. XZ068. The sequence goes on from RBKR01000001.1 coordinate 1,405,763, forward strand.
TATTTCGCCAATCTCTGATGTCTTTCACCAGCCAGGGAGACAGCCGTATAACAGAACCACGGGAGAGAAATGCCAATCCCCACCTAGCCAACCACCGTCGACACATCAGGCGGGATAGCAGGGAAGCTCGTCTTGACTGGGCCTGTAGGCAGGATGGGTGTGAATGTTGTGATTGTGAGCATCGTGGTCGGTGGAGGGTTGATCATCGTGCCGTTGGGGCAGTAGTGTCGGTAGCACGGGTCAGTAGTTGCTACAGAGTGATAAACGGACGAGACCGAGTGACGCTGGATAGGACCAAGGATGGGCAGAGAAGCATCGGGGGAGACGGGTTGACCAGGGCCGCGCCACCAGTCAATAGGTACACCGGCCTCACGCACCTTCTTCGCACCGGTGGTCACCGTTGGAGGAACGGACAAGGAGCTGTGCGTGGCGAAAGAAGGCACGTTGGGTGTTGGCACACCAGCGGGACAGTAGTGGCGATTGCAGTCGATGGTGTACGACTGAGTAGGATTGTGCTCTGGCTCCTTTGGAATTGCAGAGCCTCCGTCACAAGGCGCAGGCGTGGGAATGGGCAAGATGGAAGCGAGAGCTTCACCAGTCTGGCCAGGAGCGCTCACATCCGTCTCTGGTGGAAACAGGTCAGAGCGGATAGATAGAATGCCCATGGTCTCTTCACCAGTCTCCTCAGGGACTTGGGTTTGACCAGGGAAGTGAACATCGGGACGCGTGCTGAAGAACTCCGGGGGAGGGATCCGATGAGCAGCACCCAGCTGAGAGGCAATGCCAGTCTCAACAGGAACCTCACCGATAGACTTGGGCGTAGCACGAACAAAGTTCGCGACCTGACGCTGAGAACGCTGGCCGCCGTTGTGACCACACGGGTAACCATCGCGCCAGCACTCGACTGCGGTAGTGGGCTTGGGAAGGTACGTGTTTGACCGAACGGGAGGCGAGACAGAGATCGTTCCAACAGTTCGGGAGCTGCTGCGAACAGGTTCGTTGGCGGGCAGCGTGTACGCGGACGAGAACGTGTCGTACACTACAGGAGCTAAGCCAGTGCGATTATTCAGGATGAGTGGGTCATTACCATTCTGCGATACAACGCAGCTGGCAAAGCCGAAGGCGCTGAGCGCGATGTTGGTGACTTTCATGTTGTCTTGACACTTAGATGTGGTTGGGGTGGAATGTTGGGTGAGGTGGAGAGAACCGGCAAGGTCGAAAGGTCTTATATTTGAGTGCGCACTGGCGATATTAGAATGGCCTTCACCTGGTGTGTGAGAAGGGTTTGGCGACAAAGCTCAGGCGGTGAAAAGATGTGGCATAACGTAGAAGGCAAACGGAAAGAGCGAGGGGGAGGTGAAAGTGAAGGATCAAACGGGAATATATCAACAAGCGGTAAGTGGAGATGTAAATCTATGAAAGTTTATGAAAATCAGAAACCCTTGACAAGGGCAACGCCATTCTATGCACCTTCTACGAGACGATAGCGTCTTACTCTCTAAAATACACACACAGAACATAGGTCATCAGATTAAAAGATTCTTCGTGAAACCCTCCAATGCTGCCCGGTATTGCTGGCTGTACTCGATAGCGATCTGTTGATTGTACCAATTGTGCCTAGCGTTGTGGTCCGCTACCAGATTATGCGCCAACTCGTGACAGTAGGTGAAAAACCAGCTGTCCAGAGCTCGCAGCCTGCCCTCTCGGTCATCAAAGTTGGGCGCGTGCAGTGTCATGAACCAGGCCAGATTGAAGAACAGACTGCCGCTTAAGTTGAAAGCGACGGTGTTCGATTTCTTGTCCAGGAAGATGTTGACAGCCGCAGGGTTCACCTGGAAGATACCAGTCAAGCCGAAAATGAGGGGAAGAAAGCTTCTCAGCTGTGGCTGAAGATCTGCAGGCGGAGTAGCTTCATCGCGACCGTAGTAAATATCCACGTGCCTGCCATTGAACGGGACGGAGAATGCCTTGTGCAAGTTCTCCCATTGCTCACCGTTGCAGTAGCCGCCTCTGTCGAGCTCTGTCGGGTCCTGGTGGTGCTTGGTATTGATGTTTTGTTGCCCGGCTGGCCTGCATTCTTTAATCGCATTCTGGATGTTGGATTTCGTGGCTTGGATGTCCCGACTGATCTGAGGATCGTCGGTACCCTTGTTCTCAGGAGTCGGTGTTGGTGCGTTCTTGAAACCAAGTTTCTTTGCCCAGTTATTGATCAGACCGGTGTCCATTGACTGGCGATTGTTATGGTTGGCAAGCTCCATGGAGTTGTCTGGACTGTTGCCGAATGCACCAGGCATCTTGTTGGATTTCTCAGGAGTTGAAGGCCGTGCGTCATTTTCGGTGTCTCCTGCCTTGACGACAGCGGATTTTGCCTGTTCGGCCGCGCGTTGACGTTCCTCCTGCTCGTGATCTAGCTCTTGCTGCTTCGCAATACGAGCCTCGTGCTCCTTACGACGGAGGATACGCTCAACATTGATACCCTTCTGTTGCAATCTTCGTAGTGGTTCTGTCAGAATGCGCTCCAGAGCAATTGCATCGTTCTGCTTCGGTCGTGAAATTAACAACCTGACAAGTTCCTTCGATACTTCATACAGGTCGTACTTCGGTGTGATGCTCAAGACGTAGCCAGTAGCTCGCATCTTGAGGATGATGGCCGATTTCTTGGACGATGTTGCGACGTTGCGCTCTGCAAGCGAATAACGAATCGAGATATCGGATACGCAATGTACACTCAAATTCGATGCAAGCCATTTTGCATCGTGCCGAATAGCCTTCGATGAGCCATCCCGTTCGTACTCGTGAAGAAATAGCCGGGCGCGTTCTAAGATGTCCTTGCGCAAATGAATGGCAGGACTCTGATCGCGAGCTACAGCACCGATGGTCTGATTGGTCTTGACTAGGTCCGAGATCTTTGGGGCACCAAAGCGCGCATAGAATTCTTCAAGTACCTCTTCTTGTGGAGCCGCGATGATGTAGTCGCGGAACTTGGAGAGATGGTTGACATCGTCAATGATGACAATGTCTCTGGCGCTGTTCAACGACCACTCACGATGTACACCTGGCTCGTCAAAGTCGTCCAGGTCATCGTCTGCGGCCTCGTCCTTATGGGAATCTTCCTTGATGTCCCTATATCCGAGCAGTATTCTAGAAGCTACTAGCTTCTCAACCAGGGCCTTGTCCTTCCACAGCGCAGGTGCATGTTCAGCCAGCTTGCGGAGCAGATCGAGATATTTCTCTTGGCCAATGCTGTTGAGAAAGCGGGCTGGCTTGAAAGTCAGAAGTTCTGCTAGGTCACGAGTGCTAGGCTCGTGCTTCGCGCCGATCTTTAGCAGAAATGCTGTGGCTTCTGCACCGTAATGAACGTAGTCCAGAATACCTCGATACTCTTGATCATGGCCAACAAAAACGTGCTCTGGCGGATTGTAGTGGTGGATTCGCATCTCAGTCTTTCCAGTTTGTCGCTTTGAGCTGTCCTCAAAACCACTGCAGCTCGGATCGAGGTAGTATTTACGAAAGATGGGGACAATGTTGGCGGTTGACAGGCTGTTCATGAGTCCTCGAGACTGATCTAGCTCAGCTCCTCTACTAGCAAAGTAAGCAAACTGCATCTCCGCATCGCTTTTGCTTTTCGGTGGTGCCCTAAGCAGCTGTTGCACACATGGCGTAATCGCAGGGTCTCGCTTGACGCCAAGCTTTTCAGCATGAGGGCGAAGATCGGACCTCAGGATTGCGAAGCCCAAGCAAGCAGCATTCTCGTTCATGTAACATTGAAATGGCGCGACGAGATTCGGGAAGGGCGCCTGTTCTGTTGGCAGGATGGGAGCGGTGATTGCCGCGAATTTGGCTACTTCTGCACCGTAGTTGTTTTTGTAGTAATTTTGCAAGAAGTAATCCATGGCCAGAACGTAAAGCTGCTGGTCGCTTGCCAGCCCAGCACGATGCAAAATGTTCGCAATGGTGGTCGAGTCCGGCCATTGTTTTAATCCTAAGCGTAACAGGAGAGCCCCTTCCCGTAGATTGGGTTTGAACTCGAAAGGTATCTTGGCTTGCGTCAGACCGAGCGACAATATGGCTTGATCAGGAGCATAGAGCTCTGAGGCCTTGAACATCTGCCCCGGTTTGACAAGCCTTCCTTCACCCGGCAAGAAAGGTGTTTCCCGCAAGCGATCCAGGTCCTTCTTTGGTATCTCATCAATAACGGATGCAAAATACTTGATGAGATCCACATGGTTCCAAGATGCTTTGTCAGAGCCAGTGGCAGCATCGTTATTCCGCATTCTATCGAACACCATAGGTAGATCGATAGTCTTTCGGACACCCAACGCCAGCAGAAACTTCTCTTTTGAGCCAGCAAAAGGCTTCACTGTAGGCAGGTCATCGAACAACTTTACAGTGGAAAAGTACGATTCTTGTGGACGCCGCAACCCTACCTTGGTGGGCATGATGGTATGTGGCGTTAAGATTTTCACAACAGTCTCCTTTGCGGTGCCGTCAAGTTGTTCCCAACATTTCGACGCCAGACTAAGCACTGACAACGCCAAAGTCTCAGACGTGGTAAAATCTGCAAGTTGCGGTTGTGTTGTGAGATGACGAAGCCAACGAACCATGGATAGCTCGATCCAGCCAAACATCTGCAGCTGCTTGGCTGTCATGTTTTTGGTAAACACGAAGGGTATTGTGTCGGACGGTAATGGTAACGTTGGTGTGATCCTTGCTGGATTTACGTAAGTGCTGATGTCTCCGAGGGCGAGGATCCTGCCTGAGTTCTTATCTGGTTGGACATCAATATTCGCCACGGTGTTCTCGAATAAACTGCGCGATCCGGGGATATCAATTTCGCCATTCTCGAGCTTCTCACCACACCACCGTATGAACTCGCTCAACTCCTCCTCATTGAGGGCACGAGACTCTAGTCCTTGGCGAATATCCTGCATCGTGAGCTCAGTGATAAAGCCACGCCTATGTAAGCTGAGCATGAACGTGACTGCTTCAGTGGCTAGCTGCTGAGGTACCATGGGCACTTCGCCGAGGAAGCTCAATGTCTCCGCAGGCATGCGTACGTTCTTACTGGCCATAACACCCTTGGTCGAAAGAATTGCGATTGAGCGCTCCTTGGAGCAACTCCAGAAGGCTTCATCGATCTTCTCACCAAGTGATGTCGAGGGATGAGAGGCATTCGCTGTGTATTGCTGCAAGGTGTAGCTAGCCCTAGGGACCAATGCGTCGACTGTTTTCGCCTTGACGCTAGCCTGGATCTCTGCCATCTCGGAAACGTAAGATATGCGGCAAGCTAGACCAGCTACACGCAAGAGCTCGATATTCCATGTAGAGATGTATCGAGCATTCATGTCGACATTCTCACGCTCAACCGTCGGAATAAGTGATGGGGCTGATATATGGGCGAGGTAACCAGTTGTTTGAGCAGTTGGGAATCCGATAAAGATGCGCCCAGATTTCGTAGGTAGTACTTCCGCAAATATTTTCGCGGATAGTTCTGCAGTGCTACCAGAGCCAGTTGAGAGCATAGCGGATGGGTCCTGGTACGGCGATGTCAACAGCGCAATCTTCGTTGATTTGGGCGGCGACTTCTTCGTTGCTCGTTCAATTTCGGCAGCAAACTTCTGCGACACCTTCGTAGATGCTTCCACAGTATAGACCTGCAGGAAGATTGTGCCTTTGGATTCGCCTGCGATTGCTGAATCCGAGCTGAACTTCTCTGTTGATGCCGGCTTGACGACCTTTGAAGTGGGCTGCGGAGCTGGAGTTGAGAATTTTGAGAAGAAGCTCCTCAGTGTGGTGCCCGCATTGCGGACTTCCTGTTGTACCAGATCGGCAGCCCGTTTTGGAGGTAGCTGCGCTGAGGCCATCACATTCAGCCACTCCGCATCTATTTGAGAGTGTTGTCGAGTAACATGTGTTACGCGCATGAGACCACCCTCCGTCTCTGTTTTGAGACCAGGGGGCACTCGAATATCTTCAGGGGGTGAAATCTTCTTCGAGAAGGACGCAACCACGTAGTCATCTACATGCAATTCAATGCTCTCCAGTCCAACAAAGGTAAGACTAGTCGCCAAAAACTGACACAAGTTTGGTAGGTTGGGCAGTTTAGAAGGGCTGTAAGAAGGTGACGCCGGATTCGCTTGCCGATAGTCCAAAGAGAAAATGGTCATCGTTGTGTCGTGATCCGCCGGCACAGATGCTATCTTGGTGGAAAGCGTGTTGCCTTTCCAATAAAAGGCCATGGTCTTGTCTCCAGAGACCACGAAAGGCTCGTCACAGTCTGCGAACACGCTGTAGAAGCCCACGCCAAAAGCACCGATCTTGGTCTCATCCGGATTGCCATCTGCGATGCTCTTGAGCCGTTTCCAATCCGCGTCTGTGAACGGTTGACCGTTATTGGTCACCACGAGGCGCTTCAAAGTGTGGTTTTGAATGATATGTCTGAGAAGTACTGGGTCCTCGGCACCTTGAGGTGTTGGTATGCTTAACGAGGGGTCAGTCTCCAGTCTGATGGTGACGGTATTGGCTTTCGCGTCCGCAGCATTCTGGATTAACTCTCGTAATGTCGTGTGCTCGCTTGAGTATCGGGCTAGTACCTTGTCTATCAAAGCCCTGGTGTTGACCGTGACCTCGCTGTCGAAACCATCGGCCATCGTCTGGTTGCGCAACCGCGCAAAGTCTATCGAAGCCATGATGAAAGTTCGATGTGCTGACCGTGAAATATTCTTCTACCTAAATGCGCAAACCGTGAACTCCAAATGGCAAGATCGTTGCCACAGAACAAATGCTAAAGCTGGGTCCAAGGCCAGACTGCTCCAGCAGGTGTTGACACAAAGTTCGGCAAAAGGGATGACTGCTATAAGGAAAGGGGTGTCGGCACGAAGTTGAGTGTAGAGGTTTCTTGTATCAGCCTGGCTGGCAATCCCCGGATTATTCCTTTGAGGTGCAAGCGTGGCTGTGGCGAGGAGGCGCGTCGAAACAGCAGGAAGGCGAAAGAAGCGCTATTACAAAGCCCCAGATGATGCTACGCTATGCAAGAGTGAAGCAAGAATGAAAGAGGCGCAAAGTGATGTAGTGTTCGTTACGATAGATGTTGTATTATTTGACACGGTGAGGGTGTTTCGCGCTAAGCGAACCAAAGTAGCTAGTGCCACAGCGGTCATGGCGTTGCACTGGCCAAACCTCGTTGTCCATTTACACCGAGCGGGATTGCGATGCATCGAAAGGCCAACAACGTCCTCGACATACGGTAGAATATATTATCCTCGGCCGCCAGGTCACGCGCCAGACTCCGATGTGGCGATGGCAGCCGAGCCCCTCTCTCCGATGGACTTCATCGCCCCTGCGCGCATCAAAGCGCAGCTTCTCCCAGTTGGCCGTATCAAACGTTCGCGCTTTTTAGCATTCGTCGACCTTCTGCGTCAGCAATCTCTTGTCCGACTTGGAGATGTTAGCCCCGACCCTCGGCCAGACAGGAGTACGAACCCTTAACCCGCGCCTAAGGCCAGACAGTTACTGATCTTGGCGTCGTGCAGATATGTTCTCTCCTTTAGCATTTCCTAATGGAACACTTCTATATGACCTGTCCACATCACTGCCCTCAGCCTCGCAGTTGTCTTTATCACCTTTTGAGCAATTCCGCGAGCCACTTCTGGTGATTGGCGTTGCAGATGCGACTGAATATCCGTGGCTAGACAGGTCACGTGCTGATGAAGACAATCCGCCTGTCGAGCCAGCAGCCGATGATGAGGACGCACAGGAGTTGACCTCAGCAGCTGAAGATCTCCGAGAGCAGTTCCCAAAAGCATATCATCATTGTGTTATGGTTTTTGAATCCACATCCCAGTCTCGGCATCCTCTGCTGCCTCAAGAGTCGCTGTTAGTACCTCTGATGGCACAACTGAAAACGACGACTTTGAAGACTATCATGTGCGATCTCACTTCGACACTATTGGCAGAAATGACGACGCTCGCCCGATCGATGCAAGCTTTGCCAACCATTGCATCGCCCGCCTCACATAGCGGATCAGCAGACAATGCTCCTAGTTGGGCCAGTCCAGAATCTGGCACAGCACAGTTTCAAAGAAGAGCTTCACAAACGCCGATAGGAAGCAGGCCTGAATCGCCCGTGTCTGGTGCGCAACCAAAGGATTTGCATCGCATGTCACTGCCTGTGCTACCATCGTCATCCGGAGGACCTCTGTCGACAGACGATCCCAGAGCCGGCTCACCTTCCACGCAAGGAACTCGCACCCCTCCAACTACCTTTGATGAGATATCAGGCGTGAATACTCCAACTTCTCCACCTCGAAACAACACCTCTTCAAATAAACTGGCTAGAGATGCCAGCTCAGAGAGGGTGTCCATCCAAGGGTTTGGATCTGGTGGTGTTGGAGAGCGTGCGCGAAACAAAGGTCGAGGTCGAGTGAGCATCATTATCGGCTCCCTGTATATGTGCGCAGGACATTGGCACGAAGCTATGAGGGAGCTTACAGATGGTGCTACAAGAGCTCGAGCTTACAGTGATCACCTATGGCAAGCGAAAGCTCTCGAGAATATCATGGTGTGCTTGCTGTTATTTGCATGGTCGGGCATGGATTTTCAAGTCAGTCACTTGAATGTCAAGCTAAATTCAACGCTAACGCGAGCAGATACCTCAAATATGCTTCCCCATTTACGATAAATCGTCTTCCAAATCACCCGACCACACGCCATCGAACAGCGTGTCTGACATGTCCGCACCAGGACAGTCCTCTAGCCATGAAGTCGCTCTCGAAAGCCTCAACCATCTACTTCCCGACCTAGTAAACATGATTCTAAACATGTACAGTCGAGCGGCAAACTTTGCAGGTGAAGCCATGCCGCCATTGGCGCTCTCGGAGTGTGTCATTAGATTCTCCAAGCTACTAGCCGCCATGAACCTTTCTGCCGGGTATCTTGATTATGATGCGTTGCAGCACCTAGTTCGAAACACGCCATTTATACAAAAGCCAAGGTTATCAGTCCCGAGGTTGAGCGTTCACCCTACCCGAAATGACATCGCTACGATGTTATTCAGGGCTCTTCCTGGTCCAGTGGAGACGTCCGGAATGAATCCCACAGACCGAGTACTGGTACTGGCGGGTGTTGCATCTGTGCTGTCGTCTTTGGGCTTGCAGCGTAAGAAAGCAATTGTAATGAAAGAGTTCATCACATCATTAATACCGGGGTTGGTGCAAGCCCGAAAGATTGGGGCTGCAGAAATGGGTGTCCACCCTGCCGCTGGTCTCGCGGCACTCAACATGGTTGGTGGGCATCCATCCGGTGCTGGTGTTCTTAATCTTGGAGAAGCCGAAGTAGAGAACGGCATCGACGAGTTCCTTGGTCTGCTGGGGCGGATATACGGTATACCCAATTCGAAGGGCTCATTTTTTGACGCACCTGTTTCAGGAACACTGGACGCATCCCACGATGCGACTAGTCAGCGACTCATTGAACACATCCTGAAGATATCAACGTTGAAGTCATTTGGAAGCTTGAGCTTGAAGCTGGAGGTTCTGCGAATGTGTCTGAACTTCTGCGAAGCCTTGCCTGATTTCAATGGAGTCCTTCACTTTACCGCTCTGTTACTTCGCGTTGCTGGACCTGGCACAGCTCCAAGGCCGAACAGTACAGACGTGTTTGTGTCACTTCCGCGAGAAGAACAAGTCAGGTTGTTCTCAAACATATCGCGTACAGTTGCAGCGGCGAAGAAGCTTGGATTGCAGCATATGGAGACCGAATACTGGGACGATTTCCTGCTCCGCGGGCTCTTCATTTTGGAGGAGCCTATACCTCTGCGTTTAACACATCATCGCCCTGCCGAACTACAGCTGGAAAAGTCTGAGAAAGCAGGTCCTTTTCTCCACAACCCATGGATGAAAAAGCCACAGACTGCCGCGACTGAGACCGTCCTTGTCGCCAACGAGGACTATCGATTTGTTCTAGCACTGCAAAACCCTTACGACTTCGAGCTTGAGGTGCAGTCCCTGAGAATCGCAGCGGATGGGATTGAGTTTGTTGGCAGAGAAGAACATTTCCTTTTGGGTCCTTATCGAACCCAGAAATTCCAGATCACTGGCAAAGCACTTTCGCCGGGCTCAATGAAAATCATTGGGTGCTATATTAAAGTTATTGGCTGCCGGGAGCGCTTATTCCCCATCTTCCCGCAACCATGGAGGCCAACGAAGGAATCAAAGATGAAGCGGATAGGGCTTAAAGCTTGTCTAGGCGCACCGGCTTCTCGACCTTCGACTGCAGTCGACCCCACAATTGCAAAGCAGGCACCGTCTGCGCCCCAGCCGGAAACTTTGACCTTCAATGTTATCCATGATCAACCAATCATCGTTGTATCCAAGGTCTCGTTACCTCAATCAGCGCTTATGGTCCTTGAAGGAGAGCGCAAGCGATTCACAGTCACCGTCAAGAACACCTCCGCGACGACGGCAGTTGATTTTGTGCACATGACCTTCCAGGACTCTGCAACCACAGCCATGCAAGCAGCGATCACGGAGAAAGGTCTGCCTGCTGCCGAACTGCATGAGCTGGAGACGCAATTGGCACATTTCCCGTCCTTACATTGGTGCAGAGCTGATAGCGAAGAGTCCTTTGTTATTGCTCCTGGTGCGGAAGCCGAACTTGCTGTCGAAGTCGTTGGTCGCACTCGGCTGACAGATGCTGTCATCCAGATTGACTACGCTCACCTTGGCAAGCGGCGGTCGGAAGTGCAAGATCGATTCTTCACACGACAAGTGTCTGTACCCATATCGATCACAGTCAACGCAAGCGTTCAACTACAACGTCCAGACATAGTAGCTCTGTCCGACGACTTCGCATGGTCCAGTCAAAACGAACAGTCCGATGACAATATCACAACATTACCATCACCATCAGCCGCGCTCCTAGATAAGAACAGCACCCATTATCAGACCTTCTTCCAACACATGCGCACTATCGGCTATGGCGACGAATACTGTCTCCTCCTTCTCGACCTTCGCAACTCCTGGCCAAACCCTCTCACCATCACACTCCAGGTCCGCCCATCCCCATCCACCCCCAACGACACCGAGTCCGACAGTTGGGACAATGCCTACACCGTCACCGAGGTAATCCAACCTGGCCACGTGCACCGCATTGCTATCGTCCTGCCCCGGATCTACCTCCCAGACCCACATGCCACCGTCCCCTCCCTCAACCCAGCAAACCAACGCCAATTCGTCGTCAGCACGTCCAAGATCTCGCCCGAGACCGAGCGCGCAAGCAGAGAAGCATTCTGGTACCGCCACACTATGCTACAGTTCGTACGTGGCAACTGGAAAGAAGAAGGAAGTGGACGACACGGTGACATCGAACTACGCGGAATACGATTCTCAAGCCGAATGGTCGAAGCCATCAAACTCGACGACCTGCAAGTCGAGATGGGTCTTGTTTCCGACTATCCAGGCGATAGCGAAACAGTGAAGCAGCTCGGCAGGCGCAAGTTCGAGGTCCGCGTCGACGACTTTCTCACGCTGAAAACAAGTGTCAAGAATCGCAGTCCCCACCCTATCTCGCCCTTGTTGAGACTGCAGCCGTATCTTGCGGGCTTGCCGCATAGTCTCGCGCTCGACCTTGATAAACGACTGTCCTGGACTGGCGTCCTGCAAGTCAAACTCCCTGTTATTCCACCTGGCGAGGCCGTGGAGTCTGAGTTGGGCATTGTGGCACTGTGTAGTGGGGAGTTTGAGGTTGGTGCTACGGTTGATGAGGCGGAGATTGTCAAGGCAGAGGGAGCAGTTGAAGGGGACGGAGCGAGGAAGAGGAGTAACACGCAGCTTTTGCAGGGAGGCGATGTATTGGGGGAGCCGAAGTTGAGGAGCTGGCATTTGAGGGAGCCATGTACGATTGTTGCGAGGAGAGGGGATGAGTGAGAGGAAGTAGAGGAGTAGGTAGTCATAGAATACAATTCTGTATATTGATGCTGCTATGTCACCTTGCTCGTATTCTCTCGAGTCTGAACTAGATACTCACAATCACCAACAAGAATCAGCAAAAAGACCCAATCTGGCATGACCTACACAATGCGGGGAACACAACCCATCACCCTACTCATTCGCATCTGCATCTGCCACCAAAGGCATCAAGGTCAACGCCCGCATCCGCCTCTCCATATCCCCCAACTCCCTCACCACCTCCACCCTACCAACCCAATGCCCCCCATCAAGCCCCTCAACACCCATCCCCCACCCCCTCAAATCAACCTCACACTCCCCAAAGACAACCTCCTCCAACGTCGCTGCCATCCCCGCATCCCTCACAACATCCGCCCACACACCCGGCAGCGCAACACACCTCCTAAACTCCAGCACCTCCAATCCAAACCCATGGAACTGAGAGAGAAAAGGCCTCAGCGGTATCTTAGGTAGTTCCACATCTACAATCGCCAGGTGCTGGATCCGCGTGCTCCGTCCACGGAATGCGAAGAATACGTTACCGAGACGTATCATTGACGCTGGTGGTATGGCGTGCAGAGTTACGTTGTGCAGGTATGTGGCGCATGCGGCGCGGATGACGGGTTGGAGGCCGGTGGATTGATAGGGGCCTGTGGGCATGAGGCCGGTGATGTGGATGTGATTGGCGAAGGTGGTCATTGTGGAGGTGGGGGAGAAGTGGATTGCGTTGGGGCCGAATAGGTGGGTGTATGCAGTGAGGAGTTGGTCGTTTAAGAGGCGGGGGTTTAAGTTTATGCGTTGGGTATAGTCTAGGATTATACCCCGTGCGGAGAGGGAGAGGGCGAGGGTTAGTGTCATGGTGTGGCGGCAGTTGAGATCGTAGAGGATGCTTAGGGCGGACTCGAGGCTGTAAACTTGGGGGAGAGGGAGATGGAGAGCGTCTTGGTCTGGTGATTGGACGCCGTAGGCTGAGCGTAGGGGATCGAATTGCGTGGTGTCTTCCCAGTCTACCGTTGGATCTGGCGTGTCGTTAAATGGGAGCTGTGTGATTGTGATGTTTTCGATGTTTGGAAGTGCATTCAGACCGCTTACCAGTGTCTTGCGCATGTACGAGTATGCCCGTAGGTATATACAGGGTAATTGTACTTGGCTAGGTAGGAACGATTCTGCCAATTCCTTCAGTCCGTATGGTGTCAAGATATGGATAGTTACGTTCTTGACCTTCGCTAGCAGATGCTTCGAGGCGTAGTTATCCGCTATGAACTTTTCGAGGCGCTTCAGGCCAGCTTTCGAGCAAGTCACAACGATCGAGTCAAACGCATCGTTGAATTGATCCTGGGTTTTGGTTGCGAGTTGTTGATCAGTGTGTCGAAGAGCAATAGTGTCGTTGCGCGTGAGCGAGCCGCAGATATTGGCGATAAGCTCTCGAGGAAGATCGTTGAGATTCGCCATTTCGTATGTGTCAGCGGAGCTTGGTTGATCTTGTTCTTGAATAGTCAGACAGGAGAGATGTTTCTTCACTCTTTTATACCAGGGATGGATGGCACATTCTGTGCTATAGCCGCGTACTTGGTGAAAGTCGCTACATTGTGGAGTTAAATGCTACTGCCCGCCCGCACAATGTGAAAGGTTGACAGTTGTTTTTTCACCTTGACTTACACACAGCTTCAAGAAGAGATGGAAATGGTGGCGTCCAGGCCATGCACATCACGGCTAAAAATAATCAATCTCAATTCGCAAAGCTACGAAGAAACAACGCAGATGGTGCAGGACTACTGCAGTCCACCAGGTATACCCAAAGCGCCAGCTCATATCCAATCGTCCATGACATACGTCGGTATTGTCCAATGCTTCTCAAACACCATGAACACCAGAAATGCACACTTGTATCGACTCAGACCTCAAACCTTCCCCTTCCACGCCCGTTGACCTCATCACCGAACAGTCGACCAGCATCAACGCAGTATCTCGCCTCGCCCTGACCATCGCTTCCAACTTCACTCCCCCAGCAGACTAGCACGGCGTCCAGAATACCGCCCAGAACACCTTCCATCGCGCCCAATGCGCCCCAACCGATCGCTGCACTGATGATGCCGACTACGTAAGCGTACAGACTGCCTTTGTACGGCACGGTCTCGTTGCTGATCTGGAGCATCCTCGCCGTGGACACCCAGCCTCCAAAACCAAGTGTGATGGTGATCAGCCAGCGGATGGCGTGTAGCAGAAGCTTGGCCAAGCGGTAGGACTGGATCGAAGGCCGGCCATGGTTCTTGAACGAGCTTGGGCCAAGGGTCGTTGTCGGCGACACCGCGGAGATGAAGTTCATCTGCGAGAGGCCACGTGCGGCTTGGTTGAGAGGAACACCATGGATTGACGCGAAGGTCAGCGTGAGCGGGTTCGTCAAAGCGGCGATCGGTGTCGGCACGATGGAGTAGGCGCACATTGCGATCATGCCAGCAATACGTCGAGGTAAGATGATCAAAGGCAGCCGTACTGCAAGCGAGATCAAGGTCGAGAGACAGATCGTGCCGGCCATGGTGTATGACGCATGTGTTAGCGAAGCCTGCACAACGGTCGAGGCCGGCGGTGTCGGTGTCGTGTTGCGGTGGAAGTACCATTGAGAAACGGTAGCTGCTGTTGTCGCTCGCTGTACACCTGCAATAACGCCCAAAGTCCAGAAGTAGTTCAAGAAGAACGCTATTCCAAGCCACCATGTGCTAGCATCCACGATCCATCGCGATTTGTTGCTTGCGAAGTGACCTCCAAGAAACAGTCTTGTGAACATGAGAATCCAGAGCCATGACCAGAGCATCACCGCAGCGAGTGCTGCAACGCCGACCATCAGAAGCGGTGCTTGAGCTCTGAGAATATCACTGGAGAACTCCAACATACCAATAGCCTTGTGCAGTGAGTGTCGTCCCTTGAATGCTGTGTAGACCCAGAAGACAGCCAGGATTAGGGGACCGAAGGACAGCCAGCGCATTGCCTTGTCTTGCGCGCTGTTGCCGTGCCACGAGCCCTTCAGACTTGAGATGAAAGGGTACAGCCAGAAAGAAAACGAGATGACCGGTACTGCAACGAGCATCAGGTAGACCAGAGGGCGAGCGAAAGACCGTAGTAAGGATAGCCACAGTAGCCCAACTATAACGGATACAAGCGAGTATATTCCGATGAGGTGGAACGACGAGTGGAGGACGGTGTAAACTGTATCTCCAAGCGGGTTCTTCTTGCCCGGCGGTGACTCCTGCAAGAAGGATATGAACCATATGCCGATCATAGCACATTGCACTATGACGAAGAGTTCAGCCCAGAAGAAGTTGTGTCTTGGAGGGCTGGTAGGATTCTCTGGCACCAGATCTGGCACGGTCTGGCGGTCGGGGCTAATTGATCGCGGACGCTCGAGCAGTACATCCTCGTCGGTTTCTTCCGGTATTGGCAGCGTTGTTCGGAGTGGGCTGCGAAGGCGTTTGTTTCTCGGCATGTTTCGAAACTGCTGGTACGAGGGTGGCGGGTCGTCCTTGTGGTCGAAGGCCTCCTGTCTGTCCAGCTCTTCTATGCTGCCCCGTTCTGTTGAGGCAAGCTCTACATCCACAAGCCTCCCGTTCCCTCTACTGCTTGGTTCGGTTGACTCGGACAAAGGCACGCTTGAATCCCGCTCTTCGTCATCGAGTCCTGTCACGGTGGTCGAGCGCCCTCGAGCTGGCTTATCGCCTTTCCATGAGCTCTTTATCCCTCTGCCTAGCCCGTAATCTGGGGCATCGTTCTCGTCTCGGTCCCCTTCTATTGTGTGGTCTGATCGGTGTACGCCGTCGTCGTCGACTTCAGACGACTCGGAGAGGTTGCTTGCGCCGAACTGCCGCCGTGACCGTTGCAGGGCGTAGTGATCGGCCAACTCGCGGTCGTGCTCGACGTGGTCGTCCTCTTCTCGGAAATCGTCGGTCGCTGAGTAGAAGAGTGGTGCAGGGGCGTTTGATGTGCGCGATGCAAAAGCAAAGCGCGACATAGCCTGGGAGTTGTACGGGTTCGGCATGTTGCGGCGCTGGAGGTATGCTTGGGCTGCGCGCGACGACGGCCGCTGGCGGTCTGAAGGGTTGCGGGCGAAGGTCGACTCGGGCTGGCCCAGTGACAGCCGCGACTGCGACTGGGATAGAAACTTAGAGGCATCTGTGCAGCACGCCTGTCAGTCACACGAGCTCCCAGGCACGTTCAAGACAGAGGCGCCGGCGCCCGTCACATGTACCTGATAAGGCGCGGGGAGGCTTACATTCTGAAAACATGACGGGTTAGATGGATCGAGGGAGGGTTTGGGGGCCTGCACAGCTTCTCACAGGCTGCCTAGGCGGATTTATCGCGGGTGCAGCCTTGAGGCGTGGTTGACTCAGGTCCGCTGGAGCAGTCGGTGAGGCGGTAGGGCGGCCGGCCGACAGTGAGGCAGCAAGCGGATGACGCAACCGCGAGACATGCAGCTGCTTGCACAGAGTGGCGCGTGTGGCTGCCCAGGAGAATATGGGAACAAGAAATCTCAGGTGTAAGAATAAGCAGAGAGCACGATACAGCCTCTGGGCGGGAGGTACTGCGCGCTGTACCATCTAGCTGGAGCACCTGCGCCATCACCCGCGCCAAGCCACCGACGCTAGGCTATCGATTATGCATCACCGGTTATCTCCAACGTCACGGTGCGCTCAGGATGCTCGTCACGAGATGGGCAGAGCCTACATTCTTCAACCAGGGAGTACAATGCGTCAGACGTGCGGACGAGATCGGCGTCATTTCCTGTGTCAAGGATAGTTTATGGCAGCCACCGTTGAGCGTAGTCTACGCAAGCTTAGGCGCTGCTTCTATGGACCTTCATATTCAACAGCAGCAGCTGTATGATATCGTGAATGATGGTACCGCTGCCTGCTACTGTTATTATACAGAATAAAGTCTGTTGTGCACGTTGCATGGGTCGTGCAGAATCTTTGCCATTCGCCAGAACAACGTCTCAAGACGTGACGTCCAGGTCGGTGGAGCACACGGCAGGAGCTATGATCGCATCGCAGGCCACGCCTTTCGACCCTGCAATCAACACAACCTCGACCCCAAACCCCCACAGTACATACCAGCAGTTTGGACAGCTAAAAAGCACACTGTCCTGACTTTTACGTCTACGACAAACACTCCGACGCCTTGAAAGCCTTACACCGCCCCGATTGCTCTGCGCAACAGCACGAGCGTGCGCATAGCTTATCTCCATACCTCCGCACCCCATCCCGCGGAATCCACTCCCGCAAATGGCGCAACCATGGGACTACATTGCTAAGATCGTGTCGCTGGGCGACTCCGGCTGTGGCAAGTCTAGTGTGCGTGGCATCCACCCTTCCCTCGAAATGTAGTACTGACCGCCAACAGCTCACAGTCCGCCTCTGCGAAGGCCGCTTCTCCCCCCACCACGATGTGACCATTGGTGTCGAATTCGGATCGCGCATCGTTCCCGTAGGACCACCCGCCTCGCATTCGCTGAGTATCAACAACCCCGCAAAAGCAGAGCCTCCACCATCGCCATCGAAGAAGGATCCACAACAGAAGCACATGAAACTCTCGCTGTGGGACACGGCCGGGCAGGAAACATACAAAAGCATAACAAGAAGCTACTTCCGGGGCGCATCAGGAGCTCTCCTCGTCTTCGATATCTCGCGCAAGAACACCTTTCTCAGTGCAACGAGCTGGCTGCACGACCTGCGACAGATTGCGGAAGAGGGTATTGTCGTGGTTCTCGTAGGAAACAAGAGTGATCTGGCACCCTCGTCCACAGTATCAGAATCAGAAGCAGACAACAAGAGACAAGTCACAAAAGAAGAAGCCGAGGAGTGGTGCAAAGCAAATGGCGTCATGCAGTACGTCGAGACGTCAGCCAAGAGTGGAGAAGGCGTCGAGAGAGCATTCTTGGAAGTAGCGGAGAGAATATATCAAAACATCGAGGCAGGCAGATACGACCTCAACGACAGGAGAAGTGGCGTCAAGGGCCCCGGAGCAGGTGGCGGTAATCGCGCTGGAATCAGCCTGGGCATGAACGACGCCGCCAAGAAAGGCAAACAGCAAGGCTGGGGAGGCTGCTGCTAGGCAGGCAGTAAACATATGATTGTCTTTGCAGCGCTGTTTTGACCGACTGTTTCTTGGTGCCCGGACGCAGATATCTATCCGACATGTAACTGCACTTGGATTGCATTTGCTCGGCGTCTGCTGCACTTACTTTGTTCATTGGACATATATTAATAGAGCTTTTATACGCAGCCCTTTCGACTTTCCTAAGCAAGTGATAAATGTCCATACATCAGTCTATGTAGTTTGGCAGCGGATAAGTATGTATAATAGCAAGACCCGCACAACAAATGTTCGTAGACCTGTCATTGTCACATATGTCAACCTGCCCACCATCCAATGCCTATTTCTAACTGAGCATACAAAGTCACTACTCAACGATAAAGAAGTTGCTAGAATGTTGAGCATCGATGACGGCTAGCGTACCTTCCTAATTAGGTAACGCGTATGTCACTCTTCAACGTCAAGGGCGTGTTTGCATGTACATTTTCTCGCATCGCAACAATAAATCTAGCGGCTTCTGACTCAATTGAGGGAGAGTCTGCTATAAAAATAACAAAAGTCTCCCTTTGCATGTGCAGTCATCAACGATCAATCCAAGCTCTTCTCAACCTCCACGGCTCCAGAATCGCCCATTTAATACCGAAACCCAACATCAACTTTCTCAAGTCCAGACCTCGATTCCACAGCACCATGGCCGAACCAATCCTCCCCTCCACGAAAACAGAAGCCCTCTACCAAAAAGACGGACACCTATACACTCACACTTCCCCCATCAGCACCATCCAACCCCTCTCCACCCTCCCACAAGACGCCCAGGCCCTCTTCAAAGTCCCAACCGACACATCAGAACCGTACATCCTCACGACTCCATCCACCATCTTCCACGCCCAGGGCGGCGGCCAGCCCTCAGACACCGGCACCATCACCGCCTCAGACGGCACCATTTTCACCGTGCACCAAGTACGAAAAGTAGACCCTTGCATCCTCCACATGGGCACATTCACCGCCTCCCAATTCGCCACCAGCAGCGAAGTCCAGGGAAAGCAGGACATCGACATCGCAAAACGCACACTCCACTCGCGGATCCACACAGCAGGCCACATTATCGGTCTCGCCGCCGCCGCCCTGAAGAAAGAAGGTATTCTCCCCCCGGACCTCGTCGACGGAAAAGCTTCGCACTACCCTGGCGCCGCGTTCGTCGAGTTCTCAGGCCTGATTCCCTCTGACCTTAAGCCCGCGCTGCAGGCGAAAACAGACGAGCTAGTTGCGCTCGATCTCCCCGTGCGGATCCACTTCTGGGATGAAGAAAGGGCAAGGCGGGAGTGTACGGGTGTGCTGGAGAGTTTCAAGCAGGATGATGAGGGGGTGAGGGTTGTGGAGATTGGTGAGGCGGGGAGTTATCCGTGTGGGGGGACGCATGTGAGGAGTACGAAGGGGTGTGGGAGGGTGGTGTTGCGGAATGTGAAGAGGCAGAAGGGGATTACGAAGGTGAGTTATGAGGTGCAGGATGTGTAGATGGTGGAGAGGGAGGGTGTATAGATGGAAATTAGATGGGAAGAATGTATCCACGAGCATGGCTAGACTGAGACTTTGTTGAACGAGCACGACACAAGTGCGGCTCTATTGAAATTTTGATGCGAATCGCTATGCCATCTAGCAAAACTCCTCCACTATTTTCCTGG
Source organism: Phoma sp. XZ068 (assembly GCA_004835665.1). Taxonomy (NCBI): domain Eukaryota; kingdom Fungi; phylum Ascomycota; class Dothideomycetes; order Pleosporales; family Didymellaceae; genus Phoma; species Phoma sp. XZ068. Next base: position 1,425,474 of record RBKR01000001.1, read on the forward strand.
TATCATATCAAGTGCAAATCCTCTATCCAGCCCCCAACCCAACGTGCTTGCAGAACCTAGTTGAGGTACAATGACAAAGCCTGCTGCAGCTCAGGAGTGAGCCTCTCCTGCACCAACTTCACAACCTTGCCACCGTGCCGGCTGTTCGCATCCTTCAGGTACTGTCCAACCCACTGCTTGACATCGGTGATCTCTGGGAAGGGGTCACGGGGCGCCTTCTTGCATGTGTTGAGCTGGGTGAAGCCGACGCCAAAGCCGACTTCATCAACATCCGCATCGGGGATCAAGTCGTCAGCTGTGTTCGGGACGGGTGGGTTGACGAGGAGCTCGAGCAGTCGCTGTGTGGTGAGACCCCAGCCCTTGGGGTAACGGTCGACAAAGGCCTGTGACTCGCCGAGGGTCTTTGTGAACGACACGACGGCAGTCTTGCGATCAGTGGGCCTGGCAAGCTTCTGGGTGTCCGGGAGGATGACTGTCAGGTAGATAGGCTTGAAGACGCTGCACAGAAATAAGTAACCGTCAATTATTAACATAGATGAATCACTTACTCATGCTGAACCTGGTCAGTGACAGAGATGTAGAAGTCTGCACCAAGGCCCTTGTCTTGTCGCGCGGAAACGAGGTGGTAGAAGGCAATGAAGCGCTGCTGGAAGTTTTCTGTCTTCATGTTGGACAGCCTCTGCAACATCAGCTGGAGGATGGTGACGAAGTATGGCTGCAGAGCCTCAACGGGGACGAAAGTGACAACGGCCTCGATGAGCTCGAAAGCATGCGACTCATGCGCCTTGGTGGAGATGAGCTTCTGGAAGATACCCAGGATTGGCTCTACCTGCTTGTCGGCAACAATGCGCTGTGCATCGCGAGTGATCATGGCGCTAAGCAGGCGAGCAAGCGCAGGCACGTTACCGCGCTGCTCCCAGACGGCACCTTGGATGATGATGGAAAACAGGCTTCGGTAGTAGTCGGTCAACTGGCCGGATGGGTTGGCTTCCAACAGGGCCGAGAAAAGTTGGAAAATGTAGGGCGAGAACTCCTCGATGCCCTCCGACAAGCAAGCCGCAAATGGCTCGTACAGCTTGGTCTCGAATGCCTCGGGGTGGCTTGGTGCAGCGAAGCGGATAAGAGCACCGAGACCCTCGAAGAGGTAGTACTGGAAGCGGGGGTTGCTAGGGTTGTGCCTGATGACCTTGATGATAGCGATGAAGTTCATCAAGATGTTCTCGCAGATGGGCAGCACGCCATCCCGAATGAAGATGAGTACGCGCATGACGCACTTCATGAGGAACTCGTTCTCCTGGATCTTCTCGGGGGCAGAGTTCTTGGTGATGAGCTTGAACAAGTGTGTCAGAAGATCCCTTGATGAGCCTACAACATCGCCCTTGGGGATGATGGGTTGGCGGTTGTCATCAGTCATGAACAAGACCCGCTCGACAGCGATGGCTGCGTATGTGTGGATGACGTAGTTGTCGTTCCCGAGGTTGTTGACGAGGAGTGGGAACGCGGCGCGCCAGAGGTCAGGTGAAAGCTGGCTGCGGAAGACGTAGAGGTACTTGATGGCGTCGACCTTCAAGATTGCCTCTGCATCAGCCGCTTGCAGGTCGGAGGCGATGTGCTTCTGGAAGAAATCCAAGACGTTGACGTTCTCGTTGACGCTGAGGATACCCTGAGCAGCCGTCGCGGTTCCCTTGGCAGCAATGGCAGTGAAGAGGTATACGGCCGTGTCCTTGGACTTCCAGTTGTTCGCAGGATCCTGGGCGTAGTTCTGGAGGTAGGCGTCGACGTATGTTTGTGATGTGCTGGTGACGAGGCCTTCAAACTTGGACATCAACTGGCGGAGGAAGTTGGTCGCTGCTCGGCGGCGGGTGTCGTTGTCCGAACCTTCCAAGTCTCTCCTGATGAACTCGATGGGCTCGTCCTCGAACAGCTCAACATCCGACTCGCGCAGTGTCAGATTGGGCAGGATAACCTTCTCAATGACCTGAACCAAGACCGACTGGTTGTTGAAGTTCTCGGCGTGCTGTGTAGAGGCCACCGCAGTGAGGAACTGGAGCGCCTTGCTGACCAAGATGTCGTACTTTGTCTCCAGACCGACTGTCATGAGGAAGGACCACGACGTCTCGATGAAGGGGCCGAGCTGGGCTCCAAATGCATCCTCGTACTTTTGAATGTACAGCATCAGGGCCTCAAAGATGCCAGCCCTGACATACTCCTGCGGCCCTGACTCGTCATCCTCGGAGGTGTGCAGCGAAGGGTTGTCGTAGGTGAGGTACTTGTGGAGGACGGCGGAGATGGCGGCGATGTTGTCCTCGAAGACGGGCGGCAGGTCCTGGCACGACAGGTCGTAGAAGAGCTTCATGATCAGGTCGAGGGTGGTGAAGGCGCTCTTCAGGGCCTCGGGGTTGCCCTGCGACTGTGTGATGAGGTTGTCGGTGTTCTGCAGCAGGGTGAGGAAGGGGGTGCTGAACTTGGACAGGACGTGGTTGATCTCGGTGAAGAGCTCGTCGGAGCGGAACAGCGGGCGCCATCGCTTGAAGATGGAGTGTGCGACGCGCAGGACGCCGTTGTTGATGGTCGAGTTGTCGGGGGTGAGGCGCGAGATGAGGTCGTCGACGAGCGTGTCCCAGCGCTCCCAGAAGTCGCTGTCGGCGATGGCGCTGATGGCCTCGCCGAGCTGGGCCTGCAGGCTGGGGGGCACCGAGACCATCAGGCCAATCAGCTCGCGCTTGATGGCGACGACCTCGTCCTGCGGCAGCTTGTAGTTGCCATCCTCGTCGACCCAGTTGCGCTTGATGAAGTTCTTGAAGTAGAGGGCGCTGGCGAGCCGTATTGTGGCGGGGAACGAGTCGGTGGCGACGATGTGGAGGAGCGAGAGCGAGAAGTTGGGCTTGGCCTGTTCCTGGGTGATGGCCTGCTCGGCTGGGGGGCGTTAGCGGTGTCCAGTGCAAGCAGTGCGTGTGTATGTGCTGCATGTGCAGGCAGCGAGGGGCAGTAAACAGAGCGAGCGGCCCACCTTGCTTGTTCTGGCGGGGGTCCAGGCTGGCCTCGAGCAGCTTGGAGAGCGTGGGGATGTCGGCGGCCATGGTGACGGCGGGACAGCAGGAGGGGGCCGGGGGGTGAGGGCGGAGAGACGGCGCTGGGTGCTGTGCAGCGGTGCAGCTGTGCAAAAAGCTCGAAATGTTTGGCGCGGTTGCTGTTTGGCCGGGCCCGCTCCTGGTTGGCGCAGGCGCGCGGGAGTGGCAGCGTAGCCCGCTTAGCTCTGCCGCAACCCCAGATTCTGGGCCAGGATGGGATTTTCGCAGCCGTCGCCCATCATCTGACTGCCCGCCGCCCGCCGCCCGCCTGCTTCCTGCCATGGCTGCCCTGCGCCCGTAGACAATCGCAGACAACCCCCCTCTGCCCCCAGCGCACCGCCTCACCCGCCCGCCTCGCCCTCGCGCACCGCATGGGCAGCTTCCTCACCCCCGCCCGCCCGCCGCCGCCTCGCGCCCATGACCGACACCACGCGCCTGCGCCCCTGCTGCGAACTCCTCTCCCCGCCGCCCCTGCCCGCCAGCCCGTAGCTGCAGCGCCGCCTTCACCTCGCGCCCCCCAGCGCGACTGTGGCGCGAATGCCTCCCCCGGCCGACAATGTCCCTCGCACGCCCGACCGCCGAGCCTCGTCGTATGACATCCTCAATGCCTTCCGCAGGCTCACCGGCAGCAAACCGCGCGGCGACTCGCTCCCTCCTCCTGCGCCAGTGAACCCCGTGCGTGCGCTGTCTGTGGGCTCAGTCCCACCTTCCTCCATGGCGAGCGTCCCTTCAGCCGACGATAGCCTGCAGCGCATCACCCAGTTCGCCAGCGACACCGTCCACCCAGACGTGACAGGAGGGCCGCCAGAGCTGCCTGAGCTGATCGAGCAGCTGGGCAGGAGCCGTCCATTCCTCGAGAGAGCCGAAGCGGTCGAGAAGATATGCAGGATCCTGGAGGAATACCCCCTGCAGAACATGCTGGGCCTCTGGTCTGTCGCCAGTGATCTGGTCCTGCCTGAGCAGCCGGATGAAGTGGCCACGCCCGGCTACAAGCTTCTCAAGAGCGTCTCGCGTGACCCCAAGTTGACCCCAGTCGAGCGCGCCATCATCTTCGACGCAGCCGGCTACCGCCAGACCACACGGTGCTTCCAGTGGCGTCTCGAGACCATCTCGACCCTCACAAATGGCGGCAAGAACATTGCTGCCTGCGAATCCGCCATTGTACCATTTATCCTGAATGCGCTCGATGTGTGCTTCAAAGCAAGCCGTGATGCCTTCAACTCGAACCGAAAGGCCAATGGCAAGCGTAGCGCGGACAAACCTCTGCAAGAGACCGAGAATCTAGGCCGCATCTTCCAATATGCCACCGACGTCTGCAAATTCAATGCCAGAATCCTCACCGACAGCGACTTGGAGCAGATACTCGAACGAGCCATGCACATTTGTCAGAACACCACCCAGGAAACCGACATGGAAAACTGCATAAAGCTCTTCGACACCATCATCACATATGTTCACATCCCCATGAACGCTCTCAAACCTAGTCTGGAAGTCCTCTGCGCAATTCATAGGCAGATTGCCAGCCTTGAACGACAGACGTGGAACACATTAAGCAATCTCTTCAGATCGCATATTGGCCAAGCGGCCATCATGTCGCTCTTGCACACTCTCAAGGATGGGCCATCGATCAAGAACCGACAGAGCAGCCTGTATAGGGGGACTATGCAAGTCCTGCACAAGCTAGTAATGGAGGATGGACAGGGTGATCTACCAAAGGTCCCCATGTCGCTCATCTTCCCGGCCCTCAAGGCTTCCATCACAGAGCCGCATGCGACACAAGAGACGTTCGTCATCGACCTCATAGATTCGATCCTGTCACAAGACACCATGAGGGATACCATAATTGCTGAGGCAGACTTGAGCGATATGCTAGAAATCATACGTGTTTGCGCCGAGCGAGACGACGATCGTCACCGAGCTGAGTTGACTGGATCTGAGGAGAAGAGAAGCGCTGGTGACAAGGATCCTCATCCGTCCGCAAACCCTGCTTTGGAACATGACAATGCCAAGAACGGTCAGTATTGTTCCATCTTTGACGTGGGCATCGTGCTAACTTGCTCAGGCAAAACAAATACAGCCGTGTCTCCAGGAGGCTATGATGAGGACGTTTGCCCCCACGATGACAATCCTGCTCTCCGATCGAGCGGGATTGAATTCATTCGCCGCTCCGAAGAAAATAACATCTACCAGGTGCTTGTTAAATTGGAGCATATCAGCAGTACTATGGACCATGTTCAAAAGGAAGGGGTCATGCAACTGTTCCTACACTGTGCGAATCGCCTGAGCGATCCTATCTCCGAGAAGATGATTCAATATTTCGCAGAAGAGCGATTCCTTAACCCATCCAACAGCGACTGGCTAGATGTGTCTCGTAATGTTGCAGCGAAGACTCTGCATGACACGACCAGGCCGAACGCTGTCCGACTCTTGGCAATCAAGACGTTAAGGGATACTCACGATGCCGTAGAGCTACTCTGCACGAACGACGTAGCTGCTCAAAGTGCTGCGATATTGCTCGACAGGATCGAGGTCGAAGACAACATTCAGGTTCTTGAGGCACTTGTTGACTTTGCCATCGATGTCGCCGGCAGGGCGCAGCTGGACCGATTCGTAGAAATCCTGGGAGTGCTACAAAAGAAGATGGACCGACCACGAGCATCGACCACACCCTCCTCACAGTCTTGGGCATCACATACGTTCGTGCCAAAGACCGACGCACAATGCGGTTCTTGCTGTGATGTCATAGCTGTTGCCTTTGTGCGACTGTTCATTCGCAGCTTTACCCATGCGGCACAAAAGACGCGAATCCTGTATAATACCATACGAGGGATCGCAGGCAACGACAAGTACGATAACGAGTCCAGATTAACTGCTCTCAGACTACTCTTCAGGTTGCGTGCTGATGCACGCCACGCACTTGTCATCAACCCGTCGTCAGAAGGCGAGCGAATGGCGGCCGAGCTGTGCCGTACCGAAGAGACAGCTGTCGCGACTGAAAAGTCTGATGGATCTATTTCAACCGATCATGGACGATCCGAAGATGCATCTTCATGGCGCGAGCCACGCAAAATCTCGGGTTCCAGCCCACATGCGTCTCTTAACCGACAGACCGGACGTGCGACTGCTGCAGCTGGTCGTCTTGCGAAACCCATTGCTCCGTTGTGGATGTACCCTGGACCCAAAGGTCTACCTGAACAACCCCCTTCTGAACCTAGCCGTGCCGTGTTCTCCCACATCGATGCCAGCAAATACCCTCTCAGCGACGACATCCACGATATGGAGATCACTCTGTGGCTGGAGCTGATAATCTCTCTCTTGCAAAGGCCACCCGATTGGGAGATCTACAGCTACGTTTTGGTTCACCTGGGACCACAGCTGTCAAACCAAGCTCTGGTACGAAGCTGCGTGGTGCAACTACAAATGCTCAGAAGCGTTCTCTGCGAGCAAGTGCGCAATTCTAGCTTCCATGAACCTCCACCTCACACGCTACTCAAGAAGGCTGATGTAGCAGTCTGCATGTACCATACCCTTACAGTCATCATCAGCTACCACGAATACTTTGAAAAGAGCGAAGAGGATGACATTGTCAAGGCCTTCTTGCAGGGAATCGTACAGTGGGACAGGACGTCAAAGTGGTGCATTCACGCGCTCTCTGTCTGCTGCTTCGAGGTTCCGCTTTCTGTCAGCAAGAGCCTCGACACCATTATCCAGAAGATGTCCCAGATCATCACAAAACCGGCCACCGCAATCCACATCCTCGAGTTTCTTACGAGCTTGGCGCGTTTGCCAGAGTTGTACAAGAACTTCCGCGAGGAAGAGTTCAAGATGGTGTTTGGAGTGTGCTTCCGCTACTTACAACATATCCGGGATCAGCGCAGTCGAGCGGCTATGCCGAGCTTGTCGCAAAGAGGTCACAATTCCTTGCGCCACAGCGGGCCTGGCAGAGACTTGACAACATCGCCAGAGAGTGGCTCCAAAGGCCCGCATTCAGTCGAGGAGGACCTGCCTCATTACTTGTATTCGCTGGCTTTCCATGTCATCACGTTCTGGTTTATGGCGCTGCGAATGGAGGACCGCCCTAAGCAGATCCCGTGGATCACCAAGAACCTCCTAACTGTCGATAGCAATGGGAGGCATAGCATGGAAGAACAAGGTCAAGTCATGGTAGATATCATGAACATGGTGGCCTACACGGATCGAGATCACACTGTACGCAGCGAGAACTTCTCGAAACCTGGTGACGGCGAGGTTTGGAAGAAGACGTGGGTCGTCAATAACGGTCTCTTGACGATCGAGACGGCAGCAAGGACGGGTGTTTCTCAGGTCACATCCCGTAGACCTGTATGTATACCCTCTTCGCCGTGTACGATCGGTACTAACTTGATTATAGTGTGGCACGCGTTTCTTCACGTTGCAACCGTCGCTCGTACAGCCTCCACGCCATCAGGTGCCGATCACCATTGGGCTTGCGGCTGATACATTCTACTCCTCGTCCTACGTCGGCATCCTGCCAGAAGACATCTTCCAGAGCTTTTACGCGCCTCTAGATCTCACAAACACTACCGTTGCTCTTCCAGATGATGACATGACAAGACGCGCCATCGCCACATTTGACAGAACTGCAACTATCGATAGTCACAAAGTGGGCGTCATCTACATCGGAGAAGGACAGACCAACGAACGCGACATTTTCATGAACGATATCGGCTCTCCTGCTTACACCTCGTTTGTCAGCGGCCTAGGCACCTTGAGCCGTTTGAAGGATGCCAAATTCAACACCGGTGGTCTCGACACTCGTGACGACGCTGACGGAGAGTTCACCTACGTATGGCGCGACAGGTGTTTGGAGCTGGTCTACCACATCACGACTATGATGCCAACAGACCCCAACGACGACATGACATATCCCAACAAGAAACGTCACATTGGCAACGACTTCGTCAACATCATCTTCAATGACTCAGGCCTACCCTACAACTTTGATACATTCCCGGGCGCCTTCAACTACGTTCATATCGTGATATCCCCCGAATCTCGAGCCAGCTTCGTAGATCGCCGCATCGATTCCGACCCTGACGGCAAAGATCGCTACTACAAAGTACAGGTTATCTCGAAACCTGGCTTTCCCGATGTCTCTCCCGCCGCCGAACCGAAGATCCTTGGTGGCAGACACATCGCTGCATACTGTCGCCTCATCGCCATCAACGCATGCGTGTTCTCCGATGTCTGGTTTCAACGCGAAGGTGGAGAAAAAATCTCGTCCTGGCGCAGCCGCCTCCGCGAGATCAAGCGCCTGCGCGAACGCTACGGAGGCAGCATCAGCGACCAACAACCAAGCTCTACCCCAGCATCGCCCGGAAGCACCAGTCAAAGCGTTTCCAGCCCGCCAGTTCGAGAACAAAACGGCGTTGCATCACCCTTCCAGCGCTCCAGCATTGCCACCTTTATCACGGAGGGAACCAGTCGCAGCTCCATCAGCAGCTCTTCTCACGACCAGTGAGCTTACACCACATCACCGCAAGGTCATCATTATTGCCTGGAGTCGAAAATCGCATTTATATATACCCCTCATTATTACCTACAAAAGTTTTGCTCTTTAAAGTCGGTGTTGGGATGCATCGCAAGGTGTTCAGGGGTATGGGTTGAACGCCAAAATATATGCTTGTGGGAGGTTGCATGATTGATACATTATAGGAATGAGAAGTAGATGTAGTGTATATTATTAGCATGTGCCTCAACTCAATCACATCTGGCACATATACTTACATCATCTTTACATGCATTACAATAAGCTTCATGGTAATCTCGATCTAGCACGTGGAAGTGGACCCTTCAGCCCTACACAGATCCCGCGTCTAACCGCGTGATTGTGTTCTCCGATTGCGGTCAAGTTATCCCTGTACGGCCTTGGCACTTGATGCAATTCAACATGACAGCTCCAGACAATGTCTCACAACGCACAATTCAAATTCTCCCAAAATGGCCGCCCCGAGGCTCCCCTTCCTCTGGCCCATGCTCTGGAAGCCGCAGAATGCACCCCGGATGCGTGCGCGCGCCCGCGCCGCGCCTTCAAAACGCTCAATCGCAACAACGTCATACCGCTGCGTCGAAGCGCCCATGCAACGATACGGCAAGGCCCACGAACCCGCACCACACCTCCGCGACGAGCTCGACAAGAAAGACCCCACGCCGCCGAAAATCCCCCACGAACCTGCCAAAGATGTCGAAGAGGAAGAAGACGAGACCGACCCGCACATCCCCACCGAAACCCCAGCGACCCCGTCGAAAGCAAGTAGTATAACGGACACACCGCCGTCCTCCTCCTCCCCTCCCGCGAGCACCCCCAAACCCGCAGACGCGAAACCGCTCGATAGCGTCCTCCACATGCCCGGCCCCAGCGACGAAGCGCACAAACCGCCACACCTCAAAACGCCTCCATACGTCCACCACTTCGACACCTACGGGCTAGTCCGGCAACTCGCAAAATCACACTACACCGAAGCACAATCCGTAACACTCATGAAAGCCGTGCGCGGGATCCTAACCTCAAACATGATTCTCGCGCGGCACGGGCTCGTCTCGAAATCCAACGTCGAGAACGAGACGTACCTCTTCCGCGCGGCGTGTGCGGAGTTGCGGACCGAGATGGGGAATACGCGGCGTGGCGAGGTGGAACGGATGCGCACGGAGAGAGACCAGTTGCAGCATGAGGTTGATATTTTGGGGCAGAAGTTGGGGCAGGAGACGGGGAGTGTGAAGGATGAGTTGAAGGGGCTGTTTGATGATAGGAAGATGGCTGTTCGGCAGGAGCAGAGGAGTATGGAGACGAAGGTATGTTTCGGTTCTCGAACAGCGAGTGTGGTGTTCATGTGAGGCAGGGATGTGTGCTAATGATTCTCAGATCCAAGAGCTCAACTATCAAATCACGATTAAGTTGAATTCCGACGCGCGGTCTGAAGTCGAGGGGCTGAGATGGGTGCTTACGAGGCGGATTGCGATGGGGATTGCTGCCATGGCGACCATGGTTATTATCCTGCTGCAGTTCAATTCCAGCCGGAAGCATGAGCAGATGGAGGTGAAGAAGAAGGCTGACGAGGCGAGTAAGTCGCCGCCGCATGAGCCGCAGAGCCTGGGTATGAGCGGTGTGACGGCGGTGAGCACGCCGGGGCAGGGGCAGGCGGAGGCGCTGGGGGGAGAGTTGCTGGCTACCGAGGGTGTGAGTTTGGGCTGAGATGTTGTATCTATAACGTCTATTTGCGAATAGCCAAAGGAGTGATCCTACATCGCTGTGCGTTCCGATCATTTACTTTCCGTACATCTACAGCTTGTGCTTCTTCTCCCCGCTAGCAATCTTCCTGAACTCCTCCTGCGGCACACCCTTCAGGAACCTCGACAACCCGCCAAACACCTCCTCCACGCCCTGTCGATCCAGAGTATCCATGTCCGGCTTCCTAATCAGCGCCTTAATCTTGATCAAGCTCTCGCCGTTGAGGTGATCCCCCAACCGGTCATCAACCTCCTTGAGCACCTCCTCCAGGAACTTGGGGCTGTCCTTCGACCCAACATCAAACACCTTATTCACAAAGCCAGTTTGCACGAGCTCCTCGCAGGAGATGCGCTTCGACATGATCAGCGCCTCGTTTGCCTTGCTGATGCCGAGACGCTTGACGAACGCAAACGACGCGTTGCCTTCCGCGACAAGTCCCAGACTGCTGAACGGAGTGAGAACGTATGCGTGCGGCGCAGCATAAACGAAATCCGAAAAGGCGATCAGGGCGGCGGAAAGACCGACGGCGGGGCCGTTGAGCGCGGTGACGAGGATCTTGGGGTGCGTGTAGAAAGCGTGCGTGATGTGGAGGTTGTTGGAGACGAAGTTCTTGAGCCACATTTGGCGCTCGTCGATGTCGGTGGGGGACTTGATGGCATTGCCGAAGTTAACGTCTGCGCCGCTGGAGGAGGTGTTAGCATGTGCGAGTCGCGGTGATGGGAAGGTATTCTAGGTACTTACGCGGAGAAGAAACGGCCCTTGCCGGTCAGAACGGTAATGACGACCTCGTCGTGAGCAGCGACTTCGTGCATGGCGCGGGCGAGCTGGTAGTATAGGTCGCCATCGAGTGCGTTGAGCTTCTTAGGCACATTGAGGGTAATGACGGCTACCTTGCCCTTGTACTGGACGAGAATGCCTGGTTCGGACATGTTGATGCTTTCGTTGGTATGTTTTGACTATTTTCTGATGTTGGTGATCTCGACGCTTCTGGTGGATGTCCGGATACTGTGTTGTTTTGAGCAAGTTCTTGGAAGTTTAAGAGTCGCATGTACGATCAGTAATTCAAGCCGAGGCATTCAAATGCGGAGCTAATCACCGACTGATAGCCGATACAGCCCTACAATCAGGGGGGATGGAGAACTGGTGTACATTGTGAAGCGTTCGAACACTAAATGACCTAAATGTAAGAGTAAAGTCGTGTCAGCGTGCAGCGTTGATTGGACTCGACATGGCAGGAGATGGAGTAGGAAGTCGCAGCACGTGAAGACGCGATTAACGGCGCGATCTTATCGATACGGTGATCTCCAACTTTCGCGCGAACAATCTCCACAAATATCTTCGACCTCATCAGTCCACTGATCCGATAGTACCACTTGCGCCCGCGCAACCCCACACCAACACCTCTCAATCCCTTCCAAGTCCTGCGCCAAAATGGGTGGTCCCAATCTCGAAGTCGCCAAGGTGCGTTCCTTCATAAGGTGATGCGCGTTCCGCCGCTGACCCGCGCAGTTCGGCATGTACATTCTCTTTCCGATCAGCATCATGTACTACTTCGGCACAAACCTCGACAACAGATTCTCCGTCCCGGACTTCTGGCCAAAGCCCGAGCAGACACATCGCATCCCGTACGAAAGAGAGGAGATTGCAAAGGAGTTGGAGAGGCTGAAGGCAAGGAATCTGGAGCACAAGCGGAGGAGAGAAGAGGAGGAGAGGAGGATGGCTGCCATGGGTATCAGCAAGGACGAGTAAACATGCGTGCAGGTGCGAAATTGTTGTGCCTATGCGAAATGCCTGCTACGTTGACGTCGAAATTGTGGACGCAGAAGGGTCATAAGTGACGAAGGACACCAATGCATTGAAGGCGTTCAGGAAGTGGCGCTCAGCGCCAACTATGTACACTACTTTACAGTGTTGTATTATACATCTATATGCACAAATTGCGAGGATAGCTCAAACGGCGACCTTACTCGAGAGCTCCTCCCAGATCTCATGTGATATCGCTCCTTTGCTCCAGTTCGTGTATACGCCCTGTATGCCCTGGACATCCTGCAGCTTGTCCAAGAAGCGCTCACTCAATTCTTTCGCTGCGCCCTCGTCGTCCAGCGGGACTTTCGTGTCTTCGTTAGGATCGTATATAATCTCGCTCTCCTCCACCTCCATTTCCAGCTCTTTTGCCAGCGACTCGGCGATCTTGTTGGTCTGTGCCGGTTCAGTGAATAGTACAACGCGCCCTTCGTCATCCTCGAACACGTCTACTGCACCAGCATCTAGCGCAGGCTCAAGCACCTCATCCACACCAATATTCTCCTTCTTCCTTAGTATGATCCTGCCCTTCTTCTCAAACATAAACCCAACCGTCGAAACCTGGCCACCCGCTTCCTTGACAATCAGCCTCAGTTCTGCCAGCGCGCGCAGCTTGTTGTCTGTCTGGCATTCTATTATGGTGGCGATCGAGGGAGGCAGGATTGCTTCGAGAGTGAGGTTTTCGAGCGCTGCGCCTGTGGCTGAGAGACCCTGGCCTCTTGCAATGGCCGCTTCAATGGAAGCTTTTGGTACAGCGCTCTTTTTCGCGGTGGATATGGCGAGATGGAGACGAGCGTTCATGTCAGGATTTGGGCCGCCTAGCTTCACGGCATTGGTGATATCGCGGGTCATGAGGGATCGTTGCTTGCTCTTGCCGGCATCGTTCTTAGCTTTGTCGTGCTTGATTGTCGCCCATTTTCTGTACCATAGGTCAGTCACATATCCTTGTATTTGGACTTAACTTCACGTACGAGTGGCCTGAGAGGTAGGTAGGTGTGCCGCTCAAGCATCGCGCCTGCACTCTGCGTGGCGGTAAAGCACGACGGCAGGCGCATTGGGTGGCGCTTTCGAAAAATAATGAAGCGCGTACTGCGCGGGCGAATGGTGCTGCCATTGAAAGGCTCCCGTGATCTGATGCTATAGAATAAAGTGGTCTGGAACAAAAGTTGAGGCTCATCCTCACCGCCAAGAAAGACACCCCCGAGCTCCGCAACATGGCCGCAATGGCGGCAGCTCCACCTCTCCACCTGTGGCAACCAAGCTCGCCCCGCCATGTGAACGAGCTGTCCAGTTCAACCCATCGACGACACACACAGGCTACGAGCCTGCGAAATCTCCAATGGCCGCAACCGACGAGCAGCCTGTCAGGGAGGACCCCTCAAACCCCGAGCTTGATGTCAAGAAGCTCCACGCGCTTCCCACCGAACAGCAAGATCTATACCTCTTAACCTTTACGTCCGATCTTGCGCGCCATGTTGATTCTCTTGATGCCGATGGCGCCTCGGCGCATCAAATCTACATCAAGAAAGAGCTGTTCCAAGTCATCAATCTGGCCTCCCCCGCACCCACGCGAGTAATTCGAAACAACTTGGGACGAGCATTTGGGGGCATATTTGGCAAAGGAGATCGAAAGCTCCTCTTTGAATCGATCAATGAGTGTAACAATATTCTCAACGGAGCTGGCAAGAGTGAGAAGGATGTCAAGGCCAAACACGCAGCGGCGCATTGCTTAGGCTGCATATTTGAGGCTGCAGGAGACAGCGCTCAAAATCTCGCGCCAGTCGCTGTGATGTCTCTGCTGCGTCTTGTTAAGTCTGCGCAAAACTACACTGGCCTCAGGGCGACCATTTTCAAGGCAGTGGGCAAGGTGTTCAAGGGCATTGCTCCCTCGGCAGAGGAGAATGTTGCAAGAGATGCATGGAAGCAGGCCCGAAACGCCTGTACTGGAGACAAGTCTCTACTCGTTCAGACAAGCGCATGCTTCTGCCTCGAGCAACTAGTCAAATACACATCTCTATTCGACAATGCGACCGACTTCGATAAGCTACAGACAGCGGTATGGAAAACTATCGACAGCAGTTCAGCCACGCTCCGACATGCTGCCGCCTCAGCCATCTCTGCTGCGCTGGCCAAGAACTATTCTGAGACTGCAGCTGCCGAAGATCCTATTATGGGAATAACGCGCGCTGGCACAGGTGCTACGAAGAAGAAGAACAAGAGGATGTCTACAATCGATGGGGGCGACGACGATGTTATGGAACGCCCCGACTCTCCCGCACCCAAGAAGTCCGCTGCGAGGATCACGTTTACGATCTCATCCATTCTAAAGCTTCTCTCAACACAATATTGCCGAACTTCGACAAGTCATCGAGCAAGAGCTGGCATCGCTGTCTGTTACATGAAGGTGCTGCGTGGTCTGGGGGAGCAGATTGTAGAATCAAAGTACAACGAGATCGCGCGAAGTCTGTTCACCGACATCTTGAGCAATCAGGTTATAACACAGAACCGATACCGCACACTCAGCGCTCGCAAGTATGTGGCAGTCATTCTAGAGACAGTCGTCGGCCGCGAAATGCTTGGGGAGTCTGGGCAGCTCAATGCAGCGAGGTTTCTTGTCAACGAGATATTGAAGGATTATCCACAGGCCCTAAAGGAGCGACCAGAGCCATCGAAACAGGTTCTCATTGGAGCACTCAGCACATTGTCGGCTCTCTTCGACAGCCTAGGATCTGCCTCCAATGCCATCGCCGATCCGTCTCGAGATGCGCTCATTCAAATCTTGCAGCACCCAAGCTACACCGTACAAGTAAACGCATCATCTTGCCTGCGATCTTTTGTACTCGCATGCCCACTTCAGCTCTTGCCGGCCGTCACGATTTGCATGAACAGCGTCAACCGAGAGCTAGGCTTGCTTGGTAGTGGAAGGCAGTCACCCAGGAAGTGTGTTGGGCTTGCAAACGGCCTCTCAGCAGTGCTAAGTACATCAACATCGCAACCACTGCACGGTTCCGTGGACGTGAACTCTCGAGTTCTCTCGCAGGCAACGACATTACTCAAGTCTGCTGGTAATTCGGATGTCAGAGTTTCAGCTACTCAAGTCCAAGTTGCTTGGATCCTTATCGGTGGACTCATGACCCTTGGACCAAATTTCGTCAAGATCCACTTGTCACAGCTACTTCTGCTGTGGAAGAATGCGCTGCCAAAGCCGCTCAACAAAGATAACATGGTTCAGAGGAACGTGTTCGAACTCAGCTATTTGTCCCATGTACGAGAGTGCGCCTTGGGTTCGATCTCGACGTTTTTGGAGTTCAACAGCAGACTTTTGACACTCGACGTTACCAAGCGGTTGGCTGCGATGCTTCAGAACACGACCATGTTCTTGAACACGCTACCAGCCAAGAAGACCACGGATGAT
Source organism: Phoma sp. XZ068 (assembly GCA_004835665.1). Classification (NCBI taxonomy): domain Eukaryota; kingdom Fungi; phylum Ascomycota; class Dothideomycetes; order Pleosporales; family Didymellaceae; genus Phoma; species Phoma sp. XZ068. The sequence continues at coordinate 1,441,030 of RBKR01000001.1, forward strand.
ATTGCGCAGCGGCTGTCCCCTGCGCTACAGCTCCACGACTTCGATCTCATGGTCCGGAGGAGAGTACTACAGTGCTACACGAAGCTTGTAGATCTCACACCGGCAAGTAGCAATGAGGTGCTGTTGCAAACAAACCTACTATCCTTCGCCGTGGCCAACTTTGCAGACCCTGACAATTATACCACGAGCTCATTCAGTACGGCCATCGCAAGTGCTGCAGGGTCGTTTGAGAGCATCTGGGAAGTAGCCGATAACCATGGATTTGGCGTTACTGGTTTAGTGCGAGGCTTCTGCGTTAAGCCTCTACCAGGGGAGCACGACAGCAGTGCTGGACATCATTGGCTAGTGAGGCATGGCTCAGAAGCTATTGTCGATCGCACAGTAAGTGTCATTTGAAGGTTAAACATCGCTTTATAACTCACAATGTACAGCTACTCTCACCAATTTGCGGCGCGCGCGAGCACGATTCAATAACGCTTTACAACAACCCTTCTCACGACTCTACGGAGCTTCCAGACCCTCCGGCCACCGAGGTCGTGAATTCAGCTCTGCAGCTTTTCGCGATTTGCCTGCCTTTGCAAACCCCCAAAATTCAGGAGAGCATCCTAGAGCAGATGACTTCGTTCTTGTCAGCTGGTAGTCTGCAGCGCGATGTCAACAGAAGGACTGCTATGATGGTGAACATCGCCTATGGCCTTCTGTCTGCGCTCAAGGTAGCTGTGAAGGAGACACGGTCTGCTTCTGGTAGTCTGAAAGGAGCAGCGGTCGAGAAGGTCATGCAAGAGCTTTTACACGTAAGTACACTAAAGTTTCGGGACAACTCTTACTGACATCCGCAGGTCTTCGTAATCCTGCCTGATCCATTTGTTCGCAGGCTGGCTGGTGAAGCTCTAGGCCGTCTCTGCAGCAGTTCGGGTAACGCTTTGACTGGTAACGAGGTGAATTACCTAGTTGACCAGATTGTTGCGAACCGTGAGCCATTCGCTCGTTCGGGTTATGCATACGCACTGGGCTGCATCTTGTCCCAGCTTGGTGGCATGGCTGCCAGCTATCACCTGAAGAACATTCTTGGGATACTAATGTCATTGGGCAATGATCCCCATCCCATCGTACACTTCTCAGCAATTGACAGCCTTTCTCGGGTCGCAGATTCTGCCGGTTTGTCCTTCTCCAGTCACGTCACCGGCACTCTGGGTATGCTAGCACAGCTGTACGCTGCGGACTCTCACAACGAAGAAGCTGCGTCGCTAGCTTCGTCAAACATCGAGATTGACCTACCAACCCCGGCCGTCATTGCACGTTGCATAGACAGTACTATTAATGTCCTCGGACCGGACTTGCAGGAGATGGCCAAAGCACGGGACATGATCATGACGCTAATCGGTCTCTTCGAAAAAGAGTCTGATGAGTTAGTGCGTATTGAGGCTCTCCGCTGTCAGGAACACGTCTCGCTGTATGCCCCAGGTCAGATGCGTTTCACAGCCTACGTGAAGCATCTTCAACAGTCATTGGACAGCCCTTCCACACAGATCCGTGACATGGCTATTGACGGCTTGCACAACCTCATGAGGCGCAATACCGAAGAGATCATCCGTGCGGGTGATCCTGGCTTGGAAGATGCGCTATGGCACGTACTGGACAGACAACCTGATCACGAGGTTGTTCGAAACATCTTACGCAATTGGCTTCACCAAACCGGACTCACAGACACTGCCTCATGGGTGCAGCGTTGCCACTCGGTGCTCACGAAGACAAAGAAGGTTGAGACACTGGAAGTAATCGAGACTAAACCGAAAGCGGGCGCGGCAGACCTCCAGGACGAAGAGGTCGCTGGCTTCGCTGCTGCTGCGAATGCACCTGGCGCTGAGGTCGGCCAGGCTTCACAGACAAGCCAAGAACTGCTCAAGTGGCAAGTGCGAACCATTGGAATGGACCTCTTGAGCGAGCTAGTAGCTATGGTGAGCAAGGAGGCTGCTTTCAGAGAAGAGTCACCATGTGTCCTTGCCTTACAGCACAGAGTTGCCGATGTGGTGCGCATTGCCTTCTCTGCGTCGACTGCTGGTGTTGTTCAGCTTCGCATTCGTGGTCTAAAGATTATTGACCAAGTATTGAAAGTAAGTAGGAGATCTACGCTCTATGTTGATATAAGTCTGACGCAACCCCCAGCTATTCGGCAAAACGCCAGACCCAGACTTTGCAGAGGCTACCTTACTTGAGCAATATCAAGCACAGATCGGTTCAGCGCTCACTCCAGCGTTCGCGGCAGATTCATCGCCAGAGCTGGCAGCAGAAGCTATCAACGTGTGTGCTACCTTCATTGCCACGGGGATCGTTACGGACGTAGACCGTATGGGTCGCATCCTCAAGCTTCTCATTTCGGCCCTTGAGAACTTCTCCAGTATGTACATCAATATAGACCTACATGGGCCTCGACTAACAAGATGCAGGTGAGACCGAGGCTGCTGCCATTGGTGATCTGCGAGGCCTGAGCTCCAACGCGGCAATCATGGTCAAGATGTCTGTATTCTCCGCGTGGGCAGAACTACAGATTGCAAGCGCTGAGCAGGCATACCTGGTCGATGTTTTGAGACCACACATTGCGAAGTTAACACCGCTATGGCTTGCATCGTTGCGAGAGTACGCTCGTCTGAGATTCGAGCCTGACATTTCATCGTCGATGGGTTCGGCCTCCCTGTCCGGCAGTCTCGACACTATATATGCTGCGCTGAACCGCGAGACACTCTTGAAGGTGAGCTCTCCCAGATTACTTGAAAAGCATCTCTCTGACAAGCTATAGTTCTATCAAGATTCATGGCTTAACCTTGTCGACGCGATTGCCAGCTTGATCGATGAAGACAGCGAATTCGTCTTCGATGCCCTGGATGGCAAGACAGAGTTCTCAGAGCCACAAACACCGACCAAAGCAGACCATATCAATTATCGAGACGAACCAGTGGCATTCTTCTTCGTCCTGTTTGGTCTTGCCTTTGAAGCTCTGGCTGGACGTCCGGGTGATCTCCAGGCTTCGAAGGAGCAGATTCTGGAAATCCTACAAGCGCTCAAGAAGATTCTGCGTCCATCAGTCTCTGGTCAAGCCATCTACCAGGAGGTCATCTTCTCGGAGACAATGGACATGCTGGACCGTCTGGTACTGACGGAGGGTCTGACCGTGCAGACAGTAATTGTAGAGATTGCCAGGAACCTGTGCCTTGGACATCCTTCTGCCAGAAGGGATCGAGGAGCACCCGGCGACGACCATCTCTCAGAAGATATCGACCAATTGTTCGAGCTGACGAAGATTATGGTCTTGGTGCTTTCTGGCTTAGTTCCTGGTCTAGAAGACAGCAGCTCCAAAGCCCGCCATGAGCTGAACGAAGAAGCCGTCGCCCTTCTGACAACTGCATTATCTGCGTTGGTCGACGCCGCCCAAGTCTTCCCAGCGATTATCAAAGCTGATCTGCATGCATGCATACTGCACATCTTCGCCACCATCTTTGGCACCGGAGCTTGCCAGGCGACAGTTGTGCCACAGTCACTGCCCATCTTCAAGCGCTTCGTCACTAGCTTGACACGCGATGCCGAGGCCACTGACGACACCGGCAAACAGTTACGCGCAACATTGACGCGCTTCCTCACTATCATGAGGCACGCACAACAGCGAGAGTTCGAGGCCGCACTTGCCTGCGAGAAGAACATCATCCTAGCAACCACAATTCTTGTTAGCTCCGCAGCATCAGCCTTCACGCCCAACGACCCGCTCATTAAACTATTCATCGACAACCTCTTCGACTGTCTCGGTACCGTGACAACCTCCAAGGTCGCCGTCGGCTGCTGTCGCTCTCTCCTTCTTCTTCCCAAGAAGGGCGCCGTTGAGACCAGCATCGCGGCTCTCATCCTCCCACAGATCCTCTCCTTCCTTGCCAATCCCTCGGACGTTGAAGGCCTTGACGAGTCACGTTCCCTCCTTACTCAGACGCTGGTCACCTTCATCTCTACACTCCCGAAGCCGGAGCAGAGGCAACTGGCAGCCAAGATTATCATCCCTGTATTCCTTGCGCGTGTGCAGAAGGATGCAACTTTGAGCCAAGAAACAGCAGGCAGGCTATTGGAAATCGCGCAGGCTGATCAGGAGGCGTTCAGGAGTGTAGTTGCGGGGTTGGATGCGGACCAGAGGGATTTCTTGCAGGGAGTGTTGAAGAGTGGGCAGGGGCCGAAGAAGGAGGTTAGGCGGGAGGACGAAGGCGAGCCGACGATTGCGTTGAAGATGAACTTTGGGGCTTGAGATATGCGGTGGTGGAAGTAGATGTTATTCGTAATATACCCTATTCTTGCGTTTGCACCTGTGGCTTACTTGCGTCATGGCTGTGTTCTCGAGTATAAAAGTGCAATGAGTTCTTTGCGCTTCTTTTCAACGACAACCTCTACTTTTAACTTCAAAAATGCACCTTCAAGACCCTATGAGTGGTGATCCAATGGGTCAATTTTGAAATCGTCAATGTGTCTTTACTTCCCAGAAATCCAGCCTACGAACTAGATGATCTGAATCTATCGAAAACCTCTAAAGCTCAGCCCGATGTGCGCCGTACATCCCGTCACCATCCTAAATATTTTCTTGTTCGAAAGATGTGGCAAGAATAGCTAATAGACAAGTTCTATGGCACTCAACCAGCACGATAGCGTACACAAAGCGGCCTCTTCATACAGCAGAGGCAATACCATTAGCTGCTTTCCCTGCCTCTTCCACCATGGTCAGTGTCCTGTCGAACCTTCCAAAAGCGTAAGGAATCTGGGCATGAGATGTTTTCCTGCCAAACGAAAACCAAAAAGGGAAGGTGCTTGCTCTGGGTCTTGGAGATTGAGTCGTAACTCTTTTCTTAATCGTCTCTGCACAAGACCATTACTATTCACATGTCTCTTTCAAAGTCGACTACAAACTCGGCGTGCCATAGTACATATGACAGTCAGTCCTCCTGGACGTTTGAATAGAAACATGCAATGTCGACTTCAACTTTCGTCACATGCTGAAAATCTGCAACAATCCCACGCAATTTCAACATATGCCTCACCTCCACTATGATTCCACATGTGAGCCGTTAATCAAAGATGGCAAAAAATATGTATGCATAACTGTCTCGTAAGATATCAAACACCCTCCAGCTCGCAAGCCAGCTTCGGAAACTCCAAATATGCAGTCTGGCTTACAACGCCTACCCAAGCGCGTGCTGAACGCCGTGAACTCCCGTACGCAAGAAGTGATAAAAGGCAGAGTAGGAGAGGTCTTCATCGCCTGCCGCCACCCTGCCTGGCCTTGACTGTCTTCATGATGTCTACATCCCTTCGGACGTTGTTGCCCTCTTGGAATGTGACATTGCTCTTCGGCGCAACAGTGTACGTCATGCGACCAGTCTCCATGCGAGCACGCTGGAAGGAGCGCGGGACTTCGAGAGCCTTCTTCCTCTGTGCAGCTTGAACAGCAGCCTGGCTGTTGGCAGCAGAGTTGCCTGTGGCGAGTTTGCGTCTGTGAATGTTAGCAATGTAAGTGTAAGTGGTTTGTAAGTGCACGTACGTTGGGTCAAAGTCCGCCTGGGCAAACTCCTTCTTGCGGTAGTCGTCCGTACGCCTAAGAATCGGGCGAGTCCAGTCTGTGAAGAGGCGCTCGGCTTGCCGCTTAATAGTCAACTCGGGACGCTTGCTCTTGATGTAGAACATGATGACCTTGCCAATACCAGATGCGACAAGAGTATCCTTGTTGATGGGTAATTTGCCCAGTGCAGCAAACAACTCCTTCTGGATGTCGTACGCTGGTAGACTGCCGTCGCTGAGGGGCTCGAGGAAGAAGCGCACGGCTTCCAATATGTTGGACTCGGGATCTACGATCGACTCCTTGAGGTTGCTCTTGTTCAACAGGGCGACCACTTCTGGCAGAAGCTTAAGCTTGTGGCGCGCAGGTTCGCCACGTTTTCGGCCTTCGTTGTCTGCCTCAGCAGCCTGCGCCATGCGGCGACGCATTTCCTCGATCTCTTGATCGGCCATTTGTTCAAGATCGATTCCATCCTTCTTGCGACGGCGGGTCGAGCTACTCTTGACAATCGCATCCATCTGGCGCTCGAGTGCGCGCTTCCTGCCTGTATGCCTGTCAGTACCATCTTCTTTAGTTTCCTTCCGTTGACGTACGCTCTTCAGGAGTGAGATTTGCTTCTGCATCTTCGTCGGGGCTAGCACCGCGTATCCGACCCTCCTTCTTAGATCTCTTGCTCTTCCTGCCACCTTCACCCAGGTCTCCGGTCTCCTCTTCGCCATCCTTATTCTTCTTGCGGCGCGGCTTGTCAGCGCGCTTCTTTTTCCTCTTGGGCTCGTCGCCTTCGCCAGCTGTCCGTTTTCTCTTGTGCACACCAATCTGCTTGACTGTGTCCTCGTCGATAGCGCGCTCCTCGATGGCGATGTTGCTGGCGTCAAAGTCACCGAATTGCTCATCAAGCTGATCGTCGTCTAGCGCATCTGAAAGCGCAGACTCGTTGTCCGACAGCCCAGCTTCGATGTCGTCCTGGTCAGGCATCTCCTCCTTATCCTCGGTCACCTCCATGTCCTGGTAGGTCGTGGCATTGGTGGGGTTCGGCACCGAGTTCTCCTCATCGATCTCAGGGCGCAGAGGGTCGTTCGGGTCGTTACCAGCCTCGGGCAGCGGGGAATTTGAATGCGACTTGTTGAACTCGACGTCCTCCATGGTGCAGGTTGTTCGAGGAGTCGTGGGTGTGGTGGCGTGAACGCGGGGAGTCCCGAGTTTCGCTATCTGCAAACGGGCGATCGCGCTGTGAGCAGTGAGGGAAACGTCAGACAATGGGGATGCTCTCTGCGTTGCGTGAAAGAAAGTTGTCGTGAGCGCGACTGCCAATGACGCGCGGACCTTCTATTTCACCGAGGCTTGGCGTCGGGGGAAGTGGCAGGCGCGGCCCCAGCGAAGATGCAAACCCGCAAACCACGGTGCCACCTTCTCACCAACCAACCTATGCTGGCTTCCTGTGTTGCAGCACACATAAACACCCTCCCCCTCAACTTTTTGAACATACACACTTCCCATCACCCCGCTTGTGACTAACCCAGCGCATCACGCGCCACAGGACCTGTAGCCATCACAGCCGCAACTCCTGTTCATCAGCGGGCATCTGCATCACACATACACTCTTGACGGGCGTATCGCGGCCGCACGCTAATTCGCATTTGGCGGCGAGTAGAGGAGGAAGGCACACGGCGGGTGGATCTCAGTGGCTGGAGGAGAGCGAGTCTTGTCACTGTCCTGGCTGTCCTGGCGCAGTCTTCTTGCTGCAATACCCAGCGAGGTTATAGCTAGTAGCAACACAAACATCCTGTCACACCGTGTGTTCGAAAGAGAGGAAGCATTCGTTTGTTTTGTCTGCGAGAACGACCTGCTTGGATCGCCTACATCGACTGCAAGGCATTCAGCGCGATTGCATTTCACATCTAACCCCCATTCCCCTTTCCTACCCACCTTTTCCTACTGCCCATCATGTCGTTGCCTGCTGCTGAGGTGGCTGCCGACTTTCGCGACGCTCTCCAAGATCTGAGGTTGAACAGCAGGCCCGAGATTAGCAATCTAACCCTCATTGCGAAAGAGAACACAGAGTATGCGCAGGCCATCTCAACTGAGCTTGAAAACCACATTCGAACAGTAAGTTGATCGAAACCACTACGAAAATCATGGCCCTCTCCCAATGTTGTATGCAGGTGACTAACAGGTGCCAGACTCGCCCAGAGTGGAAGCTCCCCTCGCTCTATGTCCTCGATTCCATCGTCAAGAATGTCGGCACCCCCTACACTGTCTATCTCGGACGCAATCTTTACCGCACGTTTATGGATGCCTATCTCGTCGTCGATCAGGCTACTCGTAAGGCAATGGAGGGCTTGCTAAGGACATGGAAGCAGTCAGTGCCTGAGTCTATGGATACACGCCCTGTCTTCCCTGCCAATGTCACTGGTGATATTGAGAATGCTGTCAACAAGATCCGCACAGTCGCCGCCCAGACACAGGTTCCACGACCAATGCATGCCCTCCCAGCACGACCGCCTTCGAATGTAGCGTGGAGAGACACATCAACACCTCCGCAGAACTTGCCTCGATACACTGCTCCGAATGACCCTCGTCGACCAGCAGGCTTTCCATCTACCCCTCAGTATGGCGCGCCTGCACCCACAGCTACACCGCCGTTGCCTTTCCAGCAATTTAATAGCCCTCAGCCAATGTCATCGGTTGATCTAGCTGACCTAAAGGCTGAGGTTGCCCAGCTTGTTGCAACAACACAGACTTCGTTCGCCCATAACCCTGCTGATAGAGACATTCAAACAAAGCTGCAGGCTCTTCTCTCACTCAAGCAGATTCTCGACACTCAGACACTGCCGCCGATGCAGCTCGAAGCCGTGCGCAAACAAGTGCGGTCTTTGGCACCCACTCCTGCACCCATGCCGACATTTGCACCCCCAACACCGGTGCAAGGATTTCCCCCGCATGGCATGCCACCGGGCTTTCCTCCTGTCAGTGCTCCACCTGCAAGCGCACCACCGAACATCGCACAACTACTTGCCGGATTCAGGCCGCCGGTGCAGTCAACACCACAGCCCACGCCGACCCCGCAACCTCCAACCCTGAACCTTGCCGATCTTTTGAAGCGTGTCTCATCGCCAGCACAGTCTTCATCCGTACCGGCTCCGGCGCCATTCCAGCCTCCACCCTTTGCTGGCTTCCCACCGCCCATTTCGACGCCCATTCCTGCTCCTGCAGCGGCAGCCCCGACAGGTGCGAACCCCACCGCCAACTTGGCGGCCCTTCTTGCACAATTCAACAAGCCTGGAGTTACCCTACCTCCTGTACCTTCTACACCTATACAACCCGTAGCTGCTCCTCAGCAGCTACCTCCGCAGCCAGCGAGCTCAGGACCTGCGCCTGGGAGTGCCGAATGGCTCCTAGCTGCCCTAGGTGGCATGTCCGGAGGTGCTCCTGCGAATGGCACTCCATTTGCTGCTCAACCGATGGCAAGACAAGTCTCAGCGTCTAGTAATGCCCTGAACGATATCGAACTCACCACCGCATCCATGAAGAAGCCTCGTTTCCACCTCATTTCCCGCTTGTACGAGGCGAAGCCAAACATTTGTGCGACCTGCGGTCGCCGCTTCGAGAACACGCCTGAAGGCAAGGAAAAGAAGGCCCGTCATATGGATTGGCACTTCAAAGTCAAAGATCCTGATGCAGCCAAACGTGGTGTGCATCGCAGCTGGTACATGTCTGAGAAGGACTGGATCGACTACCGCGAAGTCGACGAGACCACCCCCGCCAACGATACGACATCTACCAACGCCGTCGCTAAGCCTAAGAAGCAAGCAAAGGACCGATACGTCCTCGTACCGCAAGACCCAGCGCTCCAGCATGCACCCTGCCCTATTTGCCAAGAGAAGTTCGAGACCCAATGGAACGTTGATGCAAACGACTTTGTCTGGATGGATGCGCTGCAGGTTGGCGGCAAGATTTACCATGCGACATGTTTTGAGGAGTACAGTAAGGGTGCCGGTATTCCCATGCCAAGTACACCTGATTCGGTACTAGGAAAGAGGAAGGCCGAGAGCGGCATGGGAATTGAAGGGAAGAAAGTCAGAGCATTTTAAGCCAAAACCAGATTAGACCAAGGAGGACATCGAGAAGGTGATGCATAGCGTGGCGTTAGGGTATATTTGTCGTTTAATTGCATGTGTGCAGCGGATCAAAATGTTTCCAGGCAGGATGTCTGTATAAATAGTTTACATATCAATACGCATTGTCACTCTCACCTCGCTCTTTCCAGACCTTACACGTATTTCAAAAATGATTGTACTGCAGATGCATGTTTGTTTCTCCCCTCCAAAAACTTAAATGGATCGCATGCGATTGACAAGCAGGTAATGGAAAAAAGAATGCACCCATTATCATCATATGCTGAGTACAGCATGGTTTCTCTTCAAAAACACCGTAGATTTCTCCGACGTCTTTTCCAAAAGTCATGGATATCGAAATATCTTCTGGATCCTTTGGTGCGAGGCCACTATCTGCAGCACATGGGTCTGACGTGCAAGCACAAAGTAACTGGCAGTCCGCTATGTCTTTTCAGAGTGGAGGTTTAAGATCTCGTCTTATTTCCACCTCATTGGCACACGGTTGTGTACATTCTAAATGCTCGACTCCGCTTCTACTAATCATTGTCTAAGCCCTTGCCCGCGGTCTCAGCCTCAACCTCCCCGTGCCCTCTTCCTCGCCTCGTTCTGCTCTGAGCTGCGCCTCAACGATACGGCCGATGTTGCCTCCACCCTGCATCACACCGCCTCGTAGCAATTCCCCTACTATCCTCCCCTTGACAACCGTCTCCTCAACTACACCCTCCACCTGCTCTGTTCCTACTCTACCGTACCATATCCCGCTCCCCTTCAGCGCATTGCCATCCATATTTGGTGGAAGGTAGATGATGACGTTGCCGGCGTACTTGTGCCCTCCAATGTGGCTTATCTGTGCCACGGCTGCTTCTATCCCCCGTCTTTCCAGTTCCTTCCGGAAGGAGGTCTGCAGGATGGGGCCGAGGATGCCGCAGCGTTGGTCGCGGCCGCCGTGGCCACAGACCAGGATTGTTGGTTTGGTGATGGGTTCTGGAGCGGGGAGTAGTGTAGCTTTCGATTCGTCGCGGGTCAGAGCGGCCTTCTGGGTGGCTGACAGGCCGTCGTGCATCGGATGCAGTTTAGGCGCTTTCAGGTATGCGGTTGCGAACGCGGAGAAGGCGGAGGTGGTGTGCGGTATCGCTGGTATGCGCCTGAAACTTGGGAATAGATATGCTGTTGTGGAATTGGATGTTTCAGTCGCCGGCAGTGAGGAAGCTGTTATAAGGACGTTTGTGAACGGCTATTCATATGTCAGTCAACTCTACTGTGATACAGCTTCAGAATTTAAGCATCGTTTTGGGGGCTTACAAACATCAAACGCCTCGCCTCCTTTCCCTATTACACCTTTCAAGCCTTTCACGAAGTCGGCTGTAGCTCCTTCGTCATCTTCAAGATTGCTCGTCCAGTCCTCTTTCCCTGTGCACAAGAGCACTTGCTCAGTATACGGAGCCATTGTATTCAGCAGTGGCGTTTTGCGATCGATATCCAGGTCGGGAGGACTGGCAGTGCACGCGCATGTTGGTGAAGGACATAATTCTATGTACGGTATGGACTGGTTGGGAAGTTGTCGGCGTGGGACAGTGGACGAGAAAGGGCGAAGAGCACGTATACAAGGCGCTCGAACCTTGGACAGGCGGAAAAAAGCGACAGACATGGCAAAGTGCTGTTGTGGTGTGATGAAGGAAGGTGCTTAAGAAAGTCTGGGGAAATTATCAGATGCTCGGAAGGCTTCCGCGAGTGATGACGCGCATCGCGCTCGGACATCGCGGAGAACCTTACTCGGCTTTCGGTCATCGTCGAACAGGCAGAAGATCTTGAGAGGAAATCGGTTGTCATTTCAATTGAGCATTGTTCGTTTCCGCGAAAGGTTCAATTTCCACCTATCCAAGGATTATCTTCTTGCGTACAGGTCCGCCCTCTAACCATGCTTCCTCATGGATTTGACCTACAGCCAATCTCTCATAGTAGCCCCTCTCACTCGGTTTCGCAAGTATGAAGTTGTACGTCATGTCCCAACGAGGTATACTTGGAGATTTATACCGATAAAAACTGTTGTACACATTGCCTCTCGCAGGAGTTTCATCGTCGCAGTTCAGCCCCAAGTTACTGAACGCGCTGACGCATGGCAACCCTACGAACTCGGACAATAGGATGAGAACGTAGTCATTGGACATCCTGGGCGGAAAGGGTATTCCGGATAACAGGAGTATTCCAGCTGGGCCATGTCGTCCATGTATTCGACGAAGCCTGCTGTCTGGAACAGCAATACCGGACAGTGCGTGACTATCAGTATGGTCGGCTTCGAATGTTGCGAATACCGGACCGGGAACCGTGTCGGCCTCAAATAAGAGGAGATTCGGTATGCCGCGCAGAGCAGCGGGAATCGTGTATAATCCTGTGGTTTCGGACCCATGCCCTTGTTCTTGCTCTTTCAACAATGTGGATGTTCTCGAACTAGGCGAGATGCGAATGATTGAAACATGTTCTGTAGTCGTAATTCCGAAATCGCGTACTAATGGTATGCCTTCAAAGATGTAATAGCGTACGGCGTTTCTCCATCCAACCCATGACCAGCTTGGAACGTGGTTCCTAGGATCGTTTGCATGAATTCGTTGAAGTGCTGGTGTCGTAACTGTCCAGAACAAAGCCTTGTCTAGCAAGCAAAGTGGTAACCCTGCAGCGAATTGCCATTTCCATACTGTTTCCAAATTGTGGATGATGCCAGCGAAAGTGTGGACACGATTGTCTAAGTCGCCAATGCTCTTGTTACTTTGTTGTTCAACAAGATCTGCGTATAAGCCGTACTTTTCCCACATAGCAAGATCGACGGGCCGAACAACGGGTGTGCCGAACGAATCGCATGAACTGCGCTGAGATCCTGTTCGTAGGATTCGCATTACCCTTTCAAAAAGTGAAGGCTTCCGTTTAGGTGCCATGGTAAGGCACAATGAGCACTCTGTGGTGGGACGCGGCCTCTTCATGTCATCATGGGCGTAACCAGTTTTGAAGGCTTCGTGACATGACACACAAAGCTCTTGCGAGGTGAGCATAGCGATAGTCCGTTCTAAGGTGACAGTTGCGTCGTATGGGCATGATACTGCGGAGCGGCTTTTGTATCGCTTTGCTTGCTAGGTGTCCTCGGCCGCAGCGTAGAAACCCCATCAAAGTGGCCTGAGGAGGAGACAGCGGTCCGTGAGCCTGCAGTTGTCGTATTCAAGTCAATGCGGGCTTACGATCACATTCCCATGCCCAGCCCAAACAGCACGCCAGACATGATAACAGCTACAACCATCCAGCCCACAGGTCGCTCGGCCGAGCCTGCTTCAGATGCGGCCTGCATAGGTAGATGTTCTGTAAACGCGTAGGAAGATACTGTGCCTGGAGCTGCAAAGGGCTTCTGGGCCGAACGGTCCTTCTGAGGTAATTGCTATACGTCCATCAGAAGAGTCTCAGCAGAACAGAGGAGGTGCAGGAACGTACCACAAAGCTACGTGTCGTGTGTACCTCGGGGTCCGCTAACGTCAGTGTACAAGCTGCAAGGAACAGCACCAAAATAGCATAGCAATCCAGGGAGTAACGCATCATGCTCAGTGCTTCCAAAGTGGTTTTACAATTGCGCGCGCGACTGCAGATGTGCACGAGGGCCTCGAACCTCAAGTACCCCGGATCGTCATGGGCCCCTCCCTGCGTCAGCCTGCATTGGACAAGCGCTGACTACTGTAGGGCATGCGCGTGACTTGCACGCGTCAGAGTCATTGCGCGAAGATGAATGCATCCAATCGCAGCTCTAGCGTACTTTGAACGCCCGTGCGGTGCTATTCGCTACTCAACTGGGGTCATACCAACGTACTTTCGGGAGGTGCCTGAGGCTCTGCGGGTGAAGTTTGTTATACCGTTTTCTTGTGAAACCAAGCAGCGCTTTGATTTTGACTTCGGCTTCGCTGCTTCAGAATCGGAACGAGGGAAGATAGGTGTTGGGCAACCGTTTCTTCGGCGCGTCTTGATGAAGTTCTGGTGCCTTTGGTATACTGCTTTTGCCGAGCCAGGACCCCCCTGCGCCGCGCCAGCATACGACAGAACGAGCATTACCTTCGCCGTAAACATGAAATTGATCTTCAATTGTGGATTGGCTGGAAGAGGCGTCTGGCTCATCTCTCCAGATTTCAATGCCATCAAAGACGTCAAGCTTCTGCGCAAGCTGGGCGACTCGAAGAGCCTGTTCAATATCTGCAATTTCTAAGAGTACGACTTTTGCTTCAACTTCGCTTGCAATCTCCAGGAGCCGCGGGTAAAATATGTCTCCTTGCTGCATGTCGTCGGACTCGGGCTGTGGCGGAGGTACAAGAGCCAGCTTTGGCTCAAATCGGCGGACCGATCGCGTCGTGGTCTTCCAGTAAGCCGAAGGCGAGACATAAGGTGGATTCGAGATTAGTATGTCCCAGAATGGCGTCCATTTATTGAAGTTCAGGAGGTTTTTAAAAGGTAAAGGAGCTCCTATGATCAATTCTCCAAAGGGGTCAACAAGAACATCGGCCTTTGCAAAGTTAATCATGCCAGTTCTTGCTTGTGTGCTATTCTGGTTCTTGCGTAGGTTGTATTGTGCAAGGCTCATGCTCTTGTCTGAAATGTCGATACCGACTAAGCGCAAGTCGACGTCGCTTCGATTCGAAGCGAATTCATGGCGGAATAGTAGCGGGATGCAACCTGTGCCGGTACAGAGGTCTAGGACACGTAGTTCGGCGGGTAAGTTTTGCGCAGCTCGAACAAGTCTGGCCAGGTGTGTGACTGAAGCTGCCGTGTCTTGCCTATTCAAGCCATGAGACTCTTATTCTTCGTGTATGCAACGAACCGCATCTCACCTCGGTATCAGAACCCCATGTCTGCACGTTATCTCCAGATCCCCAAAATACTCCGTTCCGAGTAGATATTGCAGTGGCTTTCCCTTTGCTCTTTCTCTAACCAGCTGGGCTAACATTGCGCCCTTGGCTAGCGTGTCCCCTTTCGCGCGACGCGCTTTCGCGACTTTCTCGACGTGTTCGCGGAGCCATCGCAGCTCGTTTTGGGCGGCGTGCAGGTCGCGGCAGGGGCCAAGAAGAGCCGATAAGAAGGGATCTATTGTGTGCGCTTTGCGCAGGAGCGCTGTCGGTATGCGTGGCATGTTTCCTGCGGATTCATGTTTGTGTTCGAGGAAGGGTGTTGCTAGCGCGAAGAGTAGATCCCACAGGTTCGGTTCAAAAGAGGTTATAATAGATTAATCTCCAGACAAGAGTCTTGGAAACCTCAAGTTACGCTGTAATATAAGAAAGGTGTCGTTGTCTTCCAAATATATTACTGATTGTTTGATCTGAAGCTTGGCATTGCTACGTATAAATAAAGACCTAATGAGAGGCATCTCAAATGCCAGACAAGTCAGGGTCCTAATCTACTCCTAAATATAAGACCATTACGCTTCTATGAGAAGTATTAGCAACCGATCTTTTTTCATCGGCCGTGATAAACGGGTGTCCCTCGGGTCCAGCCCTTTGGCCGACAGCAATGCCACTACACCTCATTTAGCAAAGGAACGTACTTGGATGATGGGTAAAAAAGTACTCACTGTATCGGTCTCACTTGTATTCTGACCTCCAGACATACTTTGGTCAATGCTCGCATACACCGTCCAACCTTCTTCCTCCAATGCCTCCAGCATGGTAAGCAGTAATTCCCTGACTTTCATCGTCTCCTTCCCACTCGCAGCCCAAGGGTACCCACGCAACTTGATCTCTTGAATACCCGGCGCATACTGGCTCACCTTGGTCACCCATTCCTGCCCTAACCTGGCCGGCAGTGACTGACATACCTCCGGCGATGCGTCGACTAGTCGAATCTTGTCGGTTCGAGAGAAGCTGATACTGCACCAATCACATGGCGCCGGCGCTGGAGACTGATAGCGAAACAAGAGAGTGTCCTTGTCGCTGACGTTCTTGCTTACGTCCGTATTCAGGCTCAGAACCCAGCCCATACCATGCAATGTGCCCAGGAGTGCTGCAATAAGGCGGCGGGCCTCCATCGCATCAGAGCCCATAGCCGACCAGGGGTAGCCAGATAGCTTGAACTCGTGAGAATTGCCGTACATGCCCTCGCGCTGAATGCCGCCTCGCCAGACACTACGGATCGTGTCACGGCATTGGTCAACCACCTGGGGTGGGAAGCGCAGGAAGCGCAGGTCGTCGGTTGAGTGCATGGACATGGATGCGAAATGTGTTTGGAATGGCGGTGGTGCTTGGTAGGATGATGTTGACGCATATGCGGGCGCAGGTGCGAGTACAGGTTGTTGTTGGTAACCATCAAAGGAGCCTCGTTTCTCATCTCGACCATGGGCCTTCTCGCGGAGCTTGTCAAACATGTTGTCTAAAAGTGGCGATGATGTGCTGAGTGGAAGCTGACGAGGTGCAGTGAGGAAAACCGGGCGTAATCTGGAGTGGATATGATAGAACTCGTCCACGCTGGCGCGGGTCACCTTATGTACTTTTTAAGAAACCATCAAATTCATGTGAGCATCAGATACAGCCTCAGCATTGTGGTCCTTAGACTGACCTGTTTGGGTAGGAACGGCGGCCAAGAGCATGGTTGTGGGAATTTAGGGTGAGGCGCAGCTAGCGTACCGCGCTAGTGTCCGATGTCATCTTCCAGCGCTGTTCTTGTTGCTTGAACCTCACGATGAACCTTGTCCTCCTACAGGAGTTCCATGCGTCTCGTTTAGTTGCGGCCACAAGGCTGTAAATGTGCGAATTAGCACACACATTTTAGTGCAGATGCCTGAGGGGGCAGTCAGGCACTTGCACGAGCTGAATATCCACGCATCTGGTTGGCAGAACAGATTGTACGAGGGGCTGAGCTGCAGGTGAGCAGCCAACAAGGCTGAAAGGAACGTACTGTCGCGGGGATGAATTCTAACCAAGCGCCTCCATTACTTACACATAAGAACCAGCTTACCGCCGTGAGCAGTACTCAGCCAACTATTCGATGCTTCCGCGTGTCGCAAGCATATACCTTCACTAGCCAATGTAACTTGGCCCCCACAGCCGCTCTAGCAGGAAGACACCATAGCAATGGCGGAAGCTCTGGGCATCATTGGGACTTTAGGCGCACTTGTGAACATCGTGGATGGGGTCAGCAAAACAATTGCAATCGTCAACGACTTACGGGAAAGATGGGAAGATGCCGATCTGACCCTTCTTAGCTTCTCTTCTCAACTCACCGCGCTACGCGCTGCATTATCTAAGATTCGTGAGTGGATCGATAGCGACTTGAAAGATATACATCATCAACTGGTTATGGACCTTGAAATTACGACAACATGCTGCAAGCTACTCGTTGGTAAGATCGACGAGTTCTTCTCCAGTCTAGCCCACTTGGTGGCCAAGCCTCTGGATCTTCGCAATAAGTTCAAAGTTGTCTTCGGTAGTCAGGGTCCTGATTTTGCCCATACGCTGATCGAACGGCAAGTCAGCGCTTTGACACTTCTCCTTACAGCGTGCAATTGGTCAGTGGGTTTTTCCATAACCAAACTATAACTGACGACCAACAGTAAAACGCTGGCTGACCAAAAGAATCAACTTGAGGCCACAAAGGCCCGCAAAGTACTCAACCGTGCCAAAGCTGATTCTGTGTCATTATATGTCCAAAGAGACGCTGCTTCTTTAAGCAGCAAGGTTACAGACAACCTTTCAAAGATCTCTCGCATCTTCGAATTCGACTCTAGCATTTTCTCTACCAAAGTCTATGAGCGGGCTTTTCGAGGGTCGGTTAGGAGTGCCCTGCAACGTCAGCAGATATTGGCGGCTGTACCCCAGGACCCAAGACAAACCAAAGCTCTCGTTCTCCTGGGAGAGGACGGGATGAGTCAAGATGCGCTCATCAATTCAATATACGCCCAGCATCCCTTCACCGATACGACCGGCGCTTGGAGTGTGTACAAGTTAATGATGCAGAAGCAATGCATAAAACTCCTAGGCCAAATCCTGAGGCGATGTCCTCACGAGTGGGAAAATGAACACAAGGATACTCTGCTATCATATACAGAAGGTCCACAAGAGGGAAAGGTTCCCAACATGAGAACTCTTGATGCATGCGCTATCCTTTGGTGGAGCAACATCCGAGATCGACAGGAGCCACCTGTCACTCACGAAAACTGTCAGCGTGAGAGCCTCGAGCTCAACGGCATGCTGTTTGCTGTTGATATTGTACCTGCTGGGGTTCTGAGGATCTACTCTATCAACGCAAAAGCGAGACTGTAAGTTACGACGACAGAAAGAAAATGAAATGAAGGCTCAGTTATGACTAGATTCGTTCACTTGATGGAACGAGTGCTCCCAGTCCGCATGAATGAGCCTCGTTATGAGCTTCCGTTGCCTGTAGATCATTTCAGAGCGAAAGCTGCACTTCTACACACCCACTTTTACGAGCGTCAAATTCGCATATCCGGCCATGAATTCTACCTCCGAGTTCACGAAAACCATCCAGGTGGAGAGCTTCCAGCACCAGACTGTTTGGAAAACGCCTTAGCGATGTTGTACGTCCTGGATCTGGGTAGTGGTGGCAACGAGTTCATAACAAACCACAACTAAGTGCTGAAAAAATTGGCCTCATCGCTGAAATATGTGAGTTCGCTGCAGCACCAGAATTTGGAGAAAGGGTTGCTTTTCGTTCTGATACTCAGGTATACCTGTCAATTCGTTCAACAAGTTCAAGTGGTACCGTTCCCACTTTCAGATGGCTTCTCTACCGTAGACGGCAACGCCGCAATCCACCATATAGTGGCGCAATATCGCACACTGTTTAAAGATCGATTTGCACATCATATTCTGGATGCGGAAACTGGAGATCTAAGTGGTTTAGCCGAACTTGCGAAGCTTATTCAGAAGCAAATAGACAAGCCTGAAAATGTTATTTCCTCCAAGCAAAAGGTAGCGTCTGCTCCGTACGTCAATTATCAAGAGTTGGTCCAAGGTCGAAGGTCTTGATTGAACACTTTGACGCAGTGTATGGCATTAGTCGGTGGTGAGAAGCGGTTGGTATCTCAGATACTCTGTCCTTGCTGTGCAGCAATGTACTTTAAGGAATCGGCACATTTGGAAATCCGGTAATATAAGCCAAGGAGATTGCTGAAATTTCATAGTCTTGACGTGACGCGTCAGCGTCAACATTTACGACCTGCCGCATCTATCCTCACGGCCGTCCTCATTAACTTTGCATGTATACCATTCGCCCGACCATCATCCACTTGGAATTGTTCTGTCTCAACTATACTCTCCAGACGGCCATCTACCATGGCTATTCCGCCCTTCTTTGGGCCAAAAAGAAATCGTGATTTCTTTAGGACCACCGTCTTTCCCATCGTTGTAATCATACTTTATTTTCCTATTCCTCAACATTGGATGCTCTTTGAGCTCTGCTCCACTCTTCGCCATAAGTCCAGGTTCATCTCCAATGAGATTGAGAACAGGTTTTAAGAGCACTGCTGTACTGAAGAAGCTGGTGTCTCGAATGATGGTCCTATTAGCGAAGCGCAACAGACAGCATAAGGCGCTGAACTGGATGAAGCCTATCCCGCCTAGGATAATCAAGACAGAATGCCAGGTGACATTTAGCTGCTGACTGGTCTGATCACATTTCTCGTTGTTGATGTGAATTTTGTGGCGGGCTCCATGGTCGTCGTAAGCGGCGATGGCACCGATACTGAAGCGCATGAGAATATCTGCTACTGCAGACGTGTTGAGTTCGGTTGCCGGAGCCCAGGATGTGTCCTGGGGGTACACCCGATATTGAAAATTCTGCCAGCCATTGAATGCCGCCATGCCTGTCCAACTGATGGCACCAGCCGCGATCTGGGCAAACGTATCATTGCCAGAGATGCGTTTGTCCTGGGCATCTAACCCGGCAAGGCTCTGTCCTTTCGTAGCATCGATGTCTGTGATAGTGTTTACGCATTCCCAAAAGGTGGTTTTGTTGATTTTTTCGTTATCCTGGAGCTGGAACACTCGGACAGTCGCGCATCGTGGACCGCAGTATTGAGCCGGATTAACGACCCCAAAATACGACACTCCGCCAACGCTCCAGGCAGGAACTGCCATGGCAATCCAGGATTTGCCGTCTTGACTGGCATCGATATACGTGTAATTATAGCTAGCATTTGGTTTTGTGATGCTTCCCCGAGTTTGATATCGTTTACAAGTGGCTCTACTGCGTATACAACGATCGCTTTGCAGGTAATCGCTATACAAACGATCTGGCTTTCGATAGAAGAACCGGTACTCATAATAATCGTCAATTTTGTATATGGGTGTACCAGGTATTGCGGACAGATCCTCGAAGGACTCTTCAGTGTGAAATACTTGCCAAGATTGAGCATCCATTCCGAATCTCCAGGCTGTGTCCCGGCGGTTCCCAGAAGAATCCAGTATCCAATCTGATAGGTCGGCTACTGCCACGTCGCCATACTTCGTAAGATGGCATTCATATGTGTGCATTGGCCAAAAGAGACTCAGTGATGCAACGAGAATCTGGCTTCCGATGTTAACAAGGAGCCAAAGGGCACACACGATTGCGTATCGATAGTCTGTTCCATGCTCCTTTTGCTTCCGCTGGCGTGTTCCGCGCATCATCCAATTCCGTCGTCGCAAATGTGGCAAGGACAAGACCATCAATTTGACGACGTTGGTTAGCTCATCGATTCCCAGGATCAAATCGAATACTTCCATTGACACATAATTCCTCGTCAGAATTGACCATCGCAAAATCACAGCATATCGCTTCAGCGAGGCCAGGAGGTTGAGACCTAGACAAATAGATATTGCGATGGTCAGGGCGTTGAAAATCCTAATATCGTTTACGGATAACGCGACGGGTCTTTTGGATTTAAAGCCTTCCCAAGCCTTCAAGCAAAGGCAGAGGAGACCACCGAACAACACAGTTATCGCGAACTTGATAGTACCGGCTTTCACAAGCTCAACCCAGGAGTCCATCCGATCATAATCCTTGACATGTCGATCTTTACGTAAGAGAGATTCTTGATCCAAGCCGTCCATTATCAAGCTTGGAGATTGTGTATTGAACGTTGAGAAATCATAAGCTCCGGGGCGGCCGTCTGTAGGGAGATGGTCGTTGGAACCTGCAGACGGCGGAAGAGCTGAGGAAAAAGGTGTTCCTGAGTGATGTAAACCAGCATCAGAGTTGTTGTCGGGGTTTAGCTGATCTAGAGGTTCAAGGCGGATGAAGTTTCGACTACTATTGACGTCTGTTGGAGACGGAGACCGACTCATGTTCGAGGCTGGTTGTGCTAGGCGCACGTGGTAAGTGTGTTTCACTAATTGGGTCGGACTGAAATCAGGGCGTTGAAAGACATATGTTGGCAACCACAAGTGCGCGTAGGCATGGCTATGAGCTTGCCATTAGCCTGAATACAGCGTTTTACTAAGCCCGGCCCCTACATTACGTGTAAAACCTGGCAGTGTAAGCCACCACGAGCATGGGGTCCGCAGCAAACATGCTGGCAGCAATGAAACGGGCCACTGATACGATGTTCTTCCTACCGGCTCGCGAGGCTTGCAGGTAAGATAAGAGGATATCAAAGATCGGAAGGGGACCCGTTTCTTCTTAACGCCACGAGGTGACATTGGCGATTGTTTCGCCGTGCGGGTAAGCAAGGACTTGATTTCTTGAGTCGACATCAGAACGCAAATGGGCCTCTCCCAGAATATTTCCCAATAGCCATCCAATCTCTCTCAAGGATAGACCAGATCGACTCACAAGGCTGAACGTGATCAGGCTGAAAGGGCCACACCAGCATAAGCCAGATGCAGCCACCAAACTCGAGAATACGAGTTCTAAGATCTTTTGCCTTGTGTATCAGCTATACGTACTGTGAATCTTGTGGAAGGTGTCGTAAGCGTCGATTCTTTTTGTGCTCGTGATACACACGGGTCTACTACAGCGCCGACAGTTTTATATCCATCAGCGCCAGCTCTTTCAGAGCTTAGTGGTTATGTCGAGATCTTTTAGTATCCACTTAGATGTGTATGACTTGAAGTAGACGATCAAAGAGCATTGGACATCGTCGTAGACGTAAGTCCCCAGTTGTTGCGAATGCGCATCGTGACGTATATCAGTCACTGTAAGCCGCCTTGTTGTGAGCTTGCGCCGCTGATGAGATATTGCCAATATGGGGGCCAGATGCTGATATGATGGGGTGACTCCAGGCAGGTTCGCACAGGTTTGAATCCTGCAAAGGCTTGTTGGTATGCATCAGGGTTTTGAGATTATGATGAGGCTTATTGTTGATACCAAGCTTGATGCTTAAGCTATGTTATTACATCAT
This sequence comes from Phoma sp. XZ068, assembly GCA_004835665.1. Taxonomy (NCBI): domain Eukaryota; kingdom Fungi; phylum Ascomycota; class Dothideomycetes; order Pleosporales; family Didymellaceae; genus Phoma; species Phoma sp. XZ068. The sequence continues at coordinate 1,463,078 of RBKR01000001.1, forward strand.
CATGTGTTATTCTCGTGAAGCATTGAAGTGGAACGAGTATAGCTTGTGCTGTCTCATGCGTATGTGTCGAAGAAGGAGAAAGTAGGTACTTCGTGAAGGGTGTGGTGGCCCAAGCTCCACTAGTGGCGGTCTAGCGCCCTAAGTTTCCTCCGGCCCGAGGCTTCAAAACATCTCTAAACATTCACCGTGTATATTCATTATGTCCTGGGTCAAGCGGCGGGCTGGTCCCCTAATCGTCCTCGGAACATCTGCAGCCGGCGGCGCTGCGTACCGCTTTTTCGGTCCCTCGACATCGACTGATGCGTCGCTCAACCCTCACACGTTCACGCCGTACACCCTCGTCGACAAGCAGCCTGTATCCTCGACCAGCGCTATCTTCACGCTGCGGAATGCCAACGGCGTACCCGACTCGCAGAGTGTGAAGGAGGTGGAGAAGCGCAGCGTGTGGAGCGTGCAAATAAAGCAGCCACAATTGCAGATTGCACGCGCTTACACGCCACTGCCACATACGACGGATGGCAAGAAGGACGAAAATGCACCTCAGGATATGAGACTCTTGATACGGCAAGAAACTAGAGGAGAGGTGTCAACATATTTGCACAGATTGCCAGAGCAAGCAACAATAGAACTCCGCGGTCCTAACGCTGAGTTTGAGTTGCCTCGCAATGTCAAAGAAGTCATCTTCCTCGCCGGAGGAACTGGCATCGCACCGGCCATGCAAGTTGCGCAGGCTCTGAGCAGGAGGACAGGCAGTAAAATGCATATTCTGTGGGCCAACAGGCGGCGCGAAGATTGTATAGGTGGTGTCAGCGACGACCAAAAAACTCCAAGCACATCGCAAAATCGACTGGGGTGGTGGAAGAGCGTCCTTATTGGCTCCAGCGAGACTGCCACATTAGTTGGGCTATCAAAAGACGAACCAAATGAAAACGAAACCTCTCAAGACAAAGGCGTCATTGTAAAAGAGCTAGACGCGCTCAAGGCGAACAATACGGTTGTAACACAGGAATTGAAGGTTCAGTATTACGTCGACGAAGAGAAGAGCTTCATTCAGCCCGAGGACGTTACGAAGAGGATGGCTAGCACTTCACAAGAGAAGGGTTCGAAGTTAATCATAGTTTCCGGCCCTGACGGCTTCATCGAGCATTGGGCTGGCAGAAAGCTCTGGGCTGATGGAAGAGAAGTCCAAGGCCCACTTGGTGGAGTATTGAAAGGATTGGACCTGGGAGATTGGAAGGTCTTCAAGCTGTAAAAGTACGTGTATATTAATGAAATGATACCCTTGTTCGGACCGGACTTCTTTTCACTAAAGGGACCCTTACTCCTGCTCAGACGTACAACAGCCCATTTATACGGGGATCATTAAGATCGGGGCTAAGCCGTTTGAACAAAGGGGCAGAAGGACAAATAAGAACAGCACCAACATATTTCCAGCGCAAGGTCCTGCATCCAATGCGTGCTGTCGTGATTCATGGCCAGTTGCGAAGTGAGCAAGTTCGTACATCGAAAGACTGTACTCACCGAATCCGGTTTAGCAAAGTATAGGGTGCGGAAGCCACGCCGCACCTGAATAATCCACTCGTAGTTCCAGCTAGCTTTGAATGCTTCATTACTTGATTAAATCCCTGTCGACGTTTTATTGTGTTGTAGACCTACACCACCTCCGACTCGTTGCGCCGCCATTGTCTTTACCTGTATATTGTACAACCTTCCTCTACCGAATATGGCCACAGACCCCGAAACCACACCGATCAACGACCACGACGAGAAAGATCCTAATGCGCGACCAGCATGCTTCAAGTCGACGCTCCAAGAATGCCTGTTTATATTGTCAGTCACAATGGCAGTGGCCATGTCAAGTTTTCTCACCGGAGCAATCACAGTTATGAGCTCTTTCGCAGCAAGAGACTTGGGCATGACTAACGCACAAGTCACATGGATGAACGCTGCATCGTCGCTGTCTGCAGGTGCACTGCTTCTCTTCTTTGGAAGTATTGCCGACCTTTTCGGTCGCAAGTCTATGTTCATTGGGTCGATGTTCATCTTCTCTGTCGTCTGCTTGGGAACTGGTTTCGCTAAGGACGGCATTACCATTGATGTCCTCTGCGGCATTCTCGGCATCTTCTCGGCCTCTGCTGTTCCCCCCGCCCAAGGCATGCTCGGTACAATATACGATAGGCCGAGCCGCCGAAAAAATAAGGCATTCGGTTGCTTCAGTGCTGGTAACCCGCTCGGCTTTGTCTTCGGTACTATTCTGGCCGGTCTCTTCACGCAGATCTTCAACTGGAGAGCGGGCTTCTTCCTGATCGCAATTACGTACTTTGTCACCTCCGTCGTCGCGTTATTGACAGTGCCTGTGGATACGGTGACAAAGCACAAGTTGGACCAGGACACACTGAAGAAGTTGGACCTACCAGGTACAGGCCTGACTATTGCCAGTATTGGAATGTTCTGCGCAGCCCTTAGTCTTGCCGGCGACGCCACAGACGGTTGGAAGACGCCATATGTCCTCGTCCTGTTGATCCTTGGCATATTGTTGATGGCTGTGTTCGTTGTGTGGGAGCTTAAGTATCCTTACGCCATTGTCGATATGAATATTTTCAAAGATAGGGACTTCTCCTTAGTAAGTAGGCGCTGAAAATTCCAGGACACTCACTAACAGGCATAGTTGCTTCTGATCTTGTCACTTGGCTTCCTCGGCTTCCCGGTATTTACATTCTGGCTGGCGCTTTACTTTCAGACCGAGCTCGGCTACAGCGCCCTCATGACCGGTTTGCATATGCTGCCCATGGTTGTGATGGGTTTAACTGCAAACGCGATTGGCGCATTGATCCAACATAAGGTCTCCAATAAGCTCCTCATGGCTATCGGCGCATGGGGTTTCGTGGGCTCATTTGTTCTCGCTGCTGTACAACGTCACGGTGACTCGTACTGGGCATTCTCTTTTCCTGCTTTGTGTCTCTGTGTACTCGGGGCAGACTTTGAGTTCATTGTTGTCAATGTCCGTATTTGCCTTATTTGACTTCTTGTTGCTAACATCGTTAGATGTACGTGCTTTCCTCAATGCCTCAGGACAAGCAGTCGATAGCAGGATCGCTGCTCCAGACGCTTACTCGACTCTGTACCGCCGTCGGCTACGGTATCGCTACCGCCGTCTTCGATGCTGTCCAGAAAAATCCGCCAAAGTCAGGGTATTACGCCAATAATGCGTTCGCCCCGTTCGCCGCGGTCTTCTGGTTCGCTTTCGGCATCGCCTTCATTGCTGCGCTATTTATCCCGTTCCTTCGCATTACCACCCAGGGCCACAAGGGTGACACAGGCCGAGTGAAGCGTGACAGCATCCATGCGCCTATCAATAGCAACCTGGTTCTCGACGACGAACAGACCGCCAACAACTTAGGCGAAAAGGATGGGCCTCTAATGTCGGAGGCCGCCAAAAGGACTGACGTGTCTGACAGGGAGATGGTTAGCTAAGCATATAGATACACATAGACTGAATGACCATAACGACGCAAATAGAATGACTGATATCCAAAGGAAATGAAATGTAAGAGCCAACACTCCTCTACCATCACCACAAAGCAGTGCTCCGGCAGGGCATCGCGTCAGCGTCGCTCTCTCCCTACCAACTCCCGCCCAGCTGCCACAAATCCACATCAAGGCTGATGTTGTTGAAGAGAACCCTGCTTGGCATCTGTGCGATCAAAGAATCTTGCCACGTTGAAACCATGTTGAGTACCTCTGTTGGTGAAGAAATTCGAAAGTGGTGTGAACAAATTTGTTAGCAAGATCATCGGCCTGACTCCACGTGCGTGGTGAGTTGAGTTCAGGTATGATCATGCCTGGACGGTGCAGTGTCCATGGGAGTTTTGCAAGGAGAGGTGTGGGTTGATCTTGCGTAGGAACGGCGGACGAATATGAGCGATTCGTACGCGGATGCTCGCAGCGCTGGTTTCTTGGGAAGGAAAAGACAGTACGTGTGGAAATAATGAAAAGGAGATTTACCAACATTGAATTTTTTAATCTTTTTTTGGCTTCCTATATTCATCTTGTCTCATGGGGGGTTGCAAAGCAGGAAAGTGTGATGGTAGTCATGGGCTAGACACGTGGGTGTTGGGCGGCATTTAACAAAACCATGACTCGCAAGACGTTTGAAATAAAGAGATGGAGGTTCAAGATGAGAGTGAAATTGATCGTGTGAATAGAAAACAAAAGTATGTAGTATTTGTGTCACGCTAACCGACAGTAGTTCCACGGTTCAGGCTACACCATACCGACATCCATCAGGCAACAAGCAAATCCGTCCCAAAGCATAGCCTAATCCAGACGCTTAGAGGATGGGACATAAATGTAAGGAAGAAGCTTAAAAGTCGCCTCAAACCTTCTTTGGTTTGGTAAAGAAATGGCGTGACAGTGGGCGAGTTTTTCAAGTCGATCCGTCGCATTTGCATCCATCCACTACGCATTTGTACTCTAGATTGCATTTGGAGTAGCTAGCTGGATGCCTAATAAACGAAGGCCTGTGAGTTGGTCTCCACCTGATCCGTGTCGCTCGTTGAATTAAAGGGTGCATACATCAATTAGATGTGACTGCCGTTCCCGACCTTCTCGTTATGCTCCCTGTTGTCCTTCTCCAGGCCCAGTAGACCTGGCGATGCACCAGTGACTGAACTCCTCCTCCGCTCAACATCCCTTGCTTCCTCGGTGTCGTTGTAGTCAATGAGAGGGTTTCCGCGCTTATCGAACCGATGCGGGAGGTCCTTCGCAATCTGGACGCAGTTGAATGGGTTAGTAGTCCTGTGGAAGATCTCATCCATCTCTTCGAGCGAACGACCAGCGGTCTCTGGGAAGAAGAAGTAAACGCTGGGTACCATGGCGGCATTGATAACGGCAAAGATGATGTACGTCCGCCATTGAATATTGGCAAAAGCGACGGGCGTGACCATGACGACCATGAAATTGAATGCCCAGTTAGCCGTTGTGGCGATAGCGTTGGCGGGAGCGCGAATCGAGAGGGGCGTAATTTCTGCGGGGTATAGCCAGGTCATTCCGAGCCATCCGACGGCGAAGAAGGAGTTGAAGACGAAGAGCATGACGGTTGCGATCAGAGCGCAAGCCTTGTTCTCGACGTTGCTGGTGGTCCCTGCAAGAATGGCCATTGTTGCACTCATGCCAACGGCACCGAATAACATCAATGCGCGGCGTCCGAATCTTTCGATGGTGAAGATGGCGATCCAGGAAGCGATCCAGTATTCGGTACCATTGCAAGCAGCGAGAAGACGACTCAAGAAAGGCGAAAGTCCAAGTGAACCTTCGAATATGGTTGCCGCATAGTATGTGACCAAGTTTATACCAGAGATCTTAATTCTGTTAGCATTTCTACCATCTTGATATATAGTTGGATACCAACCTGTTGGAACATCTGGTTGACATAAGCAAGCGCCGTACGGTGGAAATTCCTGTTGCGATTGTTCTTGAAGCACTCTCTGAATCCACCTCTGGACATCTCGAATACGACATCCTTCACTGCCTGCAGTTCTGCAACGATCCTCTTGTCTTCCTTCGGAAGATTGCTCAGTGCAGCCAGGACTTCCCAAGCCTCATCATCTCGTCCCTTCAAGACAAGCCAACGGGGAGACTCTGGCAATCCGGGTATCAATACGAGGATGAAAAGAGCGAGGATGATCTGGAAAGCAATGGGGAAGCGCCACGCGATGGAGCTCGGCTCAAGGAACGAGAATCCCAGATCAAGCCAGTAACTCAGCATGACACCGAAGACGATGAGGGAGCCTTCGATCATAACCATTTGTCCTCGTCTGTGTGGTTTCGATGTTTCCGACTGCCACGTAGGGACCGTGCTGGTGTTCATACCGTTACCAAAGCCAGTAATCCAACGTCCAACAATCAATTGCGCAAGGCCGAAGGCTGAAGTTTGGATGACAGCGCCAACGATCATGATGCAGCTGCCTATGAAGATCGTCTTCTTACGTCCGAGCATATTACCAAGCCAGATGGTTGCGACGGCGCCAAAGAAACACCCGAGAGTGTAGGCGCCCACAGTAATCGCTTGTATGGTTGCTGTATGGCTTGCATCGCCGCCAGGTGGGTTGGCGGTGTCGATTTCAGGGAAGTACCTCAGGAATGAGCCCAGTGTAAGTAGGCCGCCCATAACACCTTGATCTGGTCCCACAGTGAGCGAATGAAGGAAGTTAAGATTGATTGAACGTACCATAACCGAAGAGAGCAAAATCAGTACCCGCCACAACGGCGATAGCGATGTTAAGCTTGGTGCCCGTGAGGCCGTAAAATTGTTTGCCCATGATGATATCAATGCGCGTCTCAGCGCATATACAAGAACCAGGTCAAAATATAAGAGACTATCAAGTCCCAGCCAAGCCTTGAAAGCAGAGTAATGGAACAGCAAACATGGGATGCGCGCTGCCCGGCTTTATGAATCATTGCACATCAACCATGGTGCCAGCGATGTCACCAATTCCGTCCTTACATCTAACTCCACTAGCGCGCATCTACCGTGTGGCACCCAATAAGCCTCGGGCACCATCCTTGGGGCTGTGGGGAGTTATGACGTCTATCGTTGAGCCGCGTTGCGGAGTGCGGGGATCACAACATCATTTGGGCGTTGGTGCAGAGGCGGAGATCGAGAACCCTGCATGGAAGATCCGTGATTCGCTACTTAGCAACGGCCGTGCTGGATGTTGGCTGGGAATATCGAACGGATTGCCGGATTGAGTAGTCCCGGAGTCGTGTGAGGTTTGATGCAGTCTTCGGCTGTTCTCTTGCGTCGCATCGTTTCGAGGCGAACCCGCGCCGCAGCCAAGCTTGCGCCGAGTTAGGTCAAGCCGCGGCTGGCCCACCAGCGTATGAGAGGTTTGCTTGTATGCCTTTTTTGTCTTTCCGGGTCTGTCGACCAAAAATTGCATCACCATAGAAAGATCAACATAACGATCACCGCTGTCAAGCCATGGCGCTGGATCGTTGGACTCGGACTTTCCAGGCACTTGGTTCTTTACAAGTACTCCCACCATGGTGTTCCAACGATGCGAGACAAGCATGGAGAGTGGAAACACGACCTCCAAGCTTGACAGACCGGAACGTCTTGGGCCTAACGCTTGTCCGGACAACACGACTTTTCCCGCCTCACGTGTCTGTGCGTTCACCATACCCATGAACCATTCTGCGCGAGTTACCGAAAGTGGAGATGCCGCCCCATTCACATCTACCTGCATAGTCTGGGGTGCCTGACAACAGGCTGGATGCAACGACGAGCCCTTGGCCTTGTGTCGAGAACACTGGCGTTGAGCATCTACCCTTCCAGCATCTAAGCTTCCAAAGGATGCCCTTACCTGACTTGAATTCTACGTTATTGACATCAAACTATGTTGAAGCAAGTGCGGACTCACAACGAAGATATACCCATGACACCTAGGATTAGCAGTGGTCTCGTTGCAAGCGCCTATTCGCTCTTCGTCCGTACAACAAACATGTAATCACTTCTCGTCTCCCGTCCCTTTCATCTCGTCAATACCTGAATCACTCCTGAAGCAGATGGAGAAGCCATGATAGCGATTATGATCTCAGACGAGTACTCTACAAATACAATGACCTGATGGCCTGACGTAACACCGTTACGCCGTAACAGTGTACTCACCCGCGAGTTTCTCCCACTCAACACAGCCTCCATGCTCATCAACCATCCTACCACCAGTCACCTCAAGAGGTCCTTCTGAAAGGCCACCGAACGCGCTACCCTGTTCGACGCCATGCTCGTCCTCCCTACCACTCCCTCGATGCTCAGTCTCCACACCTGGCTCATACCCGCGCTCCCCCTCCGTCCGACTGTCTCTTAGTCGTCATCCTCCCTCTACTCACCGACAATGGAGCATGAGCAAACACAACGCCCCGACTACGAAGCCCTCGTGGCCTTTTCAGTTCTAGTCCCGCGGGGAGCAGCCCTGATACCCTCAATACAAGTGAGGCGAATACATGTACGATCATCATCATAGGGGGTTGTAGTGCTATGCTGATGCAGTGAAGGTTTGACGAGGCAGATGATCAGGAATCAATACTGCTGAATCGACAAATGCGCGGTGGAATGATGTTGTGAATCATTCTACCCAAGGATCGGTACCGCAACACTCGTGCATGGAGTTTCTCAGGAGATGTCTTTGAATCATGTAAATCATTACTCTATGATAATATCCCACCCTTCTAAGCCGTAATTTCTATCCCACTCCAACAATCACAACACCATCCCTCACTGGTAGAGGTAATCATGCTCCTTCTTCAGACGCCCAAACCCAACCCTCGGTGCATACTCCTCCACCTTATTTGCACCAAAATCAAACACACTGTAGTACCTGCGCAGAAACGCCGCTCCGAGAAGCGCAAACCCAGCTCCCCCACTGCCATCGATCGGGGGCATACACTGGCCACCAGGCTTGATAAACTCGTCGCCGCGAATGCTGAAGCTGACATCTTTGCTCTCGTCACTGCCCTCGCCCAGCGTGAAGCTCAGCGCCCAACTCGCGTTCATGTGCTCGCAGCCCATGCGCTCCTCGCCGTCCATCATCTTGGTCACATTCCAGCCGAGGTTGTAGTACACGGCGTCGAGGATGCCCTCGGGTACGGAGACACGGCCCGCGCCTGTGTCGAAGACGACGGTACCGGCGCCGTACATGCCCCATGTAACATTTACGAAGCTGCCGACTTCGCCGGTGGTGGTGGGAAGTGAGCCCGTGTGCGTGGTGATGACGGCGTCTGGCTGGCCGGCGACGAGGACGTTGACGGAGCGCAGGGCGCCGCGCCAGAGCTGGTAGGGTTCTTCTTTGCGGAGCGGGGCGTAAACGACGTCGCCGTCGACGTACTTCTCCTCGTCGCCACCGCCGATGGTGAGGACGCCGTTTTGTTCACCGCGATCCTCAAGGTTGGTGCCGTAGAAGAGGGAGAATCGCGGCTCGTCTAGCTGTCCGTTCCAGAGCAGGGTTTCCACAAGTCCACTTGTGGGCTTCTCGGCGATGCTGCTGAATCCCATGCCCAGAAATCCGTCAGCCGTGATCCAGCGCCATGAGCTCTCGTTAACGGCCAGGAAGGTCTGGTTCCACTCGAAGCTGCCGTCGGGGATGGAGAAGACGTCCTGTGTTGCGGCACCGGCGATGCCGTCGCCGTCGATGTAGGAGATGCGGGAGAAAGAGTTAAGATCCTCAGATGTGGAAGAGGCATCGGGGGAATACGGAGTGCGGCTGAAGGAGCTTCCGCTGGGGCAGGACGTTTCTGTGCAGCTGGTCGATGTGAACCAGGTGGTTGAAGAGCCGGTATCAAACATAAGGCGGTATGGTTTTGGTGGTGTGCCAACGAAGAGTTCTACGGAGGCCTAGAAATGTGTTAATGTGGTGATATTGCGGGACGGAAGAGATATGTACATAGCTGTTCACAAAATGGACTGGAAGGTCAATGACTGATGCGGCCACTGCGGAAGCAGCGGCGAGAACACCGGCGGTCTTCATTTTGGAGATGACAATAGATTAGTGAATATGAAGCTGGTGGTAGACAGGTACTTGAGATGCTCCCGGACGAGCAGATTTATAGACAGCTTGGAAGGCATTATTGTTGAAATGACCATCGTATGCACAGAAGCTGCAAAATTATAAATAGTGGTACCTTGCAGGGAAGTTTGACAGCGGATGAGGCCGAGCTCATCGCGTACTCGGTAATATGCCTGTTTTCATCGTCAACGATGCAGGGATGTCTAGGATTGATGCTTCAGGTAGCCTTGGACATCAACGGAGCCGGGAGAGGAGAAAATCGCAGCTGGTAAACGTAATATGGTTGCAGCCATCTGGCGTGTACATTGCATGATCCGTAATGGCAGTAACAATACGAACTCGCAACGCAAAAAATGCGGCTGCACAACTTTTCCGTACCTGCGTCTAAGATGCTTGAACTCCTTGCCGAAAGCGAACGCCGATGCTGTGAAGATGGAATACAGGGTATTAGTTGCGCAGAGTCTCTCTCGCCGCAGGCTCTCTTTCGATCTCGTACTCGATCTCGCGCTTCGCTCCCTTGGGATCCCTTGAAGGCTTCTTCTTCGGCTTGGATGGAGGTGCGGCTGGGCGTTTCCTCTTGAGATTCGCAAGTGCCTTCTTGAGAGCCTCATTGTCCTCGCCCTCAGAGCCATCCTCCTCTTCGCTGCCATCTGCGCTCTCGCTGCCGTCGCTGTCGTCTTCTGAACCCTCGTCTGGGCTCTCCCCACCGACCCAGTCTTCAAAGTCTTCCATCTCATCGTCTGACTCGCCCTCGATGTCGCTGACGTATTCGACCTCGCCGACACCATTCTCATACTCATACTCATTTTCATCTTCATCCTCCTCCAGCTCGCCGTCGTCGAGATCCTCGTCACGCTCGAGCTGGCCTTCCTTCTCCAGACCCTTCATGACTCTCTTCCACACGTTCGGCTCCACATTGAGCGGGCGGTCTCCATAGGCACCGGAGCGGAGACGGTCGATGAGTACTCGCTCGATGGAGCGCTCGACCTTGGCCGCAGCCAGGGCCTTCCTCTCCCTCGCATCCTCTCGTCTCCTAATCTTGGGTGCAAGGCGGGGTACCAGTCTCTCGCCCAGGCGCTCTTCCTCCTTGGCCAGCTTGCGGATGCGGATGTTGACTTGGGTTAGCCTGGTCAGACGCTGCTTGTTCTTGTGGACGAGGAACTTGGGGAAGTATTGCAGGTGCGAGTCGACCATTTCGAGGGCCTTGGTGTAGTTCTTGGGCAGCTTTATGCGCTCCCACCACTTGTTCGGCAAATGCGCGCGTTCAATAGCCTTGATGTAGAGGTAGAGTTCGCCGGTCTTGGGATCGGAGCGTATCGTGGCATAGCGCGAGTTGGCAAGCGGGCAGGACTGCTTGCTGCAGAAACCGGAGACGTTGTGCTCATTGCGACAAAAGGTCTGGTCCTTGGTCGTCTTCAATTTGTAGCTGCAAAAGTCGGTGCCAATGATGGACCACACAATTTCGTCTGGAAAAGTCAGCACGAGCGTTCACTTCAGCCGCTATCTCACACATACCGGAGGCCATTTTGCGCTGTGTCTGTTCGTTGCTGGTGTTGGTGAGAGCAGCGCCCGCTGCTCGAAAACATTTTGGCGGGAATCCAAGATTTCGGTGGGTCCGCGGCGCAGGGGCCACTTTTGCGGAGAAGGAGCGAACCACGACGCCTGGAATTCATCACCAGCGCCATGTGAAGGTCCATCTCAGCGCTCTCGGTATGAGAGCTGTCATCTCGTCGCTCAGAAGCAGTCGTAATCATCTGCGCCAAATTCATCTGCCGGCGGCTCGATTGTGCCTCCAGCGACGCAATGCGTGCCCTAGCAGCCATCCTCTGCGCCAGCCCTTGAGCTTGAGCCTCATCCAGCATCGCCAGTACCATTCCCACCTCGGCGAACCGACCATCTACGCGCTCTCTACAGCCTCTGGAAAAGCTGCCATAGCTGTCATTCGCATATCAGGCCCAGCATGTAGACAGGTACGATATACGACATTATCCATTGGACTCGGCGTCGCCATACTTATATGTCCTAGATATATCAAGGCCTGTGTCCCTCCACGGCTTTTCCAAAGCCTCGATATGCGACCCTGCGCAAGCTCTATAGCCCAAACCAACCACCGTCACCCGCCACCCTGCTCGACTCCGGCGCACTCGTCCTCTACTTCCCCAGCCCAAACACGGTCACTGGTGAAGACCTGCTCGAGTTGCATGTCCATGGTGGCCCTGCTATCGTTCGTGCAGTACTTGCTGCCATTCCTCAGTGTGCCGTGTCCACCGAAGGATCTACCCTGCAGTCGATCCGTTACGCTGAGCCTGGAGAGTTTACGCGCCGCGCATTCGCCAACAATCGCATGGACCTGCCCCAAATCGAGTCGCTAGGAGAAACACTATCTGCCTCGACCGAACAACAGCGCCAGATCTCAGTGCGAGGTACAACGTCGTCGCTTGCTGTCCGCTACGAGCAATGGCGCATGTTGCTACTAGCTGCCAGAGGAGAGCTGGAAGCCCTTATTGACTTCTCCGAGGACCAACACTTCGATGAGTCTCCAGCGCAGCTTTGCGCATCCGTGGCAGAACAAGTGCAGGGCTTGCGCGCACAGATGGAGGCACACGTAGCCAATGCGGTTCGTGGAGAGCTTCTCCGTAACGGCATAAGCATGGCTCTTCTTGGAGCACCCAATGCTGGCAAGAGCAGCTTGCTGAATCGCATTGTTGGGCGAGAGGCTGCCATTGTTTCACAAGAAGCCGGCACAACAAGAGACATCGTCGAAGTTAGCGTCGACTTGGGTGGTTGGTTGGTTAAGATCGGTGACATGGCTGGCTTGCGCAGAGCCGGCCTGGTAGGAGCAGACGTGGTCGGTGCAGTCGAACAAGAAGGCATCAAGCGCGCCAAACAACGAGCACTCGAGTCGGATGTCTTGATCGTGGTCCAAGACGCGACAACAGCAATGGACCCCGAGGTCACAGAGACGGCGAAGCAATGTTTCGAATTAGGCATCAACGTCGTCGTCGCAGTGAACAAGATTGATCAGCTTTCGGTCGCTGGTGCTGATGATGCATGGAAGACAAAGATCCACTCGACTCTCGGCATTGCAGAGTCGCGCATCTCGTTCATCTCCTGTAGAGAAGCATCCACCACGGCAACAACTACCCCGAATAGAAGCGACCCAGGAAATATGCAGTCTTTCCTGACCACCCTCATGCAAGCCTTCCGCGACATGACCGCCGCCCTGGTCCCCGACTCGGACCCTGACCCATCCATCTGGCAAGAATCCCTCGGCGCGACGGAACGACAACGAATCCTCCTTTCAGAGTGCCTCATGCACCTTGAGGCCTTCTTGACGGCCGTTAGCCCCAAACTCACCGAAGAGCACTCTGCATACGGCATTGAGCCGGACGCAGCAGATGACATCGACATAGTTCTGGCCGCAGAGTCGCTGCGCAGTGCAGCTGAAGCCCTGGCCAGGATCACTGGGCGAGGAGATGGCGGAGATGTGGAGGAGGTTCTGGGTGTTGTTTTCGAAAAGTAAGTCATCATCCTTCACCGTGTTTCGGCCCCGAATGCCTTTTGCCTAGCGCTCGGACCACTGTTGGCCCCCAGCCAGCCTCGACGGTTATAGCGTGGCGTCTGACGACGACGACGGATCAGGCACCCGCAACCTTGTCACCACGTTGTGCGGGGTACCATCGTCGTGTTGTCTGGCTTACAAAGATCCTTGCTCACGAGTGCATTGCAGATTCTGCGTGGGAAAATAAACACCACGGCGTCTAAAGCACAGACCAAAGTAGACATCCAGAAGTTGCAGATATTGTATCAATTGATCGGTGTGGTAGGTACCTCCAGGGCAAAGCCGCCAGGGCACACAATCGAGCAGAAATCCTCCCGGTCTAAGCGCAGGACAGGAATCAGAACAACAAAAAATGATAACTCCAAATTAACTCCGCAATCCGATAACTCCGTCCATGCCGTCGCTCACTGAAGAGCCTATCCTTCGTTCTAATCGCGCTGAACTCCTTCCAGATCAAGGCCCGTGTGTATATCGATTCTGGCCCGACGAAAATGAAAACTCCTTCGCTTGCTCAAATGCTTGACAGAAACGCTCAATGAGGGGATGGCTGAAAGACAAAAACGAGGTGTGCTAGTTTACAAGACAATGCTGGGGGCGCACAAATACATGGCTGAAGCTGGGGGATGGTGAGCGTGACGATGGTGTTCGCCAGTGCTCGGTGCGCCGCTTGCGGAGCGCTTTGCTGGTTGGGCGGTGATGGTGGGGATGTGTGAGTGCCATTGTGTTGTGTGAGGCTTTGTGAGGTTGTGTGAGCGTGGTGGGATGTCCGTTATGGGGGTAGCTGCTGTGTTGCAGGTTGAAGAGATGGGTACGAAGGTATGGCGGAGTGGTGCAGTCCCGCGGGACTAGTTGTAGCCCCCGCGTCCGGACATGATGAATGAGGTGTGGTGTGATGTTGTTTCAGGCTGTGGACGCGTTGCTCGGTCGCTGATTGTCGTGCTTGGCAGTACTACTCGATGGCGAGCTCGAAGGCTTAGTTGTATCCTCCTCGGCCGGCCATTGTGAAGGTAGGTTTGGTACTGGATTTGAGTCGTCGAAGGCGTCTCTTGACTGATTCGATGATCGAGCGTGGCGTTCGAGGTTGTTTGCGTTGCTTCCTGGAAGCTCTAGTTGTATCCGTCTCGGCCCATTGGTTCGATGAGATCAACATATAACGTGGTGGTGGTGGTGGTGGTTGATATGGTATTGCTGTTGATGTTGTGCGTGCTTTAGTTGTAGCCGTCGCGACCCATTGAGAAGATTGTTGTGGTGTTAAGTTGAAGGTGTTGGAAGAGACGTGGAGTGATGGAGTCTTTGTAGTATTGTTGATGTCTAGGAGAAGCAGTTGATTGAAGAAGTGATGACCTGAAACTCCAGAAGAGAAAGCAAACAGACTTATAAGAAAAAGAACCGGTGGACTATGAAAGGCCTCTCGCAACTGTGAACTGATGACTTGAATTGAATGGTGTCCTCACCTTTTGCCTAGGCCAGGCATCTTTATACACTACCCACTGGTTCCACCACTCCTGCCACCAATCTAGCGGCCGCATTCGTGGCTTGCCCTCACTAGCCTCCGGCATTGCATTAAGGCATCTAGTCAGAGCGTGCAAAACCGCTGCGGTACTTGTCGTTCGTCGGAGCATTACAAGCTGCGGCGCTGCGCCGTTGGTGGGGACTAAAATGGGAAGTGTGCCCTGCCACACTTCGCAAGGGACGTGCCCAATGCGGCTGACTATGGCGGCGCGCTCGGGCCCGAGCTCGTCAGTACTGCTTAGGAAAGACAAGTGTCGACGGAAGAGATATTGCCGGTGGTACTGCGGTTGAAATGGAGAACAGATGTGCACGACATTATTGGTGCTGCGTTGAAGTTCTGCAATATTGACCTTGTTTGCCTCGGACGTCGAGGAGTGCTGCCTGTCCTTCCTCATGCGCAGAACGCGCTTGACGATTCCTCACGAACACGCGTTCAACGTCAGTCACCACTTTGGTCTCCAATTCCCTCAGGCACACAAAGTTCTCTGACAAGTGCGCTCCATAATTCCATTGGCCATGCGCGGCACAGTCATACAGCATCGCCCTGTGAGCACCTGCCCACATTCCCGCGAATAGGATGTTCGTTTCACGTTTGCTACACACGTTTCTATCGTCGTGTGGGTGTTGGCGCCCTTCTGCTCCCGGCGGCACGGCGATGCGGCGTTGGTTGCGCCGTTGATCAACGAACACGACCCGCGAGCCGGAATCCATGAACCGCTGCTTTGGGTTTCTGCTGCTTGGTAATACCGATACTGGGCACACGATGTTCAATTATCGCCGGTCGCACAATTCGATCCTTGACTGGTTGTCTCTGCAATGACGAACACTGTGCCCGCCTAAAACCATGCGCAGATAGCTCTTGGACGACGTTGCAGTCTTGTCGACCAGTTCCAGAGGCCGCCCCAAGGCTGACGTATTTTCAGTTGACCCATCATCGCATTCCTAACCATTTTTTCCTTTGAGGGAATACAGCGCATGGCAGTGCACCGGTCGCTCGTTCCCAAGCATTCGACGGACACCAATGCGTGGACCTTGTCTCTGACCAAACGGCTCTCCAATTTTCACTCGCAGCACGCACTGCATCGCTGCCTGGACACTCGGAGACGAAATGGTCTAGTAACATCGCATATGGAACCCCGGCGACTTGTGCAGCGAGTATAAGTGATTCGATGATGCGTTTCAGCGCGCAATGTTCAGCTGTGCCTCAGGTACCCGCCTGCGCCAGTCACAGCACACCCAGATGGGCATGGCGGCCGCTGCCAGAAGCAAGCTTGGACCGGAGGTTGTGCCGCAATTGTAGACTGGGTTGTGCATGTCTGCTGAAGTCGAGGATGGAAACATCAAGTCTTGTGAGTCAAGGCTCACCGGCACAAATCTCGAGTCACGGCTCTTAGCAAAGGTCAAGTTCGCTACGCTTGCATATGCAACTGCGCCTGTTCAAATGACTTGAGGCCGTCCCCAGACTTAACCAATCAACGTCTCCAGGATGCCTGCCGCTGTCTGTCTTCAGCAGCACCTTGTTCGTCAGGAGTATTTTCGATACACCAACGAGATCGTCGATTATCCTTACCCGACAGATTCGTCAACACTGACATTGCAACGTCGTCTCACCGTGCCGAAAGATCGTCGCCGGGCAGCGTCAAGCTAACTCACTACCCGAAAGTCAACACACACCCGGATACCACGTGCTTGGGGCCACAGATATATCGACATTTTACGACATCCGTAGATGCCCTCCACTATATTTGGGCTCGCCTAATCTCGGTATACTGGTGTTACAGACCTTGCATAGCAAGAATACCCTCGGGGCCACACAAGTTGGCCGTCCATAATTACAAACGGGATTCGAGTCTGCACTCAAGACGGCCCCCAAAAATAGGCACTGAAGTTTGTTTTCGATCCGATCTTACAGAACACACGCGACAAGCGCGTCGCTAGCCGGGATTCTGCGTAGGGCTGACGCCTTCCAACTGCGCCGCGCAGCCTTTTTCCCAATTAGGTTAGTCAGGTGAATGCACTCAGCTGAACTTCCTGATTGGCAGATAACAGTGGTACTAAGGCTATATTTGCTCCATGTCAGCTCGAATGGATGTATTTAGCGGCCTTGTTCAGCGTGGTCGGATTTGGTGATTTTGGTGCCTTTTTTTGAGATGATTGTGGCGCCCTGCTTGCGCGTTTCGGTCTGCGCGTTGACATTTGGTGTCGTTTTCACGACTGTATATCATTTCAGAGCCTTCAGTGGCTCTTCTCTTGAGCCAACACGTTCTGTTTCATGCGCAGCAAAATGCACGTTATGCACACCAACCTATGTATTCCAAATTGCGAAGTTCACCGCAGTGTTCGGTGCAGAAACAGATCACGAAAGCCACGAACCAAACACAAGCTTCTCACTATACATGTTAATTACTTGGAAGTCGAATATAAGGATATAGTTGTAGGCCATGTCTGCTTGACTCTGATAGCACGCCAGATCCCTGTTGTCTTCCAGCAAAGGTTATTCCCTTACGACCGGACAAATTGAAAGTCACATTGCATCCTCAATAGCCTGCTTCTCTTTATATTATCGAGCTTCCAGAAGCAGGTCCTCACCAGTTCTCCCAAGCAGCGTCGGTATTTTCCCCCTTGAGTCGGCAGCGGTAACGGCTCCAGTTTCGACTGTAGCCACAGGTTTATCTACCTGTATGCCCTGAATCTCCACCCTTGTGCCTGCCCATGTCCGGCTATCTGCGCCCAGCTCCTTCTCACGTCTCAAATTGCAGTGTCGCTCCCTTCCTTTTCTTTTTCTCAAGCGTCTGGTCCTGCGATTTCTTGAGGTTAGCAATTAGACTCCTTGCCAGTACTCCAGAACCTGTCTCGGGCCTTGTTTCTGTATTGGACCTTGATGTGTACTCACTCATGGCCCCCTCTTTCTTATCCCGCTTTTTTGTTGGCAAGCATGAATATACGCTACAGGTCATCTTCTGTATTTGGGGTTTCAGCACGTGGTTCTGGCTGTGTTGACTCCGGTGTTGCAGCGTCGTGCGATGATGCCTTACTCTTTTCACGAGCTCCAAATAAGACTCTGATCGAAAGACGCCTAGGTGTAGAGTCCCTTAAACCCTTAGACCTGTCAGCTTCAGAATCGAAGCCGGCAGGTGGTTGGTCCGTAAATTCCCGTGGATTCTCGCTCAGCGCATCATCTGAGCTACCAAGCGGTGTCGAGTGAGAGTCCTGCGCGAATGATGTATCGGCAGGGCCCACACCTGGTGAATATCCGGATATACCATCACCTCCGAACGAATCAGTGCCTGCTTCCTCTGCTGTCGGATCCTTAGCTGTACCTGTGGCCGTTTCGCCCTTGTCGTACGCAGCAAGATTTCTGCATCATTCTTACGAGGAACTTTGAGCTCCTGGCTGGCGTATTAGATCGTCAATGAATTTTTGTGACTCCATTGTACTCTTTATTCCTCCTAGTTCTTCCATTTGTGCAGCCCAGGCGTTTGTCATAGCTTTTGAAACTGCTTCCCGCGCATGTTCGTGTTTCGCTGGGTGTTTCGCGCGGTCCAACGTCGCCATTTCTTTGGTTTGCCTTGCCTCCTCATCGGCCAGTGGAACATCATCTAGGGAAATTTCGGCAGTACCATGCTGTTCATACCCGTCACTGGCTCTCTCACTCTTTTGACCAACATTATCTTCCACCATATCGATATTCATTGGTTGCTCCCGGCTTGCGCCGACAGTATCCAAGGATCTACTCCTAGGTCTGCTAAATTCTGGATGTTCTGACGATTTGGTCGTTGAAACTTGACTTTCATCGCCCTTGTCTTGCTTCACATTACGATCACGCAATCGACGGGTATGATCGAACAAGACTTCGCACTCTTTCTGGCTCATCCCCTGCAGGAGTATATAGTACCCGGGCTCCACATCGATCTCATATCGAACCCCGTAGTACCGGAGAGTTTCGATGTCAAGGTATTCCTTCTTGATTTTAAGGTACGTAGGCCTGTCGAGTTTTCTTTCGGGCATTAACGTGTCAGTCCCCATATCCAAAACCTGGTCCTCTAAGAAGCCGAACTGCTTGAGACGCTCATGCATTGCGTCTTCAAGCTTGTGTTCCTCCTCTTCGCGCTTCATCTTCTCGGCGTCCTCCCTCTGCCCTCTGCTCAAGTAGGAACGCTTCATATTCTTCCTCATCTTCGTACTTCAGTTTTGCCTCGTCGTGTTCCACCTGGAAAAGAAGCTCCTCCCTTTCGTTCTTGGCTTTTTCGACCTCTAGTAGCCTATTGCGCTCTTCGTATGCTTCACGCCTTGCTTTGACCTGATCTCTGTTTTCCAGTTGTTTTTTCTATAAATGTTTAAGTTGCTCAATGTGGGTCCCCTCTCCATAGTAGTATCCAGCAATTCTTCCATCAATAGTATTCTTCGGCACTGGTTCGTCAAATGTCTCGTCAACGAATACAGACCGCTTTATACCCTGCCCCGTTGGCTTCTTTCCTTTCTGCCTAGATGGAGACTCTTCGGTTTGATCTTCAGGTGGCGGTTCTACTGGCATCTCATCGTCAATGTTTTGAGCGTTCAGTGCGTTTTTGAATTCATTTTCACGTGTGATACACTCTCGCTCTTCTTCAGCTTCTCGCTCTGCTTCCAATTTCTGTTTCATCTCAGCTTCATCCTCAAGCTGCTCTCCTTCTCAGAATAGTCGAGCTTGATCTCTGCAGATTCTTCTACTCGCGGTTCATCGTCTCACAGGTCACTTGCGTCAGTCAACTCCTCTCCCTTTTCGTCTCTGTCCACCTCAGCTACCAACAGCGACGACTGATCTTCAGCGTCTGCTTCTTCATCTTCAGTGTCGTCCAGATCTGGTGGAAGAGCAAATAGAGCAAGCTGCTCGTGGTGATGGGCTAGGTGTTTCTGCAATGCGCGAAGAGTCATGCGCTTGTGACATAACTTGCACTCCCCTTGCTCTGTCAAAGCGATGTTCCTAGCTGAATTGCGCTTGAGGGCCGAGAACATTGCTGTCGACGCAAGAACCTCAAGGTTGGTCTTGACATGGCTCTCGAAGTCTGGTTCTGATTGGAAAACCTTGAAACAGCCGCCAACACACTGGAAAGAAGCGCGATGGGCTTCTAATTCGTGTGCAATCCAGGCGTGACGAGAATCAAAAAGTCTTTCAGCAGTCGCGCAGTCTTCGAACGTGCAGCAATAGGGATGCAGGTCTTGGTAGATATGTCGTCTGCAACGATTAGTTGATATTTCAGAGCTCGCTGGCAGAACTCACTTCCATCCCGCTGTTGTATGGATTGCTATCAGGCCGAAACAGAGCGGGCAGTTGAAATATTCCTTTTCACGGGCATGCTTAGGCAGGTTTGGGACCTTGAGTGTAGCATTGACCGAATTGACCGATGTTGCGTAGGATGTCATGGATGCTGTATCGTCTCCATCGTCCATGATGTTAAGACTATTGGTACGTTGCAGGGTCATTGCCTCTGTTGAATTTGTAGTGAGTTCGGTTTTGGCAGTCTCCAAACCTAGCTTGTCAATGTCTTTGGCTAACTTATTGTGATGCACTTCCCTGTATGTCAAATACTGTCTTCGACTGGATTTAGCTCGACCAAGCCTTTCGATTAAATACTTCGGCGCAGTGAGAAACTTGGACTGGACATGTAGTATGTCGTGCGGTTCAAAATGGGATTTATCGATACTTCTTGACTGATTGTTTGTTACTGGTTCTCGTATGGTCATAGAGATTCGCATGAGAGAATTCACCGCTGTTCTCATACTAGCGAACAACTGCTTGAGTTCAGTATTGCCGTGGAGATCTGGGCTGCTCGCATCATCATCCGATAATTCAGAATCTGAATCTGAGTATGTTTCCTCATCCCAAGGAGTACGCTTGTCTTCGACAATGGCCAGAGCTGCAACCATTAGATTTCAAAAGCCGACGCGAAGTTGCGGTAACCTACCACCGTCTAACGTAGTAGATAGGAATGCAAGTTGATCGAGAGTGTCCGCCCTGAGCTGGGGAGCATCGCGAAGTCTGTTTTCAAGGGACCGACGACCTGTATTCGAAGTGAGCGGCTTACCCACGACATGGCCTCGGCATGAGAGAACTGACCTTTGCGGTGAGCACCGATGTTGCCTGCCCTACATTCTCCAAGTTAGAAGGTAATGCTGGCTTGGACCAAGTGCCTACCATAGTTTGAAGCGATCAAATTCATCCAAAACTGATCCTGCCTCTATCTGACCAGAGAACCTTGTAGGTTGCTTCAAGCTGTTAGCAAGGCTGAGAAAACTGCGGGCGCATTTGTCCACCGCCGTGGGAATAAGGATGGTATGATCCATGTCAAGAATACACAAAGTCCGCAACCTTTAAGAAACGTAGATAGAAAGTCTCTGCCAGAATCATTGATCACTTCAAAGTACGTGTGGCTGTAGGATTGAGGGGTGGTGGGCCCAGGTGTACGACAGTTTGCAGGATGTCAGCATTCAAGTCGCGGGAGCCAAAAACCCCGCCCTGCACCACGCTCCACCGCTCCACCTTTCCTGTACGCTTGATCTGCCTTCTTATCCGACAATAGAGGCAACATAATTCCGGCGAAGGCCTACAGGTTACTCGAAGGAGGCCAACACGAGCAGATTTTCTAAGAGGACTCTTACGAACAGTGCGCGTCCCCAGCATTAAGGACCCTTGAACTACGATCACATATCATCGCAACTGGCATTGAGATAGCAGGCTTGGTTTTGGGCGCTCTGCCACTGCTTCTGGAGGGGTTGAAATTCTATGCGGAAGGCGTTGACACGGCGAAACGCTGTTGGAAATATCGCGATGGTGTCCAGAGACTCATTTCTGAGCTACAGGCTGAATGTACTATCTATCAAAACAGCGTCCTGATGATGGTTCAGGGGATCGTCAGCGCGACAGAAGTAACAGAGTTTCTCGCTGAGCCCGGTGGTGAACTTTGGACGAGACCAAACATCGAGCAGAAGCTAAGGAAGCGCCTGGGCTCAAGTTTTAGTCCATACTTTGAAATAGTTTCCCGACTGAAGAACGCAGCCGATGCGTTCAGCACAAAGCTACAGCTTGATGATACGGGTAAAGTACGGTGTTGTTTGTTCCAGGATTGAACTTCGTTAACGAGTTACAGCCTCAGTTCTCGGACAAGCACGCTTTCAAGGAAAATGATAAACGCCTCAAATTTAGCCTGAAACAAACAGAATACACGGATCTGATGATTCAGATCAGGCAAACAAATTCCACGTTGAAGGACTTGACTTTTCAGCGACAGAGCATCGAAGCCCAGCAACAACTCGCAGTCGCTGAGTGCATGCCCAACTTCAAGCGCATAAACAGACGGGCACAGGGTGTCTATTCAGCAATGAGTTTGGGCCGGACATGTCCGTGTCACGCGGAGCATAGCGTCAATCTTCGCTTAGAACCTCGAATGGAGGATGTCTCGAGCGACGATGACGAAGACGAAGCCCCGATGCGTGATCCATTTCATGTCCTGCTTCGGTACGGGTATTAGCATGCTACTACTGCTGCCACCACCAATATCAGTTCCTGGCTCTGGGATGAAGCAGATATTCATGTTACATATCATTGTCCGGAGCCAGTGGCTGCAAATGCGCCGGCACCGCTACGCAGCGGCAAAGGCGTACGTTTCGCGATGCAAGCGAAAAGTGTCGTCAAGGCTGCATTGGAGCCCGAGCCCAACCTTCAGCCTATGAAAGCTGTGTTCACCTATCAGTACACTCCAAAAACCACAACGGGCCGTTTGTTTGACTCTCCTACACAACGAGATCGCAAGGCAGAAGTACGGATTGAAAATATACCCATCTAAAACTCTACCGCAGGCCACCGAACAGTGGTCTGATTTGACACTGCGGAACGCGTTGCAGCGTGGACATCGTTTTCCTACGCGTGATCGTCTGCGTCTGGCAGTCACTCTTGCTTCAAGCGTTCTGCAACTCCATGAGACCCCTTGGCTTCACGACAATTGGGGAGTCGACAACATATACTTCATCGAACGCCCAGGTTTGAACGTGTACGATCAATCCTTCGTCTTACAGCGTTTTAATCAAGCGACTACCTCCAAAGCAACAATATCGAGATCTATCAGTTTGATTTATTCGTAATCAGACTCCATTTGCCCTGGGTGTTGCGTTGATAGAGCTATGGTATAGCCAGACATTGGCTGAGCTTCAGATACCTGGAGATGTGGATCGAGCTGTTACCAAGTCTGACGCAGACTTGTTGACTAAATATAACACGGCGGACAGGCTGAGTGAAGAGCTCAAGTATGAGGCCGGCGCAAAGTACAGCAGTGCAGTCAGACGGTGCATTCGATGCAATTTCGACACAACCGCCAACAGGCTCGAAGATGCTAAATTCCAGAAAGCTGTGTTCCAAGGTGTCGTGGCGCAGCTACAGAAGAATTACCAGTTTATGGTCGGAGATGACGAGGATTGACAGGTGTGACCCTGCTGCGCAGCCCCAAGTTTACAGTCAACCGCAATGTTTCACGTAGCAATAGCTACAAAGAATAAATGAATATCATCCCATAGCATGTGCCCTACAGAATGCTCCCATTAATACGAATCGATAGTTTAAGGTCGATGGGCAATTTTCGGATACCAACCACGAGTATACAGCATGCGGCTTTAAGAAGACCTGATAACCTTATCTGATGAGTCGGCAAATCAGACGATCCGGTATACAAGCCCGAACTTGGCAGGTGTTCGGGTATGGAATAGGGTTCTTTGGGGTCGGAGGGCCACACGCGATGGACCCTACGATGGTACTCGATAAGTTTTTCGATGCTCCACATGTACTATGTGGGTCCACGACGCACTCGATTTTGACTTGGGAGTTTTGTTTAAGTCAAACAAGCCATTGAATCATTGTGTACAGTACTGTGTACAGTTATATTCTGTACAGTTTAGATTTCTTTCATCAATTAGTAAGCAACTAATTGGCCTAATGGCCCAATGGCAAGGCGCTTGACTACGATTCAATCGGCAATCAAGAGATTCCAGGTTGTAAGTATTGTCATACTCAAAGAGTCCCACGTTCGAAGCCTAACAGTTCTTAGCGACCCCTGGTTAGGTCATATAACAACTCCTCCTTTTTTTTTTGCACCTGTTTTTGTGTTCTTGATCACGCGCGACACCTAGGAAAAGATAGAGCTGGGTGTGCTGCTGCATTGTACTGTCGCTGCTCTTTTAATGTAGCACAACCTGTGCGCACCTGAATCGCCACACCTTTTGGTTAGTTATACCGAAGCGCACCTTCCTAGTGTTGATTACACCTTAACCTCATCACTGATTATAGCTCATGCTCACCGCTGCTGGGCTGAGCTGTCAGGTTTGACTTCTGGTTGCAGTAATTTGACCCCAGGTTAAGACACACAACAGCCTTTCCACGCCTTCAGTGTCAACAATAGCTCAGGCTCACTGCTGCTGGGGCGAGATTCCAGGTTCGACCCCTGGTTAGGTCACACAACTGTATTCTTTGCGCTTGGAATTGCAGGTGCCTGTGCGTATCCATCATGTTGCCATAGCGCAAGAGTCCAGGTTCAACCCTTCGTGAGGTTGCTTCTTCTATTTTTGCATCTTTATGGGGTTTGATGACCTTTAGAAAGGTAACAGATGGCATTGGAATATTTTGATCGCGCCGATTACAGGCGCGATGAGGCAACTTATTCCTATTCGTGTGCAGGTTTTTGCCTGCCCTCAACGTTGGCTCAGAGGAAGTCGAAAGTCCAGTCACTGCGCACTACATATCACTTCGTCACTGCAATACGAAAACATTGATGTCGAACATTACTTTCTGTAAGCTCATCTATTTTGGTCTGTGCTGTCTTCGGATAACTTGCATCTGACCCTGAAACGTCGGCTGCCCGACCCGAGCCGCAATGCAGTTTCGCATTTTGCATCCGCCGAGCCTCTTGTATCCCCCGCTGAAACAGACTTAAGGTTGAACCTTCGATGATCACCAAGTTCATTCGCTGTGGACTTTTGTTACGCGTTGCATCTGCAACCTTGGCACTGCTTTGTTGATGTGGCCTGGCTTGGCTCTATTCACTGATTGCTATCATATACACTACATTGGCTTTCGGCAATTTGGTCGCCGAATGCAAAAAATCGCGGCGACGAGAATACCGGTTGCAGTGCTGTTTCGGTACGACAGAGGATTTGTTGAGCTCCACTGTGTAGTCGACGAGATTGAGGATGTTGGTGTATAAAGAGGTGTGCCATTGAGCGAAGAGTCGACACCATAACGAGTGCGCCGTTCACTTCCCTTGCAGCCTCATGGCGGAGCGCTGTTCATCTTCCAGCTTCAGTAAATGAACCTCTGCCGCGAACTACTGCTCTAAGGAACCTCTGCTTCGACAAATTCACTCAATGGGAGGCGAACCTGGGATGGGATAGAATCCGGTGGTTCCGATAACGTTGACGGCCATGTCCGGGAGATACCTGAAAGCGCAGCTCCTACCTGAGCGGGATGCATCCACAAAGATCATCGAATCCCTCACGACAAGCTCGTAAACAGGTACCCTATGCACTAATTTTGTACAGAAGAGCAGGGTGGCTTTACAAAGTCTTCAGAAAAGCTTGTTCGATGTCTGAAACAGCTGAAGACTATTAAGAAAGAATAAAACCAACCCAGAAACATGCACTTGCACAACTTCTTGATAGGCAACGGAATCCATGATTTAATTACACTAGAGAGATCACATTAATGAGAGAATGGTTGCCCCATTTTGTAATTTCCAAGAAAGATAAGCCGTATAACGCCTTGTCCTCCATACTCGTACACTCATAGAAAGATCGTAACTCCGCGCATGAACATAGGCGGGGCAAAATTCCTAGGACATGGCAATAGTAAAAGAGAACATCCCTATGCACTTCTGAGACATGCCAAGGTCGTGTGGGTCTTGCTTTGTGACTACTTTGCGACAACAAGTCGTGCAGCCTGGCTTGGCAAATGGTAACAATGCTAAGACGCAGGGACTGCCTAAGCAAATGCGCCTACAATGGCCATGCTAATAAAATGTAAGTTTGTGAAAATTAATCAAGCCAGAGATTTGACTTACCCAGCAGCACCCAGGAGCACGTAGATGAAAGCCCTTGTCTTGTCCTTGCCTGTCAGGTTGTGGTTGGCTTCCTCAGAAAGGAAGTCTTCGGCAAGCAGGTCAACAAGGGCTGCGTAGATTAGTAGTCCAGATGATATGGCATTGAAGACGCCCACGATGATGAGACCGAAGGCACTGTTTGGATCATACGAGCTGCGCGTAAACAGGCCAATAGCCTGGCCAATGGGGGCAGTAGTACCGAAAGCGATGACCAGAGCCCACGGCTTCCAACTGCCCTTGGGGTAAGGTACAGCTGCGATACGAGACCCAAGACCAAGACCTTCAAACATCTGGTGGAATACGATGGCAATGAGCAGAATGATGAAGCCTTCAGCTGTGATCGAGACAGTCATACCGACGAAAACGGAGTGGAAGAGAATACCACCTTCAATGAGAGTGATCTGCATAGACTGCTTCTTGAGCACAAGAGGATCGACGGGCTGGCTCTCAACATCCTCATCAAAGTATGACACCTGCGCTTCAGGGCCCTTTTCTTGAGGATAGCTGGGAAGGGCGGGCATTGCGCGGTTGACCATGTTGACCATCTCTTCGCGTTGACGGACGTATTGCTCGTAGAAGACAATGAACCAGGGCGGCATCTCAGATCGTGGCTCCATCTCGTTGTGATTTTTGGGGAAGGAGAAGTTTTCAACTGGGTACGTGTGCTCAACCCAGCCTCTCTTGTCATCGCGGATGGTCAACATGGTCCGTTGCGAATCGTAGCTGTTCCTCTTTTGCATGCTGTTGTTCATTGCCGCTTGGATGCCAGGGGGCGCTGCGCCTCCAGCGAATTCGTTGCCAGTTGCGCTTCCATGAGAGTGCCCACCAGTCTTCGCATTGAGCCACATCTCAACCACAAAGAGGATGAAAAGCGAGCCCATCATGATGACACCGGGGAGAGCAGGGTACTTGTCAGTGAACAGCTCGGGAAGACAGGGATCGTTAAGAGATTGGAATGCAGTTGGAAGGAGCTAGAGATATTAGAGAACGTTTCGGTATCAAGACGGCGTACTTACATGAACGAAGGCGGTGGCAATCAGGACTCCGGTACCAAAGTGCTTGCAGAAGAAGAACACCTTCGGTGGGATCTTCATCCACTTGACCTTCTTCGCAACAACTGGAAACCCACAGCCTCCGATGGATGCAGCGAACACAATGACTATATAACGGTCAGATCAGGGCGTCATGTATTGACTGGCACAACACCCAACTTACACACTGCAGCTACGTGCAAAGGAAAGTCATATTCGGCACCATCTGCCTCGCTGCCGCATTTTGGCTTCTCCATGGTAGACATTGTGACAAAATTATCATAAGACCCGATACCTAAAGAAAAGAATCGCAGAGTCTAGTCCAGAACTGCCCGCAGCCTCGTCGCCAGCGACTGTAAACGAAGTGAAGTGAAAGGAAAAATGACAGGCAAAACTCTACCGGAGAGCGTTGTAGAGTGACCGAGCCCTAGTTGAAGGTTTGGTACAGGCTGGGCAAGAGGAGCTCGAGGCTATATGTTAAGCTTCAGGATTTGGCGAACAACAGAACCACTAACCGCATTCTGACTGATCAGCACACCTCTAGAGCACACCAGGTGGGGAAATTGATGATGCGGTGGCCCCTGCCACAGATCCCGTATTAAGATAGGTGCTTCACATAAGAGCGCGGAGGTTCAGACGGTGCCAGGAAGTGTCAGCGAGGCTTGTTCCAGGAACGCGTGGATCACAAGTACAACAGTGAATTTGAGGCTGCCAGGCTGCAGGTGGATATCATAGCTCGCAGTATTACCCAAGACTATTGGCAAGCGGCTGACGTGCTGAACGGGTTGGGGAGGCGGCTGGGCATGCCGCAGGAAGATCTGGGGTAGGACCCGCCATCATGCGGCTTGCACTGTTGCGGTTCAAGTCTTGTTCCCACCGAGTGGGACAGCTTGCGAAGCGTGGGGACATGCACGCGCCGACAAGCCTTTTTCTGCGGCATCTCCAGTTCGAGAACTTCGGTGCACAAACTCGGCCAAGCCAATGAAATGTTTTGCAGTTGTCGTGACGTGACTGGCCAAGACAGACTGGTTTCGCACTGAGTATGGCCGAGGACGCTTGAAACTTGGATTGACCTGGTATCGCAGGATGAGGATGGTGTTGTTTCTACAAACGCGCCACAGAGGCTCATCAAAACCGCCGTTGACCCGTAGCGCGTGTTGCGATTGGTGCGCCATTTAAGGGGGCCAGGTATTGCCAAAACTTGCACCCGGGGTTGCCCAGACGTCACATCTCCACTGCCAATTTGCAACATATCCACCTTTCTTGCTTTTGTCTCCTCAGAAGCCTCTATCAGTGCAATTAAGCTTTCACGCCACTTCCACTTGGAGATGACTGCAGTCTCGATCTCTCAAGAGCGGACGCTACCCCCGCTCCTCCGCACCTGCAGCTGCCAAGCACTCAATGGTATCAAGATCAGCCTAAGCACGCCTGGAAAATACCATTTCTGGCTACACGAAATGCTTGATCTGGCCTGCTGGGTGCTTAGCGAGTTTCAGAATCCGCTTACTCTTTCCTTCGTTGTCCAGAGCCACGCAGAATCACAGAACATCGCGGCCTGGAAGCGAAGCAGCCACAGGACATGACTATCAGGCTCGAACACAAGCCTCCTCAGGGCGGAGCGACGGACCGTGGCAAATCCTCTGGTTGTTTATTACTTCGCTGTCCCTGTACTGTGGTAGATGCCCTCCTTCATTCTACAACCCACTCAAAGATCGACATACGCGTCTAGCAGAAGGTATCACACCATAACCCGGGAACAATGTCTTCCGAACCTCAGAGTAAGTCTCAGGCAGTTACCCAAAGATTCTGCCTCTGACAAATACCTCAGCCACTGCCAATGAACAACCTCAAACTCAAATGGCCGATCAAGCATCCGCTCCAGCTGCCACGGCGCCAGTAGATGCCATCCAACAGCTGTCACGTACAACAACGAATTCCACCCAGGTCGCCAAGGAGAATGCTACCGTCACTATCAATAGTGCTGACCCACTGGACCTTGGCAAGCACCGTCGATCAAACTTGACCCAGGCACAAATGAAAGCAGACTATCCTCAGGCTAACAAGAAGCGCATGAAGGTAAACAATATGTCAATGCTAAGCAGACACATCTGACCAAAAATAGAAATTCTACACAAGACAGAACCAATTGATCGACCAATTCCTCCAGAGTGGCGATGAAGAGCGCTTAGCTGCTCTAGACACCATCGAGAACGGCCCCAAAGTGAAGTTTGCTGTCAATGCTTCCTTCATAGTCAACTTCTGCCTGTTCGTCATTCAGATGTATGCTGCGATTTCCACTGGTTCCCTGTCCCTCTTCGCAACCGCAGCAGATGCCTTTATGGATCTCGTTTCCTCGTGCGTCATGCTTGTCACGAGCCGAATGGCAGCACGGCCTAGCGTCTACAAGTACCCAGTCGGACGTACCAGGATAGAAACGATCGGTATCATCATGTTTTGCTGCTTGATGACTACTGTTGCCATCCAGCTGATCATCGAGTCCGGGCGAGCGCTTGGTGCCGGTGCGAGGGAGTCTGAAGAACTTCACATCATACCTATTGCTTTTGTGGCCACAGCCAGTAAGTGACACGTGCTCTTCGGCGCTGTTTTGAGAGACTGACCAGTACAGTCTTTGCCAAAGGTACGCTGTGCGCCTACTGCTTCGTCTTCCGCCGCTATCCTTCGGTTCATGTTTTCTTCATCGACCACCGTAACGATATCGTCGTTAATGCCTTTGGCCTTGCCATGTCCATCGTTGGAAGCCGTGTCGTCTGGTATGTCGATCCTATCGGTGCCATTCTCATCGGTCTCTTGATTCTTGTCTCGTGGGCTGCGAACGCTTTCGACCATGTCTGGCTTCTCGTCGGCAAATCGGCTCCCAAGGAGTTCCTGTCTAAGCTCGCATACTTGGTAGTCACACATGACAATCGTATTGAAAAAGTCGATACTGTAAGTGATATCCATCAGATTTCCAACCAACTGCTAACACTAGCGCAGTGCCGTGCCTACCACGCTGGGCAGAAGTACTACGTCGAGGTTGACATCGTTATGGATGAGAATCTGCCACTCAAGATCACCCACGATGTCAGCCAGACGCTTCAGCGTAAGCTCGAGGGACTTGCAGACGTTGAACGAGCGTACGTTCACGTCGACTATGAGAATGAACACGACATCAAGGAGGAGCACAAGCCTTTGTATGAGGTGACACAGCAGCGGTCGATCAAAGAGCGCGTGCAAGCGCTCAAATACATCTTCAAGAAGAGCAGTGCATCTTGAAAACTATATGGCTATCCTCACCATCTTTAAACCGAGCACCTTGATGATGCCCAGCATCTACGGAACTCAGCAGGCAGGCCTGCGTCCCAACATAATGTTTGCTTTGTAGTTACTTCTATTACCCACGGCGGAATATTCAGATACCCAGCGCAGTCTATGCAGCAAAAAGACACGAATGAAATAATATCAGCATTTGTATTCTCATATCTCCATGAATTTCATTCATACTGCTTCGTTCAGCTAAAATTTGGTCAGCTCCGGTTGACTTTCCTAGACAATCTCACGTTCAAATCGACACTATCTCACCTCTTCCTTTCTCCGCCTTTCTCCGTGCGCCACCCACCTGCATACCCGAACTACGCATACACTGGAGGTTTACTCGCAGACTTATCAAACGCCTCTATTCGCCGCAAACGTACAAGACTATCGCGTTCCGCGGCCATCCTTATCACTTTCGTCTCCTCACCGTCCCAACTACCATGTGAGTAAAACGCTTTAAAGGCTCGCTGTCGTGGCGCTCGATGTGATGGAAGAGTCGAATTTGGTGACAAGAGCCACCTAGCAGGGAAGATGGGTTGTTTTGAGGGCGAACAAAACGAGTTATCAAGAGGGCTCTCCAAGCCAGCAGAGTCCAAGGAATGTACAGGGGCCAGACAAGAAGACGCAAACGGCGGCGAAGATTGAAAGCGCTGAGGCTGGTTGGTCAATTCATAAGCAGCCTTCTCGGTGTGGTCGATCGCAGTATCTCGCCGCTTTCTGACCGCGCTTTCAACAGGTGCTTGCATATCTCGCCGTAGCCCATACTTCGTATACCGCTTTTCTAGCAACCGCGTGAGATGTCGTGGCTCACCTTCCATCTCCAAGAAGAATTTCCTTAGATCTGAATCTAATCTCCCCTCCGCATCAGCAATCAAGATACTCCACGCCATCATCTGCACATATTCGTCCGCAGACTTTGGCATCCACGTCCTATCTTGGCCCGGCCCAAGAGCACCCCATATCCAAAATACGTCTCCGAGAGTGAGATTGTAAGTTTCGAGAAGCTGCCACAATCGTTCTAAGAGATCGCGAGTAAGATGGTGCAATCCGAAAAGTTCGAGTATGACGTGGAGTTTGATCAACTTAACGGGCTCCTGTGGCAGTGAGTCAAGGTCTATACCAAAGATGATGCCATCACGATGCTGGGCAATGATGGAATGTATGACATTGATCAGGAGGTTTTTATCGATTCCTTCGCTGGAGGGGAAGATGATTCGCGTACCGTCTATGCTGAGGTACTGGAGAAGAGTAGGCGCAGTATCTTTGAGCGGTTCTAGGGGAACATCATCGCAGATTACCTCACCGCGGAAGACGTTTGTATTTTCGATTGCGATTTGCAGAAAGATTGGCGATATGGGTGTGTCATTGTCCCATGTTGAATGCAAATCTTCAGGTGCGATGTAAAGATACGCTGGTCTTCCTGCGAATACATTCATTTTATATGGTCAGTTGCGGACGTAGTGAATGCACCTGGCGCGATTTTGATAGTGCCGGAAGTATCGATCTTGTAAGAGCAGCTAATTGTGCTTGTCAACGGAACACCCTTGTGATGGGCACAAGGAATATATATGCATCGTCAAGAAGGTCGAGCCACTATCAGTGAACAATGTTTCGAAGCGATGAAACACGCAATTAATGTATCATTACAACAGTCTCGTATGTCTGACAAAATTTGATCTGTAACTTATTTATCTGATATGCATATTTGGCAGCGTCTAGCACGGAGATATCCATCCACATGATCATTCTGTGTGTCCAAGAGGCGTCAGTGGTAACGAGCAAACGCGACCCTTTCACTTCCTTTCACTTTCACCGTCGTGACACAGTAAATTCCTTTAGCCATGAGACCTTGCTCAAAGCCCTTTCCCATTTCCTTCAACACAATATGTCCCACCTCCTGGAGTTTTCTTCTGTACCCCCTCGGCCACACGGTCTCCGCACGCCTCCATACGTTGTCTTTGGTATAAACGGTACGGACATTACATCCTCACTCCCTCCACTCATCCCACTGAACCTCGTCCTCCACTTCGCGCCCGCACTTCGGAAATGGGTCCTACCCGCCCCAAATCCTGAATACCTGCCGCGCCCCCTCGCACGCCAGTCCCTGCGCACGCCGCACGTAGGCATTAACATCCTCGCTCCCATCGACGTTGTAGGACTAGGTTGGATCATCCTCCGCATGCTGCACCTCAGCGGCCGCAGTATGCCCCGGGAAACATTCAGCGTACATCCCGATCTCGAAACCTCGCTGGCTATACACAACGCGTGGCTTGCGCTTGAACTGCCCTTCGAAGGCCTGCGCGGTCTACATACGCATATCCACGCGCAGCTCTTGCTCAATTCATCGCTAGTCTGCCTGTGGGATATGCGAGCGCTGTGGGACACGTTCCCTCACGACTCGCAGATTGTGTGGGCGATGGGGTTGAACTACATGCAAGCACATGCCAATATGGATTTTCCGATCCACTCGCTTGAGATTATGGCGTGGTTCCAGTCTTCGCCAGAGTTGTATGTTTTTTTTGAGAGGTTGCGGGATGCGGTTCCGGAGGCTGCGGAGATGGGATGTGATACTGTGACTATCCCTGCGGCGGAATTGAAAGAGAAGATGGTTGGTATGGGGTATAAGACTATTGGCAAGAAGGCAAGGAAGGCGATGAAGAAAATAGACGCTGTTAAGGGAGCTGATGAGCAGGCGGGCATCATGGAGCGCGGTTTCACCAGGAAAGTTAGTTACCAGGAGAAGCAGGAGCGAGAGACGAATGATTTCGAGGCACTGAGGACGAGGTTGAGGAGGACGAGGAGCGATGATAGTCTGAGATCGGTTGACACTGCGATCTGGGATCCACAAACCCCGGAGGGTAAAGACGAGGAAGAAGAGGCGGTCTCAGACGACATGAACGACAGCAACAACTACTCCGGCGGATCAATCAGCGCTGCGCTCGCCAGGACGTTGGAATCGATCCGTGTAAGGCGCGAAGCCCGGGCAAGGAAGAGCAAGCCATCGGCTGAACCGTTGTCAGATGATCTTGCCCTGGTCAATCGAGAGCGGTCCAGTGTTGAGATACAGCCGCGGTCTCGACATCGCAGATCCTCCAGCACCTCAGTGTCTGCAAGGAAACATGGTCTGTCTATGGCGGATTTGGCGACGAGGATACAAGTCCTGAAAGATAAGCAGAACAAGATAGCGCAAGAGGAAGGGGAGGACGATATTGATGATGATGGATGCGAAAGCAGTTGTACAGTTAGCAGAGCGGCTTTAAGTGGCAGCGTGAAGATAGGACGAATGAGCACCTTCAATCACCGTCACCGAAAACAAAAGGCCCCAGGTTTTGAGGGTAAGAACAACTTTGAGGGAGAATTACGCTCATCAAACGCGAGTTAAAGTTGGAGTGAGCAAGACCATCGGAGCTTTCTGGATATACACCACAGACCCAAATGAACAATTCAAATCACTCCCACATCTGCACCCGCCAAGCCCAACACTCAGCCGCACCCAAACCTCACCCACCTTCCGCCGCCCTTCCACCGGTCCCACGGCGTCCAACACGCCGTCTCAAAGGGCGGCGTTGCGGCGTGCTGTGATTGACGCGGACTTTGTGGCTTGAGGCCGTGAAGCCCGCCTTACCGGAGCGGCGCCCACGGAACGCGTCCTCCCGTGCCATCGCGTTCACGCGCCGAGTCTTGGCGTGAATACAAAAGCGGGGTCTGCACCTGCGTCCCCAATACCCACCAGCTTTATCCCAGCGCAGTAACCAAACACCCAAACAAACCCCTTTCTACACAACATTCGCCCATCGTCAATCTCAGCACATCAATTCAACTTCATGGTAGCATCCAAACAGCACTTCGACTTCGCAATCCCCCGTGTATAAACGGATATACGAATATATCGCCATCATGCCACTGTCTCGCCACCCCTCCCTGCCCTACATATCCACCCTCTTCGGCACCATCTTCCTTGCTTTCGGGACAACATACATCCTCTCCCCGCGTACCGGGTACTCTCTCTACGGATTCCGCTCCCAACCCAGCACGCCGCACGACTGGGCGCTCATGGAGCGCGTGATGATTCTCTACGGGGCGAAGGATGTTTTCATCGCGGCGGCGATTTATGCGTCGACGTGGTGTGGGACGAGGAGGAGTGCGGGGCTTGTTGTGCTGGCTGCGGGGATGTGTGCGGGGGTTGATGGGTGGGTTGTTAAAGGGGAGGCGGGGACGGGGGAGTGGAATCATTGGGGGTATGGGGGTGTGATGGGGGTTGTTGGGATGGTTATGGCGGGGTTGTTGGGGTGAGGGAGGTGGAATGTGTGCTGGGTGTAGTTGTATTGTATTTGTATGGTTCTGCTACTGGTTGTATGGTGAAGCTAGTTGTAACCAAGGTTGTTGATAGCGAGACGAAAGTCTGAGTTGGTAATTCAAAGGCCATCCCTGTGGACTACCTCCTGTCCTGCGAAGCTGCTCAGCACCTCATTAACAGCTGCAAGGCTGGTGGTGCGCATGTCCATCTTCCAGTCCTGGCTCTGATACGGCGAGACGGGGGTTTGCGCATCATCAGCATCGTAGCTGTACAGCTCCAGACGCGGCCCGAAGAACAGCATACCGTGACCCTTCTCAACCCCTCCCACTACGCCAAGCAAGTCTCCAAGAACGTCACCGCGGTGGTTGATGTTGGCGCGAGACCAGCGCTGGAACATTGCAAGATCGTCCAAAATGATGACGAGGCAGGTGTGCGTGCGATAAG
Source organism: Phoma sp. XZ068 (assembly GCA_004835665.1). Classification (NCBI taxonomy): domain Eukaryota; kingdom Fungi; phylum Ascomycota; class Dothideomycetes; order Pleosporales; family Didymellaceae; genus Phoma; species Phoma sp. XZ068. The sequence goes on from RBKR01000001.1 coordinate 1,497,916, forward strand.
ACAAGATCTCCACACCTTCACCCTGGTCCGGAATCCCTTTCTTCACGACGAAAGCGGCCATATCTTCTGGTTCAATGTGATGCCAGTTTGCCTCGTACGAGTAATGGGTGTTGGTTTGTCTGGCTGCGCGCTTCTGCTTCTTCGATGGCGGTGCGTCTGGATCGGAGTCGGACTCGTTGCTCGCTTTCAGAATGAAGTTGACGCCTTTGGCAGAGTACGGGCCTAAGGCTGCTGGCTCCACCAGATAGCCTTGAGATGAAGGGTAGTGGCGCTGGAGCATGGCAAGAGCAAGATCTTTGGCGTGTTGCATGTGTGCGGATGTCTCGCTGATGGGAAATGCGTAGCTGGTGTGGTAGGTGTCGTACAGAGTCTGGATACGGTCATCGAGCGGTGAGCGGAGCTCATCGTCGCGGGGAGGCTGCTCATCAGGGACTTCCTCGTATGGCGCGTCAACCATCTCTTCAGATTTGTCAACGGCTTGAGTATCGTGCTCTTCTGCGGTGACCGGTTCGAAGGGGTTTGTCCAGGCAGCGTTGGAAGACTGGGCAGGTTGAGTTGACTCGCTCTCAAGACCAAAGAGACTCCTGTTCACTTCCATGTTCGTGTGCGGGTGATCTAAGCTGACTTCGATGGGGAGGTTGTGAAGATCCATTCTCGATGTGGTAGCTGTCTAGCAATCGTTGTGGCTTGCTGCCTTTCAAATCAGCTTTGTTTGGCGGGTGGAGTGAGTGTGTTGGCTGGCAGAGTCGATGGCACAGTCATGCCATCCGTTATGCAGAGACCGCAAGTGAAGGTGTCAAGCAAGCCGCGCGTGGTCCAGGTGCCGCAAGTGAAGGTGAGTCCGACGTCAAGCAAAACTTGATCGCGCCCACATTGAATTTCCACGGATGTCCGAGCAGGGTTTGGCTGTGGATATAACCACAAGCGCAAAGAACACCAACACCTGTGGGCGTCCTTCATGACAATATGCCTTTAGTCGCTGTCAAGCAAAGTCCTGATGCACGGCCGCCAAGCCGAGGATTGACAGGATTAACAAGCTCAATCCTGCATGCTAACATCGGCCTTGGCTTCAGCTTCCTGGGTGGTCTCGACAGTACCTTCACCTTCAATCTTCTTCGCCTGGGCCTTGGCCTTCTTCTTCACCTTCTTCTCCCTGTTTCGCCTGGTCCTCTTCTCGCGCTCAGCCTCTTCCTTCTCTGCGGCAAGCCTGGCCCGCTCCTCTTGCTTGTCTTTGTTTGCCTGCTTCTTTTTCCTCAGGGCAATGCGCGCCTTCTTGCCCTTGCGTGTCCGCTTAGGGTCCCTTTCTTCTACGGTGGCCAGCATGGGAGGGTGTCCGACCAAGACTGCCTTCTTCATGCCGTCTCGCGTGAGGGTGCGCACCTTCCAGGGCATTGCACAGGCGGGCCATGGCTGTTTCGACAGGTCCAGCACAGTGCTGGCAGGGATTGCGGCGGCCTGCAGCGCCAGCAATTCGTCGTGGGTGGGCTCATGGGCAAAGTAGAAGCTCTTTGGCTTCTTGACCAAAAAGCCTGACCCGTCGCCGGTGTCCAAACCAGGCGAGGTGAGCCGAACTTTCAGGGTCGCGGGGGCAGCGTTGGCTGGTGCAGCAAACAGACGCAGCTCTGTCTCATCCTCGTCGCTCTGCACGTCATCCGGGGCGTCGTCAATGCGCTGCTCGGTCGTGGTGAAGTCGAATTCGGTGGCGATCCGCTGGCGCAAGAATTGCTCGATGTCTCTATCTGGCGTCGATCGTGGGGAGTCCTCTGGCGATCGGAGCTCATCGCGGCGCACCCTGGGAAATATCAGCGGCGCAGACAGGGGCTTCAGTTCTAGCAATTACCGTTTGGCGCTGGGCAGGTCGAACATGGAAGACATTGCTGCGCGCGTGTGTCGTACGAGTCGTGAACGGAGGCTCGGTGTCTCGAGTGCGGTCGATGCTCGTCTCGCGTGGGCGATGCGCTCGACGCACGGGCAACGTCAGAATCGTTAGTCGAACGGCTGGAGCCGCCGAGTGCCTGGCGGGCTTTGACGAGCCTTGATGCGCCAGGGTCCCGCTGGCATACGCCGGCAATAGCAGCCCGGCGCAATAGAAGCGCAGGCGTGCGCAATCTTGCGGCACTTCTCCCACGCGACCGTCTGGAATCGCGCAATCACCGCGGCGGCATGCAGTGCAGCTCGCCAGGAAGAAAGCCGGCGCGGGCGCAGGATGAGGTCGGAGGCGCGCGTCCCTCGTGCAGGGCTGTGGTGCCGAGCTAGAATGCACGAGAGCCGTCTAGCCGCAAGGGGCAGCGGCCTAGTGGCGAAGCGGCTAGGCCGAGCAGCGCTGGCGCATGGACCGGCTGTCAACACAGCTCTTCCAGACCATCGTCGATGAGGGCAGGATCGCATTTTGACTGGCCTCCACCATGAGCCCACAACACCATGCTCCTGTTAATGGAGTGCTAAGCGACGCGCCTGGTCCGAGATAGGGTCGTGCGCCGCAGTGGCCCCGATGCCGTTAAACCCTTGACGCGCGCAGGTGCTGCCCTGCCGACTGCCTTGGGACTGTCCTTGACTCCAGTGCCTCGTTCCGCGGATATCAGGGACACACACCGCACAATTGCGGGCAGTGCGGTTCGATCCTGTGTCCTGCTCCCTCGCCCCGTGGTCCACTGCTCCCCCGCCGTGCATAGCCCCAGATCATGGTACGGTGAAGACGGTTTGAACTCGAGCATAATGCCCGTACTGTCATGGCCCGAGGCGGCCAGAGAGCGCGACCTCCAAAGGTGGGCAGCTGCCTCGAGTGTGGGCCGGCATGCTGGCATGCTGGCATGCTGTTAATGTGAGAGCTGACCCTCATCCCCCCACAGATACTACCGCCCATGGCTCGATGCGCAGAGCCTCGTCGACAGCAGCGTGGGCATAGGCGAGACGGGCCTTGCGCATGCCGGCTACCAGCCGCAGGCCTCCCGCGACAAGAGCCTGACTGCCTTTGCCCAGCTGGCTGCCCTGCGCCTCGACGTGCGCCGCTGCATGGTCTCGTTGATCGACTCGAACCGCCAGTACATCCTCGCCGAAGCCACCAGGACCGTCTCGCTGTTCCAGGCCCAGGCAGAGCGCCCTGAAGACGACGTCTGGCTGGGCAATGCCGTCCTCACCAAGACCGACGCCGTGTGCTACCACACCTTCTCGTCCACCTACACGGCCAGGGAGGCGAACGGCGACACCGTGACGGCCGAGTGCATGGTCATCCCCGACTGTCGACTGGACCCGCGCTTTGCAGACAAGGACTATGTCAAGAACGAGCCCGGCGTGCGCTTCTACGCCGGCGTGCCCATCATCACCAAGGCAGGGCACCGCATTGGCGGTATGCTGACCCCACGTCAACGGAGATCCCCCGCAGTGCTGACCACAACGCAGTCTATGCCGTCTCAGACGAGCAGCCCCGCGAGGGCCTCAGCGCCGCCGACATGCGCTTCATGCAGGATGTCGCCGCTGCCGTCATGGAGCACCTCGAGCTGGCCAAGGACAGTGATGACCGTGTCAAGGGCGAGCGCATGGTGCGTGGCCTGCAACAGTTCATCGAGCGTTCCTCGGTCGCCGACATGCGAGACGAAGCCGGTCCCAGGATGTCCACCATGGAACGCCAGACAGAGAACGCCCGTCTCCAGACGCTCGAGGAGGACGATGCTGCCAACGCCCTGGCGCCTTCAACCGCGACCAAGCACCCTCAGCGCAGGCCGCATCCCGAATCGGACACGGCCCGCATCTTTCACAGGGCAGCGCGCATCATGCGCCAATCCACCATGGCAGACGGAGTGGTCTTCTTTGATACATCAGCAGCCGGCATCAAAGGCGGTCTCTACGACGATGGCCACTCGGGAGCCAGCAGTGATGAGAGCGTCACCAACAACACCACCGACTTCGATACCGCTGACTCGACCGCAACTTCCAGACGACGCAGGAGGCAAAAGGTGTCTTTCGCTGGGGACGCCGCAGAACAAAAGGGTCTATCGTCCGAGGCGGACAGCAAAGCCTGCCCGGTCGTAGGTCTCTCCTTACGTCACGGGCAAGGCCACCCTCCTATAGCACAGAAGGACTTTGCCTTTAACGAAGCAGCCATGGAGCGCTACATCCACCGCTACCCATTCGGAAAGTTCTTCAACTACAACGAGGAAGGTGTCGGCGTTAACTCGAGCGACGAGAAGTCGGAGCGCTCAGAGACTGATCAATCAGATCGTACAGCAACCTCACCCAACGGACAGCCCAGGAGAAGAAAACGAAGGGAGAGGTTCGTCCCCACAGAGTTCCTCAGAGTACTACCAAACGTCCGAACGCTGATCTTTTTGCCTTTGTGGGACCCTTCCTCCGAGCGCTGGGTCGCTGGAGGCTTCATCTGGACCACCCAAGCTGGAAGACTGATGAGCCCGGAGAACGAGCTTCCGTACCTCCAGGCCTTCGGAAACAGCATCACAAACGAAGTGGGACGCTTGAGCGCCCAGAAAGCGGATCGAGCCAAGACTACCTTCATTGCTTCCATCTCGCACGAACTCCGATCCCCGTTGCATGGTATTCTTGGCTCTGTGGAGTTTCTGCGCGATACCGTCGCTTCAGCATATCAGGAGTCGCTGGTTGCTTCTATTGAAACCTGTGGGAAAACCCTGCTAGATACCATCGATCACGTCCTCGATCATGCAAAGATCAACAAACTACGTAATACAGGCGCACGCAGAAAGGGTCGAGGTGCTGATGGCCGAGCGAAGAGGCTGCCATCTGACAACTCTATACTTGGCGTCACAGCAGAATTCGATCTAGCTCAGCTAGTTGAGGAAGTCTGCGATACCGTCTGCGCCGGGCACACCTTCCGTCAAGCACACGGAGTCAACGCAGTTGCCACGGACGTCGACACCGAAAAGGTCGGCGTGAGCGGAGCAACAGGTGAAGAAAGCCCCACCGCAAACAACGGCACCCTCGTGGTTGGCAAAGACAATCGGTCCGTTGTTGTTTCGCTGATCGTAGCCCCGTACGTCAGTTGGGCTGTCCGCTCGCAGCCCGGCGCCCTTCGAAGGATCGTCATGAACCTTCTTGGTAACGCTTTGAAGTACACCGACTCTGGCTTTGTCGCCCTTAATCTGGCCCAGTCCGGAAATACTCCAGAACACATCAACCTGTCTTTGACAGTTGAGGATTCTGGTCGCGGAATGTCTTCTGATTTCCAAGAAACGAAGCTCTTCTCGCCATTTAGTCAAGAAGATCCATTCGCGTCTGGTACGGGCCTGGGTCTCAGCATTGTCAAGCAGATTGTGGAGTCTCTCAGGGGTGAGATTTCCGTCACGAGCACCATAAAGGTCGGCACTCAAATCCACGTCACGCTCCAGCTGCCCGTTGGCCAGAATGAGACCACAAAGCACAATCACAACCTCCTCCACGCCCCCGAGGCTCTGAAAGGAGCTACCGTCAGCATACTGTGTGAGTGCGACTCCATTGGCGGCCAGCGCGGCATGAAGGTTAAGGAATCCATGCAGAACGCTTGTAAGGGCTTCAACATGGATATTCTAGACATCTACGACCCGAACTTGTCTAGCAAGAAGGTGGAGTTCCTCTTGACTGATACTCCATCTCTTGATCGACTTCTACAGGAGTCGAGCCCCAGCTGGGTCAACGAGACGCCGCTCACTGTAGTGTGTGTCTGCACAGACACGGCTGAGAAGACGGCACTGGAAAAGCGACTCGGCAGGCAGATCGATGCGCTTGGCTGGACAGTAGAGGTTCTCACTCAACCGTAAGTTTGCTACACTCTTAACTACCTTCCCATACTGACAAGACGCAGATGTGGGCCACGCAAACTAGCCCGCACCCTTCTCCAGTGCCAGAAACGGGCCGCCAAAACACAGAGCGATCGCCAGCTGACCCGCTCCATGACCGCCCTTGGCTTACACAACCACCAAACTCTTGCCCCTCCCGGCGCCCTGACCGAGGAGCAGCGTAGTCTAAGTGACAACATCACAGTCCAGTCGCCCAGCGAAGACTCCACACTGACCATGTTCGGCACCCCCTCGCCCCCACCCGTCCTCCCCTTCTCCTCAACAATCACCCCACCCCAATCCATCACGCCTTCCTCCCCCGCCCCAACCGAAGGCAGCGAATACTTCAGCCCCCGCGTCCTCCTCGTCGACGACAACGCCATCAACCTCAAACTCCTCGTCGTCTTCGCAAAACGCCAAAGCCTACGATACAGGGAATCCACAAACGGCCTCGAAGCCCTCGAAACATTCAAATCAGACGCCCTCTCCACGACCCCTGCCTCCCGCCCCTTCGACTTCATCCTCATGGACATCAGCATGCCCGTCATGGACGGGCTAACGAGCACCCGCAATATTCGCCGCTTCGAAAAGGAGCATGATCTCCCGAGGAGTCATATTGTGGCGCTTACGGGTCTGGCGAGTGCACAGGATCAGCAGGATGCGCATGATGCGGGGGTGGATATGTATCTTGTTAAGCCTGTCAAGTTTGCAGATATCAGGCGGATATTTGGCGCGAGGTGAATGTTGAGACTTAGCAGGGGTGGAGTTGTTGGCTTGGGAAGGGTTGGCAGGCTGGGCGGCAAAAGTCAGGTTTGTTTCTTTGGTTGGCATTTTCTTGGGCGCTTTTGCATGGGTATGGGCATTCGCGGGGCGTTTGGGATCGGATTCGATTGGATTGGATTGGAATATGCATTACACGGATGGCATGCGGATTATTTGGCCAAGGAGTCGGCTGCGTGGGGTGGGCGCAACGTTGAGTAATATACTTTTTTTTTAAATGAACGATAGTATCCGTACATGGATGTCATTGCAGACATCAGGAATGAAATATATCGCGAATAGACGGATAAGCTGTGTGATCAACACGATGCGTCGGTGCACTTCCATCGTACTATAGATTTCAAATGGGCAGTCAAGAATAGTTATTGCGTAAATATACGTAATCCGCCATCCCAAAAGTCAACCTCGCCTCGCCTCGTCTTGAATGGAAAGAATAACCCCGAGGTAAGACAGCATTACAAGACATGATAATGTAGAATGGAGCATCGCATTATCCCCTCCCTCAGCACCGAAAAACGCCACTTAGCTGGTAGTCATACAATCATTCGATTCGCCCGTAATCGTTACTCGTACAATCCTCTACTGAGAGAAGCGCCATGTCTCTGCGCTGTGCACGTTTTCTGGTGCAGACGATGGCGCTGGCGGTGCAGGCAGTACCGGTTTTTCTGCCTCCGTTTCGCCCTTCCCGTCATCGCTGATCGGGCTGGGTATGGGTCGCTGTGGCTCTGCCGGTTGTGGTGGCGGCAGCAGCGGCGAAGTTTGCTTTTGGAACGGGCTCGGCGCATTTGGCATGCCATAGCTCGTGCTTGAGCGTGGTAGAGGCGGATACTGTGGCGGCTGCGACGAAGTCGTGGCGGCTGGTGTGGCAGCGGGGCCAGTCGATGTCGCTAATTGCTTGAGCATCTGCTCCCACTTTGGTGCTCCAGTGGCTGAAGTTGACGCTTGGGTGAGGCCCCGCTGGAAAGCGTCAGGTGACTGAAACTGTGCCGAAGGCCGGGGAGCTATCGAGCTCGGTGTCGGGCTTGGGTAATAGCCTTGAGACCCTGTCGATCCATTGCGCATTGGGGGAGTAGGTGTGGCACCAGCTACTTGCGGTGGTTGGGGCCTCCATTCCGGTGCGATTCCACCACCAGGACTGTAAGGAGAAATGTAAGTCTTTTGTCTCCTGAGATACGCATTCTTGAGGTAGGGGTATTTCATAAGGTAGTTAAGGTATTCAGTAGAGGACTGGGCAGCATAAACAACGGAGGAGGAGGGTGTGACGGCGTACATTGGAGGTTTGGGAGTCCCAGTTGGGGTGCTCAGCATGTTTGGGATCGGTGCACGCCCACTTGCGGGTGATGCTTGACCGTGCTGTGCAGACCCGTATTGCGCAGTACCTGAGCCAGGATACGGCAGTGGGTGTGGACTTTGCCCATTAGTCTGAGACTGGTAGGGGTATGGAGGCAATGCCTGGTGAGACTGGTTCGTGTGAGCATATTTGTCGATACCATCGAGCAGCGGCCCCGATGATGCAGCCTGCGATGCATAGCCTTGCGCAGAGTAGTTGTGCGGTGGCGGCGCATACGGCTGGTACTGCTGTTGTGGCAGAGGACGAGGTGGGGGATACCCGTATTGAGGACCAGCTCTGTAGTCGTAGCTAACATTCGGTTGATGTGCCACAGGCGAGTTGGGGTTCTGCCGGGTATCCGGATTGTACACTGGTGACTTCCAGGTAGGCATCATACCGTCCTTTGGCTTGTACGTGTAAGGCCGCCCACCTGCGGGAGCAATCTGTTGCTGCATCATCGGTGTGCGCGGCGCCATACCAAGAGGCGCTGGCTTGATCGGGTATGATGCCGGGTACGACTGTCGCTGGAAGGTTGGGATGGGAGGTGGTGGAGGCTTAACAGTGTCCAGGAAGTTGCTCTTAGGGTTGTTTCTCGGCCTCTTGGGATCTTCAGTGTACTGTGGCTTAGCTTCCGTGGAAGGCTTTCCAAGATAATACCATAGCCTGTTTTCCCTGCTGAAATCAACCTTGGCAATCCTACGTGTGACTTCGGGTGCTGTGTGCCACTCGGCCCACTTCTGTTCTGAGTTGGGATCATGGAACGGATCGCCTATCTCAGGAACACCATCTGTGCGGTTGGCAATGTCGAGCGATGCGTCATTCTCCTTGAGGTGTTCCGGTAACGGCTGAGCGTTGGCAGATGGCTTTGGTCGCTGCGACTCATCTGGGTGCAGCTTGAGAATGTACTTCCACTCGACCTCCACGCGGTCACCATCAGGGAGTACGTCCACCAGTACGGACTGCTCGCCAAGTCTGTTTTCAACAACCTGTGCACCGTAGATCTGATACATCTCTCCACCGACATACTGGAACTGGATGACATCCTTGGGTTTCAGAGTCTTGCCGTAGTTGATGATGAACTTGTTCTTCTCCAGTGCGTCGACATCGACAGTCTTGTTGTTCCTCTTCTTCGGTCGATGGAAGCGGCAGCGGAAGTCGTATCCATCGTAGAAGTATTCAGTGCCTTCTGCATCGAAAGTCTGCATGGTACCCAAATCGACTTGCACACCGGCTGCAACCGCGCACGTAGCATGGAAGGCCCTGGTACACTTCTTCTGAGAACACTGGAAGACAGCACCGCGCTTAGAGCGACAGTAGTTGCACTTGAGCTCCAGCCGATCCTTGCCGATGTTGGCAACGTTGCATACAGTCTCATTCGAGATGTATGTCTCTGGTGTATAGTCGGCGCAAATGCGATGAGCCTTCAAGCCGTTATCAGTCGGCAGGAGATCATCATAATCGACGTCGTTGGGGCAGAGGATGCATGGCATGCCGCGACCAGGAATCTTAAGACGAATGCGAATCTTCCTGAGCTTCTTCGGTCTTGACGGTTCTTGCGGCTCGTCTTTCCCTCTCTTCCGCTTCGTGGCAGGCTTTCGGCCAGGCTTCTTCTTCGTCTTGCCAGCAACGCTGGCGGGCGGACTTGGAAGGCGGTCTGCGCCATCTTCATCGTCCTCATCGTCATCCGTCTCTTCGTAGTATTCAGGAGTAGGCTCGCCTCGTAGCTTGCGCTCAATCTCATTCACATCAACCCATACACTGTCCGGCTCGCAGTCGCACTTCTTCGCGATCCTGCCGTAGCTCAGCCAGCTTTCGGTCGCAAAGTTGACTGACTCTGCGCAGTTGTAGCCAATGTTGTATCCAGAGTGGTAGCCGTATGGGTAGGTGATGACGAACTCGCCTTCGTAATGTACCAGTCGGTTGACCTTGATGTTGAAGTCCTTCTCTAATCGTTGTGGGGAGATCAGATAAGTCTTGTGTCGCAGGAACTGAGAGCAGTTCTTAGCGTCGTTTGGCCAGATGCTCTTCATAGCAGCTTCGAAGCGACGCGCGTCCTCCTGTGAGATACTGTACCACTGCTTCGGAGCGCCGAAGTGGATGTAGTTGATGCTGTACAAATCGACATCCTCAAGATGCCAAGCGAACGATGCCTTCCACATACCAAGATACAGGTAGGCAGTGTTTACTCCAGGCACCTTAGTCCCAAGGACATCCAGTAAGTTTGGCAGCTTCGCTACATTCCAGGATGTTGTTCGGTCATCGAAAAGGGAGCCAGGCATGTCAGCACCGTACATGGGTTGTCCAGACCAGATTGTCTTCCAGTAATGTTCTTCGAGCTCCTTGCATCGCTCAGGAGTGTACTCTTCAAGACCTTCCAGATGATAGTCGAAACCCTCGAAAGCCGCCTCGTCGATGTAGTCGTTCACTACACCCCTGTTATTCAGTCGTCGAGAAGAAACCGACTTCTTCTCATTCTGAGCCCTGGGTTGACGGCCACGAGGCCTTGTTGGCGTATCCTCCTTCTTCGCTCGGCCACCCCGTCGTGCTGGCTTCGAATCTTCCGCGCCGGGTGACGTAGGCGTCGGAGGAACCTCCAGGGTCTCTGATTCCTCGTCCTCGTCGTCGTCCTCTGGTTCCTTCTTGACGCCGCGTCGTCCACGTGCAGGTCGGCCTGGTTTGCGTCTCGGGGCGGGGCTGCCATCCTCGGTCTTCGGTGCTGCTCGTGTGGATCGTGTGCGCGATGGCGGCTCTGCTTTCCGGCCTGCACGTGTCTCGCCACGTTTCGCCGGGGGTTGATGATGTGGCTCGTCTGTGACTGCGCGCCACTCTGGCAGATTGTACGATCGTTGCTTCTCTACGTTCGCTCCTGTGTACACACCGTGCTGGCCAGTGAATTCTTGTGTAATGGGATTCTTGACTCTGATCGATTTGATGGCATCGTGGAGGTCGGGTAAGGAGTCGCGCCTGCATCGGAGTTAACGATCGGTCCTAGTATTTGTTCTCTTTGGTAGTATGTACCATTCTGTCGGTGGAATGACCTTGACAATACCGGATTTCATTCCGTACTTGTCCACCTTGTCGATGAAGCGCTTGAAGTTGCGGAACTGATCCATTGTCTGCACATGATACTGTCAGTATTCGTCGTTCCATATGCGCCCAAACGCTTGCGCATGTTGCGCATATACTGCCTTCCGTGTGCAGCATTGCTGGGCTTGTGCACTTCTGCAACATACCGGCTTGAAGACAGGTATCTTTCCGCCCTCCCAATAGTGATCTGGCTCGATATCCTCGCCATCGTCGCTATCAATATCAGACAGCTCTGACGACAGCCTTTCCTCTCTCTTCGGATCATTATCTTCGCTCGTGGGCGGCGTGAGGGCGGCTTTTGGAGGAGCATCGTCCTGCTGGACAGCAGGTTGTGTCTCGACAGACGGTAGAACGTCTGTTGGTGCCTCCATGGTCGACATGCGGGCGCGGCGGCGTGCTGCGCGCGTCAGGGCAGGTGCGGAGGAGCCCTGAGGCTAGTGGGTGCGGTTCGAGCAAGGCTCGGGTGCAGCGAGGGTCGCAACCTCGCCACCGCCGTCGTAGGTCGAAGTATCGAGACCGCAGCAATTTTGCGGGCAGCGCATCGACGTCGCGGAGTCGTGCGTGCGGTGCAGGAGCGGTCTTGCTGGTTGTGGGGGTGTGGGCGGCGGTGTTGTCGTTCCTGAGGTGCGAGGGCAGGAACGAGGAGGTTGCAGAGGTCTAGTCCGCTAGCGCGAGACTAGGCAGGGATGTAAACTCGTTCGATGATCAGATCACCACGCACCTCTGAAAACAGCAACAACAGATCAAGTAGATTATCGCGTCTCACCAAATTTCAACGAGCTAGAGAGTGCTCCATACGAATGACTGACTTGGTCTTGCACATTTTGAAACTGACAATGAAGGGTTTCAACCACACCTGACGCTAGAATGCCTTCTCTCCTCGCTTGGCATGCACGTCATTCGACACGAGATCTATCTCTCCATCTTATCAGATCGTTCATGGTCCGAATCACCACAGCAGCTCACACTCGCTCTCTATGCCTCTAAACAAATGTAGAATATCACTGGTAGATGGTGTCATCATGCGCATGTTGTTGCGCTCCGTATCAGTGCAACAAAATCCGTGAACGTATCCCTACGGTCCTCCCAACATTCAGACCTGGTGCAACAAACACGTCAAAGTGCAGATAAGCTTTTTGGATCGGTGCTGTGGAGCGCGTGCAGCAACGGGAAGCTTCCGCTAGTTCACTCGTGCCTGCATCACTCCGCGACACGCCCGGCAGAATAAAGCCCTGTCTCGGCTCGTCTATACGAGCCACACGGTGCCGTCCGATCTGGTTTATCTGATTGATTGCATCTCAGCGATCTAAAGTGTAGGTGAGGTCAACTCATCACGGGTTCAAGCGCGGCTGCAACCAGATGCAGAGGCAATCGTTCACTGACCGATTGTGAGATCAAGCTAGGTGCTAGAGCTTGCGCGAGCGATGCATGTTGTCTACGTATGCTTCAAGGTCATCCTTCGTTTGATGTCAGAGTTGCCATGTACTGTTGTGATGATAGCCACGATGAAATGGGCTGACCCAGTCTGCAGCCAGTGCATCAGGAAACGCCCACCTGTGGCGTGCCATGGCAGTGTAAAAATGCGAGCTAGTTCCCTAACGTCCATCTTCGTAATTGCTGGAGGTTCCAAGTTCGTAGCGATTGTGTTGGTGTTGAAATCCACCACTGTGTCCGGCTTCGTGTTGCGTCCTGTTGCACCTCCACACGGAGCTCCACTCGGCACCTCGCCTGACAGATGACGCGCAGCACATCCCCCAACAAATTTCTCCGGATCGACGCATCGTCCCGAGGCCTGTTTGTGGGTTGTGGCAAAAAGGACGTACGCAGAAACCACCTTATACCGAATATTTCACTCTCCAGATACTGTGTTGGGGTGGCTATCGTGCAGAACTTCCCCACTCACTGAATCCAGCACAGCTATTCAAGCATCAGTGACTCCATTGGTTGTGCTACAGTGCGTTCGTTGGACTTTCATACTGGCAAATTACTCTATACCGTCAGTAGCGGAACTTCACTGGAAAGTGGCAAAGGAAGATGTTGTGCCAAATCATGTTCATTACCGCCCAGTCGTTAGAGTACAGTGGCTGATATTTTGAAAAGCCGGCGCTCCGATGCTATGCAGTAAATCAATCTGGTTGTACAAATGCCGTGAAGCCATTTCTTTTTTTTAACCATTCCGCTCAAATGCTCAAAGTGGGAGGCGAGGTAGGTAGGCCAAACCAGAAAGTGGAGGCTTCGCGTGCCTCATAAGACCCAAAGTGACAGAGAAGAGAAGTGCTCGAAGGGGCTTTATGCAGCCGCCTCGCCGCGAGGAGCACCGCGGAAGCCACCTCGACCACCCCTGAAGTCACCACGGCCACGTCCACGTCCACGGTACTCGCCTCCGCCGCGGGGACCACCGCGGCCACGGCCCCTGTATCCTCCTCGTCCTTCACCCTGGTGTTGTCCTCCACGTCCACGACCGCCACGGTTGTGCTGTACCTCAGAGAAACCGTCATTAGCAGAAGGCTGGGCTGCTGCAGGTTCGGGGGTGTCGTCAGCCCAGCTCTGGGTGCTGGTGACTGGTGCGGTCGCGTGGGGAGTCTCGGTCTCAGCAGCATCGCGGGGAACGATCTCAAACGGCTCGCTGAGCGGCTCATCCTGGCCACTGGCCTGCTTGTCCCACTGCGCGGTTGCGGCAGCGTTAGCAGCCTCAGGCTCGATACTTGCTGCCGCCGGAGCGCCTGACTGATCAGCCTCTGCTCCACCAACAGTCGCTGATCCAGCGTCGAGCTCTGTCAGGCCTGCGTGAGTAACGGTGGGGTCTGAAACTGCATCGTGCGCCTCCGACTCGGGAGCGGTGGGCTGGGCCTGGGCGACGTCGTCAACCCAAGCTTCCTCTGCCGCGAAGGGAGCCTCCTCAAGCGCAGCCTGCTTAACTTGCGAGTCTGTTCATCAGTTAGGTAAGAGCTTAATCGTAGTAGAAAGTGGACAACGTACAAGTCACGCTCAGCAGCACGCCCTCGGTGGAGGGGACGCCATCATCAGCACCCTCGATCAGCTTCTCAGCTGCGGTGACAGCAACTGCGTCACCTCCGTAAACCTGCAGCAGAGCTCCCTCGAAAGCCTTGGTGAGGTCCGAATCATCATCTTCTAGCTGGCGACGCGCAGCCGCTGCCCTCAGGAAGCGAGACAATGTGAGGACCTTCTCGCGGAAGACCTTCTTCTGCTCAATCGCTGCCTCAGCCTTGAGTGCTTCCCTCAGCGCCTCAAGATCGCTGGAGTGTGACCTCTGCAGGATCTCCTTCTCCCGGGCGTGCTTCTCCTGGTATTCCTGATCGAACTTCTTGTACTGGGCAATTTGATCCTCCAATTGTGCGAGCTCGGCTTGAAGCTTAGGCTTCCTCTGGGCCTGGGCCTTCTGGTCGGCGTTGATCTTGCGGGAAGCGGCAAGTTCGTCGAGGGAGACGCCGGGGTTCTCTGCGATGATGGAGTCGACCTTTTGGGTAGCATTCTGCACGCAACATGTCAGCTGGAGCTCAACACTAGGCTGACGTGAGAGGCGGGATCATACCAGCTTCTTGTTGATGTTACGGATGTTCCTACACGCATTGCTCATTAGCACATGAGCTCTTTCCATATGTGGCCTTGAGCTCGGAAGTTGGGCTGAAACTCACTTCTGGAGCTCCTTGATGTAGGAGTTCTCGCTGTCGCCATTGATATTTCCGGTAGGGTCAGAGCTGCCGGCACCTGCATCAGAAGACGCATTCTCGGTGGCAGCTGGGACTGCGGTGGCAGCGCTCTCCTGCTTGGCCTTCTTCTTGCGGGCACTCTTTGACTCGCCAGTGACGAGGTTCTGGAGCTTCGAAACAACTTCAGAAGCCATTTCGGTTTGTGATTGTGGGTTCGATGGATGCGTGAAAGTACTCTGCGCGTAGATCGCGAAAAGTTGAATAAGTAAAGTGTTGGTGGGGTGTTGTAGCTGAACGAGTTGGGCTGTTCAATTGCTCGGACTGTGCTCACAGGGCTACGTAAATGACCGCTAAAACTTAGCGTCAAAGCTGGGGCCAAGGGATCATCGTGGAAACCCTTCGAATCCTCCCATCTTCAACGAGCTTGAAGTCCGCAATAGAGAATGTATAGATCCAATAAACAACGAATACCTGAAAATCTTCATGGGGCTCATGCGAACGAGTTGTCATATTTTTGTGAGAACGCACACAACGCTCTTGCGCTTTAAATCATTAGATGGGTATGAACATAACAAAGCGTCCCTTCATGTACATTCGTTCAGTTGCCTGGCTTCGTTTCTCCGACCTCATTCGTGGTTCTCTCTTTCTCAGTCTCCGTTACCATCTTCGTCTCAACCGTTCCCCTCAAACCCGTCTATCCCCATCCCATCGCCGGTCCCCCTCCTCTGCACACTTCCCCCCGGCCCGATTCCATCCACTACGGCGTCCAACATGTTCAAATCCACGTTCTGCCCTTGCCCAAGGCCAAAGCCATAATCTGCACCATTCTGGTTTTCGAACACACCATCACCTCCCGCGCCCATCATGTTGGGTGGATCGACGTTGAAAGGCACAAAGTAGCTGCTCATTGGGTCGAAGAAGTTGTTGCTGCCCATGCCCATAGCCTCGAGGTTCCAGAAGGCGGCGTTGAAGTCGGCCGAGAGATCAGGGAATGGTGACATGTCCATGTGGCTTTGCGGCTGAGCGTGTGGGTTTGGTAGGTGAGAGAGGTGGGCGAGAGAAGGTGAGGTGCCACTCTGAAGGAGCGTATGTGGACCGGCGAACTCGGCAACAAATTGCTGCGAGGCCGACGGGTTTTGTTGGGGAAAGTAAGCAGCGGGGTCGAAGGTAGCGTTTGGTGGGGTTGACATGGTTGTATCATTCGCGATGGAGATATGTGATATAGGTTGTTGTTGTGGCACGCGAGGGGGGACGGCATGTTGTGCTTTAGTGCTGTTCTGGCGCTGTGGCTTGGATGCTTCTGACGTGTTCGCAGAGGCTTTCGAAACCGACTTCGACTTGTTCTTTCGTGCTTGTTTGCGTTGGTCGGCCTTGGAGGGTGGAGAGAGCGAGGCGAAGAATTCCTCGACACTCTGAAGGTCGCTCTTCTCGCCAAGTACAGCATCAGTACCGGGCTCGTTGGCTTTTGACTCTGCAGCATCCTCGTAGTCCGTTTTTGAAACGCCGTGGGGATAGCGGTCGAACCAATCACCATACTGGAATATGCTGCCTTTGCTCTTTCCATTGGTGTTTGCTTCAGGCCCTTTCATCTGCGCGTCCGCGTGCTGTCGATATAGGTCCTTCAAGTTCTCGGCGATGTACTGGAACATGCCCCAATACTTCTTCATCTTTGTCAAGTACTTTACATTGTAAGCCAGATACTTCTTCGATTGTGCCTCAAGCTTTGCGTTCTTCGAGAACACACCGTGGACATGAACGGTCGACGAGAAGAATGCTGAGTACCCAGCGAAGGGTGCAACGACGTTATGATCCATGGCCTCGTTGATGAGGATCGAAATCTGGTTCGCGGACTCGAGTGCCGTACGGGCAGACTTTGTGAGGAACTCGTGCGGCATGTCTTTCGGTGGTCGGGCGCCTGCTGTTGAAGGAAGCGCAAATCGATGCATGAAAAGCATGATCTGCTGCCACAGAATGTGTAGATATAAGAACGAGTTGGCTGTTTTGCCAATGGCATGGCTCTTCAAATTCTCGGGCGTGTAGACGAGCATCTCAGGCAGTGATTCTCTGAACGCCATGGCTTCCTTCTTAATGGCATGGTAGGTGGAATCTGGTGACCACATTGGCTCCGCCTCTCGCTCCTTGCCTCCCAAGTTCATGTACTTGATCAGCTTTCCCCAGACGCACACCAATCGAACAGTGTACGCTGTAACACCCATGTTCTCTCGCGGATTCACCAGTTGCCCGCTGTCAGGTGGTACTGGGTTTGGCACGTTGCCTTCTAAGTTCTCGGTCGGGGCATGGATTTCGTGGACATACAGGTGTTCCTTGACCGGTAGTTGCACCTCGATGTACTGCTCGTGTACGAAGAGCGGTCGATCTGTGCCGGATGAATTGAATCGGTCCATCAAGAAACACGACCACATGGTTCTCCTTCGAATTTCCCGGTCTGTGGCGCTGAGAGGCTTCTTTTCTGGATCATTGACCAACGGATCGTACTCATTCTCCTTGTGTAGCTGCAGAGCGTACGCCATTCTCTGCGCCATGCCTCCGAACATCCAACTCCGTCCACCCTGACATGTGCCAAACTCGTGCAGACCCAGTAACAGATAGACTATCAGGATTGTAATGTTGGGCGAATCATAGCGCTTCAACGCAATCTCTCTGGCTCTTTGCGCCCAATCGTCGCCACGTAGGAAACAAGGTTCTGTGCGTAATTGCGGGTGTGTCGAGAAGCGTGCCGAGATGGCACACATAGCCAGGATGAGCACTGGCGGTACCCTTCCCGTACTGAGCCGCCGCATGAAACTGGGCTTGTGCAAGAGAGGGTAACTCTGGCCATACACGTAGTCAAAATACACCTCGGCGAGATGTTCCTGGATCTCTCTCGAGGGTAGACTCTCCGAGCCTTCTGTGAGCAACTTGTTCTCGTCCGACTCTTTCGAAGTCGATGGCATGCCTGTTGCGTCTGTCTCCCCCTTCGACTTCGCCCACTCGTCCAACTCATTGCCGAACGCTTCTTCTGCTTGTCGTTTCTTGGTCGCCGGTGTCTTCGGTGGTGCGCCTGGTATCGCAGGCTTCACGACTGACCGGCCGACATTGGCCACAGAAGGCAGGCTCTCCTTCGGTATAAGCTTGATGACACGGTCTTCCATGCGCTTCAAGCGCTTGTCCAGCATAGCCATGTAGTCGGTCCTCGGTGCTGCTTTCCTTGTCGTGACTTTGTACACGCACGGTATTCTGCTCCTGACGCAGTGCTTGCATGCAGGCTTCTCGCCCGAGCAGCGGATTTTCTTTCTTCGACATGCGATACATGCAAGAGGCAGCCTCTTTCTCTCCTTCCCGGCTTTCGTCTTCATCTCGCTCCACTGTGGGGTATCTTGCTCCATGTCCTTTGTGCGCTTTAACGTGGTATTGAAGTTTCCGTTATCGTTCGCTTCGAGCTTGAGGCCCTGAACAGAGGAATTGTGCATGTCGCCAATGGCCAGCATGCCCATTGCGGGCGCACTTTCAGGACTGTGATTCTGTCCCTCCTGCGCCAATACGCCTGGACTGACTGACACTCCTGCTGGACTGTCGCCAATGCTCAGTCCGCGCGGATGCACACTGCCTCGGCCGCTCATGTTGTCTTCGCTCACGGCGCCCACGCTGCCTCTATGGACAAGGGCGCCTGGATATCCCGGGTTCTGCGTATGCGCAAAGGCCATATCAAAGTCTGGGAACTGCCCCATCATGTCCGAAGGGCTGGCGCCGAGGGTGTTGCTTTGTGCAGGCGCAAGGCCATACTCGGCCAGGCCCAGCGCGTCGTCGTGGTCGAAGTGTGGGTGCGAAGAGGTGGTCATGGTGGCTGCTGCGGTTGCGCCGGAGTCGGGCATGTCATCGGGGGCGCTGCGGAGACGACACGGCTCGCATGGAGCGACCTGCAACTGCTGTGGACGTATATGGCTATGATGTGTATCTCAGCAAAGTGTAGTCAGCGCAGCGACATGTCGGCTGCACTGCGGGAGGCTCTCGGAGCTATTGGTAGGCAGATGGTGCGAAGGTGCGAGCAGAGCCCAGCGCGGACGAACGCCCGCAAAGCTAAAGCCTTCAGAGCCGCCTCCCACTGCGCGCGGTGTGGAGAAAGGAAGCTTGTGGGGCGCTAGCATCGGAATAGCTCGCATTGACTGTGGGGGTCTTCAAAGAAAGCTGGCATGTTATGCCTCATCTACACGTCATGCGCACTGGGCAAGAGGGACATACTACTTCATGCCTCTGCTCCTCATTGCAACTTGAAAGATCTCCGAGCATCTCGTACATGCGCTCGCCCGTAATCGCCCAGCCAGGATCCATCCATGTGTGGGGCATGGCTTGTGCTGGGCACGGCAGGATGCTGCAATGTGCAGTCTGTGACTGGCTGCATGCTGACGACGTTCAAAGCTCGAGCTGCGAGTCCACTGTTTCTCCTCAGGTTCTCGACCCAAAACCTAGTTAGTCAGGCATCACCAATCACCAAACTGTCACTCAACCCCTGTGACATCCGGGTAATCATCTTAACGGTCACGAGTTCCGCCCGTTTTCTGCGCCGAGTTGCTCGTTTAAAGTGCGGGACCGAGATTGCTAGCGTGATTGCCCGCTAAGTTCCGTCAACACTCCTAACGCGGCGAAGGATCACCAAGCAACAAATCGACTTGTTATTCGGCCAAGCCGAGCCTCAACATCCCGTTCTGTTGGTTACTTTGTTAGCTTCAAGCATAATTTCAAGATGGAGTGCATGCAGCGGGAATGGTGTGACACCTGCATCTTTTATCATGGTCCACCCCTGCACTTCTACATGCAGAGATTGGGGAAGCTGGGGTAGAGTACGATCTCAGGGCACAAAATGCGCATTGCATCCGACTTCATCTCTTACTATCAAAAGGAGTGATTCCACGTCAACCCATACCTGAAACGCAGTCGTAACCAGAGAATTATCCATCTTGAGTTTCGAGAGCAGTGATCCGTCTCTCTGACTTCATCTCGTTCTATCTTGCACATGGTCTACTTCGTCATGCCCATTTCCATCTTCGCCGCTTCCTCCTCAACATCACTCTCGTACTTCCCGTAATCGGAGTACTTGCCATACTTGCCGTACGCGCTGTAGCTCTCGTCTCCAGCTTGCTTGGCGTCCATCATCATCTCGTTGCGTTTAATGTTTGCATTGGATGCTGATAGATATGCTCAGTAGTGGAAAGGTGGAAGGGGGAAGGGAGGTCTACCCATCGCTTTTGCTGCTTCCTCGGCCTCACCTGGGTACGAGCCGTAGTCGGAATACTTGGCATATGCGCCATATTTGCCATACTCGGTGTACTTGATATCAGCAGCTTCCTTCGTGGGCTTCATGTCCATGGGTGCGGCGACAGCGAAAGCTGTCAAGCTAGCAAGGATGATTGAATAACGCATCTTGAAGGTTCTGGTGGATACAGTCTGATATGACTCGAAAGATTCTGGTGAGAAATGAGGTTGATGATCGCTCAAATTGAAGTCCTCAGGCTTTTGTAGATGTATGGAACTCGAATAAGAAGTACAGCGGCGAGAGATTTGTTTATGATGTCGAACATGATGTGAGGAGGTACCCGTATGCATTGAAGAAGCACAATCACATCTTGCGTAGCTGACTGCAAGCTGTTCATATTCTCAGCTACCTATCGTGGCATGGCTCTGTAACATGGATCTCTGCTTCATCTGTGCGCAATGATCAGAGCTGTGGCCGTGGAAGATGGCGCTGGATCGCGCAACATGAGTGGGTGCTTCCGATCGAAGAAGCTTCGCAACTTGGATAGGCTTGGATGGTCGTAGAAATGAAGCACCACCTTTCGTGCTGCACAAGGGTAATGGCATCCGGGTGTGACGACAAACAATTCAGGTACTGAGTAACATATCCACCATCTGAGCAAACAACCTGCCAACGGTGCCTAGAGAGGAATTTATAACCATGACACTCGGGTTACAGGGTGTTTAGGTCCCTATGATAAGCTGTAGGAACAATCCTGGTGGTGCAAATCATCCGTGACTACATATGTGATGTAGATTTGCGCTTGGTGCTGATTTGTTACCAGATTGAAGTCTGCCCTTTGTACTTTTCTTTGATGATTGAGCAATAGTGAGGCACTGGTGACAAGTCTGACGTACTTAACAGATTCGATATTATGCCCCGATAATCGCACATATAGTGCCGTAGTACTGGTATCTGATTTGATGCCTATGTCGTACCTTGTGGGCGTCTGAGTATCGACTGACGCATGATCGCATTAAGGTTTCCTTGAAGTTTATGGTTAGAATGCTCGTCTTCTGAACTGGACGTTGGCACCACTCTTCCCATCCACGCTCGACTTCCAATATCACAGCATGCTTACGACGTTCGCTCGTCATTTTCAGACGACACCCAAGCATGCTCGCTTGCCTCAAAGTGACACCGACAGTCTTGCGAATGAGGCGCTTCTGCCACTTTCGTCTACAACCTCACTAACAGTCAAACCCTGTCCCCGTCCAAACTTTGAGTACCAAGTAGCTTTGAAGACCCTCATAGTCTGCAGTGTTGTATATCTTAGTGTGGGATTATGGATCGCGCACAGCGTACGCAAAGCCAATTTCGTTACCGATGCAGACGAGTTCTGTATACACCACATCTCTCAATATTGTAAGGATGTCATAGGGAAATATGTAGGTCAATGGCTAATGGTCTGCAGCACCGGTGGTGAAGGAGGTCAAAGCGGCCTGGCACACAAAGCGCTTCAACGGGTCATTTCTGCATGAGAATATCTATCGACAGGCAGCTGGGCCAGAGGTTGATGCTGCTTGGGAGGCGTTGGGTATAGGGTGTAGGTGATGCGGGTATTGCACTTCATGACGCAGCGCTGAGCATGTCGATAGTTCGAAGCGTCGTCATCCCAGAGAGCGAGGCCAATCGGTCAGGGATACAACAGGATCAAGTCAAGATCAGCCAAGAGTATGGCGGTGGTTTTCCGGCCAACATTGAAGGGTTGCATCATTTGCACTGTCTGGTACGAATTGAAGAATAGCTCTGATGATCGCTTATCGTTGACATTACACAGGATCTCCTACGGAAGACCTTGCACTGGAACTACGATTACTACTTGGCGAAAGGTGAAGGACCATTTGTGAACTCTGGACACATTGTCCGGGTCCATACCACTCATTGCTTGGATATGCTGCGACAAGTCCTGATGTGCAACCCCGACATCGGAGTGCTAGGTCAAGTATGGTGGCGGCCTGAAAGCGGCCCAACCCCGATGGCGTTCGTCGACTTCAACACAAAGCATCGATGCCGCGACTACGAAGGCGTGAGACGATGGGCTGAAGAGCATCAGATGCCACCTGAGAAGGACCTTGATATGAGCCGCTTCTATGAGCAGCCGAAGCCTGGAGACACGGTCTACCCTGCAATACCTTGAGGCTGAGGAAAGATGTGAGTGCTGGGTATGTTAGCTCGAAGCATGGTATGATTACAATGCATTGTTGCCCATGGCCAGTTTCCATCTTGTCGACGCATGTCGAAACAGTTGTTCGAGTGCCACGCGACGCCTGCAGCTGTAGCTGCCTGGAGGATGGCTCGAAGTTCGAGGGGGAAACAGAGCGTGAGTCAAGCTCAGTTTTGGCGAGGCTTCACCACTCCATCGTGTACGATGTAGTAGACAACGGTGCTGTCTGTATCCACTGTGGCTAGAACCACCCTCTTCGTCGTCCTCCAGGGATTTTCTGGAGCCTCTTGGGCAGTAGCAGAAGTCTGCGGCGGGACCATGCTGATGTCGTCGAATACCTCAGCTAGTCTGCGCAGTGTCCATTGCTCGTTCAGCCTAGTCGGCAGTACCCACTCGTGCTCCGGTTGCGCCTTGACCTCCAGACCGCTCTTCTCGCCTGCTGCCTGGGCGGCTTTGCGCTGGCGGTCGGCGTTCTTCAGCAGCTCGACCTGCTCGTCTGGGTGGACGTAGAGGCGCTGCGGCGGCAGCCCCGAGACGAGTGGACGTGGCAGAGGTTCCTTTGTGAGGGGCGAGTGTGTGTGCACCTTAAGGTCAGTCCAGTAGTGCTGGTATTGGAGGTTGTGCAGGATCTGAAGGGCGAGCGAATGCAAACTGGGAAGGTGTGTGGAATTGGATAGCTTCGCCGAGTCTGCGACAAACATTTGCACCTGCGCTGGCGCGACTGCCGTTTTGGTGCTGGTAAGCGTCGTCATGGCGGAGGGGTTGGACTGCTGCGCTGGCTGGCAATTGGTGGTGCAATGTTTCGCAATCGTCGAGGTAGAGGTGGAAAGGCTGTCTAGCCGTCCAGCTCGGGAAGGAGCGAAGAACTGCGTAGATCCGCTAAGCCACTAGGATACGAAGGCCAGCTTAACTTGGGAACTGCGTAGGTCAGGCTACGACGCTCTCGTGTCCACATAACCTGACGTTCTGCTCAACTTCTCCCATCAAATACACTTGTCAGAAATATACTCACATCCTCAAGTCATTAACTCAGCTCCTGCGACGACCTTTGACCATGCGTTCGACCATCGTTGGCCCCACTCTGCTCCTATTGGCTGGCGCAGTAGTAGCGCAGCAGACCGACAGCGAGGTACCACACATCCTACCCTCGCTCATCTCGCTCATCCAGACGACTGACCAGGTCTTCACGGTCCAGACATCAATCCCGACTGGTACGGCCTCAATTTGTTATGAAGTGTGCATCCAGGAGCCGTGCTACGCATGTGCGCAATCATACATTTCTTTGACTGTTCCAGGCTAAGTAACTGACCATTGTAGGCTCTGCCACCCCCAGCAATGGCCGCCCCAGCGTGAGCTTGCCTGGCGGCACTCTGCCGGTTCCAATTACCACTGGCATTAGTGACGGCGATGTTACAATGACTCTGCCAGTCGAGTCTCTGCCGCCGGTTGGATCAGAGCCACCACCAACACCATCACACTCAGGCATCCTCACGCACCCTCTGCTACCCCCAATCTCGCAAACGACCGATCCCATCATGTCCATCCCCCAGGGAGAGACACCTGAGTCTACAGGTGTACTCCCAAGCTCGTCTGCTTCGAGGAGCGCATCGGCCAGTGCGTCCAGGTCTGCGCCGGCTGAGCAGACAACAGCAGCGGCACCTCCATCGCTCAAGAGTGACAGCACCCCGTTCCTGCTTGCTTTAGGCATTTCAGGTGTATCGATCCTGTTTGGCGCTGCTTGGACCCTTCTCTAAATGTAAAGCCGTACAAATCAGAGTCATGTCCTTCTATTATTGTTTTGCGTCGCGTCCTGATCCATGCAGTGGCGCAATGGTTCAACAGCTCGAGTGGGTTCAAGCTCTGCATACGATTGAGCGTATAGTTTTACGAATGAATGAACCAGGCAGGCGAGTTTCGGCAAAAATACATAGCATATCAAGCAATCATGAGAACTCGACAGTGAATACGCACTTCAGTACGCGATACGCGGACATTGGAATCTAGTTTGCTGCGCCAACGGCTTTCGCGCGGCCTTCTTGCGGGTCCCGGCACATGCTAGCTGCGCCACTGTTTCCATGGCTCCACCGCAGCTACCCCAGACACTCTGCCAACTGCGTGGCCGACGCGACCAACATTGCATACAAGAACTCAATTCCCAACATGCTGACGTTTCGCCATCCACTACCTCCCAAAGAGGGCCATATATCCAGTGAACAATTTTCTCATTACACGCCTTTCTTTATTCCTAGCAATCGGTTCTGCTAAGGGGCTTCGCCAATCGAACCATCAGCTGTTCGTGAGCTTGGCTGACGACCCGGCGCGCAAGCCGAAGGCGCTTCAATTCATCCACCATAAACTGCCGTCGCTCGTCATTGTTATTTAATTAACTATCATGGCGTCCCCAAATTCACAGTCAACATCGCCAGCAAACGTTTCGACCCCGGTCCCGTTCCCGCAGCCCGAAGGCCTCGATGACAGCTCAAAAGGCAAACAACGTGCGCGAACCTCGACCAATGCCTCGACAGCTTCAAGCAGAATACGGAGCGCGAGCATAAAGCTCATGGACGCAGACCCCCCACCGGGCATGTGGGCTGCCACAGGTAGTGTTGCGTCCAAGGCGCCTTCACTGGTGGACATCAGGAGAGGATCATTTGGGTCTGAAGGCTGGGATGCGCAAAAACAGCGGCAACACCGTCAGGGCAGCCAGGAAGGAAACGAGAGGCCCGCGAATAACAGGAAGGGGTCATCCGGTAAACTCGGTGTGGAGCCTTTCCCAGCTCTGACAGAGGAGAGGTCATCGTTCGAGACTCGTGAACGCGTCCCCAACTACGACGGCCGAAACGATGCCAAGGAACTCGGAACAGGAATTGAGCCCATGACCTCACACTTTACTGATAAAAGCGAGGAAGCAGCAGTACGCCAACCATTGCGCAGCTCAGGCCAAGTACGTGATCTTCTCGCAACGAGTTTTTTTCCATACACTGCCATGTCACCCCCCCCCCCCCGCCTCTTTATTTACTACAACGTGGCCCACTCATGTCTCTGTACGTGAAGAAATGGTGTGGTATTTGGGAATGATCAGAAGGTTTCGTGTGCAACTTGTGCTTCTCGTCCCCCTCAATAACACCATTTATGCACATACTGACTGGACTGCGCACAGTATGCGAACGGATATGTACCACCACCAAAACTGCCATGGAAGCAATCCGTCGTCATCGGACTAAAGGGGTTCTGGAAATGGTTCTTGACCATTCCCGGATTTTTGATCACGGTATACGGTCTCAATGTTGTCGCTTGGGGCGGTATGCTCTTTCTTCTTCTCTGCAATGCTGCACCTGCAATGTGTACACCAACTTGCGACGATATCAACTCTCCGCGGAGGATCTGGATTGAGATTGACTCGCAAATCCTCAACGCGCTCTTCTGTGTCACTGGTTTCGGTCTTGCTCCTTGGAGATTCCGCGATTTATATTGGTGGGCACATTGGAGACTTGGAGGTTCCAAGAAGAAGCTGATTGGCATTCGACGACTTGCTGGCATACATCGAGGATGGTTTCGACTCCCCGGTTCTGAGCGACTCCCTGAAGACGCAGATGCCACAAAGGTTAACTCTGAGGACCAAGCCGTACCAATTCCGGCTAGCAAGATACCCGACCCACCGCCTACAGGCTGTCGTGCATCACCGACCATCTCCTGGAAGATGGATTTTGTGCTGTGGATGAACGCTTCGAACACTTTCTTTCAAATTCTACTATGCTTCTACATGTGGCACTACGACCGAATCCAAAGACCGTCATGGGCAACTGGTCTTTTCGTTGCGCTGGGTTGCATCGTGGCAGGAGTTGCAGGGATAATGATCGCTGTTGAGGGAAAGAGAATAAAGAAGGTAGAGGGTGTGCCCATGCGCAAGGAAGACCGAGACAGGCAGACAGATGAGGAAGCACAGAGTGCCCAAAACGTACCGCTAGTGTCCTATCCTGGTACTGCCTCACAGGCATGATGGGCGCCCAGGTTACTCGCATATGGAAGAGGAGTGTCTGACAGTTACAATGATTGGTTCGGAAAAGTTGCTGCGTCGTCTTGGCGCAGACGTTGGATCCTCATCGTGTGGCAATAACATGGATATCCGGCATGTCCCAGCAACGCAACTAATTTAAGATGACTCCTCGAAATGCTTCACAAGCTTCTCTGTGATTGTGATGACAGCCGTGTGTCAGCAAGTAAAGTTATCGCTCATGACGAACGGAGACTTCTCCGTATACTTCTAGGCGAGTCATTGACGATCGCCTTCAAGCCATAACCCTGCTACCTGCATGTTCGCAGTACGCCGAGATCTCCGGCCGAGGCTGACATGCGGCGGACGCTAAAAGTACGATCTGTTGACAAAAATGACGTACGACGTCACGAACACGCCTCGAAGCTGAGTGTGACTACTGCACGAGACTGTCAATAAACTTGGCTTCGGCCCTAAAGCTGACTTTATATCCCTTAGCTAGTTGCTTCTTAATCTTGCCACGCTCCGGAGGCTCGGTCCTTCCGACTCGACCTTGTATTCCAAGAGCGTATATAGAAAAGCACAGCCTTGACCAATTTTGAATCTCACTTTAATCGAAACTGCAATATCCCTACTCCGCCTATACGACCTAATTAAGACAACTATCACACCTAACCAACGAGCACGCATTCGTCAGTAAGCAGGATGGCTTCTGCCGAATACTATCTGGGCAGCCAGGGAGCGCAACAGTACCACAGTCAACAAGCAACGCCTACTTACTCATCTCAACAACCGCAATATCAGCCACAACCTCCAACACAGCCGTGGCCGCGACAGCAGTACAACCCTTCCTCTTACGCCAGCACGCCCCCGCCTTCATATTCACCGTACAGTCCACAGCAACAAAAGTCACAGCCTCAGGCCTACCCTCCGCCACCACCGCCACAACAGCAACAGCAGCAACCTCCTGGGAAAAGCTATCAAGGACCAGCTGCGCCATACTTTCCTCCCCCACCGCAACAGTCAAATGGATATCTAGGCCCGCCACTACAGCACGTACGCAGCCACTCCCAGCCAGCTACTCGAGTTCGTTTTGCAGACCAAGAATCAACTGCACTCGGGTCGGAGACCGAATCAGACAGCGACTCGTCACCTCGACGCAAACACCGCCCTCGCCGAAGTCGCGATCGTACACGTGACTACCACCGCTCAAGAGAAAAGGACCGCGATTCGGACTACAGCGACCGAGACTACGATCGTTCTCGTGGTGGCTGGACCAAGACACATCAAAAGAAGCATGAAAACAGGGACACATTCTTAGGCGCTGGTGCAGGCGGGATCATTGGAGATGCTATCTTCCCTGGTCTCGGCACTGCAGCAGGTCTGATCCTTGGAGGACTTGGTGGCAGAAAATATGCGAAAGACAAGCGGAGCCATAGCGAAGAAGGTCGTCCGCACCGACCCCGAGACGCTTACCGCGATGGAAAAGAAATACGCGAGGACAGAGATTCTGGGAGGCATAGACACCGCGATGCGTACCGCGAGGGCAAAGAGGATAGGAGGAGAGATAGAGCTAGGGACTCTGGTTATGGATATGACGAAAGGGACATCGAAAGCGGATATGGAAGGAGATGATTAAGACAATGGGTACGACGCAGGGAATAAGTAGCATAGAAAGTACAGCCAGCAGGACTGGGATGAGGAAAGGGCGACCTTCAAGAGCGGTACCGGTGTCCGGCACACGGTCATAAGATCTGGAGCCATTAATGAATGAATGAAATAACGTAGTAACAAACATTAACTTATTGGACCTTGGGTTTCGTGATGCGCAAGCTGAAGGGGCTCGATAGCGCTACTGACTAAGCTGGCTCGAGCTTCTCGTGGTATTCTTCACGCGTCAAGCTCCAGACCTGTTTCTTCAATCAACAGATGAATGCCACAACGCTTCATCACCGCGCAAGACAGGCCTTGCGCATCTGCCTGTCATAAACCGTAAGTCACTCTCTGCACATTTCCTGTCCTCCTATATGATGCTAGAATGTTATTCATTCAGTTATCCCTGTCTGAAAACGACTGTTGAAAAAAGTAAAACCCTGATATACACCTTCAAGCTTGCCCATTCATGTCCAGAACTTGATGATCCTTTACTGATTCATCATAGGTGTATAAGTGCCGCTAGAGCATCGTGTTCTTCGACGCAACGCCTCCGACCGCGGATATATCTACGTGACGTTGAGACTACCGCGCATTGTCATCCAATTCAGAGGCAATGCGTACGTTCATGCGTACGCTGCTATCCTCATGCCGCAGCCTTCGCCGTTCCGTTGACCTGGTTGGGCTTAGGAGCGTATAATGTGCCGTCGCTGGCGTCAGAAGACAGGCCGCTCTTCCATGTTGGGACCCATCCGTCAGCTGGCTTGAGCCCGGCGCCAACGAAGGCCTGTTCGAAGTCGTGGATGATGTCGTCGATATGCTCTAGACCAAGTGAAACGCGAATCAGATCTGGTGTGACGCCACCCTTGATCTTCTCCTCGTCGGGAATCTGTTGGTGTGTGGTGCGCCATGGATGAATAATGAGCGTCTTTGCGTCGCCGACGTTGGCGAGATGCGAGCACTAGAAATGTTAGTGATTTTCGATGATCGAGAGGACGACGGACATACCAGCTTCAAGTTGTCAACAACGGCTGCGACCTCCTTAATGTTACCGGCCACACCGAATGTCAAGACACCACCCTGTCCCTTGGGTAGTACTCGCTGAGCCAGCTTGTAGTCTGGGTGCGATTCAAGTCCAGGATAGTTGACCCAGTTTACACAAGGGTGCTTTTCGAGCCATCTATTGAAGGGTTAGGGGATTTGCCGATATACGATCATGTGATAATAGCCCACCTTGCCAGTGACAGAGTGTTGGAGACATGGCGCTCAGCACGTAGTGCTAAGGTCTCAAGGCCTTGAACGAAGAGCCAGGCGTTGAAGGGACTCATGCACGGCCCAAGATCGCGCATGGCATCCATGCGGACTTTGGCAGAGAGCGCCTTGAACCCGTACGTTTCCCAGAAACGCATACCGTGGTACCCATCAGCAGGCTCAGTCCTGTACCGTCTGTAAGCTCGAGAACAAACCAAACTGAGTGGGAGATTTACATGCAAGGAAACTTGCCACTGGCCGACCAGTCGAAGTGGCCGCCATCGATGACAATACCACCCATCGATGTTCCGTGACCACCAACCCACTTGGTAACGGACGAGGTTACAATGTCGGCACCAAGCTCAATAGGCTTGCAGAGGTATCCGCCCATGCCAAAAGTATTGTCGACAATCAGCGGAATGCCAGCTTCATGGCAAACCTCACTAATGGCCTTCAAATCCGGAATATTGAACTGCGGATTCCCAATCGTCTCAACATAGACCGCTCTTGTCTTATCATCAATCGCATTCTTGATGTTCTGCGGATCGCTACCCTCGACAAACTTGCAGGGAATGTTGAACTTCTTGAAGTACACCCTAAACTGATTGAATGTTCCACCGTACAGGTTCATCGTGCTGACGAAGTTGTGGCCAGGCTCACAGATACTTGTCAAAGCCATGAACTGCGCAGAGTGTCCAGAAGCAGTCGCTACAGCGCCGACTCCGCCCTCAAGCATCGCCATGCGCTGCTCGAAGACCGCAGTCGTTGGGTTTCCTTTCCGAGCGTTAGAGGATCGAGATCTACCTTATCCGGTCGTTACATGTGTGGATACCTACCCATACGAGTGTATACATAGCCGTCTTTCGACCAAGCGAACTTCGCCGCACCATCATCGGCATCGGTGAAGTTGTAGGAGCATGTTTGGTAGAGAGGTAGAGCGCGGGAACCGTTGATGGGATCGGGTTCTTGGCCGCCGTGGAGTGCGATGGTTTCGTACTCTGGAGCCTTTGTCACGTTTCCGAGGTGACCAGATACCATCGTGATGATTATTGGAAGATGATTATGTTGGAGAAGAGAGAGACAGAGGGGAGACAGAGAAAAGAGGTTGAGGTATTGAGAACTACAAAGTGGACATGCTTCCAACTATATACCAGGATACTCAAGCCTCAACATTGGCAAACTCCCACGCCCAGAGGCTCTATCGCGGTACACCGCATGCGCAGACTACTTCTACGATCCGTTATCGTCGTACGCACCGTCTCCGTGCAACACGTCATGTATCCGCAGAGGAGCTTCAGCGGCATGCCAGGCTCGGCAACGTTATCAGCGCCGCGGATAAATGAGATTCATCCGCCTGTTCCAACACGGACGCGGCTGTCCGACCAGGACTTGCAGCTAACAGCCTGAGAAGATTGGCTTGCAGGCTTCAATATCGGAAATGCCGACGGCCGCCGACGAGATGCCGGTGGTACAAACATCACTAAGGACCCACCTCCCCGCGCCCACCTGGTATGACCCACAGCGGACCCGGGTGACGCCAAAATCTCGTATTTTGAATGTGGATTTGTTTCATGGTCAACATTTATATGGGGTTGGGTTGTTGTCTCGGCAGCTACGTTGCAGTCACTGAACTGCAGGTGGAACGAAACAGTGAGTGTGAGCAAGAGCATTCATTTTCTCCAGACTAGTTCCTGTAGAGGTCCATTCCTGTGAACAGTATATCATCTTCTATGGGGCAAAGGTAACATTGGCTGCAGGCTTTGTGTTGACCTTCAGCTCACTGCATACGTTAGCTTGGCAACAGGCTTGATAAGTCAAGCACCTACAAAATGTCCGGCCTCGAGTAAGACCCTACAGAATCGAAGTCCATCTATACATGTCAGCTCAGCTACTATTTGCACATGTTCGTCTCTTCTTACCCTGGAAGCTATCAGCTCATCCCGGTTCAAATCTGCGTAGACAATTCCATCTTCATCCCATAGCGGCTCAGCCAGAAACTCTCCCAAGGGACCAACAACGCAAGAGCCCCCGTGGCTCAAAATCACATCTGGTGTCCACTTGCTCCCATCAGGTTGACGGTCACTGCTCTCCGGTGCAAATGGCGGGTAGTCTTCCGGAAAGTCCTTCACCTTGCAAAACTGGTTCACGCTGATGACAAAACACCTTCCCTCCTTCGCAATGTGCTGCATTGACGCGACCCAGCTCTTCAGATCATCGGCATTGGGCGCGATGTAGATTTCGATACCTTGCTGGTACAATGCCATGCGCGCTGCTGGCATGTAGTTCTCCCAGCAGATAAGTCCCCCTACCTTGCCAATTTCAGTGTCGACGACTTTGAGACCATCGCCAGAGCCGCGACCCCATACTAGTCTTTCTGCTGCGGTGGGGATGAGTTTTCGATGGCTGGAGAGTAGTGTGCCGTCTCTTCCAATCAACACAGAAGTGCAGTATAACGTCACACCGCCAGTGGAGTCTTTCTCGATGATACCAACAGATAGAAACACATTATACTTCTCAGCAATACCTCTCAGTGTCTCGAACTCTGGGGAAGTGAGGGAGATGGCGGAGTCATAGTACTTTGCAAACCACTGGCGGCCGCGAGGTTCGCGAGAGCCAATTGTTGCATCAAAAGCGTAACGCCAGGGGTAGGCGGAGAGGAAACCTTCTGGGAAGATAACGAGGTCTGCGCCATTGGAGGCGGCTTGAGCCGTATAGGTTGCGATTTTCGAAATACTTGCGTCGAGGTCAAATGATACCGGCGCTGTTTGCACAGCGGCGACTTTGATAGGTTCCGTGCGCATCGTGGATCAAGTACAATTGCAAATGATAGAGCAGAAAAGAATAAACAGACGGAGAACAGAACTGTCAAAAGTGATTGAATTGATGATAACGAGGAATTTCAACGTCACAATCGCATGAAATCAGCTCCAAAGATCGGCTCAAGCCGTGCAAGGCCAGTGTAGTGTTATGCCGAAGATAAGTGGGTCTCGGCAGAACTACCCCTATCTGTGGAAAAGCGAGCATACAAGCTTCTGACAGCGCGACGTCTAGATAACACGGCAACGGCACTTGCGGCCTGAATATGCGTGTGGGGTTGGTTGCCGATTGTGTAAGGACCACTGTGGTTTGAGTGCAGGTTTACTACCTGCGTTTGCCAAGGTGATCTCAAGGACAGTGTATGCCTTTGCATATTAGGACGCCCGCGATGGGTTCTTGTTCGGTCTTAAGAGGACTTATACGTCTTACTCTACGATCAGTAACACTGTCGAGAATTTCTAATCTTCGCATGTCATCTGGATTTTCTACCAAACGTAGGCTATCTCAGAACGCCAACCAGATAGCGCCGCTTTCTTCGACCTCGTCAATCTCGCCAAGCATGTCGTCGATAGGTGAGTTCTTACAAGACATTCGGAGCTGAAAGTTGACCCCTTCAGATCTCGACAGCAGACGTGACCCCAACAACTACTACTCTGCTTTCGTTCCTGGCCAAAAAATAGCCACTGTTCCCTCCTTCACTTTCGACTCTGGCGCCACACTTGATACGGTTCCGGTAGCATTCTCAACCTGGGGGACTCTCAACGCGCGCCGTGATAATGTGCTCGTTATATGCCATGCCTTAACCGGCAGCAGCGATGCAATGGACTGGTGGCGCCCACTGATTGGACCAGGAAAGGCATTGGATCCGACACGATACTTCATTTTCTGCGCAAACGTTCTCGGTTCACCATATGGATCCGCATCACCGTTATCAACGAATCCTTCCAGTGGCCGACCTTATGGGCCAACATTCCCGCAATCGACTGTCAGAGATGATATACGGTACCTTTGCACTCTGATCTGACAGAAAACCCCAATGACTAATTCATAATAGTATACATAAGCAGGTTCTAGATGCTTTGAACGTTCAAAGCGTTGCAGCAGTGATCGGAGGCTCAATGGGAGGAATGGGAATACTTGAGTGGGCTCTTTCCACGCCGCCTGGTTATGTTAAAAACATCGTTCCCATCGCCACGTCCGCATACCAAGGTGCATGGGGCATCTCATGGGGTGAGACGCAACGACGATCCATCTACGCGGACGCGACTTATCAAAACGGATACTACAATCCTGTCCCCGAGGGCCAGCCACAGAGCGGGCTCGGCACCGCGCGCATGATCGCAATGTTGACATATCGGTCTCATAGCTCGTTCGAGGCAAAGTTCGGTCGTAGGCCTGCGGATCCTAAGAAGAGGAAGACAACAACACCAACTACGGGTGCTTTACCGTCGCCCCCACCGAGCGATGTAGGATCCGACGCCGAGAGCACGGAAGAGGAGCCAGCCAAGTACTCAGCACAAGGCTACCTTGACTACCAAGCAGATAAGTTCCTTACTAGGTTCGACGCAAACTGCTACATACATCTTACCAAAAAGATGGATACCCACGACATCACTAGGGGACGTGTAAACACGCACAATCTCACACCGACGCAAGAGGACTTACACAATGTGTTAAGTAAGGCGCCACCCAAAGCGTTAGTCGTTGGTGTAGAAAGTGATGTCCTGTTTCCAATCTCTCAGCAGATTGAGTTGGCACGGCATTTGCCCGAATCGAAGTTCCTGGCACTAGAGAGTGGCGATGGCCACGATGGTTTCCTGTTAGAATTCGACACACTAAACAAGGCGATGAGGGAACATCTGCAAGATGTGCATCCATGGGTTTATGAGGGCCCGCCAAACGTTGAAGGGAACACGGAGAGCACAGAGCATGG
Source organism: Phoma sp. XZ068 (assembly GCA_004835665.1). NCBI lineage: Eukaryota > Fungi > Ascomycota > Dothideomycetes > Pleosporales > Didymellaceae > Phoma > Phoma sp. XZ068. The sequence goes on from RBKR01000001.1 coordinate 1,531,672, forward strand.
TGTAGTGAACAGTGTCTTTGGAGAAGCCGAAGGTGTGGAGTTCTGAGAGGAAACATTGTACCATTTACGGAAGATTTCGAATTTCAATGTATTATAAGGGAGAAAAACTTGAATTGTCGTTTTGTCAAATCTTAGTCTACCTGCAATATACTTGAGCAACATGGCAGGTTTCAAATAAATCATCGAGGACGAAAGCAAACTATTTCACCCTTCAATCGTCCACCGTTTCTACAGTCGAACCAATGTGCACGCCGAAACTCCCAACGCCAGACAATTGCAATGGGAGCCTAAAGGGCTCAATTAATGACAGCTACTGCAGTTAATGTCCATCATGTATGTCTTTGTCACATATCACAAGGAAATGGTCAGCAACGCAGCCGAGATCCTTGCAGCACTTGCAAGTGCTAGCGTGGACCCTATCAGTCAGAGTGCAAACAATTGGACGTCTCGTGTGTTCCCAATATCACTTATGAAGGGATGCACTAAATGCAATCAGATCCGGCTTCATGGTGCAGGATGAGCAACACACAATGGAGGTTGTGCAAGCCAAGCAGAGAGAACCTTCGATGAAGAATGCGGAAATCCCTTCATCATAGACCATAATTGTACTGAACACAGTCTCCGGTCTCACGCTTGATACCACTTCTAACTGATGACAACATTGAGGGCGATAAGGGTGTTTTCGAAACGAGTTATAAAGTTATGATCATTATGTTCTAGTCATGCCTTGAAATCCAGGTCGCTGGTCAATCTGATCATGGGTACTGTTGGCCGTTCAACTACGAAGAAAAGCGTATTACGAATTGTTGCTTGATTACACAGCGCGCCGGCTGCAGAACTGAATGTAGAGAAACAGCAACAAGGGCTAAAAGACTCTGAAGAGCACCGATGTTTATACATGTGTTGAGTTCAAGCGATGCCTTCAGTAAACTCGTTGAAAAGCGTGATAGTCTCAAATCGTTCCGTCAGTGTGTTGATATTACCAGCGACGGTGTCATTCAGTGTAGGCGCCACGACCCAGCCTCCTCTGCTGCGGTCGGTGTGTTTGGCGCGTTGCAACGATGCCGATTCGACTTCTATGCGGATGGCTTCAGTGCTGGTAATCACACCCTTGTCTGTTGCGATTGCTAGGATTGCCCGAATAGTTTCGATCATGTAGACATAAGGTGGAAGGAGCCTTTGGCTCATGGCGATGCAGAAGGACAGGTAGTTTTTTCTCTCCGAATCGGATGTGTCATTCAAAACGGCATTCATGGTAAATACCATGGCACCGCTGAGTGCAAGGTTCCAATATGCTGGTGGATACTGGATCGCGAACATGAACAGTATTCCTGTTATTTATGTCAGAAAAAGGATCAACCGTTCAATGGATTGAGACTCGCCTTTGAGTTGCATAACTGACGCCGCGAATATAGTTCTCGGCGATGAAGATTCGGGTACATATGCCCGGAAACCATGCTGTTGATCCTCTGCGATGTACGGGCGGAAAAGATCCAATATCACCATGTGAACCGATGTGCTGTTCAGCGTCAGAATCCCTGCTAACATATATCTCGGGGACGCGTCAAATATGGCACTAGCTAGTCCCAGGCAGTCTGTTCACACGCTGCGGCTCTGACCTTGAGTGAAATTGACAGCAGAATCCTGACTGAGTACACAAGATCAAGGGCTGCACTATAATCGGGTTCAATGTGTAGAGAGCGGGGGAGGGAGGGGGGGGGGAGCACTTACTGGAAGATGAGTACCCAGTGAGGTGTCTTGTCTTGTCTGAGCATCAATTTAGGTAGCTTTTCCATCAGCTCCAGGAGTTTGTGGTACTTCCCAAGAGCGAAGGCCAGTGATCTCGCCCCAATCTTGGTATCCCGATAGATAAGAAATATCTCGTTCACGATTATCCAAAGCCTGCAGAAGACCGACTGAGCCTGCTGAACCTCTGCCAATGCAGGACTTATACTGACAGTGTTATCTCCATGGCTGCTATCATGTACCTGATTGTTTCTCAGCTCCTCCGGCAGTGGCAGGATGGGTGGATGTTCGACTGGCGGTATCACGTGAAACTGAACCATCTGTCTGGACGCCAAGTTAACGACCGGAACCAGAGATAGGGAATTCTGTCGTTGCCTACATTAGAAAATTGAAAAGGCCCCAAGCGGCCTGGCTAGTTGCTGCTATAGTTTGAGGTAATCCAAGAGTAGCTGGATCAGGTTTTCCGAACAATTTCATCCGCTCAGCTGCATCGTTCGCTGCTGTTAGATATTTCGTGGCTTTCGGTACGTCTCCGTGAACGGCAATCGAGGTGTACAGAAGTGCTAGAGCTGCTATGCTTGGTAGGGTGTCGACCTCTCCCTCGGAGGTGAAAAGCTTTTCGGCTTGCTGTTCAAATTGATAGCTGTGCTTTGCTGCCGCAGGGTCTATTGATGAATAGCCTTGCTATGCCAGGTCAGCCGCCGCCGATAATGAACAATTTTAGCTGCTTACCATCGCGAATGCGAGCAATGAGCTAACCATAAATGGTGAACATGTCGATTCTGAGTCGGTTCTACACTCAACGAGATCGTTGATAAACTGTGACGCATCAAAGAAGCTCCATATGGGATGGTGGGTTTCGAGATACAACGATATTGCAGACGCGGCAGAGTCATTCGTAACAGGTACAGAAGTCCAGAAATCGATATTCAGCCTCTCAAGCCGCGAATCGCAATACTTCGGGTGATCTGATGGGTTTGCAGTGCTCTCGACAGATTCGAGTTGAGAGATGTGTTCGTGTGAGGATTTACCATCGAGAAATAGAGTGCTCACAGTGTCCTGCGCAACAACGGGAAGATCAAGGGCGCAATAGGCTTTGGGATGTCGAACTAGCAATTCGAGTTCGCCGTCTGAATGAACGGCTGGTAGGATAGCTCTTGCTGTAGTTTGCTCTGAAAGGACCGCATGTGGCAGCTCTCCGCGAAGAGTCTTCAGCACGTCAGAGGGATCAGTGCCCGCACCCAGCCGTTGCACAGTATGATGAGCAACATGCTGTGTTCTGCCCTGGAGGTGGTCGAAGATGTCTTGAAATGCAACTAGCTTTTCTCGCAGCGCGATGTTCTCCCGTTTTAGTATGGTTGGGCGCATCTCCAGATCCTCCTCGTTCATGTAGACGCAGCGTCTGTCACGTCTGTGGCAAGCGGCACACACAGGTCTCGATCCATCGCAGCCGATTCTCTTCTGGCGACACTCATTGCAGGCGACAGAAACACGTTTCCTCTTGGAGCTGGGTCCAGATAGCGGAGGAGAACGCGGCCGCGTCGCCGGGAGGAGTGGGCGGAGACTGTTGTTGTTCATCGCAGATTGTCGAGCTCCAGGGCCAACGGGGCCGCCATAAAGAGGTCGTGCTTCTCGCAATGGACGGCCGGGAATGTGTGCAAGTCAGCGCCGCTGCAGCTGTGCCACATCAAAACTACTGACGGATACCGAGACCACCGGGTCAATGCACGCGTCGGGTCAATGCACGATTTCCTCACTTTCTCAACACCACAAAATGAAGCTGTACAGCCACGCACAAAAGCGATTATCGCGAGAAAAGTTGGTGGGATGATGTATTGATGTATACAAAAGTCCTCTGTGAAGGACTAATAATTGCGAGTTGCGGTGCGGCCGCTGCGGGTGGTGACTGTGCGGGAGGGTGGAGGAGCCTCCTCTACAACAACACCACGCCGCGCACGCGCAGAACGGCTCTTTTTTGTACAGACTTTTGCAGGTGCTTTCTGTGATGCCTTGCGCTTGCCTGATTGGGATAATTGTATAGATTTAGCAGCGTCGCGCTCTTGCTTTTTGCGCTCGCGATCGGCGGCTTCTTCTGCTCTCCTCTGCCTCGAGGCCTCAAGGCGCGCAGCGTACGCAGCAGATCGTCTCTCTTTCTCCAACTTGTTGCGTAGCGTTGCAGCAGCTCGCTCCTCGCGTTGATGGTGTTTTGCCACTTCTTCTTCCAGTCTCTTCGTCTCATTGAGCCTGTTGCGATGACGTGCGTCGCGTACTTTGCTGGGGGAGTAGAGGAGGGCTTCGCTGCGTCCCTTCTTCCGTTGGCGTAAGTCAAGAGTCTCCCGCTTCTTCTTTGAGGGGTTTTGTGCAGCAACTGCTGCAGAGAGTCCTTTGTTTTCAGCTGTAAGTATCTCACAAGAAGCAGAGAGGTGGTGGAGAGTACGGCGGAGCTGCCTTGCGTCATCTGATGTGTTTTCACCCACAACAGCTTTGTACAATCGATCAATTGAGCGCCAATCGTGGGCCTCAATGGGCGGAGGGGTCTCATACTCACTGTCGCTATCATCGTCCCATCGGCTGAGTACTACGTTGGGGTTGAGCGGCCATATACCCGTCTTCTCGAAGGCGCTGAGTATGAGCTCTTTGGTGAACGTTTGCTGCCAGGATCGCCAGAAGAGCATAAAGAAGTCGCTCTTAGGCACGCCTGAGATGCCTTGGCTATCGTGAAGGTGCTGGGTGACGGCACTGCTGTAGTTTTGAGCCAACGGAGCGAAGCACACAACGTCGAGCGGCTGCAGCGACTGAGTACTGTGTGGAGGAAAGATCGCTAGCAGAATCTTGTGCTGATTGCAGAAATTGATAAAGGCCATCGTTATATGAGAGCCGTGGCCATCAACAATAAGCAATCGCCAGCTTCTGCGCGCTTTCTTCTTGGTGTAGCGGTTGAACAACTGCTCCAGCCAGGCAAGCCCCACCTCGTCATTCGTCCAACCTGAAGGAGTTGCAGTAACAAATACTGAGTGTTTTCCTGGCTCAATATCCTCCACCCAGGAGCTTTGTATGGTGTTGTCCTTGCCTGTGAAAATGAGACCCGGAGGCAGAGCGCTGCCATCAGCGCAGACGCTCGCCAACAGCGTCACCCACTCTCTATTGCCGTCCTGTAGCGACTGCCTGTTCTTCTGCTTCTCGTACAAGCGCTTGCTGAAGATCCTCTTGCTCCTAGCGACAAGACCGATGGCGAAGCCTTTCTCATCCATGTTGTACGTGTCGGCCGCCCTGACGTTGTATTCTTTGATTTTGCTGTGCAGGAGGCTGAAATAGGCCTTGTACTTGTCGCTGTTATCAGCGGCGTGGCGTACTTTGTCCATTGCGGTGGTCCATTTGTAGAGGAGCTTCTCGGTGTGACGGTTGAGGAAGTCAGTAACCCAGGTCTCGCCAACGTGATCTTTGGCGATTTCCGCTGCGAAATTCTTGATCATCTGCCTTGTAGGTGGTAAATGACGCTCAGTAAGCTCCTCTATGTAATCGCAGAGGTCACGCTCTTGTTGTGGTGACAGTTTGCGTCGTTGAAGGTCTGCCTCCGCACGCGGGACAGTAACGCGTCGGTCATTGCGCGACAACGTCGACCTCGAGAACCCCGTCTGATTAGCAACTCCTTGGTAGCAAATTTGTCCGTCTAAGCTCGCTGCACGTGCATTTTCAAGCGCATCAAAAACAGTTGACATTCTGTGGAGTTATGGTGTTGAGGAGAAAAGTGTGTTTTGGTGCTCGCGTGCATTGACCCGACGCGTGCATTGACCCGGTGGTCTCGGTATCTTGCCGACCAATGACAAGACTTGGCGGTGTGGTTCGCGACATCATTCTTTGCTTTGTTTTCGAAACTGGAACAGTCCGTCAGATGGGGTTATGGGACGCAGCCCATCCCATTGGCTACTATGTTGGTGGCCTGAGAACACCTCCGCATCCTCTGTCAAATGCACCATCTTTCGCTGCAGCCTCACATGTTGGCAGGCTCGCATTGGAGGAGATCGCGTTCCTTGAGAGTTAGCACCAAGCACGGATCGGAGACAGCCGTAGGCCGTACGCGCCGGAGTGCATCCCGTCAACAGGCACTGAAATTCAACGGCTGTCATTCTTCCTGAGACACTCCAATGCACAGTACCTCACACATTCACACATGACCACTGAGCGATATTGATCTTGCGTTGTCCCTACTGTATTGTCTACTGCTACCTACAAAGTTCCAACCCTCGTGCAAGCCATCCCCTACGGGACTTCCGGTTCGGCACTTTGCGAGGGTCCCTGCCGCCCTGGCTATCCGTGTCGTTGCCGCACGAAAAGTGTCTGGAACGGCCCCTTGAAATATAGCGATGATCGGGCGATAGTTGGGACAAGCGGCATTATAGCATTGCAGAACAGGTACGCACTGATTTCTTTGTGGTACCGCCGCATATGCAATAATTCCATTCTGCAGAAGCATTCAGACGTGGAACATGCTTGCGTTTTGCGACCTTCCATCAAACTCGTGTGCATGTCAGGCATGCTAAAGTTATCACTGCAGCATCCTCCTTCCTTCGGCTTCCAATGCAGCAAGGACGCCCCCTTCGCCCGCTTTTACCAACCACTACGAGAAGAGAAGCAACGCCACCACAGCCTCGGCGTCGAGACCGAGTCGCCTCTGCGTGTGAGGCGTGTAGAATCAGGAAAACAAAATGTAACGGCGGGCGCTTAGAACCTGGAAATGAGGGCGTACGACCCGTTTGTTGGGAAGTTCGTACCGAGCACACCGATCGAGTGGAATATCAACGCTGACAGTATGCTAGTGTCAGAAGCGCTCTACTCCTTGTCACTACGCTGCGCTTTTGACTGAGACACAAGGTAACCTACGCCTTCCTGTCTAGGAAGAAACTCTAACATTCCTTCAAGGTCAAGCAGTCAAACGCAGACACGATGCCCTTCGAACTCAGAATGAAGCATATGCTGAACTTTTTGCTCTTGTCCAGACACGCCCAGACAATGAGTCGCTCGAGATACTTCGGCGTATCAAGATGGGTGCTGATGTCGAGGGTGTGCTTCGTCATATCAGAGACGGGGATTTACTTGTGCAACTAAGTGTAGAGCCTGAAACGCGGCTGCGGTACACCCTTCCTTATATGGATTCAATGCCTGCGTTTCTATTGGTGCCTGATAATCAGTATCTTACCACTCCATTGTACGAAGCGACGTTTAAGCCACCCAGACCCGTACCAGAGACTAAGACCCTCGACGAATCGAGACATAGCAAATGTATGGATCCCTACTTGAAGCCGAGTCACGCAGCTGAAGTGGTAGAGCCTATACTTGATCGTGTCTACGCAAAACAATGGACCAACATCATTTCCGACGACGGCCTTTTTCGTCGCCTAATTACCATCTACCTTGCACACCAGCATGCAACCTTCTTCTGGTTTAAAAAAGAATTGTTCCTCGAAGATCTGGCCGCACGGCGCACGCAGTTTTGCTCTTCTCTACTAGTCAATGCTGTACTTGCTGCTGCTTGTGTAAGTCCGTAGGCATTATATGGTTTGGGATTCACTAACATAGCCAGCAAGCGTACAAGGGTATACCTGGTCTAGCTAAATTCTGGATGCCCGATAATCTCCAAAATCAATTCCTTCTCGAAGCTAAGCGCTTATGGGACCTAGAAATGGGCATCAGCCGTCTCACTTCGATACATGCCGCGCAAGTGCTGCACGGAGTCTTGAATGGAAATGGGTTGAGTACTGTTGGGGACTTCTACACCTCACAAGCTGTTACCATGGCACATAATTTGCGTATATTTGAGCCAGCACCAGCCCAGATGAACGCAAGACTCCGAAGAGGACGTGAGTTTACCGCATGGGCACTTTGGCTGTGGCAAGTCGGTGTGGTACGTTCATGTCTGAAAAGCATGTTGCTCGCCAAGAGCTATTTCAAGACAAGACCCTCGGTCTGATCTAGTTCGGTTTGCTAATGGTCTACACAGAGCTATTATTATCGACGCGCACCGTTCATCAGAGACCCACCAGCATTAGCAGCACCAGATCCAGATGTCGACCCGGAGTGGTATGGTGAGGTTTATGTTAGATACCCTCTGAGCCCGACCGTCACACGCATGCACCTTGGACATGTGATGAGAGCGACTATTGATCTGCGAATTATCATGAACGACATATCATTAATGCAGTTTGCCTCTCACAAGCAGAAGGATTTATCTTCTGGGCAAGTGCTGAATTTGAAGACGAGGCTGGACGCAATGTTGAAAAGTCTCCCCAAAACTCTGGCTCCAAGCAATATCTCTCTTCCTTGTCATTTCAACGTCCAGTAAGTGCTCCTTGTTCCTCCTGCCCGAACATCTATGCATATTGTCCTCAGCCCCGCCACACTATACGTGAACGACAATGACATTGCTGTCAAAAGCGTTCCCTAGCATTGGATTATGAAACATGAAGGGTACATGTAAAACGCTTGTAATGACGCTGGTTGACTTTTTGTTAGCACCGAATACTACATAACCGTGCACAGCCTCTTCCAAGATCAAGTCATGAAACATCGGACGAGTACAGCATCGCCGCCGCTGTTCGACGGGAAAACCGCACTCCAGCTAAGGAATGAAGCCTACATTCGGTTCGAGACTATAATGCGTATTCGCTACCTACGACATAGTTTCGACGCTTACGATGCATGGGGCTTATTGTACCTCATCTATCTCGGTAACCTTGCGCTTGACTCACTTAGTAATGATGACTCCAACGAGGCCAATAAGTTGACCACCACGGAAGTCACGCGTTCCACCGCTGTACTTTGCATGAACGGACTCATTGCACAGTCACGTTCAGTTTATGCAGGCACGCTACTATCTTGTAGTATGATTGAGCGTCTCAAACCAGCCGACAAGGTTCTGCTTGGTCGCCACCTACCTGTTGCTATTGATCAGGTTGATCACCCTTTTGACAGCGAGGTAAGTGATCATAATGTTGTCCAGCCGGCACCAACCCACTAAGGTGTAACTGCAGTGGCCTATGCCCAACATCAAGGTCGAGCGCGATGAGGAGGCGACTATGAATCACATCCTGAAGGACATGCGCGAGTTATCAATCGTACAGAAGGACGACAAGTAAGCAGCCGTACCCTCGGGCTGTAAGCCATATTTTTAGGGAGCATCTTGAAGCAGCAAATAGACGACGCCGATGACCGATATACCCTAGACCTGAGTTGAAATCCACATCATTATAGGCTTTTTGGAAACGCAGTTGAAGATAAAGACCAGGCCCCAGCTGCTGGAGATATTTCTGTTAGAATCATTCAAGATAAGTATTAACATTCGCATAGCAATCTAGTTTTGGTGCCAATGGATATGTATCTCGGGAAAGTTCGACCACGAGCGGTGCTTACAAGCTAAGTGTGACACCTGTCATACATTCCGTCGTTCAACTCTCAGGCCATCAAGCCCACAAGTGCACCAACTTTGTTGATGTATCAATGATGGAACGTATCCCAAATCGCGGTCCCCATCGCTTTGAGTTGTGGCACAGGTTAGAACTGTAAGAGCAGGCAGGGAACACGACCCCAGAATGCCGGTATCACAAGCGCACCTGCATCCCCATTGTGCACCCTGCATCCGCAAAAAAGCAAGGTTTACTATCTCGCCACTTCCGGAAATTCGGGTTTGCATCACAATCGAAGTAGATGCGTTATGACTATCCGATCATCGGGTCTGCAGAAGGTCAAGAAACCGGTGGGCTTTTCACAACTGCGTTGGCAAGCCACAGTGCGGTCGCTCGCACACTCTAGTGCATACAGACTTGGCAAAATCGATCGGATCCTCTCAGTTGCACTGGCATGGCGCTCGAGCGTCAATGGCTTTTTTGTGTCAACTTCAACAGCAAGTCGTCGTCGCACCCACTGGGACATCAAACGGCCCATCAGCCTCGCAAGCGACCGCTTGAATCCAATTATGCGCCCTGATTCGTTTCAACAGCCAAATTAGTGATTGCTGATGACCCAAGCTATACCGTGACCATGCAAGTTCTTTCCCTCGCAACTTCCTCGGGCCCAAAGCAAGGGTCTGAACATCACTTCCACTATTGCAACCCCTCACCTTCAGCTTCCACAAGCACCGGTGCACTTTCCATCATTATGCAGAACGCTTGCTTGAGGGGTCAGGCCGCTACCATAAGTTTGTCTGATCACTCCGGTTCTTCCCTTTTCCCCTACAACCCAACTTCTTCTTCCGCAATCAAGTAGCTTTTCCACTCAATTACCACCCAAAAACTTTGCATCTTCAAGCAAACAAGCGAAGACCAACAAATTAACACCATGAAGCTCCACGCTTTGATCCTTGCCGCTTTGTCGGCTGTCACCACAGCGCAATACTATGACGTACCGTCTGGGGGCTTTCGTCTCATCATCGAGTCCAGCAACTCCACTCTCAATGGGTAAAGACCACCGGCCCCCTTCTTTGCTGCCGATCTATCGAGCTGACGCAGAAAACAAAAGCACTGCCCTCGGAGCCTGCCACCAAGGAGCCGCCATTGAAGGTCTCTGCCCTACCAGCGAGACTGTCCAAGATCCACCAAACTCGTACACCACATTCTACCACAATGTCAGCTCCAGTGCCAACCAAAGTGCTGCTGCCTCAGATGCCAATGGTGTTCTCAGCTGGATTCTCCGAGCCGGTGGTAACCTCACAGTACCATCCGCGATGAGTATCTCATCGGACCTCACGTCGAACGTTGCCAACCCTACCTTCTACCCTGGCGTGGATCGGTACACCCTCATTGCTTTCGAGGAGGACGGCTGCGCCTATATTGACACAGCGCGAGATGACACAGTTAGCCCTCCGAGTTATTATAACCCAAATCTCAAGCTCAAGAACTGGTACGTCTGCCTCACCCAGTGGTCGTACTTGTACCAGACGCTGTCGTGGAAGGTCGGAGTGACAGGTCAACCTCAAAACCCTTCTTGCCAGAAGGTAAACGTCGTCCGGGTCTTCAACTGAGGAGAGCTACCCTGTGCAGCCCGAGAGGAACAGAAGAGCACTGCATCGGCGCAAACCTGAGCAGCATGGTTGTCTTCACTCGGTAGTCGTGATATTGGTGGAGGAATGATGCTCCGTGTACTCGTTGTTGTTGTTCATAAGGAAAAATAAAATTCATTCTTCCACAGTGAAAATTACTGTTACTCACAGGCTTATAATGCCTTAGACGGTTATAATGTCCATCTATGCGTTGTTCAGTATCTACAATTCATTCTAAGGGGTATAACCATGTTCTAAAACAACAGGTCCGGATACTCGCCCAATGCGCCATTTTTGCCGCCGTCGAAGAAGCTGTGCATGCCATCCAAGCCGGCAAACATTTCCGCTATCTTCAGCCCTCTTTGCCTCTCTGCCTCGATGATGTCCCAGTTCCACTCTGTACCTTCGATAGGCTTTGGCAATACGCCATTTGCATGCCCATTCGCATTGCCATTCGCATCGCCGGTCTCTTCGACACCATGCCAAACCCAACCCTCAGGCTTGGCAGGTATCATGTCCGCATCAATGAGCGCCTGCTCTGGCGGCACGGTGATCCTCCCCTTCTTAATAACGTATTTTGCAATGCCCGTCGCATATACACTCTTCAGCAACTCCTCTTCACTCACGTCCTTCCCGGGTCTTTTGGTCTTCCTCCACGGCTGCAACGCCCAGCTCTCGGGCTTGCCCACGCCAGGCTTCACCAGATGGGTGATGAGGTAGAACCACTTCCTATCCCAGCACAGCAGCCTTGTCCACATTTCAAACTTCTTGTACGGCAGGATTTCTTTCTTGAAGTTACAGCATATCCCACCCAGCGCGATGAGGTGGCCCCCTCGCGTGCCCTCTGTGGCGCCAATTGCGCCGTTTAGCTGCGACTTTTTCGCGCCGGACAAGCGGCTGTGCTTCTTGATGCCATTGCGCATGATCGCGATGAAGAGGTTCGTGCGGCTGATGTCCATGTCGGAGAAGTAGGTGCTGTTGGACTTATGCATGTTGTAGTCTGTTTCGAGGAGCGAGGTGTGTGATGTGGTTATGACGGGTTTGAAGAGCGCGTGCGGTGGGATCGGGGTCGGTTGGAGGTAGGTTTGGTAGATCATGGCGCGGAAGATGCGAATCTGAATGTTGTTAGACGATTGGTCTTGCGTGAGAAGTTTGAGTTGAGCTGGTGGATTGGTGCGTAATGATGAAGGAGTAAACCTACATGCCACACGAACGGGAGGCTCTTGAGGTTCACCAGCGCCAGCAGGATCGCAGCGATACGCCATGCTCCTCCTGGCGACCCATATCCTGTAGCCCTAACGAGTGCGAGGAGGATGTTCTTGCAATATGCGGGATTGGTCGCGATCGCAAGTATCGAAGCGCCAGCAACAACGATGCTCAGTGCTTGTGCCATGTTGACCAATCCGGGGTGGCCAGTGAGGTTGCAATATGTATAGAAACAAATAAAAGAAACCACGTTGTTCTAAGGAGAGTCGCCAAGAAGGATGTAATGATATTAGGCATGGTCATACCACAATTGCGATCTCGTGAAGAGCCGAGGGACTTGCCTCTTTGAGACTAAACTGGATTTCTGCTGACGGGACACAGTGCCTCGCAAGCTTTGCTCCTTATGATGGCTTACCATGGTCTGATTAGTAGTGTAAGATTAATGTCAGATTGGAACACATATAAGCTGACTGAAAATCGGTAAGTGGGTGCCGATGCCTTCTCATAATCAAAAAGCCGATGTTGTCATGACGGACACTCCAACGTCGCTTTGCAATGGATTCTGGGTATCAATCACACTATGCTGCCAATGACCGGCCTAGACCAAATTTTACTTCTTCTTGCCCTTCGTCTTGTCGACAACCTCCACCCAGTTTTTGTTGACTCCTCGCTTTTCCAACGCCTTCAAGATGGCATCCTTTTGTGGTCCTTGAACCAGAACCTCCATCACTGGAGCCTTCGGGCTTGAGCCTTGCAGCTTGTCGACGCTAGTACTGCCAGCACAAGTCTTCCTTAGCTCGTCGGCAAGCGGTTGTGGCGCAATGTAAAACGGCTCCAATCCGTGCACTTTGGTCACCGTCTTGTTGCCGCTTCGAGTCTCGAGAGTGATTTGGATCTTGGGTGGTGCACCAGCTTTAGGCTTCGTGTCGACAACATCCGCATCGTTGCGAATGACTGCATGGAAGGGTGCAGCAGCCGCGACCATTCTTTCTGCGAGTGCATCTCGAGCGATAGTGCCTGTGGATAGCGCAGCGTTGTCTGCCGCTGAAGAGCCTAGCAGTGCGTCGGCAAGCTGTGGGTTGATTTTGATGAGTCGCTTGTTGGAGGGATGCACAAGATTCTCCGACTCAATGTATGCAATAAGATACTGCTTCAGCTCGTGGGGGGTGTACAAACCGCGAGGGTCGGCTTTAGATGCGTGGAAGATAGGTGCTAACTTCTCCTTTGGTCGCAGAAGCGAGACGAGCTTCAATTTTTGGCCTACGGAGGACTCTGCAGACAAAGGTGCGGCTGGCTTTCCATTAGCGCTCGCTCCAGTAGGTGCGTCCCTCTTCGGTAACCGGTAGGGCACGAACGCCTCGATCTGGCGGTCCTTGAAGTCGATGTCCATTACAACAACCTCATTGCCGGCTTTGTCTTTGCTTTTGAGGATCTGCTGCTTGTCCAGGTACTTGATGAACTTCTTGATATTTTTCCAGCTCGACTTCTTAATCTGCAACGATGCAGTTCGAGCGGGAGTGTAGGTGGGGAGGAAGGGCTGCACGAGCAGAGCCATAACAGCAGACTGAGAAAGTGGAAAGTCGAGGCCGAAGTTTGGTTGACTTCTGTTCTGGTCCATGTGATGCCGTACGCCATATAAGAACGCGTCTTTGAAGGCATCATCGATTTCTAACAGGATTAGTATGTATCGAGATACCCTGCGCACAGTACACTCACCCTTCGTGGTCAATTCGTTATCTTCGATGACATCGACGAAATCCTTGTTGCTCGGTGCGGCCTCACCCTCTACTCCTTGTGCCTGTTCAGCTGGGGATCGCTCGGTAGGGTTAGCAGCAAGCGAGACACCGCCTTCGTTGTCATTGATATCTACAGCTGCTGTGCGCTCAACAAGACCTGTATCCTCCTCTTCCTGCTCATCCCAGGCTTCGATTAGAGCGGGCGGATCACGGCCTGGTTTGTTACCAGTGCTCCACGACCACAGCTCGTCTCCTGCCCAGTGGAACGTTTCCACAGCATGCCCTTTCATTCCTTGTGTGCTCCCAAGTGAGCTTACATCGATCACACAGGTGCCTACAGCCATAGGTACAGTTGGTGCTTCAAGACTAGCAATGGCAACAATGGCGCCCTTGGTGGCTTTACTGGGGAACGGCGGGCCTCGTTGCAGACCAGGGGTCATAAGGTCTGCGCCGCCCTGGAGCTTCTCGACGACATAGAGTGGCGTGTAGAGGAGCGGTACGATTTTGGGGTTGTGCCAGAGGGTGTATACTGTCACCTGTTAACAGACAAGAAACAGCGTGGACATGGCGGAGCTTGTGCGGACCTGTAGGGTACATTTGCTCCCCAACCTTGACCCATAGTATTCTCTGCTCGCCTCCTGTTCCTTCATGGCTGCCGACATACACTGTGCCCGATACCTGCTTAAGGTCTGGCCCTGCTGTTGTCGTGAATCGTGCCGATAGTGCGTTCTCGGGGAGGATTGCCTTCCGTAGAGCTGTCAGGCCAGCTGTCGAAGCTGTCTTGTCATCTGGGTCCGCATTTGGGTCTACAGGGACTTGGATACCAAAGTCGGCGATAATCTGGTCTGCGGTCCTGCGACGGTCGCTTGACTTGAGCGGCGACAGTGGCTTAATCTGCGTCTCGTAAGCACGTGGACGAGCTGGGTGCCGACAACTGTACACACATTTGGCTTTTTCTTGAACATGATGCCCGCAGCGAGGGTAGCAGGATGGGGTTGTGTTCTTCGAGACTCAGCGGTGTTGATGCCCCGCCCATTATTTGCAGCCACGCGCGGGGCTTATGACGTGGGGCAGGCGCGTCGAAATCGCGCTAGCCTGCAGGTACCCTTCACGATCATGAATGAGTCGAAGTCACTCATGCTGCAGCCTGGAAGCATGCACTGCAGTAATTGCTTGGGCAGGGCAAGATGTCTTGCGTGGGCCACTGTGCAGTTTTCAGCCTGGTGACATCCCTGACCCAAGTCATGGAGTGCAACCTAGTCTGGACAATACCTTTGTGAAGACAAATGACCTCCACCCTCTGCTCCTAGCTCGACACTTGCGCACCGAGGAAGCATGTGCCGAAAACATGTCTTATTGGCACTAAACCAAGCGGATCTCGAGTACCCCCCTGGCACCTTCTGAGGACGCGGTTCACAACAGCCGAGCTGCAAGTGAAGCCAATTAGGTACTGCACCGTCCTGTTGACGAACAAAATAAAGAGCCTGCTCCCCAACGAAGCTCTGCCCAAACTTGCAAGGTATTTGCTAGCTAACCGGAGGAGATTTGCTGCAGGAAAGCTTGAATCGTCAAGATAATGTGTCACCCTGGGTATTGAGTTTGAACCTTGGAGTGATATTATGGTGCAGGGCGTTGAACTTTCCAGCACTATCCGACCCAGAGACCAGGATCTTAGAGCCTCACGCGCACAGACTGCCGTGCGGTAGCTTCAACTTTGGTCAAAGAATGGGTACAGCTAGGGTTCCTTTGTCCGCGTTATTCTTGTGTTTAGATTTTGTCCAGGCCCGCTAGAATGTGGTACAGGGCGCCCTGCACAACACATTGCCAGGGAGAACGTTCAGCAGCGTCGCACTGAAAGATCCAAGGTGTGGTGGCTTCCACCACCCTGGCTCCTCGGTCCGAGTTCATCTATTGAAGCTCAAAGCCAACAAAATCCGTGAAATGGAGCCAATCCAGCACATCCCCCGGATTCCAGCTCGGTGGCCAGGCCGCTCCGGCTGCCGCAACCTGGGGCTGCGGTCTTCCTTCGGCTTGGTTTCATGTCATGCAGCCCACCCGGAGAGCGCGCCGCGCCAACCGTTTTCTGGTCGATCAGCCCATGCCTCGGTTTGGTTCCTCGATCATCAGCCACCAGCTATCTAGGAACGAGCACTGCACCAGTGTGTCCTCACACATGGTCGTGTTCGTTGAACGCGATGGCATGCACAACACGATGAGGCCCTCTGCACGACTGCAACAAGCAGTTTCCGTCCACGCAGCGCTCGATGCATCGTCAGCGTGCAAACCACGCCCTTGCGGAGCGAATCGAAGCATGACAAACGCCTCTCGTGCGCGGCAAATCACTGCAAGCCTTTGCGCAGTCTGGATCCTGCTTTGCCGAATATGAGCGAATCCTGATCAACTTGCGTGTCAAGCCCCGTCTGCCGTTGAGTCCGTGGCGGGCAACCCAACTCTTTTCGATGACGCTATCGCTCTTTCCAGCAAAGTGTCATCACTCACCAGGTCCGCGCGTGAAGCCTCTGCCCACGTCCTCCACATCGGTCCTGGCATTGCGGAGAAATGGCGGAGGGCCACGAGAACGCCCGCGACGCTTGTTCGCTCTCTCTCTCTCTCTTACCTCCCGCTCTCCCCCATCGGCCTCCCCTTCCTTCCTAGCTTCTCTCATCTGTCATGGTGAGACTGTTGAGGGCTCACATCGACCGAGTTTGCGAGTGAATCGCTCGTATCGCCTCTCGGCACCTCACGCATCAACTGGAACCTCAAAATTTTGCTTTCGCCATGAGCCCTATTCTGGATCTTACGAAACGTTGGGTTCATGGGGAAGTTGTCCCCAAACCCACGAACCCCGGCGAATTGGTCCTCGAAGCTTGGGCAATGGGCTACCTCGTGGGTTCGCTCATCATTATGGGCTTCATCACTCTTGCAAATATGCGAAGAGGCGTATTGCTACACAAAGTGAGCACTCCAGATCCCGTTGTTGGTAACCGATTCTGACTTGAGATTTAGTTAATTTTACTTGAAGTGGGTCTCCAAGTTGTCATGCGCAATGCCACCAGCTAACAGCATTCACAGCTCATCATGGGCCTTTGGCAAGGCTTCTACCTCTTCTTCAACAGCCCTGCACATGCATGGTGGTTGTCTGTATCGGCGATCTTTCTGAACGCGTCATGGTCACTCCATAACGTCATCGCCTGGATGAAGATCAGACCATTTCTTTCGAAACCAGTCAGCTACCTTTTCATCGGGACCATCATCCTGGTACAGCCCTACTGGATAGTTGAGATCTATGCCAACTTCGCTTACTTCCATGGAGTCAACACCATCTTTTTGAGAACAAGACCTTGGGAAGCACTTTGTCGGGACCCTTGGTGGATCATCACCACCGTTTACTTGTTCTGGATCATCAAGACGCAGTACGAAATGGGCTTGAAGGAGATTCTTCGCATCTCACCACGATTTGCTATCATGCTGCTAGCCATGTTAATGTCCATGGTTTTTATACTCCTCGACATCCTTTGCGTCACCGGCGCCATTCGATTTTCCGGACTGGCAACCGGCATAAACCCTTTCTGGAAGCTTGCATTCGTCTTCAAGTGCTTGACGGACTCGGTAGTGCTGGATGACTTTAAGATGGCCCTGGATCGTTTACGAGCGTTCAAGATTAGTCGGTTAGGCAGCTTCTCCGGCGATATGAGTGACAGCCGCAATAGAAACAACGGAGAGCTTACAGCTACATGGGAAGCAATGGAAAGAGAAGCGAACACACTCCAACAAGTCCGGAGCCCTGACGGCGATTATATCCACTCTAGCAACTACCCTTTCAAGCCTAAGAGGCACCGCAAACCAAAGGACTCGATTTTCTCCAACGATCACATTGATCAAAATGCCAGCCTGGCGCCAGAAGATATTGTGCCTAGTGCATTAGACGACACACCAATGCGAACATTGGAGCTTGCACATACCGACAATAGGAAGCCTCAGCACCACTTCATGGATGACCTAGACAGTCGAACGCGTGGCATGACTGCAGAAGCGGATTACGCCGCGGCATTGCGAGACGTTCAGCGCAACAGCAGGACTTCGGTGCCCTCCAGCAGCAACTCCTCTGGACGAGTTGTACCGATTGTACCAAAACAAAGCTGAGAGGCGTTTTCACGAGTGACGATTTAGCGATTGCATGGTTGGCGTTCTGATCACAAAACCGACTTTAGGTTCGCCTTAGCTCTATATACCCTTACAGTGCTGCTCAACTCCTATGGCGCACAGTACTAGCATCTTTGTATTTATAGTAATTTCACCAAGCCAGAGGCATCTACGTTTCCTTGGCACCCTCCACCCACATCCGCTACCGGTTTCCACAAAATATTCGTCATCGTTCGGAGCGCCTCACGAAAATGTTCTCCTGCATTGACTATGGCTTCAAAAAACGCGGCGTGGCTTCATGAAACGCCTGCACCCATGCGTCGATCGATCCTCGCCCCAGTTGTTCTCATCATCTTGAAACAAAATGTTCACTTGTCGCTATTGAAGTGGTGATCGGAATCAAATCGTTCGGCTCACATTTCCAAGGCGTACTGACATGCTTGTAGCGCGTTTCGAACTACGCATGACACTTATCTGACAGGAAACATGCCAAGAGGCAACGCGTCACAAACAATAAGGGCAAACGTCTGCGATAACAGAATACGGTAGTGTTGCCGTTAGGGAGTGGGGGGAATGTTTTACAGGTATATATGCTCGCGCCGTTGAAGCTTGGTAGAGACATCCAGCTCTTGGTTTTCACTTCATCACGTTCGTTTCGTACCCTTTACCTGCGGGTCAGTCACTCTTTTCCAGTCCGTTTTTCGACCAAACAGTCATCATGCTTTCGAAGTCTCTCATCCTTTCGCTGTTCGCCTCCAGTGTAGCAGCTGCAGGCGTTACTGGCACCCCTTTCGGCTTCGCGGCAGCAACCACTGGTGGTGGTGATGCTGAACCCGTATACCCTACCACTACTGAGGAGCTCACCAGCTACCTTACCGACGACGAAGCGCGCGTCATCATTTTGAACCAGGAGTTCAACTTCATCGGCACCGAAGGCGAGACGACCGAGGACGGCTGCCGCCCTGACTCTAACAGCTGCCCTGGCGATGGTGGTCAGGATGCCATCAACGGCGCAAACTGGGTAAGCACTGTCCCCTGCAGGTTCATGCAGCAAACTACTAACCTCTCATAGTGCTCTAACTCTGACTACCCCACTGTCTCTGTAACCTACGACAAGGCAGCCATCACCCCGATCAACGTCAAATCCAACAAGTCAATCGTTGGAGAAGGTACTAAGGGCGTAATCCGCGGCAAAGGCCTGCGCTTCGCCGGATCCGAAAACATCATTGTCCAAAACATCCACATCACCGAGCTCAACCCTCAGTATATCTGGGGCGGCGACGCGATTACCCTTGCCGGTACCGACCTAATTTGGATCGACCACGTTAAGACCTCGCTCATCGGCCGCCAGCACATCGTCGCAGGCTACGACCCCAGCAAGCGCGTCACCATCTCCAACACTGAGATTGATGGCAACACCAGCTGGTCTGCCAGCTGTGACAACCACCACTACTGGGCTCTCCTCCTCATTGGATCAGATGATACGATCACATTCCAGGGCAACTACATCCACCACACCTCCGGTCGCAGCCCGAAGGTTGGCGGCACAGACAAGGGTACCATGCTCCATGCTGTGAACAACTACTTTTACGACAACACAGGCCACGCATTCTCCATCGCAGCTGAGGAGAACGGTCGCGTGCTTGCTGAGGGCAACGTTTTCGAGTCTGTCAAGAAGCCTATTGAGGATGGTGTTGAGCATATGTATGCGGTTACCGACAATGGCGCGGCATGCAGCAGCCCGCTTGGAAGGACTTGCCAGGCCAACCAGCTCACCAGCAGTGGCGATTTGAGTGGTACTGCCACTGACTTTTTGAGCACTTTTGCGGATGAGGGTGTTGAGCCGGCTGCTGCGAGTAAGGTTGCTGCGAGCGTCAAGAGCAACGCTGGTGTTGGAAAGTTGTAGGGCCTTTGTAGAAATGTCCAGTTAGCCTGAAACAAGGTTCTTGGATGTCGAGATTTGCGCCACAAAGTGAGGTACAAATAATATAATAAGCCAATAAGCTCTTCGTCACATAACACACTTTCTATCATGCAATTTACCCGCAAACTCTGGATCCTAGACGAAGCACTCTTAATCATAGTGGACTTGCTGCCCACCTGCTTAGTTTGGCTCCGAGTACCGTCACCGGTACTTGAATATAGACTCATTGAAGTCGAAAATGAAAAACGGAATTGAAACTGAGTGGCATTGTAGGCCCTTTGGCCGGAACTGCTGAAACTTGCTGAGCTTTTCTGACCATCGAATGATGTGTGGAAGGAATTGTGGGATCAAGCCATCGTACGTTTCCAAATTTGTCAAGACTTGCGCGCGTATATTATTGTTGATCACGCTGTGTCGCACGCGGTGAACTTTTTTTACTTATGGATGGTGATCATTTAAGAGGTACTCCTGTAACACCCATGGCGAGCGCGGTTGTTTGCAAGGCCGATATGGAAGGTCTTGACTGTCTCCTCAAAAGTTGTTGCAAGAAAGCGGTGTCGATCTTGGGAATGTACGAGTAACACGAGTGTGTTTCAGGCAGCAACTGAAGTCAATTGACTTCGGCTTCTTTCGCTGGCTATGGTGAAGCAATGCATCGTGTTTAGGCACAAGCATAACCTAGCCATTTTAGGCGTTAGCTAGCTTCGCCTCCCTTCACTGCCGGCTCAGCCTCCACACCCAGCCAGCCTGTCGCCGGTCACCACATCTGCATAATCAGGCGCTTCAGGCGCTGAGCCTTCCGGCGATACAGCCTTGTACGATGATCCAACTTGATTCAGGCTCACCTGAGATGGCCGATAAGCATCGCCTATCTGGCTGTGCTGGTGGAAGCCAAGGTTCCTCCGGGACCTGTCGAGACAACAGTGATCCACTTTCACTCCGTACGCCAGACTAAGTACTGCATGGGGTTTATTTTGTAGATGTTGGTAGAGCGAGCAGCTTTGCGTTGCCCAATTCTGCCTACATCCATATTTCCAAACATTTCAATTCACGACTTGCGCGAACCCGAGCAAACGCCCTCTATCCTGCACGATGGCAGCAGGGTCTGGTAACACTGGATCTGGAGATCCCGACATGGTACTAATTGGAGAGCTCATGGAGGAAATGTCACGACGCCCACCCGCCGTTGGAGCCAGGAAGCTACTCATCGAGCACTACATCGCCGTTGGATGGGTAGAGGCTGCTATCGACAACACAAAGGAGCTCAAAACCCTGGCGCCAGGGGATTCAGATGTTGCAAGATATTTACAGGTTCTTGAGAAGAAACCTGAACCACCTGCGCCAGAGAAGACAACACAACCACCACTACCGAACGGTCCTACGCCGCAACCTGTCGAGAGGTTAGTGTGGGATCCCAAGTCAGGTAGATATAAGAAGACGACGATACCGAAGTCTGTCGAAAAGAAACCGGAGGTCTCGACTATCCGTCTTAACGATGATTTGGACTCAGCGCGGCAGGATCTTGTCACAGGCTACCAAGCTCTCCGAGCCAGGGCAGGTTTTATCTTCACAGATCTGATGCATCTGCAGGCTTTGCAAAAGAAGGCGAACATCCCTCTCTCGAAAAACACTGCCAAAGTTCAGCGAGTTGTAGATGGAAAAGTTAACACGCCGACACAACTCTGTACTCCTCGAACGACAGCACGCGCCATGCGGGATACCCCGAAGGATGCTACAAGCATTGCTGTTGCAGATATGGAGGAAGCAATGAGGTGGCACAAGAACTCCCGGGATCATGCATCTGCTACAAAGTCCGATATGATCCGCGATGCACTCGTCAAGCGTAAAGGTGCTTTGGAGGTCGCATTACCCGATGATCTAAAGATCCACTGCGAAGTCGCGCTCATGCACATGGAACACGAGTACCTTGAACGTAACTACGCCAACACCGATACCATGTACGGTGACCAGGTTAAAGATATTCCGCGCTCAAACTTTTATGTCACCGAGGACAATTACGCATGGGACATGGAAGAGCTAGTAGCCGCAATCAAGGCTGGTAGCGGAGTGCTGCGCAACCCGTTGAGCAAGCAAATGTTCACTCCAAAGGATGTGAAGGGCATATACATGCATCCACTGGCCAAGCCGCTCGCTGCCCTCGCCGTAGAGCAGAAGGAAATGTCTAAAGGGGTCCGCCCAGAAACCATTACTCGCATGGAGAAGCTATCAAGCGTGCTCCTGGAGGACCAGTCTGCTGATACTATGCCGAGCCGCCATGCGGTGGACGAGTTTCTGGCGTACATCGCAACTTGTAAGCGCGCCCCAAATGATTATGAGGGTGAGAAAATACTGACGCATCAACAGTACCTGATTTGGAACAGAAAGCCATTGATGGTCTCAAGTGTCCCGCGAAGGACAGCCACACTGGTCAGGCTTATGACTCCAGTATCGGTGAGGCGGTGCGCGATGCCAAAGGCAACCGAGTTTGTTTCCACAAGACTGGCGATTTCATTGGACAGGCTGCCACGCATGTGCGACAGCAAAAAGGTGTTGCACCTGATCCGGACAAGTGTGGTATCATGTGAAGGCTGAGCGGGGAATTACCCTTCTAGTCCTCCGGCGATCAATATATCAACTCAACCAAGCATAGACTGTGGTGCCAGCAAATACACATGGACAAATTGCCTTCTTCGACTCAGAGGTCGTAATTGCTCGGCGTCTGTAGCTCTTGCCGACGAGCCCGTGGAATGACATGGTGGCAGCCTTAGCACAACGGGAAGCAAGGCTGTACGCATTGTGAGCACCCACCTATAGGCGCATTATGTTCCCAAAGTGGCTCATTTCACATATGCATGCTATCACACCTACATAGCCTGTCGCTTACCGCTGTCTAGTGCGTGCATGGCGTTCACGATCGCTGTTCCTCTAGCCGCTTTCGGTTCTCGGTCAAGCCACAATTGTATGAGCCTCTCCAACTCAGCCTTATGCGCAGTAGACAAGGACATTTCCGAGGCTACTTTGTGCCTTACCGCTTTAGTAGACTCACCTGAGGTACCGTACAACAAATCCATTGTTTTGGATAATGCGGGCTGCTCCACTCCAGGGCTTGCCTGCGGGACAGACTCGCTTCTGCCTGCCCAAAGTGACACCCTTCCGGTTCGTACCAACCGTCGCAGCAGCCTGTGAGTTTTGTCAGTGATCTTTTCCCACCATGAGTGGCCTCTGAAGCATACTACACAACGATGTGTTTTCGATAAGCGACCTTCGCCTTCCCTGAACCACGTTCGACATAACGACCATGCGTACCGCCGACTCTCAAACCAGGAGAAGGGTACCATTGAGGCACTCTCTGCTCTTCAATAAGGCAAAGCACAGTGAAGACTGGCATAAAGCAATTGATGCTCTTGCCGGCGTACTACACCCGTCGAACCCGAAGTTCCCATACCCTCTCCTCCAGCAGGCTACCGAGGCCTATCTCAAGAAAAAAGGGAAAATCACGCAAGCAGATGCAGACGTACGACTGGCCATTCTCATTGATGCTCATGAAGCAAGAGATATTGCTGTGGCTGCCGCAGCCCATGCCATGACAGCAACGAGTCTGAGAGCAACATTACGTGTAGACCTAAACGTTGCGCACGGAAGTTACTGGGGCTTGGAGACATGGCTACAGTGTCTCGTAGCAGCAAACTATGGCAATCCGGCCTCGGTCACAGATCTGGAAGCAACATGGGCACAATATCTTCTTCCCTTCGCAACACACGGGCCCGGAGCGGCAGGAAAGATCCTTATTGGTGTAAGTCGAGCACTGAGGGAGTGCGCAACGCCAAACATGAACACAGTTCCAGAGTTTTTTTCTTTGACAAGTCGGGCCTTGACCGATTACGGGGCACATTTGGAAGGCCTACGATTGACGAACAATTGGATGGCTGCTTATGGGGCCTCATGCTGGATGGCTGAGCTCGGGCGCACATCACCGGCCTCCACGCCACCAGGATTCTTACTACCAGAACATATCCTTGACGCCCAGTTCCCAGTATGGCGAGTATGGGCAAGTTGGAGGCCGGACCTGACGCTCGTACAACGGCTAAGCTCGATCGACAGCAACAGCGCCGCAGTGCTGTCTGACCTTCTCGCTTTGGAAGGTCCTGATTTCATCAGCGGAACTAAGCCTACATTGCGAGAAGGCCTCATCGAGAATTATGGGGCGAACCGAAACTTTGTCAAGCTTGGAGGGTTACTCATCGAGATTCCAAGTCGTACAAAGGATGGTTTGAGGGAGATCTTGGAGAGCGCCATCTCGACGCTGGAAACAATATGGAATGCCGCAGCACCAGCAGATCGGCTCCAGCTGTTCAAGTTATTCACAGAGCTCACAGTCGCACGACCGATGACACAGGAAGCCTTGAATCTTGTACAGGCTGTCCTATTCATGTCAAAAAGCATGGTCGGAGGCCTCACACCCGGCCTTGTAAACGCTGTGATTCGAACATACACTGAACGCGATGATCTGGGAGGAAGCCACTTCCGGGAACTCCAAGACCTTATCCAACTATTTGACCACGAGCACACGTCCAGCCTTCGTAGGATTCTTTTGACGCCTATCTTGTTGCAAGGCATAACTCGATGCATACAAGAGAGCCAGTCTACCGTTCGCGTCCTTATTCAGCAGAATCAGCCATGGACAAATCATGCCCTCGAACTGCACACATTTTGCTCTCTGCTCAAGAGTTCAAAGAGTGTGCCCGTCGTAGGAGAGAAAATAATTGAAGAGATGTGTCTGTTACTTCCACCGGCAGAACACATAGAAATGGCCGTCGATATCTATACCGCTGCGCACAATGGAGGAGCAAGGGCATCTAGCAACTCTATCGTTAAAGGCGGAGCGACTGACAGAGGCAACCGCCTAGGAGGATCTGAGCAGCGTATTGCGGCACCTTCCTTCCTGACAGGCCAGACAAGGGATCTGCATTATCCTTTGCAGGAGGTGGTTGAACAATACTTTCTGCATCGCCTTCTTTCCCAACAAGCAGCGAGTCACACCTCACAGCGTATATTTGATTCGATCTTAAAAGTGTGGGAAAGCACCTGCACACCGAAGGTTACTCAGAACCGACGGTCATTAGCGATCGAGGTCGCGAAGATCACGAATGGGGATACCAGTCTTCGCATCAGATGCCTCAACGGAATTGCTTCGACCAACGAGCAATTAGGTCCAGGTCTGTCTGTTGATGACCTCTTGGCGATATTGCAAGGCATGGAAAAGAACAACGAGTACATGATAGTGAAGCTCATACGACTACTGGCCAGCTGTCTGACCGCCCAAGATTCAGATCAACTTCTTTGCTGGCGAGACCTCGCATACCATTTACTCGCGCAAGAGACTCAACTTGGTGTCTTCGCGGACAGGAACCTAGTCGAACATTCCCTAAATACGATGAAAGCAGCAGAATGGTTGTCATTTCTGGCTGACGTACAATCAGTCTTCGCATCTGGCCCAGCACTGCCTCCAGACGAGACTGCTGTACCACCCATACTACGCCCGGAGTTACAAAAGTACAGGCTGGAGCTTACGCCTTACACCAAAATTCTCACGCGACTCGAAAAGGCCTTGGGAGACAACACCGACGTAATAAGGTGTATCTTACATCGCGCGGGCGCACGAAGCAACAACATCATATCTCTGCTGCAGACTTTGAAACTTGCAGAGAGAGAACCGGTTGAGCCATTTCTGCACAGGATTGTAGGTCTGTTATCTACCAAAGCCAAGAACGACTGGGAGGTCTCAGACTGTGTTTCTATCATTTTCGATGCGTCAACAGAGACAGTGGAGGTCTGCAAGAGGATATGGGACGCAAAACATGGGTACCTGATGATTCCTGGTCTTTCAAATCGCAGTCAACATCTTACTCCTAGATTGAACGACCGGGGGAAATCAGTCGCAACCTCCACGTCAACACTGGCGGTTGCACCTACCGTCATTCCTGTGAGCACCACCGCACCAATCGACCCCACCGCTTGCAAATACGATGTGCCATCTTCAGTCGTCGAAGTCATGGTAGCAGGGTGGCTACTGGATGAGAGCGCTGATGAGAGCACCAAAACTGCAGTGCACTCGATAGCATGGTTACTCAACATCGTGCAAACCAGCGTCGACGTATGGAAAGACATGCTTATTGAGGCAGCAGTGTTCTGGCAAAAGATCGAAGACGAGATTGTTCAAGAAGCCAATCGTCTGGAAACTTTACGAAGAGCACTAAAAGCGAAAGATCCCAAGGGCACAACTCTTCTCCTTCAGCAAATTGGCGTACCTGATACGACCGAGCTCGATGAGGAAATTCTGAAACTTCCGGCTGGAGTGATGGATGTGGTGGAAAGAATCGGCGACAACGAGGTAGAAATCACCTTTTCTTTGGCCGCGTTCACGCAACTACAACGTGGTGCAATGGGCGTCCCGGATGCTGCGAATACTCTCATGCTCCAATTGTTCATCGACCGCAACACAGACTTGCCACCGGCATTCTGTCTACATTATAACACGGACCCACACTCTGAGACTCTGCCACACACCAGGTACAACTGCTCAGCAGAATCCGAGAACCCCACACAGCAGATATGCACATCTGCACAGACTGCTCTTACTTGGCAGCTGAGCCGCATCATCTATTCTAAGTTACGCAGAGAGAAAACAGGCATAGCAGAGATGCATCAGCACATAACTGGATGGCTCCCGGACTTGTCTCAGCTCTGTGTATCTTGCAGTACGACACACCACCCGCAAACTACCCAGCTCCGCCGCTCTACCCCCTGCGACACTGATCCCTACGCCTGCGCTCGACTCTGGTACAATCTCCCCCTCCACGTCCGCATTCCCGAAATCCGAACCGACACGTTTGCCGTCGACATAGCACTTTCTACCGTCTACGCTGCCGCTATGACCAACAAGCCTGAACTCCTGCCTAGTTGCCCAATACGTGGTTCCGAGGTCATCAAGTCTATACTCAATGCCTTGCCCGCCATGTGCATCATGCGGGACGCCGTCAACCTCTCTTCTATACTCAGTTCCTATCATCCACAAGCTGAGAAACTCATATCCTGGGCTGTCGTCCATCACCGCGGCTTCGTGGCCACCGCAACAAGTCTCCTCAAGATACCTAATTTGCCTCCAGGAACACACCAGTTCGTGCTCGCCAACGCGGGCGCCAAGCTAGAAAACGCATTTGTACAAAGGATCCAGTCGGCGAAGAAAGAAACCACAGTCCTCTTTCATGGCACATCTCTCGACCGCCTCCCTGCCATCCTTGCACAGGGTCTCCGCGTCTGCTCCGGCACTGCACTGCAACGCACCGGCGCTGCACACGGAAAGGGGATATACTTGTCCGACGAACCATCTACCAGCTTTCACTACAGTCCTGTGAGTTTGAGCTGGAAGAACAGTGGCTTGAGCAACATGAGAATGTTGTTGGGATGTGAGCTTATAGGGGCTGCGAACAAGGTTACCGGGAATATCCACCTTGTCACTGATGTGCAGAGTGTTATGGTCAGGTATATATTACTGTTTACGAGGGAGGCGAGGATGCCGATTCGCGGGCATGTGGAGCCGGCCATGGCAAGTGGGATGAAGGCGTTGAGGAGTGGCGCGGTGTAGGTCATTACCCCTGTTTTGTATACTCCAGCAAGATAGTTTTTGGTTAAGCACAGTATCCTTTCCATCGTCGTTTCCAATCATTCTCTTCACAACTGCCAAAGGTCGTGTCCATTGCTAGGATCATGAAAGTGTTCATAGATCTGTGCATGAGATTGTGCCTCGCTTAGCTAGGCTCAGTCGGGCAAGGTGAGTGACTTTTTAATCGCCAAAAAAGAACACACAGCGCAATGTGTTTCACCTACATTGAGGACGTGCAGACGCAAAAAAAAAAGATGCCCTCTGCCAGAATCGAACTAGCGATCTTATCATTGCATTCAGTGAATACTAGTGATACGCTTTACCACTAAGCCAAGAGGGCTCATTGCTGAACCAAGGACTCCAACGTTGTTGGATTGACTTGTGGCGAAATGTGAAATTACTCCTTCTATACAGAAAGTGAGGGGAAGTTAGCAATATGTCTTCACTTATGTTTCGTCGTATCATTTGGCGTTGTGGGGCCGGCGATGTCTACATTTACAATGCTCGCTAAGCTCAATGACTACCCGACCATCTCTTGCACTCTCCTACACTCACGTCCCTGTCTGTTCCCTCTCAGCGCTTCTTCGAAGCCTGCTTCTCAGGTGCAGGGCTCTGACCACGGCTATTCGCGCCCGAATCCGTCGTCTTTCCTGCCATCCATGATGCAAGATCGAAGTTCTGGATCTGCTGTGCTGTGTTCGTTGTGCCTGATCCCAACACGCCGTTCTTCTGCATCTCTTCCATCTCAGCCTTCATCTCGGGGTCCATGTTCTCCATCAGCTTGGGCATGCCGAACATGAGCAGGCCAGAGAAGACGGCCATAAGGATCATGGGGTTCTTCAGGAAGGACAGTGGTGAGACTGTTCTTGTTAGTATATAGTCTGTGGTAAATGTGTTAAGGTGGGAGGCTTACACCCAGCGCGCTCCTGGTAGAACTGCTTCTCGCCCACGGGCCTAGCCTCGATGACAAGACCGTTACCACCCTCGCCTCGGCTTTCTCCCTTGTTGTCCCATTCGTTGCCCAAGAATGTTTGCCATGCTCTGATTACTTCCTTCTTAGCCCCACTTCCCTCGACAGGCTCTTCGATGCTGACATCAATTCGCAGAGGCTCGAATGCATAGTCGCGGCAATGCACGGTGGCCAGGTAGCTTCCCACACTGACGTTGTTGAAGTTGAACGTGTTGGAGCGGGTCAGGTATGCATCGATTGGAGGCCCACTAGACTGGAGGGTTGCGTGCGTCGTGGAGGAGAGCGCCGAGGGGTTCACAACATGTGTGATGGGAATCTGTAGCAGGAAGCGCGCCGCCGAAGTGACGGACGCCAGCGAGGCTAGGAGAGGTAGGGAAGTGCGCATCTTCGTTGGTCTGATTGGCGTGATGATGCTTTGTCTGCCTGAAGCTCACAGTTGCAGGGCGGGAGAGCTATGGTTCGCGGGTTCCTCGGTCGCCGGATCAACATGCGCCCGAATTATGTCATTCAGATCTTCAACAACCAACCAGTTATTCATATCCTCACCATTCCGGTGAACACCTCCTCAATGATACGTTCCTATCATTCATGCATAGACATACTGCAGGGCGCAGCTATTGAAGGAAATCGGTCGTTTGGCTGAGGACGTCTGTTTGAGGGGGCAGTGCTCTACTCTATGCAGGGGGCTGCAGCCGCAGTTGCTGGGGTCCTAACGCAAGGCGACGATATGCATTTAACATGCATAGCCGCAAAGGCTGGAATTCGTGCTTGCTATGATGGACCATTGCTAACTTTCGTTGTCTCTACTCTGTATGACCCCTAACAATCGCCTTTGGAGTTGATGTGATCGAGATACGCATAATCTTCAACCGCCCTTCTGAGGACATGAATCAAACATTATGGCAGAACTGGCGGCAAGTATCATTGGCATCGTGTCTGCCGGTACAAAGGTAGCACTGGTGCTATCGCAGCTCGCCGTGGATATAGGATCAGCTGGCCATGAGGCGAGGATGGTTGGCGGTGAAATTCGATCCTTCTGCGCAGTACTGAAAACGCTCGGCGAAACAATTGAGAGTATTGAAAAGTCACCACGCTATTCCCACTGTTCAGAGTTGATCAAAGACATGACAGACGATAGTCTGCAGATGTTCACTGAGATTCTCGATGCAGTGGATCAGCTAAAGAAGATGACAGCCGGAAGAGAAGGCAAGGATGGCAACTTTGGATTTGTTGAGCGATTCCAATGGGCAGTCTTTAAGAAGCCAAAACTTCTGGTCTTGCGAGCGGCAGTCGAAGCTTACAAGACAAATTTGACACTGATGTTGAGCACCTTAAGCACAGCCGAGCGAGCTACACGTCAACCGTACAATTCATTCTGCGCCTCTGGATACAAGGCAGTAACTGACACTGTACAGACCCGCATGCAATGCCGCAGATGCCGCTGCTCAGGATAAGCAGGATCGATCACTGCTCGAAAGCCTCGAATTGGATCGCGAAGCAACCTTGATCGACCTTGCGGAAGCCGAACGCCACTATGAAGAGGCTATTAGTCCATATCCTACAGACTCCTCGACGAGAGTGGTTGGTGCCGTTCTAAACAATGACTCACTGCATTGTGGTGCGGTTGTATCAATCTCAGGTCTAGCAAACAATGGCTTGATAGGCTCAGCTCGCAATGAGATTCGGACTATAAGACTTAGCCTTTCGAGAAACTCAGGAACCGACAACGAAGCTCTGCGACCCAAAATCGTTCGCCACAGCAAGCGAATCTCGGCCATGTTAGAAAATGATCAGAGGAGACTATCACAGCGCTGGTCGCTGACTTTGCGAGAGAATTCGGACAGCTCCTCGGAAGACATGTTGTCGAAGCCACTTGATATCGCCTCCCCACAAACACCACCTAAGGTGACAGATCAGAATGCCAGGTCAGCAGCAAACTTAGTGGAAACCGATACATTAACGAGAGTTGCCCTGGATGGACCACTTGCCAGGAGCGAAGGACCTTCTTCGTTCGATCCACGTACCGTTGCGCTTTACACATCTTTCTTGTTTTGGATCATTCAACTCGAAGTACCGTTGCAGCATAAAGTGATTCATGCCTTGAAACAGGATATTGACCGTCGACCGGAGGGTCTGTTAGTCTGTGAAACTCACCCTGATACTGCTACTAATACCATTGCGGGCCGGTCACCGCCTTTATGCGGCAGGATCGTCTCTTCCGCAAGTACGACACTCAACGCAGAAGACAAGTATGTTATGGGCTTGCTCGACAGACAGATGCTTGTCTGGAGTAAACCGGCGAAGAAAAAGCAAGAGCAAACTTCAAGTTCTTCGACCTCTCACATCAACCGTGGTGCCACCATCGATCTTAGTCGACAGCATATTGCAAACCTCTCTGACGACGCTGTCAACAAGATGGGCGCGGAAGTTGCTAAGTTAGTCTTGCGATCGAATAACCTGGCCAGCCTTCCGGACAAGTTTTGTTTTTGCCAGCGATTACGACATCTCGATCTTTCGGATAACAGTTTTGTCACCATACCGGACGTGGTGATGAAACTGCCATTACTTGAGGGGTTAAACATGCGCAGGAACAGTCTTTGCCTGATCCCGTCTGGCGTCTCTGATATGTCGCATTTAAAGTTCTTATCGGTTGTTAAGAACAATATAGCGACACTTCCATCTTGTCTAGGAAATATGCCGAGTCTTGTTATTCTGTACGTGGGGGGAAACCCTATCGAATATCCTACCAGGGATCAAATCAAGTACACTTTCCCTACAGAGAGAGACTCCCAGCCGGAAGCAGCCTCTTGGACAAGAACTCTGAAGACTACTCTACTTCGCTTACACGAAAATAACGTAGGTCCATCAGGTTAGTCGCCCAATGGTTTTTACATCAATCTGTCCGCACTATACGGTGCAAATTTGCAGTATCACGCGCTAACACTTCTGCAGGAATTTCAGACTCCGCTTCCGAGACGTCGCTCCTATCGTCGCCAACCAGGAGCACACCAGGTCCCCTATCATCTGCCAAGCTAAATTCTTCGATGTCGATAGTGAGTAATGACCGTCGAGCGCACAACTCTCGCTTGGCTTCTCAGAAAGATCGCAAGGCCACTGCTCTACCAGCTTTGAATTTTGCCCAGCCAGCCAACTCCAGCATAAGTTTCTTGCTAGACCAAAGCCGGAGACCACCAAGATCAAATCCCTTGGCAGTCAGTTCCAACACGCGCATGAAACCTGTGGACAAGCTCGCGGGTGTACCTCAGCTTAAATCTCTAGCTACAGCATCGACAAGCGTCGATTTGTCTACTGTATCAGCACCTCGACAAGAAGCGCTTGCTAGACTAGTAGGCGTAGAGCAGGAACCGGCTTTCTTTCGGAAATCTTCTGTGTCCGATCCTGCAATACCTTCCGTTGACACTAAATTTACACCGCCGAGGATTCGCATCTCACAGCATCGCAGATCTCGTTCGGAGCATACATTGACTGTAGCCAAACTCCTTGTCCCTCCTATAGATCATAGTGCATCACGCAGGCGTTCGGTTCACGAGCTATCTAGGGAGAATGAGCTGGTTGATCTCGAGAGACCTTGTGACCCAGCTTCTGACACCTCTGATAATGAGGATGACGACAATGGGTCGTCAATGTGGTGGAGATCTATTGGGAACATCTCATCTCAATCTTATCATAGGTCAGGGCATTTTTAACTGCGCACAACTTTGAAGCATGGCCTAGTTGCGCCACGGGAACCGGAAGTCTCGACATCTCAGTAAACCTTGCTCCACTGGGCCCAATCGGTTGTAAAATTACAGATCTTATTTGACTCCCTCATGCCATGCTTTGATAGCACATGTACATGATCAGAGTATTTCAATTGTACATCGCATACCGCAGTTACGGAACACGCATGCTGCCGGAGAACACTTAAGCGCTCATGAAGGGCAGTGCCTAAATGAATCTTAGTTCCTGTTTTATTTATGATAATTTCGT
Source organism: Phoma sp. XZ068 (assembly GCA_004835665.1). NCBI lineage: Eukaryota > Fungi > Ascomycota > Dothideomycetes > Pleosporales > Didymellaceae > Phoma > Phoma sp. XZ068. Next base: position 1,564,081 of record RBKR01000001.1, read on the forward strand.
GTGTATGATGGTCTTAATCGAAGCATGAAGGTCGAGTGTGCCGCTTCTGCGGATGTAGGTTGCACATTCCAAGTCCACGTTCGAGGTGACTTTGGGACTGGGAACTCGCCACCAGTGCCTCTCAACTCCTCACCTCTTGCATTTGACGCAGAACACATCACGACACCACCGCATCATTCTTCGACATGGCGACTGCGAGCACCTTTATGCCTTATCTACCACTTGAAGTTCAGTACGTCATATGCGAATACGTGAGAGTTCCTCGACCGTCCACCGAAATGTGATAGCTGACTTGCGCAGCTACCTCATTCTGTGCTTTTCAATGTCCGCTTAGCCGATAGAGAATGGAACGCGATTGCGACCAAAGTTATACGGCAGGAACTCACGATCGACCTAGCGGGCAGTGACATGCGCATACAAACCCTTCCAAATTCCACTCCTTACGGAGTACTGGACAACGTCAAAAACTTGCCGGTCTCCACCGATGGTAGTAGCCTAGATGTCCAGTCAAGTTTTCGAGCGGGTCAAAATCTACTCGTGATACTGGGCACTATCCCCAGGGAATGTCTCGCAGCATTCATCAGCCCATACTTCGACCTCGACCACATCCAGTTAAAGCATCTGTTCTGCACACAGACACAGATTCGAACTCTGAAAGTGTTGTTCGGTCCAGAGATGAGCGTCTACCTGGGATCGATTCGCGCCAGAGATGCCATCCCCAATTTGAGAGATCTCCAAATTCGGTACTCTAGACTTCTGCCAACTTACGTGATGCTCAGCTCTTATTTTAACTATGCGTCCCAGCGATGCAGCTTGCGGATTGAAGGCAAGCGCTTTGCAAATATCGTTCTAGATGCGGTAATGCCGACCGGGCAAACACCTGTTCTCAAGCTCCGATCCCTCGACATGAGAAACCTTGGGTTCTGCACTTTTCTCAGCAACATTGTCAATTGCTTAGACCTTGGTGAGCTCCGAAATATAACTATCATGGGCGGTATCGACGTTCAGTCACTGTTACAACTATTTTCGACGGCTTTCAAGAAGGTCACCGTTTGCTCTCTGCGGTATTTTACTTTGATTTCAAACACCCGTGAAGAAATCACACGAGCGGCGGCCAAATTTCTAGAAGCTATTAACGGCATTGGGAAAGTACGACTTGGTTTTACGCACAGGAGACTTCCGAGAATCACATGTCTGAAGGAATATGGTGAAACGCTTCGAAAGCTGTGGGTCTGGCACACCAACACCTTCCACTACTACAAGGTCACAGACCTTAAGCTGCTTGTAAGCAGCTGTCCAAATTGAGTGGATGTCTCTATAAATCTCGTCAGTATACAGAGCATAATCGACAATACGAATCAGCTCGATCCGGTGCGTCTAACGATGTTGACAGACTTACCGCCGGCGCAACAAGAATATATCAGGTCACTGGTAAGGTGCTATGAACGCCTTATCGAATCACATCAAAGCTGACATCCAGTATAACAAGCACTTGCACAGCTACCAAAACTCAAAACGCTCCGCCTTTCAAGCATCCCTTGGTTAGTTGGTAATTACAGTGCAGCGGACCGTCGATGGCGATATGCGCAGATTGCCGACAAGATCATGAGGGTTTAGACGGGGCCGGGTCACCTGCGTCCACGCTCGCCTTCAGCCCCGTCTTCGAAGTGAGTACAATTGTTGATATGATCGACGAAGGTGGACATAGTTGGCCTAAATACATGTACAAAAAAGGCGAAGTATTCGAGGTCGGGGCTGGACAGGGTTGTCCAAAACGTTGCTATACCTTGCCCCTTTTCAGACAGATGGTGAGCGGGCTACGGTGAAGATGCATGAATATCAAAAGAATACTGTCCAGCTGACGGTGGGACAAAAACAGCTGCAAGAACGGTGGTTGTGTCTTGCGATTGGGCGGAGGAATCACTTGGGCAACAAGCGGAAAATATTGTTGAAACTCGGAAAATCTTAGATAGTCCTGGTTTTGGATCACCGAGCGGTCTTGGTCGAAGTCTTTTGCGGTTGCTGTCTGCTGCTGAGCTTGATCTACTGCGTAGCTCTTGTGACTCGATGCAGTCATCTAGTTGGAAGCAGCGTGAAAAATCTTCATATTGACTTATGAATGGTGGCCTACCCACGATTCTAAAAACCTCGGACACTTAGACACATCAAAGGTGTCAAGCGAGTTCACTCTATCGATGGCTGGACTGAGACCATACCGGAGAGTAAGCCGTCGGAGCCCTCGGAAGTGGAATATAAGATGTTGTCTCGAAATTATTATTGGAAAATTGTAATTCCTTCCATCGTTAGGCCCTAAATCTGAATGTAAGTGTACGTTAACTCCTAGCTCCCCAGAGTGATGTCGTGAAGGGAATTGACGGACCGAATTAGTCCGGCCGATCTATACCATTTATCTGTTGAGATTTTATTGCTGCTGCTGCTGCTGCTGCTGCTGCTGATATGTTACGTTGAGGGAAAGGTCGAAATCTGACAGAAAGACTTTGGTAGTGTGCTTAGGAAAGGAGGCATGTCGTCGCAGACAGATCAACAACTGTCAGTGCACAGCGACAATTCAATACACTCTTACGCCTTGCTACCCCTACAACCACTTGCACTTGTTCACATCACATTGCTACAAGGAGATGACTCTCCTCGAGAGCATACATGGTAGTGCGCTCAGCTGTCAGATCACTTTCTATATTTTCATCTACAGAATGGACTAAAGATCTAGAATTTCCTCTATAAAGCAAAGTCTAACGATGCTGCAATAGGCGATGTTCATGGCCATGTGTGGCTACTCTACGGTTACAACCTAGGTCCTGATATGATCATGAAAACAGCGCTTCAAGAGCTCATCAGATTGACTGCAGTAGCCAAGGATTTGACCTGACGTGGGTGACAATCGAGCAGTCATAGTTCTTGGAAACCGTTGTCTAGCCCCCTTCTAGCGGCCGAAGAGCATATAATACCGAAAATAGAACCCGTAGAGAAGAAGATGCCAAGCAGAAAAATGTACAGTAGTATACCGCCTTGTGCAAATTAAAAACTAGCATGAGACATGCATCTAATCCAACCTCAGTGTATAATCGGCTTACACAGACTATTAACCTAGACCACGACCGTTGCGAACACAGCCAATGTACGTGTCCTCCGCGTCAGCAAACCACGCAAAGTCTATTCCTGTCACAAGCCTCCCATAGCTCCCACACAGCCTCATCACTCGTGTTCACCCACGACTCGCACCAAGCCCTCACGCACAAGTCCCTCCCGCGACTCAGGAGCCTCACTCGCTCTTAACGTCCCGACCGCTTGTCGCAGTGGGGTCGGCATTCATCCGATCGCTCAACACCCTCGGAACACGACTCGCAGGTCACGATCCCCTCATCCATGGCGCCACACATTCGGATCGTGCAAAACCCAAAGTCTCCATGTGATTCATGTCCAGCTGACCTACCACTTACAAAGCGTCTAAAGTTTCTTTGATTTCACGACCGCTCAGCGACGGAGAATTAGTCTTCGTGTTGCTCCAAGCCGCTGGAACACTAAACACACGACGGTGTGTGTTTGCTGTCCACTCGTGCTGCGCTATGAGGGTTCGGCGCTCGTTAGGTCTGTTCGCCGCGCCGCGGATTGAGCCGCAATACGAGGGTACGCCGAACCCTCCTTTGCCAAAAACTACGGTACCTTTGCGCGTTAGATTCGTAGCTGCCGGTGCAAACCCCCAATTCGCATTTATGATCCGTTATGCGTCCAAATAAGGACAGCGAAAGCACGGCTCGTGATGCTCAACATTCACGGGAGGGGAAAGAAACTTTCGCTCGGAGATGTTCATGAATAGGAGTGTTTCGCACTGCTTTTCGGGAAGCCACACATGTGAAGACGCGGCAACACTCTGATTCAGGCAGGCAGCGAGATTTCAGGTTGTACTCTCTCGATTTCTGGAGATTGAAAAGGCACACGAGCAGCAGGTCGGCTGTTTCGACTAACGCGTGGTCCAAGCGTTTAACGTTTCAAGGATGCTTGCAGCGATCCGAGGAGCGGGTCGTGAGTGTTGCCAGACCTGGAATTTATCAGCAGGAGGAAAGTATAACGAGCATTGCACAGCAGTAGTAGTAGTCGAGAGATCAAATGTTTGTTGTCTGGGAATTGAACGTCTTGATTGTTGTCTTGTGTGAGGTGGCGTCACAGCACGGCGACTCCGTGCAACGGATCTGCCTGCCCTGCGTTCCTGATGACTGCAGTCCCTGCCCTGCCTAGCCACCCTGCTCCCAAACAGCCGGTGCCTCAACGCGCACCCTAAACTCGCATCCAATCACCACACATGCAACCCCCATGCGACTCAAGCTCCCGTCGAGCAAATAGCAAACAAAGTGGAAAATCCCGAAACGCCCCCTAGGGTATATGAGCGGTGATATACACCAGCCCAGAATGAAAAAAAGGTAATGATGAATGATCATGAGACATGGCATGTTTCAAGATACCCAAAAGACAATCCAAACAACATAGGAGCGTAAATGACGTGCCAAATCCCTAGCATCTTCTCCTCGAAGATTAAGCGTTTAGAAATTGATGGACAAATGGAAGTCTCATATGTAAGAGGTAGGTAGTCGGTAGAGTTATATCCTTGCAGGGTCCATTAGATTGCCGGCGCTTTTCGAACTGTTGGAGGAAATAAAGTGCGCGCGTGCTAGAATATGGCGAAGATTGAGACGAAGGGGCAATGATGAGCAATGCTGAAGGCTCGCTGCACGGAACGAAACAAGTGAGGGTGTTGTCGACGTAGATTTTGCTCCAGAAAGCGCCAGAAATGAGTCAAACCCAAGTGAGATATCGAAGTAGGCCGGGGGGCCTGGGTATTACGAATGGAACAAATCCCAAGCTCTTGCACACAGACCGATGAACTCTTCTTTCTTCTTCTGCTGTGTCTCTGGGGAGTCACGGCCCTCTCCAAACGGTCCAATGCGGGGTGCCTGGCGACCGAGAGGAGGAGTGCCGTTGTCTCGCTCGTACTCGTCACGGCCACGTCTCCTTGAGCTGCCACTACGGAGGACATCAGAGTGTGATGCGTACGCTGATTGGCCGTTCTTAGGCATGGGCGATGGCGGTGTAGGGGGCTGGTGACCGCCATAGTGAACGAGACGAGGAAGCAGATCCTCACGGCCTCCAGACAATGACTGCACTGCCTCTTCAGCGGATTTGTATTCACGAGGTCTAGAAGCCAGTGGTGGTGGTACTGAGTGTGGAGCAGCGAATCCTGGCGAAGGAAGAGGTGGCTGGTGGTTTGAATGCGAAGAGTGACCTGGGCTGTAGTGATTCCTCGAGGTATGAAGAGGCTCTGGGAAGACATCTGAGATGGGTGGCAGTCGGTTGTTAGTCTGCTGTGCCGGCACATGGTGGATGTGGGACGATTGCGAGAGACCTGATGGGCCGTTGGCAACCTGTCGTGATAGCTGCGCACTGCTGCGGAGGCCAGTGAAGGTCTGGTTGATGGGTGCTGACTGGATGATCCTGTCGTTGGCGAAGGACTGGTGGGCAGGAGGTGCGATGGAAAGACCGGGAGGGGGGCCCTTCCTCTTGGACGTCTGGGGGGTCTTGATGGGCCTGCCAAATGCACCAATCTCGGTGCTGCGAGGAGGCTCCTCTTCAACTGGTCCGCCCTTGCCTCCGTTCTTCTGGCGTGCCTCGATGATCTGCCTCTGCCTCTCTCTTACATCCAGGCTGCGCTGGAGCTGCGAACGCATGGTGGGATCCTGGGTGTGGAAGCCGGGGGACAGGCAGGCGAGGCCCATGTCCATGACATTGGCACTGCCTGGGCCAGACGGCCTGGCGGTGAGGGCGCCGGACGAGTGGACGATGTTGTGGTTGGACAGGTCGAGGCGGCGAGGGCGATGACGTGTGGTGGTGGTGGGCATGTCGGGCGAGGCAGGCTCCTTCTTGACGACTATCCGGGGGGTGGGGTTGCCGCGTGACCTGCTCGAGGAGGGACGGTTAGACTTTGCATTGGGTGTGTGATGTGTGTCAAATCGCGGCGGCGACAGTGAGGTGGAGGTGGGAGAGGAGGAAGAAGGATGACGGCGATGCGTCGAAGGAGAGCGGGACGAAAGACTGAACGACGTACGAAAGAGGTGAGCGCTTTCCCTCAGCTCTCTGCTGCATGGCTGCATCACTACTGGTGGAGGTAGGTGAAGCATTGTGGTCGGGCAGTTTAGAGTGCTTGGAGGTGGGCGTCACGCTGTGAGGAGAGTGTGTAGAGGGCGCAATGGCAGCATATGTTCTGCTGGAGCCGACCCCGTCTGCAGATGCCGGTGCCGCATACTGCACAGGGATCGGGGAATTGGCGACGACGGTGGTCATGGCTGCGTCGTATAGTGGCCCGGACGAGGTTGAGTGGAGGGGCAAATAGATTGTAGGAGTGTCGCAGGATGCTTTAGAGCAAGTCCGCTACACTGCGCGTCGAGGGAGGGCCGCGGCGGGGGGAATTAGAGGCCGAGGCAGCGTGGACGTCAAGACTGCGGCGAGCAGAGAGTCGCAGGAAGTTAATGCGCAGTTCTCAGGAGGGCGCAAACAGGAGGCAGGAGATGGCTGCGAGGCCGCGGTGGGGGATACAAAGGTAGAAATGGCAGGCACGGACGCGGCGATGCTAAAGAGGCAGGCAGGATGGAGGCATGGGGGCAGCAGCGAGACGGGCCAGGGTGTCGCTGGCTGGCACACTGGTTGGCACTGGTGCTCACTGGTGCTGCATGCTCGACGGTGCTGGTTCCGCTGGGGCAGCCTGGCTGGGCGAACAGAGTGTCGCGCCCGTTACAACAGACGGGCGCCACACGAACCATTGTTTCGAATCCACGGCCGGCCGACGCTGCGCTGCTGCGCGCCTATCCCTCCACCCCGGCCCGTCAGACAGTCAGACGCAGCCCGTGCTGGCCCACGACGGCGACGTGAACACCGAGTCTGCTGCTGCTGCTACTGCGCTGCTGCTGCTGCGCGCGTCAGCACCACTCAGCGCGCGCTGGCCTCCGTCAGGCGGCGCAGGCCTCACGCCGCGCCTGCTCGCCCTCCAGCTGCGCGTGTAACGCTGCCCTGACTGGCCCGCCCGTGTGCATGCAGCGTGTTGCACATCCTCCAAGGCCCATTGCCAATACTTCGCCGCCCGCCAATCAGCGCCCGCCCCCGCCCGCTTAGGCTCCTCCGCCGCTAGTCGCAGTTCCATTGTTTCATACGCAGTTTGATCACGCTCGAAGCGGTCTTATCGACAGGCAGCCAATGAATATCTGCCCATCTGCTTTTCCATGCCTGACGTTTCAACGCGCTGGAGACGCAGACTCAGTCACTGCCACCTGATGCGCAGGATTTGACCTGGCCGTGTTCCACCCCAAAACCTCCGCCAGCGGCGCAGCAGCACGCCAACTTCAGCAGCACCACCACCACCACCACCGACGCCAAAGCCGCCCACCGGCGCTAGGATCTCCCTTCGCCAACGATCTGACAGCCCAGCGCTCGTTCACCATAAAGTCACTGCTCCCACGTGGTGAACAGCATCAACCTGGCGCTGGGTAATAACAGGTTTGTCGTAGCGTATATGATCTCCAACACTATCACCTTTACACCCACGCAATTTGGCTCCTTTCAGCATCTTTCGGTCCGCCTCTCCCTTCAAAATAGAAATGCATAACAACAGCAAAATCAATGCGTGCCGTTTCCCAGCTCATTCATCTTACGATCCAGACATAATGTTCCTCGTTCAGCCACGAGCCAGCTTCTCCTATTTCGCCTGAAGACGTGGCCCTTGTCCGTTGCCTCAGCTCCAAACGGACACCTGTCACTTCTGTCAGAAGCACGAGCACGGCCGCATGATGGTCATCTCCTCCACAGATCTCAAGATCACCGCCCAATTGAGATTGACACCCCTTTATATGAAGACGAAGGTCCTTGAATCATGAAAATGACCGACAGGCCCGATTGCTTTTGCTCTGCTCTCTCCGCTCCGCCCATTTCCGCCGCCGCCTAGCACAACGATCTCATTTCCGCTCAAACAACGAGCTGTGTGCAGCTGTTCAAGTTTCACATGCCTTGTAACAGCTGTCGGGGTGTGGACGCTCGCGTAGTCAACGAGCTGCTCGAAACTACTCGCGGCATGAAGGGCGTTCATTTTAACCGGGAAATCGAATCTGGGAAGATCACTACACTGTCCACAGCCTGCACCGGAGATCAGGTACGGTTCAGAATGCAATCTATCTCTTCCAGAAGCGGCAACAGCTTCGATATCGAGTCTGTGGGTCTTAAAGGTGACTTGCATGCAACCGAACAGCCGGGAAAGCCTTGCCAGGGCTTATACCAAAGAGGAAGCTGATCTGCCATGAGCTATTTAGAGCGCTTATATATTGCACCAAGCAATTCCATTCAGGTTTGACCGTTAGGCGTCCATGAGAGCATCGTATTGAGAGCTCGACTGTGTCGCGATGTTGAGGTGCACCAAGACATGTATTGAGCCTCAGCCTGCATCCACTAGGCTAACGCTGCATCACCAACGTGCAGGTCGATCATCTGCGTGGCTGCATGGTACCACCAGTGGCCTCGCCCATCCTAGGTACCCTCAAACTAACTCCTCCCTTTCTCAACGACGATCCAATCTTACATCCATGAACAAGAGGTCCATGTTGGCACTCGTCGAACCTCCTGAAAATACTGCACCTCATGTCCCCCAGACGATCTTCGAACACCCCCGTCTCACGACCATTCTGTACCACCACGCTTACATAGCTTTTCCTCATCGATCTCTCACTGTTGTCCCACCGGCCCAATCCTCGCTATGCCATCCACTTTGAGCCGCACATGCCCGTTACAACCACTCCATCGGTATGCGCTGCGCGTCGTACAAATATTTCTACCTTCCCCGCATGTCGCACTGCGAGGCCAATGAGCTGCAAGTCGACCGAAGAAGCCAACTCTGAGACTTCACATCGCGCAAGCTGCTGCTGTCAGGCAAGGCAAACGACGGACTCGGGCAGACGTGTCGTGAAGCACACCGCCATGCGCGCACCCGTTGCGACTGCGGGTAGTCCCGCAAATCTGTCGCTCTCGAGCAATGTCCTAAGCAGGCGCTGATGATTTACTCATACCTTTTGGCGGATCGAGCCAGTCGCGGCATGCCAAACTGAGACCATCCGACACTCGCTCCGCTGACCCTGAACACAGCAGCGGAGCACTAACCGAAACAGCAGGCTCTGCGACAAGACTCGAGACCGACTCACGATACACCCGAGAGGGCGAGCAGATTGTAGATGTACTGCAGCTCGCTTGCAGGATCTGCCTTAGCGATGGTGTGCGAGAGTTTTGAATGTCTCGCGTATTGATACTGGACTGTGCACAGCAGGACAATCGACATCGACTCATCCTCGCCCGACTTTATCCATTCGTAACGACTTGGTATTTTACCATAGCAGACGGGATCGAATTAAATCATTTTTGATATCCAAACTGTACCATTCCTGTAACTTTTTTTGCGTAAGACACATACCAATCAACTACCATATCTTAACGATTACCGTTACACGTCACCTGTTTTACACCCGCTGTCTGAGACCGTGTGACGGCACAAGTGTCCCGCCCGCCCTCGCTCCTAGTACACATGCATGACTATCAAACATATCCACTCGGAGAATATCTGCTTCAAGCGCGCGACGCGAAGAATCGGTGTACACCCTTGTAAGCACATTCACCTAAAACCAAGACGATCCAAGACGATCCTACACAGTGATACGAGAGCCAAGTTCCATCGAGATAGCGCATGAATGAGTGTCAAGGTGTGGCGACATTATAGTGTTGCTCATTTGAAGTGAGGTGATCAAACACGAAGCACGGGCTTGAGCCTCAGGACGTCGATCTTACTTCGCTGCAGCGTCTCAGCCAGTAGGATTTCCAAGAGCATACACAACGCAAACTGCGGTCAACAAGCTCGAAGCATCTATTATTAGTATTGCAGAGGATGCAGGAAAAGTTCTCGCCGGAAGTAGTCTTCGAAAGCAATGTCGTAAGATTGGGCGGTATTGGCAAAGAAAGAGTGCATGGAAGTGCCATGATTGCTTACACCTACCTAGACCCTATAAAACCGGCTCACGGTTGGGGAGGCTTACAGGTAATTGTCCGCATTTTAACGGGATTAGCCATTCGGTAACCGTCTTACCGGCCAATATTGTAAGAACAGCCGCTCGTAAGGCCACCCGCCCTAAGAACATATAACTACATGCTATAGGCATTATTATACCAGGGCGCATTAGGGGGATTGGGACAGTTTATTTATTGCTTGCCAGTTCTGCTAATCTTGGCTCGGATAAGTTATAGAACTGGCCTAAAATAGTAAAGGGGGCCACTGGATATGTGAGATCTGATGACAGACAATCAATAAACTCAGTGAATGGTGCCATGGAGGATCAGAGTTGTTTCGGCGATATCAGATGTATGGTAATACCAGTTTCATGCCCAGCATCTTCCTCCGGGACACCGAGGAGCAGCTGCACGGTAGTTTCACGCGATTAGAGTAGAAGGATGGCGAAAGAGTTCGCTTCGTCAGATCTGACAGAGCCCTGTCTAGGACATACTGGCTACGAAAAATCTCTTTGGCCGGGATATCTCGTCCTATTGTTACTGCTGCTAATGAGATCGTCTATGTACACCAAGGGCACATAACATGCCACAGTGATTAGAAGGACTCACGAGGGTTGATCGAGGTGAAAACCCGTATGTAACTGCTATTGCCATAATTCGCGCCAGGTGTCAAGACACTGGTTGTGATGTTACTGCAAGTCTGCTAGAAGCCACTCCTCCGTAGTTCAGTTAGTCTTGGTGAAATTGCCTACTTGCTATGAAGTTACAAATACTTTGCAAAGTCGTCTGAAAAACATGCAAGGCAACCAGTGTTGGTGGAGCACGACTCAATGTTGATCTAGGTGTCAAAGTCCTATATTCCGCTTGGCTCTCTGCTATTTGCCGCGATCATACATGATCATATATGGGCTATTGCTCCTAATGCGACCAAATTGAAGATAACCAGATGTAGAGGCGAAATCACTTTCTGTAGCTACATGAATGTAGGTGCTTAGAAAGATCAGTAGAAGCGAGGTAATGTTATCAAAGTATATGGTGGGTAGGCACATTCAACTGAACTCACAGTACTGAAATGAGACCCTCTGACAACAGCATGATCCGGGGGGATCTAAAGGCTTTTGGGTATGGGAATGAATAACTTGTACCTAATTTGCCTTCTTAGATGACTGTATGATGTTTGAATCTGAGCATATTCACTTATCTGAGCTTCTGCAGACAATTTGCCAAATCGAGTGCCCATTCTCGTAGCTATTTCCTATCTATGTTTGTTTCTCTCCTAGTTCTTTCCGTCTCTAGGCTGCTTACTTTCTGGCTCTAGCAGCATTTTGTTGTGCTTTTTTGGGCTGGTACATTTGATTACGAATCTTCTTCTTTCTCCACTGCTTTACGACTTCCGTTGCTTTGCACTGATCAATGAAATCATGTCTTCTTTGACCCTGCTGGAATCAATTGATTTAATTCCTCATTTCTAAATGGCAGATGCGGATTCAGTTGCTTGCTCCGTCCCAGCCATTCTTGTTTCTGTTTCGCAAATATTCATCGTATCACGAAGTTCTTGTTGCAGAAATCTACCTGAACAAGTGTTATAGGCAGGAGCGTATAAAATGTAAAGTGTAAATTATACAGCAGTGATGGAAGACCAGAGCTTGAAGGTGGCTAGCATGGTAGGTATAGAAGGAGCAAGAGCGCGTAAAGCCTGATAGGGAGAGTAGCAACGAGTAGGGGACGAATCGACACGGACGTGCAACGGAGTGAACAATTAAGAATTTGTGTAAACAATCTGGAGGCAATCGCAAGGCATGCGCATCCGAAATCTTCATATATGTCATGCACGGCGACAAGCGTAGCATCTGTAACTGCAGCATTTGCAAGTGATAAGCTGCTTTGTCAGTGTGATGCGAAGGGCTGTCGAACAGGCGGATTACTTCCATCATGATATGAGAGAATAGATGCACTTGCCATGGAATTGGTAGTTTGATGTAGAGAGGTAATTACTTTGCTATTATGTTCATCCTGGGTTTTCAAGATTCGTTCAACGGTCTTGTCACCAAACCTATACAAAGAGTGGATATCCCCACCAACTACTTCTTTTCCGGTCTGTAGATGAGACCAAATACTCTTCGATATTTGGCTCCTGTTTACGTCGTGCCTTAGCCTTCTTAGACAGAATCCGTCTACTCGTCGGCCTCGATATCGACAACAGTCTTTGTCCATTGACGAGCCGGGACCTTGCGCTTGAACAAGATGTCGATCTCGCGGTAAGATCGGTTCTTCATCTCAGGCAGGAAGAAGTATGCCAAGATGAAGCAAACGAATCCAGTGCCTGCCCAGACGTAGCCGCACTTGCCACCAAGATTTGCCTCCTATATTACGTTAGTAATTGTAAAATTCGGAGGGAGGAAGATCTTACATCGCGGTTCAGCATGTAACTTGCGAGGAAGATGCAAGGAATGTTCACGGCGTAGTATGCAGCGCGTCCAACTCCGGTAGTCAAAGGCCTGAGACGGATGGAAGACGTCTCTCCGATAATGACCCACGAAGCGGGGGCAGGTCCCAAGGTGAACAAGACGGAGACAATGAGACCCAAGGACGCCTGCGCCAAAGAGGCTGCGTTCGAGGTGCCAACGGAACCTGCAATACCAAGAGCGACTAGGAAGCCTACGTTGATGAGCGAACCCCAGACGTAGATGGTGCGTCGGCCAAGGTAGGCAGTGAGGATCCAGGAAAGCATAACGAAGACCATCTGAAGGGCTGAGGTAATAAGGCCCAGGGCGAACGCAGTGTCGGTTTTCATACCAGCCTCTGCGATTGATTTCAGCACGTACACTTTACTCAGAATGCGGATGAGAACAACTTACGCTCAAAGAAATAGACAGCTTGGTTGGCGATGAGGTTGCCTGTTAAATTTTGTGCTGCGTACACACCACACACGATGAGGGTACGGTAAAGGTCGGTGCCCTTGAACAGTTCCACGAGATTGGGCTCCTTGATTGACTTCTCGAGATCAACCGTACGGCGCATCATGGCGACGGACTCGCTAGCGTTCAGTCTCGACCTGCGTCCCAAGCGTCCAACTGCTTTCTCTGCTTCTTCGAGACGTCCCTTACGGACCAGCCACCAGGGTGACTCAGGGGCGATAAAGAGGAGAATGGCAAGAGGGGTTGGGAACATCCATTGAAGCGCAATAGGGATTCTGAGTCTATCGTTAGCGAATAATTGCTTTGGAAACGCAAGAATACGTACCGGTACGCGATTGGATCGTCAATCTTGTTGTAATGATAGGTGACGCCACCAACGATAATAGCACCAATGGCCCAGAACATCTGTAACATCTGGGTGGCGGGAGCGCGCAGTTGGATTGGTGTAATCTCGCTGCAGTATGCTGGTGCGTTGGCAATGAAGATGCCCCAAGGGATACCCTCGAGGAGCTGTCCCACGAACATAACTGGAAGCGAATTGGCAAAATAGAAGATGAAGATGAACGCGTTCAAAAGCATGAGGCCGGTGATGGTCGCCCAACGGTAACCGATCTTGCTGGTAAGGGGACCAGCCAGGAGGACGCCGATGATTGCACCAAGCGGTCCACCCATTTGAAGCGCAGATTGCCAACTGGCTACGATAAGATGTTTGCCGTTGTCCGGACCCGGAACGCCGTAATCTTTCGCAAATTTAGGTAGTGCAATAAAGTTACCAATCAGGAAAACACAGTAGGACTCCATGATCTAAACATAGCGTTAACTGCAATTCTGCATTGAGAAGGGTTAGAGAAGCGTACAATAGTGCAAGACATGATAAATGCCCAAAAGGCAGCCATAGGGTACTCCTTGACAGCCTGTAGTACACCCGATTGCTGCTCGGCGGTCTCTGCCTCCATGGCAGCCGCCTTGTAGGCTTCGAGCTTGGCGTCATTGTCAAGGTTGTGGGAATCTTCCACTTGATGGATGCCCTTCTCGCCGCCGTGGGCCTTGATGTCCATGGGCTCACTCATGTTTGCTGAGGTGGGCCGTGATGGCAAATGTGTGGGGAAGTTGGGGAAAGAGATGGAGAAGCAAGCGATCGGAAATGCCTCCACCTTTTAAAGAAAACAGGGGCAGACGTTCGCTTCACCTAGGATTCGACATTGTCGTAACAATCCATCAATCACAGTACCTAGCTCTACGGTCGGTCTTACGCCGATCCCAGGCCGCGTGATCTAACTGTCACAAACTCGTTTTCATCTGCGGCTGCTTGGAGAGGCTTTCGTTAGCAGCGGGATGTCCTCCGGAATGGAGGTAGCGTTTTGCAAAGGGATGTCTCGCGTGCAAACGCCTCGGCGATTTCTGCGATAAAGGCGGCCTGCCGCAGGGCGCCAGCCAATCAGAGCCTTATTGGCAAAGCATTGTCCAACGCTGGCCCCATCCCCGCACGCCATAACTGGATTTAGCCGGGCGCCTTGAAGCTTGACCCCGGGCTTCTCCATCTTCTCCACCATCAACGGTGTGAGTCTCGCTGCATGATACCCCGAGGGGCGGGATCGCAGTCGGACGGAGTACAAGTAACGGTTTAGCTGCTTCCTAATAAAGCTTAGATTCCCGATTCAGTCGCTGACGCTGGAACGTTGCAAAGTCGGCATTAAGCAAAGAGATTGCCGTCTGTTCCTTGTCTGCGAAAACTACTTCAATAATTAAGATAGAGGAGCCATGACAATACAACGCCATGATCATGCAGATGATGTTGCCAGCCAGTACTGTTGGTGTGTTAGCAGGACTGTTTGCAATGGTTCAGTGAGTCTTCTCAAAGCGATCTACTACGTAGCATTATTTAGTGCCCTTCGGCGTCCGCGTTCGTATTCCGTAACACCTCTTGCGAACTAGGTGCGTATAGAGCCAGGGAGATTGAGTGGATACGCCCTTTCCATCGTTTTCGCGCGCTCGCCTACCGTATAGCTTCTAGTCAATTACGTGCGAGTACCATAGAAGCTCAGTGAGGGCGGGGCTAAAGCTGCTGATTGGTCAAGAACACTCAAGCTTCATTCTAGAGCTTGCATCCTCGGCAAGGGATTGGATTATTAAAGTTTCCAAGCCAAGTTGCGCCGGAGAGAACAGTGGCAGCCACCCGCATCCTGCATGTTTGTGCGCATAAGCAGGTCGTGAGAGGTATCCCTTCCGCCAGCCACCAACGCCCAGGAACTCGGAGCTTCACCGAGGATTCCAACTTCCTTACACCCTTTCACACGTGATAAACAGACGTAGCTCGGCTGAGATATCACAAATCAGAAACCCTTGCTTGCGGCCCTGACTCCGTTAGATCACAATGACTGCTTTATGGTGGCGTTTGCAGACAGGCGCGTGGAGAAGTTGGGACCGCGACATCGTGGGTCTGTGGTCTAGGTGATTGTGGAGCCGCAAGCTAGCAGGTAAACTGCCGCGCTTTGTACACTCAACAATGTTACCTCGTGCATCCGTTGATCCAGTAAAGTTTCACGCTCAAAGCCATGTGACGATATCTACAGTGGCGGCCAACTTGTACTTGGCTTCGAATCTCTAATGTCCAAGAGCTGCAGAACCCTGACTCAGAGTACCGAGAGCATGACCACGCTGAAAAGTGCTTTTCAAACCGTGCAGACCCCTGGAAACCAACTTTGGTAGCCATCAACGACATAGAGTGACTGGCTACCGAAAGAGTGGTTACTGGAAAGCACGGTAGATGTGAGGGTATCCACGTTGTGTATCCCAGCTTGCTCCACAAGTGCATGAGTGCACCAGCAGGAAAGGGACCCACCTATTTTGAGAATGATCATCCGTTCTACCATGCATACCGTTTAGCTGACATGACAAGTCTCATGCGGCCTCGTTTAGGACCCTCTAAGCAGCGGGACTTTCCTTCGCGGCTGCTCCAAAGGCTGCTCTTTCATGGCTGTTCCTTCATGGATGCCGCTTCTCTAGCACCCCACATGTAGAACCAGGTTGCTGTTCAGGCTTCATTCGCCACAAGCTTTATGGCAGGGTCTCCATAGATCGTGAATACAGTCTCGATGAATCAGTCATGCTGTTTGAGTTCCACACTTAGTGCGCACTGGCTGGCCAACCTTCGTGCTCCTCTGCAGAACATCTACATGCCAGGCGCCTGGCATGCTTCAAGAGGACAAGCTTTATCGCAGAGTATGCGCTGTTTCAGATCGACATACTAGAGGCCAGAACATGCATAGAAAGTGCCTAGGATTGAAGAAACTGCATGACAGGCCAGACCTCACGCTCGGCGAAGCCGCCGACATTTGCAGACCACCAGGGTAAGTATGTCTTTCTATATTACTCGCAGACGCCACCAATTAGTCTTGGAAGAATACCAAGTGCGGTCGAGTAAAACGCCATCAGTGGTACGGTGGTCAGATACTAGACTGGTGCCTCACAAGGACCACTAACATCAACATGCTGACGTGAGAATAAGTTTTTGATTCCAAATTAGACATGCTAAGACACAATACAGTACAATGCAACAAGCCCTCTCACGAGGTATTAGAAGAGAAGAGAAGAAAGACGTAAAAAGATTCGAGCATCCTTAATCCCAATGGCAACCTGAACGCCTTCATGCAGTGTATTCCGTTTTCTTCATCATGCAACTTGGACCAAAGCGAGTCTGCGCTCGAAAGGAGAAGTCATCGAGCAGTGCGATGACAATTTCAAAGATCTAGGCCTTCAGCGTACCGAAGTCCCCTTTGGAAAGACCGTTGGGCACAACGTTGAGGCTGAACTGGCTGAAGTCCTTTTTCAAGTCGTCGACCTTGTTCGATGTGCCGTTGGTCGCCTTGGTCTTGTTATCTTTGGAGATGTCGTGCTTGCTCTGCGTTGGGCTACCGACGACAGTGTCGTCTGTCTCGTCAGCATCGTCGTTATCCTCCTCCTCCTCTTCGTCTTGCTCTTCGACCTCAGCCTCTTGCTCATCCTCCTCGACCTCAGCCTCCTGATCTTCGCCGTCAAGCTCGTCCACGGACTCGGATGCGTTGTCCTCGATGTCCGCGTTCTGCTCGAGCTCGGCGTCGTTCTGCTTGATCTCCTCATCGACATCAACCAGATCCTCGCCTTCGGCAGGGTCATCACGCGCATCTGGGACGACCTCCTCGTCGAGCCTCCAGTCCTGGATCGCGCAGATGACGTCGACAGCAAGCTGGCCGTTTTTGCGCAGCGCCTTGTCCCAGTGTGCGGGCAGCCCCTTCTCGAGAACCATCATGCGCGCGATAGAATGGACGAGCATGTGGCGCATGGGACTGCCATTCTCTGTGTTGGCATAGATGTACTGCACACGACGCAGGCCAGGGTATGAGTCGCTGAACTTGTACCATTCGCGGACGACTTGCAGGACATCGGCGATCAGATTTGGGATCTGATATTTCTCCGCCATCAGGTATAGGTCAAAGAGCACGCCCAAATCAGACTCTTCGCGGGGGACAGGCAGCGAGCTGGAGTAGAGCCACCCCACGAAGGTCTTGAACGCATTCTCGTCGTCTTCGGCGAGGCCGAGGGTTTGGGTTGTGCTGCCCTTGGCGTAGAAAACCTTGCGGAAGAAAGGTGAGTGGTGGCACAGGAGCTTCTCGTGAAGAATCCAGTGTGCGTTCTCTTCGCCAACATAAATGTCAACCATAGAGCGAGAGAGGAGCCTGTCGACATTGAGTTAGTCACTGTGATATTCATGCGGCTCCGTGTCGTATGATTCCAATCGACTCCAATAAATTGAACGTACTCATTGAGCGGCTTCTCATTTGTGCCAGACATGACGGGTATGGTGATCTTCGACCGTTGCGACTAAACCAAAAGGGCACTAAGTAGCGGCGCGTGAACGTTGATCTCAACGGTCAACTCGTAGGATATTCGACAAAAGGTCGGAAGGATATCAAAAACTCGATGGATACAGAATGCTCCGCGTAAGATGTGGCCGTGCCAACTCTATAAGCAGGCAAGGAGGTTGGGATGCAGCGATGCATCGCTATGACGTCGATGTTGACGCTGTGGTGTGGAGCGGCACGTTTCTTGGAGAGACCCCTGTCAGAATGGGCGGCCTGCCAGGGATCTTGGAGATCAGATCACCCAATGCGCATCGAAGTTCACGAACGCCATCGTTTTGTCCCGTTCTCGAACCCAGAAGCCCGTCTTTGACACATATGGTGGTGTGAGCTTGTGAAAATGTGCAAAACCTGTCGCAGCGACTCCAAAGTGATTTCCACATTCGGAGCTGCAGGGTAAGGTCCGCATGTAAAAGGCACTCGGAATGTTAAGCCACCTCGAGTGAGAGATGACGATAATTTCTCAATTGGCCAGCAGTCAGTCTGCTGAAAAGGGTATATGCGTGAGATGGTAACGTTAAAGTTCGTCGAAAACCCTGCTCTTCCCGTCCACATCCCGCTGCATGGGCGGGTACCTGTGAGCTCATGCAGAGCGTCGGTCCGCGGGCATGTTCCTCCGCTCCTTTGCGGTGACCTTCTTGCGGCGGCGCTCTATGGTCCTGTCCCGCTGCTTCGATTTCATGTTCTGGAAGCGATCGATCAGGGCAAGCTTCTTTTGCTCGGCTACACAAGATGTTAGTAGATGGACGTAACAATAGCAGAACGGCAGACAACATACACTTCTTCAGGTAGAACGGTTGCTTGCCGTCCTTGATCAGCTCCTTCTCCTTCTTCTTGTGTTCTCGTACAACAGCTTGCTGCTCGTCCTTCCTCTGCTGGGTCTTCATCTGTGACTCCATGGACTCCAGTTGCTTTCTCATCTGCTCCTTCTCATCACCGTTTCGTGACTTCTTAATGGCCTTCTTGAGGTCTGCAATCTCTGACGCCTTGTAATCGTTCAGGAAGGCATAACGTCTGCCAACTGTGTTTTCGTCTGGCCGAGGTCCACCAATATTCTCAAACCGGGGGTCGCGAAAGGCTGGCTTCTTGACATCGACGACATTGCGCTTGCGTGAAACCATGCGTTTGCTCGACTGTACGGCGGGTGCGTGTTTGCTAGATCGTGCATGCGGGGCGGCGTCTGAATCCGAGTCGGCCCCTTCGCCTTCGCTCTCGTCCCGCTCCTGACGCTTCGTCTTGCTCTTCTCAGCAACCTTGGGCTTCTTGTTAGGTTTCTCGTCCCCATTTGCTAGCTTCGCCGCCTTGATTTGCCGCAGTCGCTCCCTCAGTGCCTCCAGCTTGTCTTCCTGCGATTTTGAGGAATCGTCGCCCCGCTTGCGTTTTCGGTCTGTCGATTTCGCGAGTGCATCTTGTGCCTTGGCCAGCGCTCCAAAAGAGACCTTGCTCATTTGCGCTTGTACCTGGTCGTCTTCAGAGGCATCTGACTAAGGAACGTTAGTATAGAGATGGCCAATTCTACAATACCACACTTACCATTTCCTCGTCCCCAGAACCGTCTGCAGCTGTATCGTCGCTGTCTGAGCCGACAACTTCTCCAGCACCGAACTCTAGCACAGACTCAGACGAGGATCGATCAGTCACTTCGTAGTTTTCGCTGTCGTCCGAGCTCTCCTCAGCAGCACGCAGCGTGCGGTCAAGCTTGCTGGAGAGTGGCGGCATTTTGTGTGCGTCGTGCTTCAAATCGACTCGAAGCTCGCGATGCCATTGCATCCAAAAAGTTAAGGTTGGCCCCACAATTGAGCCACAGTTTAGCCGGCGCAAAATGAAAGGTTGGGAGGCAACAGCGAACCTTCACGTGCCTTCGAGAAAGTCTTTCTTGAACCCCATGCTACCGTATTCACGTTCCCTTTCACGTTCACACCTCCCCATTCCTACACGGAATAGCCTGTACGCTGCTAAGCGAGCTCCGTTTGTTCGCCATGTCTGTCGAAATCGAACGGTATATTCCCCACGACGCTGCAGTCGCAGAACCCAACACTAACCCACCCAAGGCCGCTGTCGGTCGTTACGACAGCGCATCTCCATTACACACCCACAACCAGCCTCCAGTCGCCACCATGAACAACAACTTCAATCCTTGGGCGCAGCCATTTACGCCTAACTATGGCTATCCCGCGCAGCCCTACTACCAGAATCGCAACGGCAACCACGGTCAGTGGCAGACGCCTTCGCACGGCCATGCGCCATCTGGAAGCGCGCCATGGAATGCAAACTATGGCCAGCCACAGCAGTACTACCCGCACGGCCAGCAGACGAACAACACTGCTGCACAACAAGCGCAAGCGCAAGCCTACTACCAGCATTGGGCGCAGTACTACGGACACCCTCAAGCATTCACGCCAATCAACGCCCCACAGCACTCGTTTGGGCAGCTGCCGCAGCAGAATCATCCCTTCTTCGCGCCCTCTTTCGCGGCCGCGCAGCTCCAGCCAGGCTTACAGGGTGTCTCCAATCACAACGTTCAGTATGCTTTCGATAAACTCTACAAGGGTATCAAAGCAAGAACCCGCAGGACTAACATCACCCGTAGGGCGTCAACTCCACTCTCTGATGACGAGCCTATTCATATTGTTACAGATGGCCCAGTCAAGGCGAAAGAGTATGACTCCCTGCACCGGGTTGGCCGAAGTTCTCGCATTAACAAGACCTACAGAGAGCCAACAGTATATCCAACCACAAAGCCGACCGGACGAAGCAGGGATCCGAAAATCATGTTGCCTGCACCAGCGCCTACCGAAGCGTACATGGCACAAGCAGCCGAGGAACCTTCTACAGTCGAGTTGTCTGGTCGCATTCTTGTCATCCTCGATCTCAACGGCACTCTCCTGTACCGTCCGAACAGAAACAAGAAGACGATGATCGCACGACCGTTCCTGATTCCGTTTTTGCAATACTTATTCTCGAACTTCGCCGTCATGGTCTGGTCGAGTGCTCGCCCTGAGAATGTTGCTGCCCTTGTAGAGCAGTCATTGAAAGAGGATTTGAGGAAAACTTTGGTGGCTCAATGGGGTCGCGACGCATTTAACTTGAAGCCGGAACACTACAGCCAGAATGTTCAGGTGTACAAGAACCTCGATTTAGTGTGGAGCAAGGATGAGATTCAAAAGCAACACCCCGATTACGATAACGGGGGCCGCTTTGGGCAACATAACACCGTTTTGATCGACGATTCGATGCTCAAGGCTGCTGCGCAACCACACAATTTGCTTCAAATTAGCGAGTTCAATGCCACTCCACAACAGATGCGGGAGGATAAATTGCGCGAAGTTGCAGGTTACCTTGAGGCATTACGCACACAACAAGATGTCTCCAAGTTTATGAATAAGGAGAATTTCAAGCACAGCACGGGCAAATGGCTATACGAGTGGTCGGAGAAGGATGCAGCTACTCAGGGTACCTCCTACCAGGGTGGTGAGCTGCAAGACAAGGTATCAATGCAAACCCCGTCAAAGAAGAACAAGAACAAGAAAAACAAGAAGGCCAAGAAGCGTGAGGCGACTGCAAAGGCCGCAGAAGCTGGTGAGAACGGGGTTGAACAAGTTGAACAGACAGAGGATAGCGGGAGTGATGATGAAGGTGGGAGGAGTAACGGAGGCGTACACCTGGCCTGAGCGTGCTACCGGCCTTGTAGACTTGCATTCGCCAATTTCGGTTGCATGTTCCGGTTAGCATCTTATGCATCTTGACAGATCAAATTGCATTGCCAGGAGTTTTAGAGCCGTACCTTGCATGTCGGTGTACATGTGAGGAAGGATTATAGATACCCAACACGAATGAAGCGGAGTTAATATGTTGAACTTTACATCGGTGCCACATCCTTACTGCCTGTAGAAAGCTTTGCTCCACGGCTATATAAGTTCCCAAGTTGTGGAGCATGTGGGTAGTTAAGCATTTTCGTCATCATTTATCGCTACAACGGACTCATCAGCTCCAGATTGTCTCATGTTCTCCATCAGTACCCACATGCTCACCATTTTGAGAGCGAATACAAATAGTAAATCAACCGTAACTCTGATTCATATCCGTGCATAACTCGTCAGCATATATAACTCAGTAGTCTATCCTACATGCACCCAAATTCTCAATAAACGCCAATAGAAATGCATAACTCGATCATCATCTCACATCATCCAGAACAGCGTCACCGTCAGTATACCACGCTCAAGCGTCCCGCGTGTACTCGCTCCTCTGCCTCCACTCACTTCCATATCTGAGAACGGCCACGGGGATGACGGACACCACGGCCGCAACAGCACCGAGCACTGTGAATCCCCATCCGTATCCGAGATACTCGGCGAGCGGTCCAGCAGCAAGCGGCAAAAAGGTGCCCATCAGGCACCTCGTCACAATCACGCCCGTCATCGCACTCGCTGAGTAGAGCCCGCATGCATCCACAACGTACGCTTGCAGCGGGATGATGTTGGTAAGCAGCGTGAAGTCTAGCAGTGCTACGGAGGCAAGTAGGAGTGGGACAGGCAATTTGCACTGCGCAATCCAGCCATATGCCGTAACGCTGAAGGGGAGGAGTACGGCGCCGAGCACAGCAAGCGGAAGACGGTACTCTGGCTTCCCCTGGTCAGGATGCGTAGATCGGTTACGCAGCGAAACGTATATCCTGTCCAGGAAGGAATTGCACAGCAAGACGCTGAGGAGCGACCCGAGGCTGAAGATGACGAATGCCGCGCCCGTTTCGGCAGGGTTGAAGCCGTAGGTTTCCTGTAGGATGGACGGAAGGCTGATGGACATGACGTAGAAGAAGCTGAAGCTGATGGAGGCCTGGAGGGAAAGAGCCATGAGCACACCGGAGCCGAAGAGCACGGAGAATGGGCGCGTGAGCGCGTGCCATATCTTGAGGAAATCCTCGTGCTTAGTCTTTGGCGTGAGAGGTTCAGATTTGAATTCGCCGCTTTCGCGCTTGATGCGTGCAATACGTTTGTGCAGGATGGCCATCTTGTACGTCTCGCGGAAGCAGGTGAGGAAGAGGATCTCGGCGATGACAGCAAGCCCTGCGGCCATGAGGAGAACCTGGCGCCATCCAAGAGTCTGCGCGATCGCACCGGCGATGGCTGGGCCAATTGCACCGCCGATGAGGGGAGCGAGGGAGATCAAACTCATAGCTGAGCCACGCTGGTCGGACTCGAAGATGTCGCCAATAATGCTGGGGTTCAGGACATTTGAGGCGACCGCGAAACCGGTGAGCCAGCGCGCGGCGATCAGAAGGTTGGTGCTTTTGCTGCCAGCAGCGAGGAGAGTTGCGATGATGAAGACAATGTTGCATCCATTCATTACGGGGTAGCGACCAAAGACTTCTGAGAGGGGTGCGATAAGGAGCGGGCCTGCTGCTTCACCGAGTTCCCAGATAGTGACCAGGAGCGCGCTAGTCGATGTGCTTGCGTGCTTGCCTTCGAGTTCATCGACAATGCCGGCCGCAATTGGAACTACACCAATGCATGTAAATGTTCTGAGGTTCTGTCAGTTTCAAGTTTTTTGAAGGAACCGTTGTACAGCAGCACGGGAAGCGAAAGTGAGAATGAAAAGGCTTACACCGTGAATGCCATAAACGCAAGAAGAAACACAATCAGCCACTTGAACTTTGAATCCCATTCTCTCGGGTTTTCAGGATCTCCCGCTTCAAAGTCCAAGATCACCTCGTCATGCTTTACATCCGCCTCAGCATCTTCGACAATCGGTCTAAGCAGCGGTTGCTGCTCTCCTACTGTGGCCATCTATTCCCAATCTCTTGCTAAAAGTGTTCGCTATGCAAAAAAAAAAACCGAGGTGGAAGAGATCAGAAATCAAGCCATGGCGGCAGTACTTTTTTCTTACCAAGCCATACTTATTTATCACAGGTGGGGTCCACGCCCTGCGGCAAACTGGGGCGCTAGCGTGATTTGCGAATTTCTAAGTCCGGTAGCGTGATGCGGTGAGTGGATCTGACTCATGCAGATACAACCAACCGAGGGTTAACCCATGGTGTTTTGCACCAGCATTCGAATAACAGCTGATGGAAAATTTGAGGAATTCGAACTTGGTTTCGTCCTTTCTGTAACAGAAGACAGAGCATGACCTTTGTAAGTGAACATGAAAGGAGCGGAACGACTGCCGCAAATACCCGAGGAGGCGCAACCTCTCAACATCCGAAGTGGTGGTTACTCAATACCGGCACACGACTTGTGCAGATTTTTTTGGTCTGCATGAGCTCTCGTCTTCGGTTCATACGAAGTTTGGCACTGCATTGCTGATGAAGGGCGCGGAGAGAGAAGAAAGTGAAATGTCATGTTGAATGTATAGCTGTTCGTCCCTATAACCTCGTGACTATTTTGATATCCACATTTTGGGGAATCTATACCCAATCAAATCATCTTACGTGAACGTCGTAAATCCCATGCGCCTGTTGAATCACACAAAACCCACTGCTTAGTGGTGGAACAGCCTAATGTGCTGCTCGACGAACGTGATACCGAGCTTCTCGGCGGTCTCGAAAACCGCGCCATCGTTCTGGCTTCCTGTCGGTGCAGCGATGTACTTGGCACCGCTCCTGTGAGCCCTGAAGACATTGTCAATGAAGGGGAAGAAGGCATCCGAAGACAGGGCGACACCCTGGAGCTTCGAAAGCCAGTCCTTGCGCTCCTCAGGAGTGAACGACTTGGGGACCTGACCTTCCTCGAAGTTTGCGGCGAAGTCATCGTACTCAATGCCCGCATCGGGGACGAGACCAGAGCAGAGAAGGTCGATGGCGTTGGACTTGGCAGGTCGCTTGGTGCCCTTCTTGAACTTGAGGTTGAGCGTACGCTCGTGGAAGCGCATCCACCAGTTGTCGGCCTTGTCACCTGCAAGACGTGTGCAGTGGATACGGGCTGGATGGCGGTTAGTAAAATGATATTGTTTGGGTCAGGACACACTTACACTGCTGACCAGCACCAAGACCAATGACTTGGCCGTTCAACGCATAACAGACACTGTTGGACTGAGTGTACTTGAGCGCGATGGTGGCGACAGTCAAATCACGCTGAGCTGACTCAGGGAGAGCACCGGTGCCCTTGGGGACAATGACAGTGTTGAAGGTGTCAGAAGGTACGATCTTAGCGTCGTTGCGGTGCTGCTTGAGCGTGATGCCGTAGACAGTCCTTGTCTCGTCGGTACATGGGACATAGTCGTTGTCCATCTGGAGGACAAGGTACTTGCCCCCCTTCTTCTTCTTGAGGATGTCAAGCGCCTCAGCGGAGTAGCCAGGTGCAATAACACCGTCGGAGACCTCTCGGCTGATGATCTTAGCGGTAGGCAGATCGACTTCGTGGGACAGAGCAATCATGTCGCCGAAGCTGGACATTCTGTCGGCACCACGGGCCCTGGCGTAGGCCTGTGCAAGACCAGAATTCTCAATGCCCTCAATGTCGTCGACCATGTAGACCTGCCTCTCCTCGGCGCTCAGGGAGACACCAATGGCAGCGCCGGCAGGCGAGACGTGCTTGAAGCTGGCAGCAGCGGGGTAGTTGAGTGCCTTGCTCAGCTCCTGGACCAGAGGCCATGCGTTCAAAGCATCCAACAGGTTGATGTATCCAGGCGATCCACCAAGAACCTTGAAGGGCAGAGGCTTGTCCGGCATGGAGACAGTCGCAGGCTTCTGGTGGGGGTTGGCACCGTATCGCAGAGGAAGGAACTGGTCGCCATCACCGGCGTACTTCTTCCTGAAGAACTCGGAGATAGCACTGTCATATGTGGAAGTCTGCTCGAAGGCCTTGAGCGCGTATCGCTGCCTGCTCTTCTCAGACACCTCGCCGTTGTTGCTCTTGAGCTCGGTGAGCAGGTCGTGGTAGTCGTTGGGGTCGCTGACGATGGTGACGCGCGCGTGGTTCTTGGCCGCAGCTCGCAGAAGAGTGACACCACCGATATCGATCTCCTCGACAGCCTCAGGGATGGTGACGTTGATCCTGGCAACAGTCTCGGAGAAGGGGTAGAGGTTGCAGACAACAAAGTCAATCTTGTCGATGCTGTTGGCCGACAGGTCCGAGTCGTCTGAGTCGAGATCGCGTGCGAGGATGCCGCCGTGTACAGCAGGGTGCAGCGTCTTAACGCGTCCACCGAGCATCTCTGGCGCCTTTGTGATAGCAGAGACGTCCTCGACTTCAAAGCCGGCCTGGCGGATCATCTTGGCTGTGCCGCCAGATGCAAGGAGCCTGACATTGGCCTCCTTGAGCCCTTTAGCCAGGTCAAGCAGACCTGTCTTGTCATAGACGGAAATGATAGCTTTGGAGTGTTAATGTTTCCGCAATGGAACACTTGGAGTGAACTGCTCACCAGTCTTCTGGCCACCCATTTTGACGGAATACTTCAATGCCTGAATAGGATCAATTGAAGTGTAAAGGAAAGGTAGAGCAAAGGGTATCTGGGGTATAGGTGAAGAACTGGCGCCAGTAGCAGCGTGGGGTTTACTCGATATTTTTGCGCAGCAATCTGCCCCGCTGTGACGATGCTCCTTCCCCTCCTGTTCCGATCTCGGTGCCCTCCCATTCGCTACAGCTTCCTCCGACGGCAGCGCTACCAAGCAAACAGCCTAAGCATCTCCAAAGTCCACAGCCAAATGCTGAACACGTTGTGCCATCTCATGCTGTAGTGAATACATTTCCGTGTCTGCGAGCACCTTGTTGACATATCGACCAAACCCCAGCTGACATGACTAGCGCTAGCCTCGGTTCTCCATATCCTACTCCATCCGAGAGCTTCTTTTAACTTATACATCATTTTCGAGCTGTATGACACAGCGCTAATTCATGTGTAATTACTGTCCGCACATGCTCCACTAGTCACAGTCGTATACCTTTGCTTGTGTTCAAGCTACCTCATCGCGTCAGCGCACTCTCTTCGTGTATATCTTACAGCCTTTCGTACTATGGTAGTAGACTAGGAGCTGCAGCACAACCCAAGGCTAGTACGACGCGCCAACATGTCAGCGCCAACAGACACCGAAGACCTGATCGCACACCTCAAGTCGGTCCTCCTCGAGCTCAACGCGCACCCGTACCCCGAGGTCGCGTGTCCTCCAAACTTACCAAAACGCGCATCCGTCGCCCTGATATTGCGCGTGCAACCAGACTACAACCACTGGCCAGCATACTCGGACAAGCCTCTACATTCTGCGACGCAGCACCCACCAAGGCCTCGTCGACGATCTTCCGTCGCTTCGAGTTCAGGTCAGAAGCTTAGCTTCGAAGACATCCTACATGCCTTCTTCGAGCAGGACTGGGTGAAGCACGGCGACCCCGAGGTACTCTTCATCAAACGAGCCACTAGGATAGGAGACAAGTGGAATGGCCATGTCGCGCTACCTGGTGGAAAGAGAGACCCTGAGGATGACGACGATGCTGTCACAGCCATGAGAGAAGCGCTGGAGGAGGTTGGGATCGATCTGGGATACCACAATGCGATCGCAGTAGGAAACCTGCCCCAGCGAATAGTCACCACAAGCTGGGGTAAAGTACCGTAAGCACCCTTTGAGTGCTCACCTGCCCGCCTCTGCTAATTCGTCCAGCCTTATGGTGTTATGTCCCTACATCTACCTCCTGACTTCCCCGTCCTACCCGTCTCAACGCCTCCAACCCACCGAAGTCGCGTCCTCGCATTGGGTTCCGATCCGCGCGCTCCTCTCCCCCGTCCTTCGAACGCACGAATATGCCGATGTCAGCGCCCGCCTTGCGAAATCGGAACTCGGCATCAAGCGCTGGTTCTTGCAAGCCATGCTCTCGAAAATGATGTTCGCAGCCATCCGTCTCGTCCCGTCCAATTCTACCCACTGTGCCACAATACCAGACTTTGTACCCGCTTTCAGTGCGCCGCCGAAAGGTGCGGTGACGAAGGCGAGGGAGCTACTGTTTGGAGAAGAAAGGAGCGACCGGAAACCGCCGCTGCTGCTTTGGGGTTTGACATTAGGGGTGGTAAGCGACTTTCTGGAACACATTCCGCCACATAATGCGCTGGAGTTGTGGACGTATCCAACGTTCACGAGTTGGGATGTGAGGTTTGTGATGTGGGCTATGTCATACCGGTTTCGGAGCCAGAAGTCGCTGGAGATGTCGTCGGTGTCTACGCCATCTTCGACTAAGGCGGGCGAGCAAGATTTACCAGGGTTTGGGAGCGAAGCTGTGGGGCCAATCTTCAGCGAAGGAGAGGAGGAAAGGGAGAAGCCTGGTGAGGTTGGAATCGCGGGTTTGGGTGTCGGACGTGGATGGGGACAGACCGGGCGAGCAAAGATGGTTGCTAGGGGGGCGGCTGTCAATTCAATGCTAGAAGGGTACTACCCCATTGTTAGGAAAGCTGTGGCTACGGCACTTGCAGGACGGGTAGGAGTTGTCGCGCTTCTGGCATTCGTTGCCTGGAAGAAGATCGATTGGCAGAGGGTTGTAAATTTAGTGGTGTAAGTCTCGCCTGCTTACACTTGACAATTTGTACATTGTAAATCATACGAGATCAGTACAAACTAGATCAAGGTTTTCTCCTCCAGACGCCTGTAAGCCTTTACTCAATCACTCTGCTGCCAAGCTTCAGGTTCAGACTCCACACCACATCTCCACGTCGAACAATTTCCAGTAAGCAAGCCCCGACGCTAAGTGCAGTCTCAGACAAGGGAAGGACCCGTTGAACGCCCGCTCAACGGTGTCCTAGGGGGCGATCCAAGTGTCCTAAACCTGGGAATTTTGACACGTGAAAGTCTGGAGAAGACCCACTTCGAGACGACGTGCATCACTGCCCGGACGCCACCAGCCTTTAACATCTTCATTCGTGACGGAGGCGATGAAAGCATATGCAGTACCGTGTATGACAGCTCCATGTATCCAAGCGAAAGTTGGGAAATGCAGGCAAGTCTACCCGTGAAAGACACTGCTACCATACGTGCGTCGATAAGAGACATTACACTACTGTGGTACGTTTGCTGTCTAGAATGCTGCAATGGCACGCGTGATTCTCATGGTATCACAATTGGCTGGCTTAGTCGAGACGTGTGGTAGTGAGTACATGTCATTGGTCGTCATATGTCCCGGAGGACGTCGGTGGTCTGCAAGCAGCTGGAGGTTTACATCAGCGGCTCAACATTATCATTGCGAGTGCTTCGATATTGATGCCCCTCTTTCACATGAGTGCGGATATGCTTGCATCTGATAACATCTGATAGCGACTGACGTGCTTCGCGCAGATCACTGTCAACTGGAAACGAGAGAGGTCCTCCAAGTCATAGGTGCTGTGACCAGTCGATACAATCACTCCGAGCTGACCGTCATCATTGCAGCTGCACGTTCATTGGAGATGTCATCGTCAGCATGTACAAGGATATTCTTGAAAACTCGGTGAAAATGGACGACAGCCTCAACTCGCCACTCAGGAACGGAGAGCTGAACCTCGGTGGTGTGACCTATCAACGAATCACCTCGTTGATGGGCCCCTAGCGCGAGTCCCTGCAGAAAAATCCCAGATCTCTGCAGAGATCCCGGCTGCTTTTCGCGACAAGATCCACCAAAACACTGTACAATTGCGCCTGCCATGAAGAGCAATTGGCATGTTTATGTGTCTGTGGACATTGCCTGCATGTCCCAGCATCTCAAATGCCATGTCTGCAAGCCGGGATGGCCTTGAATGGTGGCGTAGGGCGGGTCGGCGCAAACTTGGTACCTGCTGAATTGGACCTCTAGGCGAGGCCGCAGAGCAAATCAGCGAAAAAGAACGCGTGATGGGTGGTGCAAATTGGCGGTCTGAAAGCCGTGCCCAATGCGCCAAGGCAGCGGGCAGAAGGGAAATCGGCTTGACATCCAGCGCCCCAGACCTGGCAGAGGGTGCCGTTGTTGAGGCTAGAGAAGCGCGAGTCTTGCCGCCACTGTGGGCACTGTGATCGCACAAGCTGTGTTTCGCAGTCGGTACAGTGCTCAAAGAGCTCCATGCGGTGGCAAGCGTATCCATAAGGATCAGTCTGGCATTTTTCCGAGTGGGGAGATAGAGATCGGAGTGCATTAGTAGTAGAGCTGGAGCTGTCTTATTGGTACCCCTGTTCTCGAGCACCCTTTGCTCGCGACGCTTACCGTTCGTGTCAGGGTCTACCTAAAATTCCATCGACACCGCCTGGGGCATCTGTAGCGCTTTAAAAACCTCCGTTCCCGCTCTCGGTCAAACCTCAATTCCTCTTGGTTTTTACAATCCGTGAAGGTCTTCAGCCTATCGTTCTTTGTTGTCGTTGCAGGCATTCGACCTCAACAAGCGATCTTGCATCCCCAACAAGTTCTCTGCAACTTGTCCTTCCATTGCCCCTCCTCTCGACATCGAGGGAATTCGACACCGTCGCTATCGACACCTCATCTTCGGTTTTCAAGATGGCTGCTACCACCACCGCCCGCCCTGCGGGTGCCCTGAGGCGCAATGTCACCGCCGACTCGGCTCCCTCAACCATTGCGAACTCGCCCTCCGACTCGCCAGCTGCCTCGGCCTCCAACACCTCCCTCTCGTCGCTCGCCTCTGACGCCGAGGTCGCTGCTAAGCCCACCGGCAAGCTCCTCGACACCTACGGCAACGAGTTCGAGATCCCCGACTACACCATTGGACAGCTCCGCTCTGCCATCCCCAAGCACTGCTTCGAGCGCTCTGCCATCCGCAGTCTGGGCTACGTCGCTCGCGATCTCGTCCAGCTCTCGGTCACCTTCTACCTCTTCCACAACTATGTGACGCCCGAGACCATCCCTTCGATGCCCGCTCGCGCCGTCCTGTGGGCTCTGTACACCTTCATGCAGGGTCTGTCTGGAACTGGTCTCTGGGTCATGGCCCACGAGTGTGGTCACCAGGCCTTCTCCCCCTCCAAGGTCCTCAACGACACCGTTGGCTGGATCTGCCACTCCGCTCTCCTTGTCCCCTACTTCTCGTGGAAGATCTCCCACGGCAAGCACCACAAGGCCACTGGCCACATGGAGCGCGACATGGTCTTCGTCCCCAAGACCCGTGAGGTCTACGCTTCCCGCGTCGGCAAGTTCGTCCACGAGCTTCACGAGCTCACTGAGGAGACTCCCATCGCTACCCTCATCCACATGGTTACCCAGCAGCTCGGTGGCTGGCCCATGTACTTGATCAGCAACGTCACCGGCCACAACTACCACGAGCGCCAGTCCGAGGGCAAGGGTATCGGCAAGAAGAACGGTCTTTTCAAGGGCGTCAACCACTTCAACCCCTCCTCTCCTCTGTATGAGAAGAAGGACGAGAAGCTCATCCTCCTCTCCGACCTCGGCATCGCCATCACCCTCGCTGCTCTTACCTGGGTCGGCAAGAACTACGGTTTCGCCAACCTCCTCGTCTGGTACATCATCCCCTACCTCTGGGTCAACCACTGGCTCGTTGCCATCACCTTCCTCCAGCACACCGACCCCACTCTTCCTCACTACGATGCTCAGTCCTGGACCTACGTTCGCGGAGCCGCTGCTACCATCGACCGTGAGTTCGGCTTCATCGGACGCACACTCCTCCACGGCATCATCGAGACCCACGTTCTCCACCACTACATCTCCACCATTCCCTTCTACAACGCCGATGAGGCCTCAGAGGCTATCAAGCCCGTCATGGGCAAGCACTACCGCTCTGACACTGAGGGTGGCTCGCTCGGTTTCATCAAGTCCATGTGGAAGAGCGCCCGCATGTGCCAGTGGGTTGAGCCCACCGAGGGTGCCACCGGCGAGGCTGCTGGCGTTCTCTTCTTCCGCAACCACAACGGTCTTGGTGTCGCACCAGCAAAGATCCCGGCCCCGGTCGCTCAGACGACTGCTGGCAAGGGCGCGAAGATGGAGATTGGTCCCGAGGAGTAGATGGTTTGATGAGAGTATGATCTAGTGCAGATCATGCTGTGTTACTGGAACGGCGTTTCGGGGTCAAGGTCATCTCTTCTTTTTGCTTGGAGTTGATCGTTTAGAGCTGTATAGAAGATGATAGAGCTCGTTGTCCTGGCTTTCGAGCCTTTTGAGGAGGCTTAGATGGATACGGCAAGTTAATGAAAAGTATGAATGTGCCCACTACAGTTTTTCGCCCATGTGACATGATGTATGCAATGAAGCTGTGCAGTTCAGCGAAGGCGTCACACCACGAGATATGAGCTCCACGATCCCCGCAGCATCCGAGCGAAGAGCTGCGTCAGGTGTACCTGAGATGTCAGGGCTTGTGGCGCGCAGCGTCGAATCAGCACGCAGCCGTTGCGAAGCTACGACGAGGCTGTAATTCTGCACCCTCGCACCCAGTGCCCACTTTTGACAAAAGTCAAAACATTCATAATCACAGCAGTATGTAGCGACGTTGGTAAGGAACAAGATATCATCAGATGCCTCCTCTGCTCCAGCTACCTCGCACGGTAAGTCGTGCTCTAGGGCACGTAATAGAGGAGAGTTGAGTAAAGTGGCTCGACTTTCCTACAATAAATTGTGCCCGTAATGAGTGAAGAAGAGAAGAGGGTGAGGGCAGCCGAAGAGTTTTGTACGCTGGGGGCAGGCACGGACGTCTGACCAATCACACCTTCCACTTTTCAATCACGCCTGCCAACCTGCCACTGGTGGTCTTGGCGCTCTCATCGACAGTGGATAAACTGAAGCTCTGAACGACCACCCGCAACACGTCCCATCGCCCCCTCCACACGCCCCCAACATGCTGCGGCAACAATTGATCCGGTCGCTGAGGAGGCCTGCCCACAGCGCAGCCCTCAATGGCAGCCGGGCTTTTAGTGCCTCGGCCCTCCGGCCTGCAGAGGTCGAGCTCACAATCGGTATGTGCCACCCCCCATTGCCCGCGACGGCGAGCGCTGACAGCCTGCGCAGATGGAAAGAAGGTCTCAATCGAAGGTACGCCGCCTCACTGACCCCGCTCGCAGCTGCAGAGACAGTCCTGACGACCCCCGAACAGCTGGATCCGCCCTTATCCAGGCCTGCGAAAAAGCCGGCAGCACCGTCCCACGATACTGCTACCACGAGAAGCTGATGATTGCCGGTAACTGCCGCATGTGTCTGGTCGAGGTGGAGCGGGCTCCCAAGCCAGTCGCGTCGTGCGCGTGGCCGGTACAGCCAGGCATGGTTGTCAAGACCGACTCGCCGCTCGTCCACAAGGCGCGTGAGGGCGTTATGGAGTTCCTACTCGCCAATCACCCGCTCGACTGCCCTATTTGCGACCAGGGAGGTGAGTGCGATCTCCAGGACCAGTCGATGAGGTACGGTGCCGACCGTGGACGATTCCACGAGATTGGCGGCAAGCGTGCCGTGGAGGACAAGAACATTGGTCCTCTTATCAAGGTAGGATTTTTGGCATGCCTGTGTGCGAACGACATGCTTACGCCTGCCAGACCTCAATGAACAGGTGTATTCACTGCACTCGCTGCATTCGTTTCTCCAACGACGTGGCTGGTGCCCCCGAGATGGGCTCTACCGGCCGTGGTAACGACCTCCAGATTGGCACATACCTCGAGACCTCCCTCGACTCTGAGCTCTCCGGAAACGTTATCGATCTCTGCCCCGTTGGTGCCCTAACTTCGAAGCCGTACGCCTTCAAGGCCCGTCCTTGGGAGCTCTACAAGACCGAGACCGTCGACGTGCTTGACGGTCTTGGCTCCAACATTCGTGTTGACTCCCGTGGTATCCAGGTCATGAGGATTCTGCCCCGCCTGAACGACGACGTTAACGAGGAATGGATCAACGACAAGACCCGTTTCGCATGCGATGCTCTCAGCACACAGCGCCTCGTCAACCCGCTCATCCGAGTCGAGGACCAGTTCCAGCCCGCATCCTGGGAGCAGGCTCTCGTCGAGATTGGAAATGCTTTCAAGAAGATCGCACCCAAGGAGAACGAGATCAAGTTCATTGCCGGTCACCTTGTTGAGGCTGAGACTCTTGTCGCCGCAAAGGATCTCGCCAATAAGCTTGGTTCCGACAACTTGGCTCTCGACCAGCCCGGAGGTAGCCAGCCTATTGCCCACGGTATCGATTCCCGCGCCAACTACTCGTTCAACTCCAAGATCTACGGTGTAGAGGAGGCTGATGCCATCCTTCTCATCGGTACCAACCCCCGACACGAAGCCGCCGTTCTTAACGCCCGTATCCGCAAGCAGTGGTTGAGGTCAGACCTCCAGATTGGTCTTGTGGGCGAGGACTTCGAGAGCACTTTCGAGTACTCGAACCTTGGAGCCAACGCCAACGACTTGAAGAGCGCATTGTCTGGCGACTTTGGCAAGGTGCTCCAGGGTGCTAAGAAGCCAATGATCGTTGTTGGTAGCGCTGTCGCTGAGCACCCCGATGCTAAGTCCATTTTCGAGCAGGTCGGTTCTTTCGTTGAGAAGAACAAGGCCAGCTTCGCCACACCTGAGTGGAACGGCTACAACGTCCTCCAGCGAACAGCTTCCCGCACCGGTGCTTATGATGTTGGCTTCACAGTTCCCTCGCCCGAGGTTGCCAACACCAAGCCCAAGTTCGTCTGGCTGCTTGGTGCTGATGAGGTCAACGAGGCCGAGCTGCCCAAGGACGCCTTCATTGTCTACCAAGGCCACCACGGTGACCGTGGTGCTCAGCTTGCCGATGTTGTCCTCCCTGGTGCAGCATACACAGAGAAGTCTGTTACATACGTCAACACTGAGGGCCGTGTACAGATGTCTCGTGCTGCCGTTGGTCTGCCCGGCGCTTCAAGAGAAGACTGGAAGATCATCCGTGCAGCTTCGGAGTACCTTGGCGCAGAGCTGCCCTACGATGACGTTGAGCAGCTTCGTGACCGTATGGAGGAGATCTCCCCTGCGCTCAGGAAGTACGACTTGGTTGAGTCGACTTCCCTGCCTGGCCTCAGCAAGGTCCAGCTCGTAGACCAGAACAAGGGCTCGCAGGCTTCAGGCCAGGCCCTTGAGATGCCTATCAAGAACTTTTTCTTCACAGACGCCATCTCGAGAAAGTAAGTGGCACCCAGATACATTGCTTGTTGTTTGAAATACTAATTGTCATCCAGTTCACCGACAATGGCACGATGCTCAGCAGCGAAGGAGCAGAAGAACCCCAAGACCAACTTCATGGCACCTGGATACCCCGATCCTCAGGTCGGCTATGGGCCTCAGGGAACACCCCAGATCGCATCGACAGCCAATGTTTAAGATAATATAAAGCATGGTTTTGAAAACGGGGGGAGTTTTGAAATGTACATAGGCTCACATTTTCCTTTATCAGTTCGGGCATGCAATTTGCATGGTGTAGAGTGTATGAGAATACCAGCGTATTTGTTCATCTGACTTGCCCTCATGACCACCTTGTATGATTTTCTGCTGCTGTCTGGCAACTCGGAGCTTGTGTACAGGCTAGCAACGCGCTTTTGGGCTTGATTTGCGTTGCGCGAATTAATCGTCATTGCCAAGCCTCAGTCTAACGACTTGTACCTCTGTGATTCACAGAAACTTCGACATGCTCTTCAGAATAGCAAACTTTTACCCTTACACATCATATTCAATGTTATTCAGAGCCCGGAAACTACCTTCGTTCGACACAGTCACTGCTCCGATCAAGTGAGCACACCTATTAGGTTGTGGTCAAAGTTGCACCTCGATAACCAACCCCACGTCTACCATATTTTGGAGCTCTTACTGTTCCTGTCGAACTGTAAAGACAACCGCCAGTATGCCGACACTCGCATTGACAAATTTCAACATTGTGTGCGCCTCGCTAGGCGGCTTCATTACGTTATTTGGCCTTGTGTCTTACTTGATGAAGGAGAAGTTCTACCTATCGGAAGCGCGTAAGTCCAATAAACCGAGGTAATGCTTACCTTGTCTCTGACGGTGACAGTGATATCTCTGATCGCTGGGCTCATCTTCTCTCCACACGCAACAAACTGGATTCGACCGCAAGAGTATGCACTGCAGTCTATCGAGAACTTGGATGCCATTACCCTGTACTTCACTCGCGTAGTGCTCGGAGTGCAACTAGTTCTCGCCGGCGTGCAGCTGCCGTCGAAGTATCTCAAGACAGAATGGAAGAGTCTAGCCCTACTCCTTGGTCCGGTCATGACCACGATGTGGATCGTCACCAGTCTGCTCGTCTTTGCACTGGTCCCTCATATAAGCTTCTTGCAGGCCTTGGCGGTTGGTGCTTGTGTTACTCCCACGGACCCTGTCTTGTCCAACTCCATTGTCAAAGGCAAGTTTGCGGATAAGAACATCCCCAAGGAACTCCAGAAGATCATTGTTGCTGAGTCGGGAGCTAATGATGGGTTGGGCTACCCGTTCTTGTTCCTTCCGCTTTATTTGATACAGCACATCGGCAGTCATGGTAACGACGGTTTCGGTCAGGACGGCAAAGCCAGCACCGCTATTGGACTTTGGTTTGGAGAAACGTTGGGATACACAATCATCTTGAGCGTGATCTACGGCGCAGTTGTGGGATGGCTTGCCAAAGAGCTGTTGCACTGGGCTGAAGAGAGGAAATACGTTGACCGCGAAAGCTTCCTTGTCTTTGCCATAACCCTCGCACTGTTCATTGTCGGTACTGTTGGCATGATCGGCAGTGATGATGTCCTAGCGTGCTTCATCGCTGGCAACACATTCACCTGGGATGACTGGTTCCGTCTTGAGACCATGGACGATTCGTTCCAACCCACCATCGACATGCTTCTCAATGTATCAATTTTCATCTGGTTCGGAGCCATCTGCCCTTGGGCTGAGTTCTACCACAACAACGTTATCCCGATCTGGCGGCTGGTGATCCTCGGTATTCTAGTCCTCCTTCTCCGCCGTCCTCCCATCGTTTTCGGTATGCACAAACAGATCCACCAAATCGAGCAAAAGCGCCAGGCTCTTTTCGTTGGCTTCTTCGGCCCCATCGGTGTTAGTGCTGCATTCTACCTCTACGTCAGCATCGAATTCCTCAACAAGATCAAAGTCGACGGTGAGACCAGAGAAGACGCGGCATACCTGATAGAGGTCATGAACATAGTAATCTGGTTCCTGATTATCTGCTCGGTCGTCGTCCACGGCCTCAGTATTCCTCTTGGTAAACTCGGCTTCTTCATTCCACGAACCCTTTCGCGCGCCATATCTTCCCGGAGCGACGACCCAGAGCCGTTCTACATCGCAGGCGATGCGGCTGATGCGACCACAGATATCGAGCAGCGACTCCGGCGCCGTCCAGGGTGGTCACGCACAGGAGGCGATTCGCTGCCGAACCGTGTGGTGCGTATTGGAAGATCAATCATCCGCTCTAGTGACAACTCCAGGGCTCAGTCATCGTCCAATGTGCATACTCCTGTTGTGCTATCTACTGCGCCGACAGTAGCAAGAGGGGATGGGGGAAGTGGGGGTGCAAGTGCAACGGCAAGTGCTGGTGATGTAGGCTTACAGAGGACTATCAGATTCCCTGACGAAGAACCAGTGGGGGCGAGGCCATAGGTTCTGCATTACCGCTCGACCAGTGGTTAGAAGGGATTGCCTCTAGTCATGTAGGCGGGGCTTGACATATGGCGTGGAGTGTGCATCGTTGGTTTTATGATGCAGGCTTAGACATGTAGTAAATTATGACAGAGTCTGCCAGTACTGGTCAAACCCATTTTTTAAGAACAATCTGGTAAACACGCAAGTAGCACAATTGAATTGTGGCGATTCCTTTTACTTGATCACGAGAATGAACATACCTAGGTATTCCCGCACAGAATCAGGCAACACACACTATACTCCCTTTGTAGCAACCTTCAACGTTGTTCTTCAGCAAATCAAGACCATTCATCCAAGTCACTCAAAACTAGCGCCTTGGCCTATCCCCTCCCCTCATTGGCTGCGCAAACCCTACAAATTCACCACCACACACCCACCACGCCAAACCCTCCACAACATGGCCGAATCTGAGGCCGCAGGCACATCCTACGAGGAAGCGCACGTGCATGAAGTGTATGAGCAGATTGCATCGCACTTTTCTTCCACCCGCTACAAGGTGTGCGTCACCCCTCCTTCTCTCGCTACGAAGCCGACTAACCTCATTCAGCCATGGCCGATAGTCGAGCGCTTTCTCAAGGAGCAATCTAGTGGTGCTATTGGTGCTGATGTAGGGTGCGGGAATGGGAAGTACCTAGCTGTTAACAAGGAGGTATTCATTGTAGGGTCTGACCGGTAAGTTTTTCTCTTGTAATATCAATGTCTGTATTCATGTCAAAAATGGCTAGAGATTAAGCTGGAAGTACATGAGTTGACGGGTGTTCAGATCAACGAATCTGGTCAAGATTGCACAACAGCATAAACCGCATGATGTCCTCGTGGCAGATAACCTCTCCCTTCCCCACCCACCACACTCTTTCGACTTCGCCATCTCAATAGCGGTAGTACATCACCTGTCTACGCCAGCTCGGCGTGTGGAAGCTGTGAAGGCTATTCTCGAACTTCTGCGCCCATCACAGAACGGCGTTAGTGGGACCGGAGGCAAGGCACTGATTTATGTATGGGCGTTGGAGCAGAAGAGCAGTCGACGAGGCTGGGATGAGGGGGGCGAGCAGGATGTCATGGTGCCTTGGGTTATGACTGCCAAGAAAGAGAAGATTCCGAAGAAGAAGAAAAAGCAGCCGAGGAAAGGGGGTGAAGAGGGTACAGCAGAGACGGAAGGCGAGGCACAGAAAGAAGGTGAAGAGCAGAAAGAGGATAAGTCTGAGACGCAAGAAGTGAAGCCAGAAGGAGATAAGACGTTTCTGCGGTACTATCATTTGTACAGGAAGGGAGAGCTAGAGGGAGATATAGAGCAAGCTGGTGGAGAGGTGATCGAGAGTGGATACGAGAAGGATAATTGGTGGGCGATAGCAAGCCTGAAATAACTGAATAATATTGGCCCCAATCTCTGAACCAGATGGAACCATGCTATAGGATCCAGGTGTGTTGTGGTGGTTTGGCGGATAGAATAATAAAGCAACCTTAAATTTAGATCAGAGTGGTAAATCACGGACTACAAACGGCTGCTCGTATGGGAGGGACTCAGTGTTACCAGAGTGAGGCTGTAAAGCCTATTTTAGTTTCTTGGTTATATTCAATATCCTATTCTACTTTCATCAAGCCACAGCTACTATCAAAATTGGTTGGGTAACTGCGAGATACCTGACTTTGCTCCAACTGGTACCTTGGTACTCGCAGACCGGATGCTGAGACCATGCGTGCTCTCAGTTAATGGGAAAAGCTGCAGGTAGAAACCCACGGCTCCTGATACTAAAATCACGTAGTACGCCACAGTCCATGCGACACTCTTGCCGCGATATACTGCAGCGCTCTTCGATCCGTCATCCTTCTTGTCTACATCTGGTGGACCAATCGGCACCCCGGCTTCTACTCCAACCCGGCCGTAGAAGCGAGGCAGGCCCATCCAATTGCAGAGGGTATGCGCCAGTATGCACGTATAGACGTTACCTGTGCGGAGGTATAAGAATGTAGCGAAGAAGCCGAATAGCGAGGTGTAGGTGAACTGGAAGAGCGATCGTAGGGTAGCCATTAGCATAGGGACTTCCGGGTGTGTGATGTGGAACTCGTAGAGATGATGGAGGTGAGCAATGCCGAAGTACAGCGGAGTCAGAAATACGATCTGCTTCTCGGTGAAGTGTGCGAGCAGGTGAAGTGGCACCATGAGCGAGCGCCATACGATCTCTTCGCTGACAGGGCCCTAATTTGAAGGTCAGCGCAAGACTGAGTGTTGGAGTTGGGACACTCACAACCACAAAGTTCCTATATCCGATCCAACTGCTTAGTGTCTCATGTACTCCCTTAAACTTGACCCAGTCCTTCCAGTCGCCATCTACGATTCCATTTTCGTACAAAGGACCGGCAAAGAGAATGCATACTAGGAGTATGCCGCGGACAATGTCGAAGATAGAAATGGGCCACACTCCAAATAGATGCAGCAGTTGATATACTGAGATATCGTGCTGGTGCAGATATAGTGTTGTAATTATCGTGCAAGTAATCGTGGAGAAGGTCACGGCGCGAGTTCTAGCGCGTATGGAGGAGGGCGCATCGCGAGTAAGAGTTGGAGATGGGCGAGTCGCCGAAGACAGATAGAATGGAAGTACGTAGATCACCACGAACGCAGTCTACATACTCTCGGTCAGTGTTGTCTTCGAAAGTGTTTGGTGTGGCAGTCGTGATAGGCTGTGAACAATAGTAGTAGTGGAGGGGTGGAGAATGTGAAACGCACCGACAAGAGAGCCGCAGCGGTGGGAGACACAATTGGCGCCTTGGGAACTGGCAAGAC
Source organism: Phoma sp. XZ068 (assembly GCA_004835665.1). Lineage (NCBI taxonomy): Eukaryota > Fungi > Ascomycota > Dothideomycetes > Pleosporales > Didymellaceae > Phoma > Phoma sp. XZ068. Next base: position 1,604,290 of record RBKR01000001.1, read on the forward strand.
GTTAGAGTTCATCGTAACCTTAGTGTGAACGCTGAGCAGCGAAACAGCAGTGCAGATGTCGATGCAGACTGGTGTGGGTCGCGCGGGCGTTAAACAGGTGTCGGCATCAAGGGCGCACACAGGCCAACCATTGTACTCAAACTTACCGCCTTTGACCCTATCGTACATGTCGCTGAGACGCTCTCGCCAGCCGCTCGCAGGCGGGGCCATCGTTCGTGTGCTGGCTGTCGCAAGCCTGTGCAGCAGGTTTGGGTCTAAAGAAAGCTCGATGGCGGGCTTATACATGCACGAGCAGCCCCCGCGCGTTGCTGAAGCTCCAGCATCAACCAAACTTCGCTATCGATACCAACCGACCGAGCAAACACTACAAACATCCAACCACATCACGTGCGCCCCAGACTTCCACTTGATCCGATTCGACTCGCGCCAATTCACCCCCGACGTTCCGTTGTCGCGCATCCCTGCTTCGTGCAGACCGCACGACCGTAGTGGACCATTCTGCATCCAGTGAAGATCAGGGGAGACCGTTATCCGGTCCGTGGCAGCACGTCACTGGCTCGTTAGAGCCTCCTAACCTCCAGCTCATTTCGCGTGTAGCCCACTACGCGTCGAGTTTGTTTACCGATACCTTGACCAGGGCCTCGTGGGCAAAAGCGAGGGGTTCCTGGAGAGAATCGCATCTCAAAGCGATCCTGCGGCTCATTGAACCAGTTGCTGGGGAACGAATCATCAGGTTCCTCAATTTCCAGGAAAAGACCTCTTTGCACAATTCGACATATACGGCACGTGCTCCGGCACCTTGACCAGGGGAGGGTTGCACAATTGGCCCAGCTTTGGACACCCTGCAGCTCGCAGCGCGAACCTGCATCTTGCAGCAGCAGCCTCCACGACTAGGCCGAGGCGGCCAGCCACGCCTTCCTGGAGTTATCATCTGGTGTCCACTCCTCACCTCCATTCTCTCTTTTTCGAAACTCTGCGCTTCTTAATGGCCTTGAGCCCCAGTCTGTCACTCTTTTGACATGTTTGTAAATTGTTTCTTGCTATTCCCTCTTTGACCAGACGTTTCGAACGTCTTCTTTTCTGTGTTTTCCCTATTCCTAACCTTATCCTTAATGGTCCGTTTCAGCCTGTCCACACGCGTCCGAGACCTCACATTTTGTGGTACCTGGTACAACCTCACACCACACCATGTCTTCGAACTCTGATCCACGCCATCGCGCAACAACATCGCAAAACTCCATTACATCGCCGCTCGCACAAGCTCCAAAATTCACCCCACCGTCGCATCCACGACCTGCTCTTGCCTTACGGAGGCCGCTCTCAGAAGCATCAGATCAATCCAACCGTCATTCAGGCCCAACGATTCGCATTGTCGATGATCCTGGAAACGACGTATACGACAAATTTCCACTGCCTAGTGAACCATCGCAAATCCTTCCACCTCCTCGCAATGCGCCAGGTTATGCGTTCGAGACCCCAGGATCTCGTGTTTCAAGTGGCAGCCGCGTCGCCAATGCCCTCGCAAAGTTCGAAGCCATCGGTGCCAGCACGACCCTTGCGCCACAGCCACCCTCCTACCGCCCAAAGAACACTTTCAGACACTCGGTCTCGACTAACACGTCTGAGGACGATACCCTTGTGGGAACTTTTAATTCTCGGTCCTCCTTAAGATTTTCACAGGGGAGCACACCCCCGTCCTCGCCTGGTCAAGCCGAATTAAAGGACTTTGAGACAGAGCTGGAAGTACTAGAAGAGGAAACCACTCCTCCCGCTCGAAGGTCTACTATACGTGCGGTTCCGCCTTCTTCGTCTGGTGGTGAATCCGTTGAAAGTCGAACTCGCGCCTTATCGCCCCAGGAATCTGTTGCATCGCTTGCCTCAACAACACGTGCGGCCTCTCCTACTTCACCTAGTAATGCCGACCGAAACTCGACGGGTGTCAGTCGACCGTTACCGAAAGAGCACACCCCGGCTGCCGAATCTGAAGACGGACAGCAACAGGCTTTCGATAGTGACTTTTCGCATCGACAACTTGTATTGAAGCCATCCACGGAGTCGTTTGCATACTCTGACATTTCGTCTACCAGCATCGAACCGAAACAACCTACCTTATCGCCATCGCCAGCTGTTCATGAAGCGAGTACAGCTACTTGGACAAGTGGGGTCAGAGTCAACTATCCTGTGGTACGCCCGGCCGAGTCCCAGAACACACCGAACATCGCATCCCGAATGCTCGACCGCGGACTGGCGCACAACTGGAGCTCCCAGCTCTCCACTATCGCCTCCGTTTCTGAACGCGACTCTCGATCACTTGCGCGTGTATCACGGTCGTTCAGCCCAAGATCGCAATCATCAGACAGTTATGCAGAACGAAGCCAGACTCGCTTGAGGAGGCGGGGACAGACCGTCGGAAGCTACAATTCGTCGTCAGACAACTACTCATCTGAGCCTTCGGAATCGGCAGTTCCCCTGCCACTGTTTTCGCCGCAACTGCAACCATCCAGTGAGTACAATGAAAAGAGCTTTGGCGATGAGGATCTCGACACTGTCTCTCCGCTGCCTCCGTCGAACACGATCCGTATGAAAAACTCGGGATATCTGCGAAGACAGAACAGCGAAACATCACTCAATTCTTCGCGACCCGGGTCGTCACAGTCAGATGTTTCTACCGTCAACCGCAGCATCATTCCGGCATGGGCGAGGTAAGCACTCCAAACAGCAATTAAATAGCAGATACTTATATTGTCTCAGGGCATACTACCAGCGCGGTGAACGCATCTCAATGGTGGCTGCTGCTTCGGAGTCGTCGGGCAGCATACGATTGGGAACATCACACAGCGGTCGCACTCATACACCTTCTGAAAGTAATTTCCCAGCGCACATCTATCGCCCACGCAACCGACCAAACAACCGCGGGTCATACGCCGACACCATGTCGCTATCCTCAGAACAGCTGATCGATGAGCACGGCTATGCGACTGGGCCTCATATGCATCCCGTCAGCGGCTGGTCAACGCCACATCTTCGTACCGATAGACGTGGTCATCCTCGCTACAGTTTCTGGAAGGCACCGTCGATGGACAGTGATTTCGGCAAGCGACCGTTCAGCCGACAGAACAGGCAAATTCTCCTCTTTACATTGGGATTTCTGTTTTTCCCATCATGGTGGATTGCCTCCTGTTTGCCGCTTCCATTCGACCCGTCATTGGTACAGATCGAGAGTCAAGTCGACTTCGAGCAGCAGTATGCCCAGCAAATCGCGAGTATAGACGACAAGGCATACCAGAAAGCCAATTGGTGGCGCAACCTGAACAGAGTCATGTCAGGTGTTGGAACGTAAGTTGAAGTCTGCCTCAACGCTACACGATATCTTTACTAACCCGCAACAGGCTCCTAGTTGGTGTCATAGTTGCACTGGGCATCCTCGCTTCCAGGATGTAATTGTGTCCCTCCCAACTTGCATCCATCGCCACTGAACTACACCACATCCCACGCGAATCTCTCCGCTATATCGCCACAACCTACCATCGACTATACCCGCCATTTCGACCCTACTCTCTCGATAACGAACCAACTTACGAACTCACTGACGCCTTTTACGCCTGTTAATGTATTTCCTCGCTACACGAACGATGCCCTACCAGATTTCTTCCAGATTTCGGTTCGAGACACTTTCGGCAGCGCCGTTGTACAAAAATATTTTCATCATCCAGACGCATATTGCGCACACATTGCATAGCTTAGCGGGCGTTCTGATTGCTTCTAACTACCCATTTGTTGTACATTCCAGCCTGCAGCGCGAGTTTTCATTTTGTATATTCAAGATTTGAGATCCCAATCTAGAGCTGGATCCAAAAAGAGACAGCATCACGGTGCTTGCTCATCGATAATCGTAGTTTTAGATAAACATTCGATACGTAAATATTGTCAAAAGACTTCAGCAATCCATCTGTTGGCGACTGAGAGACTTTCAAGATTGTGACTTCCCTACGTTGGCTGCGCAATTCCGGTGCATGTGCTACTCTTTGCACAGCCTCAGCCTCGCACTACTTTTGTGACAGCGATGTCAGCATGGTGACAGCGCAGATTCGAGGGATGCCGGCTTGGCCATTAATGCATCCGAGCATGAACGTGCAATCCTAGGGGCAGCGCACGAGGCTCGCTCGGATACTGCCTGATCTGCCAGATGAGACGGTGTTTCATGCTTTCGAGTCCGAAATGATCCACGGGCAAATCGCGGCCCACAGCGCCCACAGGTAGTGATGACTGTTCATAACCCAGTCATGGTTTGCACATCATCTCTTTGGGAAAGGACGATGTGGCGAAGTACAGATGAGGCTGGAAGGAGCCATCTCGTCAAGATGAGTCGAACTGGCCCAAGCGCCTGGATAGTGGGGCAGACATGATGTCGCTGTACTAGCGGGTAGGTACAAATTGATCTACCGCCGACTGAATTCTTCACAGACTGCCGAAGAGCTCTACTGCACGCGACTACACCTACCTTCCTCTCCCAAACGTTTTCCTCCCCCAACAGAACTACAACAGACCGCACGAGATCTTCCATCATGGCTGTCCGCGCACAGTTCGAGAACTCCAACGAGTATGTCCAAAGCGGGGCAAATGCGCCTCACGAATGCTTACCGTAAACGAATACTGACGAGCGGCGCAGAGTCGGTGTCTTCGCTACACTCACCAATGCATATGCGATTGTCGCAGTAGGCGCTTCTGAGAACTTCTACAGGTATGTGATTCTACGCGCGCTGGCGCATGGCGAGGCGGTAGATCAGTAGTAAAGCCAGAGCTAACATGCACACACAGTGTCTTTGAAGCTGAACTCCAGGATGTCATTCCTATCTGCCACGCCACAATCGCCGGAACCCGCATCGTCGGTCGCCTGACTGCCGGTAACAAGAAGGGTCTCCTCGTCCCCACCACCACAACCGACCAAGAGCTCCAGCACCTTCGCAACTCGATACCAGACAGCGTCAAGATCCAGAGGATAGAAGAGCGGTTATCCGCCCTTGGCAATGTCATTTGCTGCAACGACCACGTCGCCCTCGTGCACCCAGATATTGAGCGAGAGACGGAGGAGATAATAGCGGATGTGCTTGGCGTAGAAGTGTTCAGGCAAACAATCGCGGACAATGTTCTCACAGGCTCATATATGGCGCTGAGCAATCAGGGTGGCATCGTGCACCCCAAGACATCAATCCAGGACCAGGACGAACTGTCGAGTTTGCTCCAGGTCCCGCTTGTTGCTGGTAGTGTGAACAGAGGTAGCGCGGTCGTCGGTGCGGGCATGGTTGTCAACGACTGGATGGCTGTCACTGGCCTCGACACAACGGCGACTGAGCTCTCGGTCGTCGAGTCTGTCTTCCGTCTAGGCGAAGGTAATGGCCCAAGCAACATCAACACCACGCACAAGGATGCTATGGTCGAGTCTTTCTACTAGATCTTGTCTCTTGCATGGAGTGGCTCATGGTCACTTATGTTTCAGCATTGCAGACTGGAAGGAGGCAGTCAGCGCATTGTTTCAAGGAGAATCGAGTGAGGAAAAGGGTACAGGATTGGTATCCAATGCTCTTCTAGCCTAGTGACTGAATGATACCACGACGAAAAGTGTTCAACTATTTTCAGAGTGACTACGACTTTTGTCAGTGCTGTGCGTATATAGGTTTATTGTGTCTCTCTATCAAAGTACCCAGAGTCGACTCTGCCACGCGTGAATGTTTTGCTTCAACTTGGTAGTGCTGAAGGCAAGGCAAGGCGGTGAGCGTTATTCTGCCGCAGGGCTACGCCATGGCCGCGCCTTCCCACCTTCCACAAACAAACATGCACCCATCTTCAGAGCCGCGACCGCCTCTATGATTGCATGACACAGACCTAGGCGCGTTTGACTTGCGATCAAACCGCCAACGCTCCTCCAAGCCTCACACTCGACCATCGACCACCAGCCATGGCTACGTCCCAATCCTCCGCGCTCACAAAGCGCAGCGCTGCCGGCGCGCTCATGCCGCCACCTCCAGCACCGAAGCGGATAAAGCGACCTTCGGTGGTCCTCGACGAAGACACGTATGTCTCTTCCGTGTCACACATCGTTCGCCGCGATTTCTTCCCCGGGCTGGCCGAATCGGACGCTCAGCGCGAATACCTGAATGCGCTGGAGAGCAAGGACAAGGCCTGGATCCGCGAGTCCGGGAAGAAGCTCACCCACGTCATGACGCCCGTTGGTCAGAGGCGAGCAGCGGATAGGACAAGATTCAGTAGACCGGGCGTCAGCTCTACAGACAAGACCCCCAGCGTCTGGGGCGCAGACACGCCTGTCACTGTCGCCGGCACTGAGGCTAACGAAGACGATGAGGACGGGCTAGGAAAGCTAGACAAAGTCGACCTAGATCTGTCTCTCAACGCTTTCCAAGCAAAGTATACCTCCGAAGACCAGGAGTCCTTCAGCGCCATAGTCGACAAACAGAACTTGAAAAAGTTTGAGAAGAACCCATGGCTCCATGACGGCAACCGCTACGCCTCGAAGCAGCGCATCGCCCAGCAAAAGGTCCTCACCGCAAACGCCGCCTCAGACTCGCAAGCCCTGACCGTACGCCCAAGCCAGAACCTCGACGACCGTCCCGCTGCGCCCACGATGCACAAACACACTGCCTTCAACACACTCATGTTTGCACCCGACTCGATCGAGTCTTGGGCCCCGACGAACGTTGCCCGCGCCGAAACAGCATCTCTTGCGCCGCCAAAGCAGACACGCTATGCGAACACACGCCTCCCCGCTGAGGCCGAACACCCCCCACGACCGACGAGCCCAACACTCTCTGCGATCCGGGAAGCTGTATCTGGCAAGCCGAGACTAGGCGCGAGTGAAGGCGGGTACACGGGCAGCGAGACACCGCGAGTGAACGGGTATGCGTTCGTCGACGCTCAAGCACCTGAGCCAGACTCCGACGACGATGCACCAGAGGACTTGCTAGAGCGCTTCGGCGTGACAGGCGAGGGCGCAAGCAAAGCAGCGCCCTTCAGCATGGCCGAGGCTTCTTCCCGCGAGAAAATGGCACACAAAATGGTCGACGCCATTGGCGCAAAGCGCGCTGCGGGCGCTGGCAACAGACCTGGGCCTGCAGGCAAAGGGCTGGGCATCTTCACGAGCGAAACACCGCGCTTTCTGTCGGCGCCTACACCGGCGCGACGACTTGGTGCGCAAACGCCTGGAAGGAAAGGGAAGGGCGATTTGACGCCCGCAGCGCAGAGGCTGTTTGAGAGAATGGGCAAGACGCCCAGAGGCAAAGGAGCAGGAGGCTTTGGTGGCGCTAGTGGGAAGGGCCAGGATTGGACGCCGAATGCGAAGCTTAAGAGGAAGCCGTGAGGATATACACCTAGACCACGGAAGCTGTAGAGATAGAACCGGCCTGTACGAAGTGCTCGAGCAGGTCGGTGGGAGGCGTAGAATACCCAACAACAACAATACTATACATTCGAGATCACAATTTGAGACAACAATCTTTGTGTTGTGTGCGTTGTAAAGAGGCACCCAGTGCATGATAGTAAATAGGAGTAAACAGGCATACGATTAAGTGTATATAAAGCAAACCAGTCTTTGTCCGAAGACACAACACGGACTCCCCTCGCCCGTGGTATCGGAAGCAGACACGAAAACAGGTAGTAATATAGATGTGGGACAACACATCCACGCTATGCAAGACGCCAACGCTGAAGCAAAGATAGTAATAGTTAGACCGGGCCGTGCAGAACAGACATTCCCACCCCATATATATCATCGATGAAACTTCTGATTCCCTTCTCCTTTTGGCACAGATCCTGATCCAGAACTGTCAGCCCTGGGTTTCGCCTTCGTAGACGGTCGGGGGTGGTCTTCCTAACCACCACCCCTTCCCCTTCCTCCACCAGGCCCGTTATACGTCCTAAATTGCGTTCCGGGCGCGTGATAGCTTCGATACGCACGCCGAGGCCTACTTTGCGGGCCCATGAAATTATTATCCCGACGGTCGGCCGGGTCACTGTGTGGATTCGGTTGCAGTGGCGGGGGTTGCAATGTCGAAGCCGGGCCTTGCGGTGGTGAGTATGCCGATGTCGCGGGGGGCTGGCTGTGTGACAGAGTCGTGCCTGAGTACGGCGGAGGTGCCATACTGGCTGGGAGGATTGGTTGGCCGCCGTACTGATGGATCTTGAGTGGTGGGTAGGGAGTGACATTTGGAGGTGGAGGGGGCGGTGCTGAATATGGACCAGGTGGCGGGGCGTAGGCGTGCTGATATGGTGAAGGATAGGTGTGACCATATGGACCTGGGGGCGGAGGTACATGAGGAGGGTGTGAGGCTGGTGGGTAGTTTGATGTAGGTGGTTGGTATGGCGGTCTTGATGCTGGAGGTGGAGGGATCGGATCGTAGTGAGCAAAACGGAAGTTGATTGGGGCTGATGGTGGTGGGCCAGGAGGTTTTGGCGGCAAGGAAGCATACGGGCTTTGGTGTGACGATGTTGGGCCAGATCTATTTGGCTCAGTGTGATAAGGCTGTGGAGGGCTTCCTTGATACGGTGAGGGACGCGAGGTTTGCGAACCACTTGGACGCTTGTCTCGATCCCAGTGTGATTGTCCTCGGTCGTACGATCCACGACGATGCGAGTGGTGTCCATTTGCGTCAGATGTACCCTGTAACCCAGCGGAAGGGTGTTGTGGATCATATCCAGGCGCGGCTTCATGCCTGTCCTGTCGTAAATACTCAGACCAATGAGACCTATCCGGGCGAGCGATGCCGTGTTCTTCCGCCTTCCTGTCGAGCAACTCTCTTATTTTGCGTAACGTATCTCGTGGATCCTTTCGACGTAAAGACTCGTCCGCTTCTCTCGGTGGTGGGATGCTTGATTGCGGTGGAAGGCTTGGTTGAGGCCATGACATGAGGTTGGGCCGTGCTGGCGATGGTGGTTCAGTGGGCGGAGGTACAGGTCCACTGAGTGCGTCCATCAATTGTTGGTCCACATACTCAGTCTGTTCGGGTTGCTCCGGTTGATTGACAATATTCTCCAGACGTACAGCGTCGCCACGGGACGGTGTCTCGTGCTTGATTCCGTTGTCTCGTCTGGATGGAGTGTTTGGTGGCTGCAGCTCCTGCGCTGGAGGGACTGATGCTCGTGGTTTCGATACTGGCATATCGGAATCGTTGTTCAACATGTCCATAATTCGGTGGGTCGTTCGTGCAGGTGCGGGCTTCTCAGTTGTCTCAGGAGCCTTTGCAGAATTAACTCCGTTGAGTCCTAGTTGCAAGGCATCTTGAGTTTGACTCAAGACGGGTTGCGATGTCCTTGTCGGACTGCCATGGGCCGCTATTGAAGGTAGAGTCAACGGCGAGCCTGAGACAGGTCTTGGTGATGGTTGTCTGGCGAAATGCTGTTCAACACCAGGTGGTGCAACCTGCATAGGTGGATATGGTTCTTCGGGTGCTGCTTTGCCTGAAGCTGCAATGCTGGGGTCGTGAGCCGGCTGTGCGGCCGTGAGTTCGGCAAGGAACATAAGCATGGTCGCTTGATCGTTGGGAATAACTTGAGCCTTTGGCGGTGGAGCCTGTGGCGATGGCGTCCTCTCAACATTGTGTGCAGCATCCGCAAGACTGGTGATGTTGTAGTGTGCGATGGCTTCAGTACGATCAGGTCCAGCAAAGCGAGCAAATCCACCAGTGAGTTCCTCAATCGAGTCTTCTGCATCCTCATCTTTGTTGACAAAGGTGGTACGGACTTGGTCGAATAGCTTTCTCCGCACATCATTTTCAAGCTCTCGATCAGCCTCGACGAATGCTCGACTACGAGATGCGAATTTGGAGCCGACTTTTTGTTCAATGCCCTCGATTGAATCGTCAGTATAAGTGGGCGGCAGCACATTGTCCTACACACCGTTAGATCAGTCAGAAACAGAGCATCGGCAATATGTACCTCGTCATCCGTAGCATCATCTTGAGCATTTTTCCATTCGCGTTCAATCTGCTTCATACGGAAGTAGCACCGTTGTAGGAAGTCGTCTCGCAGATCTTCGAAGCGATTCTCGAAACTGTCAGTCGCGCCGTGTAACATGTACCTTGTTTAACTTACGATATACTGCTGCTTCTGGATTTGTTCTTCAGCTGCACGCACTCGCTTCACTTGATCCAATCTTTCCGAACGCCATGCGGCAAGGTAGTCAAGCTGAGCATCTCTTTTCTTATCCAAGCCATCCATGAGTGGCTTATACTCAGGGCATTTCCTGTGATAGTCCGGGTCATCATCAAGGTTCTTGATCGTTCTTTGTGCTAGTTCATCTAGGACACCCTTGAGCACCTTTGCAACGCTTCGATAGCTTGTCTTGAGATTGAGTTGTCGGCGCAGATCCACTTCGATATTCATGTCCGGATGCGGTTGGCGTCGGCGACCGGGGAGGCGTTTTGGAACTTTTGCAGGCGCATCGCCATTGGCAGGCAAAACATTCTGCAGGTTCGAACTGAGTGCAACATCAGGAACCTGTTCTGGAGAATTTGGCGCCGTGCTTGCATCCGTCAATTCTGGAGGTTGATCGGCTGAATCGGCCGGGGCACTGGCTGTTTTGCGCTTTTTCCGGCGCGGTTGTTGTTCGGAGACATCGCTTTGAGTACGGGTCAGAACACCATTTGGTCGCGTTTTGCTGGCTTGGGTCGAGTCGTCTGACGCGCGCCTCTTCTTCCCGGCAGTGGTTGATGCCTGCAGAGTCGCTTCGGATACAGGCTCGTCCAGCTCTGGGGTTTGGGTTCCAGTCATAGGAGTATTGTTACCAAATGAACCATTTGGCGAACCAGAATCGGTCGACATTCGGCTGCGCTTGGCTGGTTCATCGTCAAAGTCTGATTGTTGCGCACCGTCGTTCAAAGAACTACGACGACTGCCGGAAGCTGCACTTGATGGTGCAGCTGGGCTCGTATGATTAGACGACGTCTTTGCAGCACGTCGTGTTGTCATATGTAATGGGATGTCTGGTGCCAGCCGGGACTGCTTCCAGTCTTCTCCTTGTTGCTCTCGCTTAGTGGGTCCTGCACTAGTCCCGGCACGCGCTAGTTGCCAAGTCAGGAACAAGTTGTATCAGAGGCAAATGCAAGCAGCAGATGTCAAAAGGGAGGAAGACATACCAGGAGCTTTGAAGCTGATCTTCTTCGCTGGCGCCATGAGTCTGGTCTTTCGTTTTGGCGGCATCGTGAAGGTCTCAAGCCTCGTAGACTAGCCACCAAAAGTGTGACTTGAGCTCGCAGATAGCCAAACGCGGAGGACCTCCTGCGTCCAGAAATACTCGCCAGAACAATAAAGAGCACGTGAGAATATGTGGAGGTACTTTGACTAAGGTCTGACCACGACGCGTCTATGTGTCTGTTTGAACTGTAAGCAAGTGCTTTCAGCCGCTGCGCGCGACCAAGTTTCGTGGCAATTAGAGTAGAGAAGAAACCAAGCGAGTAGTTTCAAAGATTTGCCAACTCGATAGGAGACAGGTTGCTGCTGAATGCGCTGGGGACAATATGTGAGAGGAACGTACAGTGACCAGTGCCTGCCGGCATGCGCGGCAAGACTTGCTCAACCACGCGGAGCTGTTCGCGCAACGATGAGGGTAATAGCCTTGAGGGCCTTGAATATTGTCCGGCGGTAGTCTTGAGGGATCTTATGTGAGCTGCAATGGCAGATGAGCTTCGTGGTTCAGCCAACCTGGCCGACGAAAATGCTCCCGTGTAGGGCAAACGTGGAAAGGAGTGTCAGGCGGATAACCGCCGTCAAATGTTACTCAGATAAACTAGAGCAGACTTCGACTATGCCAAGTGGACCTTGAGAATTGTCGACAGCGCTGGGGGTTGAAGTTGATGGTCTGAAATGGTGAATCTCGTGCTGAGATCCTCCACGGGATCCACCTTGTCGCCCTAATTAAGCCTAGCCCCTACCCTGACGGCCAATTATAAGTCCAGGCAGTACGACAACAACGGCTTCACTTCGTTCGCCGGCAGGACAAAAGGCGCCGCAGTATGTAATGTATAGGCTCGTCATATGCATCAGCCCTTCACGATTACTACGTCGTTTGATCAGAACACAGTACATACGCAAGGTGTCAGCAGCAGTTGGCATGCCAGCCTCGCGCCCGCAGGCGCCACCAACCAAACATGGAAACTGCGAACATTTCATGCGCCGGAGATCACCTCATCGCCCGGAACGTATACCCAAGGTGTTCAAGATAACTTTTCCTCTCTTGATTATCAGCTTCAAGATAGTCTTCTCGCGACACCTTCTTGGTGTCTCATATGCCTCACTCGAAGTTTCACGTTGCACGTCATTAGCCGTTGCGCTAAAAGGGATGATCTTCCGCCTCGGTCCTTACAAACTCACCCCTTTCACGGCGCACACGAAACGAGGTAATGCGAACACTTGCAAAGGAGATGGTTTGGATTTAAACAGCTCCCGGTGAATAGCCCTACCTGTTACGTTCTTTTCTAGCTTCTAGCCAATCCGAACAAAGCAAAATGCAATTGCAACAAGCGGGAAACGTCCACGTGGTAGGCACGGCACTTCTACTCTATGACTTCCTCTGTCAATTGTCAAGTGGTATACCCTTCAGTGCCCTTATACAGCTCCTCTTCTGAATAACAAAGTCTTAAATCAATGAGGAAGGAGCAGAATGCAACCAAGTGGGCGTTACAAAATGTCGAGATAAGCGTCCGAAAGGTACCTAGGTACCAAACGTTTCAGCAGCAGGCCATTCATAGTATTATTTCAAACCCAAAAGCTATATCGCTGTTCCAATCTTCCATACTAAGACGCGCTATCCAGCTGTCACTCATCTATCCGCCCACTTGGTGACCTCCGCTTACCGACTTCCGCGACACTAACATGCGGTGAGGGTTGCTCAGGCGATGCAAGAACTGCCTTCCGCACACTCCAGATAGGCAAGCGACAGACCTCCAAAGCCTCATTTATAAGCGCAGGGCTGTATCTTAAGACCAAGGATGATCGCTGAGAAAGTCCTCGCCATGAGTTCGGTAGCAATAACGCATGGGAGCGCCCTGCAAACCACGACAGGCATAATGCACGCTGTATGTGGAGCCGCGCTCACGGACACGTGGACGCTTGCAACGATCTCGAATGTTATCGTAGAAAGATTGCGGAAGGGCCTTGGAAGCAGGACTGAACGGAAACATGGGGTACGGAGATTGCGGTTCTAACGAGTATGGTTTGGAGTCGTGTGATCGCGATGCTTGTTATGAAAGGTGACCGCACAACTGCTGACTCGTGCTATGATGTCAGACAACCAGATTTCGGTCTTATTAAACATAAAAGCAATACGAGCGGGAGTAAGAGGCAGTATCTCATGACTGAGGCTGATTTGTGTATCTTTGACTTGAATTGGTATGTTGGATATCTTCCTCCCATTGCTAGGTATTCAGCCGCTACTATATGAAGTCGCGAAAAGCAATACTACAATTAGCAATACTGCATCTTCAAGACAATGCTGTCTTGTGGTATCTTGAAAAGAAACGCTGACCAGAACGCTTGAAGCTCGAAGCTCAATCACCACGATGTGAGAGCGGAGCTGAGAAAATTCGAAGAGAAGGTATAACGCGGTAATCAAACGCGAAGTACAGTATCAAACATATATGAAAGGAGTGATCCTGCAGTGTATAGACAAGGAATTCGTGTAGCGTGCAGCACATTAGGTCCATCATTACCAAAGTGCCACCCCAAGATGAGCAAGACGCCTGAAACAGAGATCTATGTGTTGTGTATGTGCGAAGGTCACCGGTCGGGTGAGCTGCGAAGGCTGACCTTTCGTGTTCCGCTCATGCTGCTCCGCGGCGATGAGTTGAGAACGAAGTCAGGAATGGGAGGTGTCATTCCCCTGCTGGGAGGCGAGGGCGTCCTGGATCCGGCGTACGGGCTGGCTGTGCGGCCCCGGAGACTCTGGGCAGAACCCAGAGGGCTGGGGCTGGCGGCATTATTTTTTAGGTTGCTATTTGATCGCATACGCATGTAAGGTCGCGCCGGACACGCGATGACTTGGTCTGCGAGAGGGCTGGCGATAATGCTTGTACCAGGTGTGGCCTCTGGCGGGGGCACAGGGCTTTCTGTTCTGAAAAGAGGGTGAATATGTGCCTCGCTGACTGCGGGACTGGGGGGTCTAGAGACGTCCGGGATGATGCGCGGCAAAACCAGGTCTTCTTCAGCAAGCTCTTCGTCAATCTCAGGTAGGAAGTGGCCATCTAGGGCACGTGCTGGGGTAGCAGATCGACTGCCTGGGATTGGCTCCAAAGGTGTACCCTTTGAAGGGGCTGTTTGCATCACAGCATCTCGAACTTGGTTGCTGACACTGCTGGTGTCCCAGCTGTCGAAGCCATCTGAGTGTGATACGGTGTGGATTGAATGGGCATCTGAATAGATACTTCTAGTATCACGGTTGAAGGAAGGGCGGCTAATCAGGGTGGTGCGTGATGTGACAGGTCGGACAGCATGTCGTAACGACTCACGGAACGACTTGAGTGACTGCGAGGAACGCGTGGAGAAGGTTGGTGATGGGAGCGCCCCGAGAGGAGACGATGGTTCGGCAGGCTTCATAGCAAACATGTTCCTGCTCGGCGCCGCACTGCGCATCTCTGACATGACCGAGTCTCTGGGCCCAGAGACGGTGATTGGCTGAAGCTTCGGTGTATGGCGCCTCCAGAATGTCGAAGAGTACAGCGTTATTTGGGTGATGAGCGAGATCACCCACACGGAAACATGGCCAGCGAATACTCCATTCCAATTTGAGATAGGCCCTGATGATGAGGTGATAATGACCTCGTTCCATTTTGACTTGACGGAGATAATGAGGACGAGCGATAGAATCAATGCTGTTGCAGACAGAACAACACTGATTCCAACCATTGCTCTCCTCGCCAGAGCTGATCGCTCCATGAATCCGTCTTTTCGTCGTATGTCCTGGATGATATAGAAGCCAACACAGCACATGGATACAGCACCTAGCGCACTTGCTGCGGCGGCAATGTGAAGAAGGGGTGCCTGTGTAGTAGAAAAAGATACCGCTTCAATCGCTAATAGTACTGTGTCAGCAGCAGTACTTGACCACGCCAAAGCTCCGAGGAGCGAGACGTAGAACTTGCGTGACCCAAACATCTTGCTGCCCGCCGAAGCAAATCCTCCAAACGAAAGAAAGAGAATGTTGCTCCAGGGCTTGTGGGATGTCCAGATAGGGTTCGATCGACGAGAACACTAGACGCCAAGCTGGCTCGGTGGGGTTGATTGTTGCGGATTCCCGGTCGTACAGCCCCAGAGTATGTATACTGGATGTTTGGCGAAAAGAACTTTAGTGGATCTTGACCAGATGGGTGGTTTTCAATTGCCGGTCCAATGCTGTTCAAGGTTGAGTTCTTCAAGTGAGGGAAACGTGGGAATCGTTTGGGTAATGCGGATGGGAAGAACGGATAGATCGTCGGTGTTGCTGTGGTAAGACGCGAGACGCAGTACCAAACATCAGACGCGTGAGGGTCGCGAAATGAAATGACGAATAGCTGTAGATGCAGCTAACTGTAGTCGAACTCGGTGTAGGGCGACGCGGAGGCCCAAATAGGAAGCGAACCGTTGAACGGATGTGTGGCTGATGCGGGCGTCAGGTCCGGCGGTCTTCGTAAATAACCAACGGCCTGGATATAAGGACGTGGTTGGCGGAATACAACAAGCGAGCGGTTGATAGAGACGTGAGCGAAAGCAGTGTTGAACGAAGGACAGAACAGCACCACATAAAGGAGGAGAGCATGTGGGGATTCACGAGAGTTAATAAATTTAGAAGAAAGCAACAGGCTGATTTGTGTCATTGTTTGGCAGCCGGGGGCCTGCCATGGCGTTGAGCAACATGGAGACAGACTAGGGACCCAAGCTAGTCTCCTGGATGTGTTGCAGGCATTGTGGGGGTTGCGATTTCGAGAACCGACGCTCGCACGACCTCTCAGATGCACGCTGACAGAGTTGCACCGGGCCTGTGAGCCTCTCATGCACACTTGGAGAAACATTGGCGCTGCAGGATGCAGTATGTGGCCCGACAGCTGAAAGTATAGCCTGACAGTGCGCGAAAACTGATGCAGGGAGAAGAAAATTCACGGACACTCAGCCGGAAATGCAGCTGTTGCGACCAATTGCGGATCGTCAGGTCTGGGCCCCGATGCCCACAGCGTCGTAATGTTTGTGTAGGGGTCGCCTGCCAAAGTTTTTAGTGTGGAGCCGCCGCCTTGTTAGGCCTTCATTTGCGACGCGTGGTTTTGAGTTGGCTTCTCGGGCAGGCATAACAGACAATCTCGGGCGGCGCGGTCACGAGCTGACGGCTGCGGAGAAGCTGGTCAGGCAATATAACATCATGCTGTCATCTCGACCACCGCGTCAAATAGTCGCAGGCAGCGTCTTGCCTTTTTGGGCACTTGCCAACCCACAGGCGGTGGTTACACTGTGCTGCGAGGCCAACATGGCTGAGGCAATGTGAAACAGCACTGGCCTTTCACGTTGGTGGGCGGCCATGATTCGTTGTGCTCCGAAACAAACAAGGAGAAACGCAGAGAAAGGGTCTGCAGCCGCAAGCGGACTGCGGCTATGGGCAAGGTGCGTGCAGATTCGGGCAGGCGGGGTTGTCAGTGTTGTGTTGTGTTATTATTGTTGATGCTGTGATCGTGTTCGGGACGGGTCCGCCGTGCCGTGCATCAGATTCAGATCGGACGTTCGGTGAGGCAGGTGCGGCCAATGCATCACGTGAGTAGCCCTTATGTAATCAATCATGGTCCCGCATTCGAGGCGGGCGGCGAGACAGTTGACGACGGTGATTCTGCCTAGAGTTATTCCATTGCCTTCTCTTGGTGCCCACAGGCAAACAGGCACACTGCGGTACACCTTAACAGAGCCCTCCCCTCTCAATTTACCCAAGCAATTATCCATTCTCACTTAGCTTCACGGGATTCGAGCCACCCATCTTTATAAGCCCCGCCTCCACCGCGTCACCGACCTTGGCCAGCTACACACCACTAAACCATCCACATCCCAACCGCCACCATGAAAATCACATTCAAGGTACTGCGCCGCCGCATTGCTCGCGCATGAGTGAAGCTGACATGTGCGTAGGATCTCAAGCAGAATAAGTTCGTCATCGAGGCCGAACCGTCGGAAACGGTACGCACAGAAGCTGCATCCTGCCATGCATCACAGTACTCTGATACACTGTTTAGATTGGTGAACTCAAGGCCAAGATCCAAAGCGACAAGGGCTGGGAAGTACCGCAGCAGAAACTGATCTACTCTGGTGAGCCTGCTCTGCTGCGCAAAAGCGTAGTGACACTTCGGCTACAGGCGCTGACCTCAACTATAGGCAAGATCCTCCAGGATGCCAACACTATCGAGTCGTACAGTATTGAGGAGAAGGGCTTCATCGTGTGCATGGTCTCCAAGGTTGGCACGCCAACGTCTCAGCTGGAGAGTATTCACTAACAGCTATCGTAGCCTAAAGCGCCTGCCGCCTCTGCCAGCAAACCTCCCTCGACACCTGCGAAGCCAGCTGCTCCAGCTCAGACACCCGCCGCACCTGCTGCACCTGCTGCGCCCTCTGCCTCCTCGGCTACGCAAAATGTACCCGCCACACCGTCGCCCGCTCCGGCGCAGCAATCAGAGCGCTTCAACGACCCTTCAGCTCTAACCATGGGTGGAGAGCGGGAGGCAGCCATCGCCAACATGGAGAGCATGGGTTTCGCCCGAGCGGATATTGATCGCGCTATGCGCGCCGCCTTCTTCAACCCCGACCGTGCGGTTGAATATCTTCTGACAGTGAGACAAACGGTGTTCGGACTGCATTTGACATGTTCTGACGAGTTTCTAGGGTATTCCGGAGAGCGCCCTTCAGGAACAGGCACAACAGTCACAAGCTCGCGCACCGACCTCGCCACCACCCGCTACCGGAGGGAACACAGGTGCAACACCCGCCGCTTCTGGAGGAGACGAACCCATAAACCTATTCGAAGCCGCTGCACAAGCTGGTCAGGGTCGCGGAGGCGCTGGTGGTGCACGCTCAGGAGGTGCTGCAGGCGCTGGTGCCGGTGCGCTCAACGCTAACAGCCTTGACTTCCTACGCAACAACCCACAGTTCCAACAGCTACGACAGGTCGTACAACAACAGCCTCAGATGCTTGAGCCGATCCTGCAGCAGGTGGGCCAGGGCAACCCTCAGTTGGCGCAGATGATTGCATCGAACCCTGAACAGTTCCTGCAGCTGCTTGCAGAGGACGCTGACGATGACGCGCCACTGCCACCAGGCGCACAGTCAATCTCCGTTACAGAAGAGGAGCGTGAGGCTATCGAGCGCTTGTGTCGCCTCGGCTTCGAGCGCGACCTCGTGATCCAGGCTTACTTCGCGTGTGACAAGAACGAGGAACTAGCCGCCAACTTCCTCTTTGATCAGCCCGAGGATCTGGACGACCAGTAGAGGCTCTAAGGCTATCTGTGCGCTTGCTGTCCGACCACACTATACCCGATTTCGGCACATCTCCATCTGATGCCATTGTTACAATGTCACAAACACCATTTGCAATATTGAGCGGCAAAGTCCCGATCCTCTACCAACCTCCTGGTCCGGCGCTTTGTGTACTCAAGCGCGGAGAGCGTGTCTTTGCGCCGCACTTCGTACTCGCATACGATGCAGTCCTTGCAAGTACATATAGGACAGGTTTGCGAAGTGGTGCAAGTAGCTTGCTTGACCCTATGAAGGTCTAGGGCGATTGACGAATACATCACGATTGAAAGAGAATACCTTGGTTCATCCAGCTGCATTGTGATACTTATAAGCACTTGCCAATAACGTGACATGGCATCTTTTGCCTCCAGGAGAATTGTGTTCCATTCGTTAGTGACACAGTCCCAAGTTTGTAGACACGGTCATGATTGCCTTTCTGGAACTTCTTGGACGCTTGGACGCTTGGACGTGATAGACTTTCCCGCTCTGTGAAGGTCAAATCAACCGTACCTTCTTCGTCAAGAACATATGTCGTCCAAAACTGTGACCTTGGGGATTATAAGGTTGTTAAGATCTGTATGTGTGACATGAATGTCAGACAGCAGCACAAACAACAAAACATAGGAACTCTGCGCAAATTTCATGCAAACGCTGTCCATCGCTGGCGCCACCAATGCGGAGGTAGAGAAGGATGTGTGTGCAAAAGGGAAGTAACGAATGTGGACGAGCTCCACGGTAGGTATCTTTCATGGAAGAACCAACCAACGATCGAGGTATGCATCTGTTGTATATTGTATTTAAGCTTTGGTTTACTTTTCGCCTTGTACCTGCTTCTGGGTTCCTTCAAGAGGACAGATTTTGGGATATCAAGAATTGGGCTGCATATACTTAAACTACTCAGTTTAAAAGGGTTTTATAGCATCTAGGCACCATGGGCTATATCTGTCAATTACATGTGATCAACCTTCAATACTAAATCGATTCCCTCAACACGTGCCAGCATTCACTTCTAAGATCTCAAACCTCGAAGACGATGACCTTGTCATATACGACCAGAGGTGGTTTTGAATGAGAAATCCGATGCCCTCAAACTATGCCCATTCATCCCGCTACGTGGAACCGTCAACCACGTTCACATCGCTGATTTTCTCCAGTATTAGCCACCGACGATACTTGTGCGCACACATACTGTAGGAATCGATACATGATATGGGTCCAGCACTCATTATGACTAAATATTTCACACATCGTTATACGGCGTATCAAGTCCATCCGCTTTGATCCCTACAAGTCGTACTCAAACACGTTGACTAGGATAAGATAAATGGAAACTCTCGGTTCATTACATTAGTCTCAACAATACATGCCCACTCTACTCATTACCCTACTGCGACGGCGAGCCAAACCCATCAATCCTAAAAAGATTGATCGTATCTACGAAAGTGCTGTTGTTATCGACGTTGCTCGCCAAGTCCACGCCGTCCCTGGTAATCATATTTGTTGCACCCACAGTGTTGAGGTTGTAGAGGTTGATGTCATAGCTGAGTCTGTCGCCCTCAATGCTGAGTATGCGCGTCTGACAGATCGCACCCGCACCAATCGCCGAGCAACTTGTACTGTAGTTGTCGAAGAAGCTGTACAGGCCCACGCCGTAGCCGAGGATGTTATTGCTGCGCAAGATGCGGAGGCCCCACCCACTCGCTGTACTGGCTGAGCTATTGCCTGTTCCGTTGATGAAGGGCGTGAAGACCGGGTCG
The DNA here is from genome assembly GCA_004835665.1 of Phoma sp. XZ068. NCBI lineage: Eukaryota > Fungi > Ascomycota > Dothideomycetes > Pleosporales > Didymellaceae > Phoma > Phoma sp. XZ068. The sequence goes on from RBKR01000001.1 coordinate 1,624,566, forward strand.
TTGAAAGCAGGGTTGGGAGGGAAGGGAATGGTAGCGTCGGGGTTGGGTTGGTAATAGGCTGTTTCTGTTTGGATCTGGCCCATGAAAACGTTACGGGTATCGACAAATTGGTACTCGTAGAGAACGTGGTGTTCTACTGCTGTACCCCATCTACATCGATGTTAGCAACGATGAATCAGAAAAAGGGGAAATAAGGTTGGACTTACAGCCATATTTGACCACGCAGGCTCTCAATGTGCAGACCGCGGCCCGCATAGATGGTGATTTGGGTGTTGTTATTACGTGCGTCATCCAGATCGTGATCGGCGACCCAGAGCCAGTTGTTCTCTAGGTAGAGACCGGCAGCAAATTTGGTGATATGAATGGACATGTATGCAGCAATACACTCCTGCACCAGGTTTTCGGAAGTGATGACGGTGTCTGGGGTCTTCTCGCACTGCTCAGTTTGAAGATCTGAGCCGGCGAAGCCACCAATGCGCGTGTGAACGTCCCACATGCCTGCTGGAGTGGAGCCATATGTCCCCAGGTTGTACTCGATAAGAATGGCACCCTTTTGCTGTCCTTTTGTGCTAATGAACATGTCAGACCACTCGATTGTGCCTTGTTCTCCAGGCAGTGCGACTTGAACCACAGGCTTGGGGCTGTTGATGTCGTTGAAGTACTCGCCAGCTGAAAGAATGACGGATGCGAGGGCTTCGCCAACGATCTTAGAGCCTGGCGGGACGTAAATGGTTCCTGTGACTTTGTAGAAGCCAGCATCAACGAACAGGATCTTGCCCTCTGATTTAGCCTTCAGCAGAGCAGCGTTAAGCGCAGCAGTATCATCAGTCACGCCATCACCCGCAGCACCAAGGTCACGGGCGCTGAGGAATGACGACAGCGGAACGGCGCCATACTGTGGCTTGGAACGCGTGTAGAACCTCCCTGTGGCGTCAAGCAGTTCAGTCGGTCGCTTGCTAGGTTCAATAGGACCTCTAGCCTCAATAGGGCCTTTGGGCAAGTAACGATGGCCATCAGCCCAAGCAGCAATAACCGTCTCTCCAGTAGTACCTTGAAGGTAGGTAGAGATTGGTCCTGCGACAGCCACACCGACATTGTTCAGCCGAACATTCTCCAAGTACAAACTTCCAGCAGCAGCAGGCTCAGAGTTGTCAGTCCTAGCGGTAACGATACCAATGGGGGTATTATTGATTTCACTGTCGAAGAGGGTGATTGATCCGACATTCACGGCTGAAGGACCTCCAGCCGAGACATTTAATCCGACTTGACAATTGTTAATCGTGACGCCGGAGTACGTCCATCCCCAGTCCCAGAGTTGATTGATGGCTGTGACAACATTGTTAAAGGTCAAGTTGCGCGTAGTGAACTGCTGGTTGCCAACGTTGAATCCGTAGTTTCCGCCCTCAAAGACCAGATCGGTCATAAATCCTCCAGAGCCTTCTTCGATGAACAGACCCTGGTGCTGCGTACCGTTGGCTGCAGACATCTTGAAAACAATGTTTTGAAGGCTCGTTGTCTGTGCAGTAGGCCAGTGCACACCAGTTGCTGCGACATTGGCTGGAATGTTGGTCATGTCTAGGACGAAATTACGGATTTGCCTGAAGAACGTGTTGGTCGGTCCGAACCCAGTTCGTCCAGGGCGAGTACCAGTGCCCAGGTAGGGGCTCCCATCAATCAACCCAAGACCGGTGAAATTAGAGGTTGCAACCAGAGTTGGGAGACAATTGGGGTTGCCAATCAACTACTACAGTCAGTAAAGCACTTTTCTGCGAGGGAACAGGAACGCATACTTGAGTGTAGTAGTAATCAATGATACTCGAAGAAATCAGATAATTGCCCTCCGGGAAATATACCACCGCAGGCGTATTTGTCGAGCTCTCGCACTCACTGGGTCCGCACCGATTGCCCTGAGTAACAGCTCTTTGGATTGCGGCAGTATCATCGGTGACTCCATCGCCTCGAGCACCGAAGTCCTTCACGTTCCTAAAGACTGTGTAGTTATCAGGGTTTGGATTGAAAGACGCTACACCCTGGTGCTTGACATTTTCAAGCCAGTAAGGAGCGCAAGATCCAGATGTTCCAGTTGATACTGGCGCCGAAGACGTGCTGGTGCTATTATTCGACTTGGTAGGATATGGCGCGAGAGTTGATTTATTGGCCGTAGGTCGAGCTGTGTAGGTAGCTTGAACACTTGAGGGAACTACTGGGTAGAGATTTGAAGCCAGTGAGGAGGCTTTCAGTGATCCCGAGGGCGAAGGAATAGGAAGAGTTCCATGGGCGCTTTTCGAGGAAGCATCTCCATCGTGAGGAATATCAGCACTGTAAGAACGAGCGTGCAGCGCCGAAGCGCAGGTCGAAAATCCCAAGACAACTGTCTTTAGCAACATATCGTCAAATCTACAACAAAAGAGCGACAGTGAACGAACTATAATAGTTGAAGGACCAAACTTGAACGAGGGAGCACATGTTCAATAAATAAAGTCAGGAGCCGATCTACACAGCCCTGTAAATATGGATCACCAACCCTTGGACGAGCCGGCGGGGAGACTAAGAACGAACACGCGTCTGCCCAATCACAGTTCACTCACAAGAGATCATTTAGCTGCATGTTGAGGTTGTGGCTTGCGTTCCTCTCGCTAATGTTGTGCACCTGAAACGCATCTTTGCAGGGGCTGGACACCCTTGTGGGTGGCTGGCTTGACCATATGTTGTGTGAACTGTGGTGTCGCAGGGACCATGTGCACGTTTGATAATCAACATTGGAGCCCTTCAGACTCCCTTGTGGGTGCCCCAGTATTGTGGCGAGGACGCGTTGTGTCTGCATGACGTTGACCTACTGTCATTGAGAGGATTCAGTTTCGGTGAGTTGGCGTAAGCAACAATCTCAAGCCGTGTCCACGAGTTCAGGGGTTGGGAAAGATGCTCAGCTCGCTCCAAGAAATGACTTCGCATTTCTCGGGGTCGGTTGCCTGACAACCACGTAGATTTGCATGATAGGTCGCGTCGACAAGTGGTCAGAAGAACGCGACGACCTGCATGAGCGAATTGTAAGATGCTGAGAAGGTTGGATGGGATGCAGGTGAGCACGCAGGCACGTGCTCACCAAGCCTCTCGTCGGCAAAACACCACGTAAACGCCGACATGCTTCTTTGAAACTTTGCGAGTGAACGTCATCTTCGACATCAATCAACCACAGCACCAACCTATCAAATCCGCCATATCTCTTCACTCTCACACACATACACAAGATGTTCGGAGGTCAGTTTGCTAGATGAGATTTGGAAAGTCTTTACTGACGATGCGCAGCACCACCCCAGCCATCGCAGCAGGAGCTCGAGCGCGCCGAGGCGCAGACGATGACGGACATCAAGTGGACAGCTGCGTCGGCTGTCGTTCTTTACTTGTGTAAGCTTAGGACATAGATCCGGTGTGATCGATGTTTGCTGACGTACTTGTAGCGCCTTTCCTTGTTGACTACGTCTATAAGCTCATCTAAACGAGTATAACCAAACGAAAGCGAATGGGAAACTTCTTGCGATATATGTATAATCGGTCAGCGGCGTTTACACAATCTGTATTATAGTGCGCTTGGCTGTGAGCGCCTGTACAATACTTGGAGGTTTTTAAAAAGAGGCATGTGGATGGATTGAACGATACATCAGGATACACCCGGACTACAACAGATTCGAGGCACAACCTGGAGCAAGAAATGGCATTAGACTTTATGCTAAGGGCTCGATGAGCCACAATGTGGTATCCCGCAATGCCAAACTTTTCGCCAATGAGAAGATTGATAAATGCTTTCCCAATCGTACATGCTAATGCTCTATGCTTATCGCTTTGCAGGTCTCTGCTCCTTGACCTTCTCATACTCGTCATACTCCTGCTTCGTATCGTCGACCCATTTCTTGAGGTGCTCGAGCTGTCTGTCGTAGTCTTTCAGGAGCTGCATGAATAGTTAGTCTCAACAACACTCCGCGCATATGGAATGAACATACCTTCTCCAGAGCCTTTTGGTCTTCTTCAGAGAGAAGCTCACCATTCTGCTGGCTTTCAATGTTCTTGCCCAGCTTCTCCGTCTCCTCCTGCAGTATCCGCGCCCTTTCGCGCACGCCTGACATACGTGCCCAAATCTCCTCTTGCCGCCCTCCAAGTACGGGGTCGAATGTCTTCTTCTCGAGCTCCACAAGGTTCTTCTTCAACTCTTCTTCCTGTGTGTCCATAACATATCCTCGGTTCCTCAGAATTTGCACCTTTGTCGCGAGTGCCAAAGTCCGCTGCGTGAATACGATGTGCTTTCGCTTTGCCTCGGAGATGCGCGATGCAACGTTAAGTTCGTGGGTATCTTTCAACACTGAAAGGCTGTTATTGATCTCGTGGAGGCGCGTTCGAAGTGCAGTCACAGCCATCTGCTGCTGGCGTATACGCTCTGCAACCTGCTCGAAACCACGCGCCAATACAGGAATGGCGCCAGGGGCAGGCTTCTTCGACAGAGCTTCTTCCCACTTCCTCTCATCCTCTCCTGGCTGTGGACCGTAGAATGGCGCTTCCTCGGGCTTGACCGAGTTGTAGAAGTAATGTGTGAAGACACAGTCCGGGTTCTCGGGATCCCATTTACCGTTCAACACCGCGATCTGTTGCTGGACAGATTTCTCACCTGTTTTTGGTTAGCCAAGGGCGGGGAGATTGAATCATTAACGTACGATGACCACTGATCGACGCACCAGCATAAGGCTGAGCTGTCGACTGCCGCAGCTGAGGAAGGCCATCGCGCGTCTGCTGGAGGCTCTGCGCCTGGACAGGGTTCAGGCCGGGTGCAGGTTGTAGGGAGGACCCAAACAAGGTGTTGCTGAATGGTTGGCTTTGTTGGAGCTGCTGCGGCTGCTGCTGTTGCTGGTTTTGAGTCTGACCCCACAGGCTTGAGGTCTGTTGTTGCGGTTGCTGTTGCTGTTGTTGTTGTTGCGGCTGACCAAGTTGTCCACCAAACAGGCTAGAACCAGCACTCTGCTGCGGTTGCTGCTGTGTCGAGCCAAAAAGGCCACCAGTCTGCGGTGCTGCTGTGCTGGTACCGAACAAGCTGGGTGCCGCAGCAGTCGACTGCTGTGGTTGTTGCAGCGAGCCGCCGAAAAGACCCCCAGCGGGCGCAGTTGTACTTCCGAATAGTGTGCCCGTCTTCTTCTCTCCTCCAGTGTTTCCAAAGCTGAAAGACATATTGGTGGTTGACCCAAGAATGCGCGGTTCGGGTAGTGTTTATGTGTAAACGCGATCCAGGTACGCGCTCAGCGACGACAAGAGGGGTGGATGCGGCGGTGAGAAAAGGAGAAGCTCAATCGGTCTGCATGTCGACAGTGAGAGTGGCTTTGAGGGTTGCGCACGGCGTTGCGGTGATGCGAAACCACAATGGGTGCTGCGTTTGGATGCAGGCTGCTTTGGCGACTGTTGAAAGCTTTAGCCCAATCAGCGTGCGCGTCAGTCTGCGGACGCTGCCAAGAAGTGCACGGACTCCGTAGCATGCATCCGCTTCATGGAAGTGACGACCAAACCAGATCACTTTGGGAGCAATTCGCCTGCCATTGGCACCTCACACCCACCATGTCGTCGCGTCAGCCCCGGTATACTTCTCCCTACGAACGTATGGCAAAATTCCGGTACTAACGCTGCCCAGCTTCAACCAGCAAGCCCTCATCGACACCACTCCTCTGCCCGACGACATCCCCAAGGTCAAGGAGCTCGGAGCCAGTTCTGCACCCCTCCTCAGCGCCTCGTTCTTTATTGGTGCGCGATGCAAGGCCTACAACGATGACTACATGATGTGCAAGACTGAGGCGAACGGCCGGGGAGAGCTTGAATGCATGAAGGAGGGCCGCAAGGTCACCAGGTGTGCAGCGAGCGTGTAAGAGCAACCGGATTGTGGTGGCCCTACGAAACTGCTGACACTTCGCAGCATTAGCGACATCAACAAGGAGTGCCTTGACCAGTTCCGCAGCCACTGGCAATGCCTCGAAAACCACAACCAGCAACTCTGGAACTGTAGGTCGGAGGAGCGGAGGTTGAACAAGTGCGTGTTCGACAAGTTGGTGAGTACACGCCTATAGTAACCGTGGACATCTGTTTGCTAACCAAAACAGTCACTCGAGAAGACGATTCCAGATGCACCAAAGGGCGAGACACCTGTCCACCAGAGGACGCGCAACATTTTTGCTACCCACTAGTTTTGTACATATTACCCGGGATACGACAACCAAGAAATTTATTCAAGTAAAAACTGCAGCTCGCTGAGTGCTTAATCATTTTAAAGGCGGTAACACTGTGAACAACTGATTTTAAGCAATATCAACGTCAACTATGGTTCACCTCCGAGGGGATCCATGAACCCTTTCTTATGAATATTTGAGAGCTTCGTACTGACAGCCCCTTTGTCGTCGACAGTTGAACCTACATTCTCACAATCATCAAAATAGGTGCGCACCATGGCCACTATGTCAAAGTCTTCACCATTTCCTGGTGCCATTTTTACCATTCCCTGCGACAACTCCGAAGTCGCCAACCTCCAAGCCGCCAACTTGCCTGATCGAGAGCGAGACGGTCTTGGACTCAATCTTGACAACCTCGAAGACCTCTGGGCCTACATCTCCGATTACTCACCAGCACCAGCAGTGCCGGGATCGCCTGCTTTGAGCGCTACCTCCGATAGCTGCGACTCCGAGATCTCAAATACAGATAGTCGGACCACCCTCCTATACTCTCGCACCTGGAGCAACTGCGGAAATGCATATGATTTAACAATATACCCAGGGACCCCTAATTTTAATCCTGCAATGCATTCAAGGAGCACGTGTCCAACCCGGTGCCCAAATACAATGTACCACTGTATGCGTTCAGCGACATCGTCTTCAACTAGACCTTCACAGCTCATCAGCAACGAGCAGATGCTAGCTTCCAATGCTTCCCCGAGCCTCAACTTTGATGCTCATCAGATCGAACACTACACTGCTGCGCACACCATCCAGCGTGGTCATGATACCAGCGCCCCTTCGAACTCTAATCTCGGCCCTGCAGCGGCCAGCCGGGAAATTCGCAGACTTCCAATTACAAGCTTCTTCAACGGACCACGTCCAGTGCTGAAGCCTATCAATATGGAAACGGCTTTCAACCCGTTCTACCACCCAGCGAAGCCGTCTTCAAACTCCGACTAGGATGTTTCGCCAGCGACGTTTATGCACTGTATATCTCGTACATGGGTTTGACCTGACGCAAAGATGTCAACTTGAGGGCTACAATCTGGCGAAGTGATTGTGATTCTCCTCATCAAGCTGCAGAGGAAAGTTGATAGGGTGAACAAGTCGGGTAAGGACTAATTGTATGGACGTAAACCAGCATGGCCGGAAGTCGCTGGTACCTTACATCTGCACGTTAGCAAAAATGATTCGTGACTGCATATGTACTAGGTGCTCCATGGGAATTTATTCTCATTTCTATCGACGGTAAAGGAGGCTGGGTATATGTAAATGCCTCCAGGCTAGCTATACAATGCGTAATCATAACTCCATTCAATCGTGTCACATCACCTTTGGTGTCTTCATTCTCTTCGACCTCCTCTTGCAGCCCTCAGGAATTGGTCTCTCAGGTTCGTTCTCTGCGCCGCTGGCGAGCTTCTCAGGAACGAGCTCCCTTCGAGGATGGAGCTGCTGCCATCAATCCCGAAGCTACTTCTCCCATTGCCCAGACTGGCGCCGAGGTCGATACCCCGCCCTATACTTTGCCCAAAGGCCACGCTTTGCCGTGCGCCTGCTGTGCTGGGAAGACCTGAGCTGCGTCGTCCAGAACTGCGTCTGCCTGAGCTACGTCTTGCACTCTGGAACCCTGAGCTTCGTCTCATCGAGCGTGTTGTTCTGACCGAGCTCATTCCAGGCGCCCGACTTGCAACATCGTCGTCGCTCGAGTCTTCTAGCTCAGAGTCGGTGTGCTCATAGCTCCCAGCCTCCGGTATATCGTCGTCAAGATCTCGTTCGTCCTGCAGCACACCCGCCATCTCTGCCTCTTCCTGCTCCAGCATCGCGCTAACCTCCGCCTCGACCATACTCCCCTCAATGAACGAGTCTTCATTGAATGGTATGCTCTCCTGTTCCCGTGCGCCATCTTCTGTGTCGGACACGCTTCCCTCCTCATCACTCGAAACATCGCTTGCAGACAATTCGCTCGCACTCGCCTCGGCCTCAGGCACATCGTCATCCATATCCCTCTCCTCCTCCATCTCTCCGTTCTCCTCCATTTCCTCCCTGTCCTGCCGCTCCTCAGCATTCGCAGCCTCCTGCTGAGCGGCCGCAAGGTCCATCATGACTTGCTCTCGGCGCGCCATGACTTCCTGCTCCTGCTTCTCAAGCTCCTCGTCTGTGATTGCTTGCAGTGTTTTGGCGACACCGGGCGGCCGTATCCAGCCGGCGCCGAAGCGCTGTACATTTGCTTTGCGCTGCTCGAAGATGTTTTCGTCTTGGGTGAGGGTTGCGAGGAGAGTGGATGTGCGATGCGTTGGGCGCCGTTGTTGGGCTTGTTGGTGTGCTGGGGCGTTTGGAGGGGAGGTTGAGAGGTCATCTGAGGGAAAGGCATTGGTTGCGCGGTGAGAGGGCCATAGACTGGCGTCCTGATATGGTTGTTAGCAGCTATGCTACATATGTTTGTATCTCTGGCTTGAAAAAGAGCGGTACAATAACTCTGTATTATTTGTTGTGGTAACTGAAGGATAGTGTTTATGCATACATACCGCCCGCGGAGCAATCAGTGGTAACGACAGCATTGTGTACACAGTTGCGACTGTCGATGCGCTTGAGCTGCTATACGAGTGTGTCGCGTGCGATTACAGCAGACGCGTTGGTGGGTTAGCACCTCGGCACTACAGTAAACGAATGGCACTGTCGATCACTCGAGCTAGTGAGCCAGTAATGCGAGGCGCTACGCAACGTGCTTCACCACTCTCACTTCCTATGGTGATGCTTCGATTAAGTGTCACTTCATGATGTGATCTGTAGGCAAGGGATCTAGGGACTAATCTCGCTTTCAATAACTTCTGGTGTCCAATTCCTCCCTTCTATCTTGTACTCCCACACCCAAGCTATTCTTGCCTTGCAGAGTTCTGATATCGGCTCCAACTTCACCCTACCGCTCCGGGCATACTCTGAACAGGCGACACAAAGTTCGGTTCTCTTGGTGCTACACTTGCGGTCCTTTCACTTCTCGCCGCCACATGAGATCCTTCAGACGCCCGGGCATCTGGAGCTCCACCTTTGCTTATCATTCTCGCAGCCTTTCAACATGAGAGCGTCCCTTGCTCTCGTTATTCTGGGCCTGTTAGTTCTTGTCAGCGCCAAACCACACAAATACGAAAAGTCAACGGCCGAGGGCGACGACTTCTGGGCGAAAATGCCCATGCATACTACAGACCTCATGGCAGGGAAAGGTCACACAAGAGCAGGGCCTACCTCCTCCTGGACGCACATACCCACTGCGACCCCGAAAGGACATAATACCGATGAGTCAAATGAACTATGATAAACAAGAAGGCTATTGGGGCATCAAACACACGCCTGACGGTTCCATTGTAAGACTTCTCACGTCCCTTTGAACGAGCCCTTGGAATCTATGATTGGTACGATTGATTGGCACGGATTTCGACACAGCGACTATTAGTTGATGGTCGCTGCTCCTGGCATATGCATTCAAAGCGACCCTTCACGTTCTTCGGACATTTTACTTGTTACCGATTCAGTCAGTTTCCACTCAAAATATGTTCGCTAGCAAGGACATGTTCGTCTAAGGCGAAGAATGTAACTCTTCTGAGAAATCCGGTGCAGCATTCAAAAATTCCATGTGGTGTGTCATGTTGTTATATCCTTCCAAAAGTACCGGACATGTTCCCTGGCCACATACCGGTACGTCAGATTTATCTGTACGGCAGAACGACTGCTTTCACATCACTAAAGTGAAGTCGAAATGCAAGTATGTTTGTTCCTCCTCCCCTAAAGTATACGGGTTCGATGAGCGGTGCATGCTAATAGACTTTCTTCCTACGGACCCAAGCAACTTGCTGGCCCGGACCATATTCAATAGCATCGACGTGTACTGCTGATCTGCGCAATCCTCCGGGCAGTTCAAACCTCTATCAATAGTCGATACCTTGCTGATCCTACCTTTGTTCTTCAGTCGTGCAATCCTCTGCTCTCCGGTGTTCGGGAAGTATATGACCAACTTACTTTTCACGGAAGGTTTCGGGAATTCCCGCATAAGTACATTCTCGTCCAGTGTGTTTGAAAGAGTGGAAATCCCGATTACATGTCTCGCGTGGTTTTACTGTCTACACACAAATATCAAATGATTTTGCGGCCTACCAGCCTGGCACGACATTACTCCTTCACTGAAGCTCACGAAAGCTCAGAGATATATGTATCTGACTCAAAATCACATTAGCTGTGGTCAAACATTGCTTCACTCAGAAGCGGAATATGTTGGCGTCTCAAGATTTCATAAGAGCAAAGATCGCGAAGTTTTCACTCAATGATCTTCCTACACAGATGGAAGGCCTGTTTTTGGCATGATATCACCTGGACATAGTTATCATGTGGTACTGTTTACCTTGATGCTTTTCCAAGTTTCGGAATATTTCTCTCCTAAATCAAATACCAAGAATCTATAGGAGACACGTTTCAACATGGAAATAAAGACCCTTCAATAGCTGTTTGGCGATACCCATTTCCAAAGTCTTGCAGGCTTGAATAACCTGGATCGTGAACCCGAAGAATTACTCCGAACAATCTCACCTCAAGCCCGCGACCTGTCCTTGAGTCGATCACGGCAATCGCCTCCTTTCGGTGCATCTAGAATCTGGATCGCACATCTTGCTCCATTAAGCAGAAGACAAGATCGTCGTCATCCAGGGCTACTGAAAGAAGTAAAGGACATGTAGATAGCAGCTTCACAACGGGAGTAGATGCCTGATCTGGACTCGGTGCTACACACCATATGCAATGCCAGGATGATCCCTCACGTCACAGGTCGGGGCAAATTCGCCGGTGCATGTAAAACGGAATTGTCGGATACCAATCACTATAATCATCTGGAGCAGCAGTAATGAGTTAATGCACTATGTCTATTTCCCCGAGCGAGGAATTGATAGCACCAGATGTTACTAGATCGAGAGGAGAACTCCGAAGCGTAACGAGACTATGGCGACGGGCCAAGAAAGGGCTCAGGTAGTTCATTACCGCATGTCACACATATAGTAATAGAGGCTCGCCACATAGCTCTCTATACATCACAATCGGCCCTCCAATCTTCGACTTAGTACGGACGTGATCGAGTGCCCAGAAGCAGTGCTTTGGAGATCTGCGCTGGTCTGTAGTGAAGATCTCTAGGCGAACAGCATAATTTGGAAGAAAGGCCCGTAACTGGCATACTTGGCATGTCAGGACTTGCCATGACAGTAGTTGTCATGTCGGTAGTCGTCATGTCTGCAGTGCGTAGTCCTCGGGTCGGGTCGCCGGTTGGCGGCCGCCAAATAAGTCCCCGAATATTTTCCCTCGTAATTCGTACGCTGCGGGGAATTTCGGTCCCTGTGTAATCGGCAGAAGTCTGGCATTGCACAATATTCGTATCGAGGCATCCTCAGGCGTTGTCAGCTCATTGCGCGATTTGCCTCATTCTCCCACCGATCATACTCTCGTCCAAGACGTTTCCAATTGGTCTCAAGAATGGCGTGGTGTCGACATGAGGATCGACGATAAGATTTCCGTCTAAACCGAACATGCTGATCGTGCTGATGAGGCTCACTCAACGGTTCTCATAAGCATTAGCTGCCTTTGCTCAACAGCATCCTCAGTCCACTTTTAGCGACCAGCCTGCATGAACCGCAGCTAAGTCCCGCGTTTGTCTTCCTTCATGTACTCTACCTTGAGGTACATCTGTACCTCTACATCTGTTTGCCCCCAGACACCCATTTCTCAGACAACGTAGCGGTTTATGAATTCGGCATCATTTTCCTGACATTGCCGCTAACGCGCCGCGGCGTCTGTATCCCACGCGGGTACAGTAGCCTAGTCAAAAGATTGCCGAAGGTTGCATTGCCACGGCACCATTATACAGCGGCACGGTGAATACCAGTCAGTGGACACATCTTTGACATCAGTGTTGATGTCGTCGAGATGCCGTCGGGGCCCTCCGGTAGGATGCACATTGGACCCACGCAAATTTTGAGCCGCACAACTCGGGCCAGATCACTTTGTCCGACGATCGGAAACAAACGAACTCCACAGACTGCAGCCACGTCGTTCACGATGCCATTCCTAGACTACGGATCCGCGTTCGTCAATAGGAAACTCGTACTTGGCGATTTTGAAGTCTAACACTACGTAAGCGATTGACAATGCCGCTTAGCCGCGCTACCGCCGTGGGTCTGGTTCTCGACAGGAGGCGCAATGCGCTGCCTGCAAGTGCGTGATGTGGCACATTGTGGTGCTGGTTAAACCCCGGGTGGCTGCTAGAACAAGAGGGAGGACGTCGGAACGAGGACGAGCAAGATGGTGGAGAACGGATGTCGGATACGGTTGTCAATATTTCCGTGTCTGTAGTCGAGAACGCGCAAACGCAGGGACGGGGCGAGAGCTCGCTTGTAGCCAAATTGAACGGGAGTTTGCGGCTCTAACATGGTTGTTGCTGGCGCCCAACTTGCCAAACGGTGGGGCAGCAGCACAACGCAGGCGAGAGTTTAGCAAGAACTTCGTATGTGTGCGATTTATCGACGGACCATTGTCCCTGAGCGCCGGAGTGTTCATTTTCGCAGTCCGCGTACTGCATTGCCATGTTATCACACTAAATACCTTCCAGCCTTAACTGTTTAAGAGTGGGTGAAGCGCAGGTGCGCTACACGCCACATCTGATAGGTTGCTAGCTTGTCGAGCTTGATAAGAGCTAGAGTGAACAACATCGAAGGAATGAGGGGCAAACCCACAATCAGACAACAAGAGGGGTCGTATCAAGAGCATCAGTGCTCATACCTATAACGGTCCTTCTTATGCTGTCTTTAGTTGCTGTTGAGCTCGTATCATGCATTGTGCAGGCCGTTGCATCCTCTACAGCCCGCAATGTCCGGAGTGTGGGAACAAAAGCGTTATGCGACGTCCAATAGATATGGTTATTGCCGTCCGTTATGATGAACAGGGGAAAGCGATGGGGCAGGGCATGGCGTAGGCGAGGCTTGGGTGCGGCGTGAAAGGCGTTGTGCTGGATGGAGGTGGTGCAACGGAACAACAACCTATTGGCGGGCTTGGACAGGCAGCAATTGCGCGTTGTATGGTGTGCATAATAGCGTTGATCTCCGTAGGCGAGATATGGTTCGCATCTTTGCACGTATCTTGGTTGCTTATACACTCTAATGTGGGATGGCGAAGTTGTGGTTTGTTTTGCGCCATGGAGCTAAGCACCTGTGAGACGAGCTTCCTGTTGAATGAACCATATTGTGACGGCCAATCACGATTCGTTTGGTGCTTGGTGAATGAACACTTCTACTTTGGGTGATCCACGCCTAGGAACGTGCGTGCGCCTTTTGATGGAGCACACTGTTGGACCAAGGGCGGCACGTTGCAGTAGTTCATGCCGTCCCTTGAGTAACGCTTGCGGTGAATATCCGTGCGCGGTATGCCTGAAAAGCATATTGACATGTGGAGCACTGAAGAGAGACAGTAACCTTGCTCCACAATCAGGATTCTGGGCTTTGACGTGATATGGGGCTTCGGCATGCCGAGGACAGCAGGCATTACCGACATCCGGTGTGCCGTAGCAGACTTGCGTGAAGGGGCACAGTGTCCTGATGAGACCAACAGCGCTCGCGTAGATGCTCACCACCAGACTCGATGTGTGACGATCTGGTTGAGAGATATTCCGAGCCGTCCGATATGCTCCATGTATGATACGGAAGGGACGTCTGTTTACAGTAAAGTCTCCAGGTTCCGTTAAGGTTTTGAAGAACTGAACGTATTATCGTGGCAGCTTGAGACTTTGACCTTACTTATCGAGAGCCTTCATAACAACATTGTTTGAAGCAGATAGCTGTGTGCATGATCTGCGGTGTTATGTCTGCTGGGGCTACAGCTGTGCGACCGAGCACGAGGGACAGTGACGTTCACTCGTGGGCCACAAACTACTCCCATGCTGCGTGCCGGAATGTATCTTCTCACATGCTCGGTGAGACATTTGCATGTACTGTCAGTTATGAGTGAACTGTTACTGGCCGTTGGATTAACTGGCAATGTGACGACTCGCTGAAGAGGCGAACACAGTGTCTCAGCCTCGTCTGGCAATACCATCAACGTTGAATTTAACTTCCGGGCTTGTAATCTGCAGGGCGAATTCACCTGTCAAGCTTCTTCAAGTCTGGGGTGCGCTGGTGATGCAACCATTACACAAGACGTTGAGTGACATGTGATTAGGGTAGCATGAGGAGGGTATCAAAAATATTGATGTACGACGTGCTCATGGAGCTTCAGGTGCGAGGAGCCGGAGTGGTTGCTCTACGGGCCGTTGTAGTTTCAGATTTATCTAGATTGACCTTCAGCCAGGATATAGTTTATTGAACTATCAAGTCGGTCTTTTAATGTAATAAGCCGTTTGGGTATACCAATCGGTGTGGTGAAGCCGCTGGTGTATCCACACGGTTCTATCAGGATTTGTCTCTTCCGAGAAGACCTTCCAAGAAGACAGGTCTCCAGGCTGTGCTGATATTGCACTTTCATTCAAGCCAGCCTGGCTCGAAGGTGCTCAATGAAAAGGTTGTTCACGACGGACTGATACCCGCCGTGTGGATACTCCTCCGGGCAGCCTACCGAAGCTAGTGGAAATCCGCTAATATCGAACGTGAACACATTTGGGGCTCACAACTAGTTGTATCCCGGCATAGTCATATTAAACCGTCTAGGAGCTGCATGTATGTGTGGCCTCGATACTGCTTCAGGGAAAGCCTGGGGTAGTAGGCATAATCTAGTCCACAACGTGCGGTTTATTCTCCGTGGTAGTGGTGCACAGTCGCCAAGTTGAGATCGACACACAGACAGCGCTGAAGCATGAGAAGGTGATAACAGAGATTGCTCCAGCTAGATCAAACTCTTGGAATCGAGTTGGCGGGGACATCGCAAGACCCACCGTTTCCAGTCCA
This sequence comes from Phoma sp. XZ068, assembly GCA_004835665.1. Taxonomy (NCBI): domain Eukaryota; kingdom Fungi; phylum Ascomycota; class Dothideomycetes; order Pleosporales; family Didymellaceae; genus Phoma; species Phoma sp. XZ068. The sequence goes on from RBKR01000001.1 coordinate 1,639,762, forward strand.
ATAATCCGGGGTTACTGAAGATCGATTGAAGTGAGTTTCCACCGCGGCTGTCAAAGTGGGCACAAGTGGCGAATCAAGTTCGATGACAGCTGCACACAGATACGGCTGACGAGGGTCGTGCATGCCACACTTGTATGGTGTCTTTCTCGGATCTGTCAGGCTCGACACAAAAGGTTGTTCCTGGCTACCGCATATAGTTGTCGTGTGCATTGATAATTAGCTTTTAATTTTCGCGTAATCTGTGAGGTATTCGATGACCTCAAACGCTAGCCAAGGCTCGAGGCTGAACGCACTGGCGGCGCCAGGAATCCGACACGCAGCGAATCATGGCAGACTGACACCAGGAAATAGACGGTTGATCTTGTCAGTCGTCGGAAAGCCGAAGTCGCTCTGTGAGTCGTCGCATTCCGAAAAACATAGCGGTAGTGCATCGCCACTGAGGGCGGGGGGTTAGCTCGCGGACAGTATTCGTGGGGTCAGACTTTTATGCACTACAACAGGACAGGATTATCGAGCTGATGGCGCGGTGGTTTCTCTTACGCGGCAGATTGCGCGCGTTGCAGCCATTGGAACGAGTGCAAGATGCCTGGCGCAGAGTTTTATCGAGTGGACAGGCATCAGACGGGAGAGCGTGCGGCAGTGGCCTCGTCGTGCAGCGCTCGCCAGTGCTCGTCGGGGGTTTGGCAAGCCTGTCGTGCCTGGGTGCTGCTTGGACGTGGGCGGCGCGTCGGCCTGCTCTTCCAGCGTGCGCCGTCAGCCCTGCGAAGCGTCTGAACGACTTGGGCAGTCGGCTGGCGAATGAGGCCATTCGAGGCCGCTGGAGACGCGCCCAGGGCGAAGGAAGCGTGGCGCGCCGTCGGTTTGCCGGATGGCAATCCGCGGACTCTGGGAGGCCAGCTAGCGGCGCGCACAGACGCGGCGCAGCAGATGGCTGGCTCGATGGCCATCGTGCAGGATGATTCGCATCATTGGCATGGGCCCATGGCTGCACTGCAGCGTTTTAGATGAAAGCATAACGGCGCAGTGGCACAACAGGCAGCCGACTCTTTCCGCGGAGCCCTGCCTTCGCCTGTCACCGCGAGCCTGTGCGAGCAAGCCTCAGCAGCGCGCGATAAAAGAGGCCAGGACGGCAGCTGCAGCTAGTGCAGCTAGCCGTGCCCGGCTCGTGCATGGCGACGGCGGCGATGTTCAGGTACATCTCCCGCACGCTTGCGTTGCCTTTTTGGAGATGAGGATGCGCACGACGCCAGGGAGCAGCGTCTCCAGGCGCGCCGGAAGCAGAGTTTGATGGTGCAGCGCGCACGCCAGAGCCCATTTCCGCCGCGCTGGCGCCCGTTTGGGCCTGGGCGGCACCGTGACCCGGCGCGGGCACACGAGGGGGAGGTCGTCCAAAGTACCAGTACAAGGTGCTCGCTCCATGCTGGGTGGTGTTCGTACGCCAGTGCAGGGGCCCCCCTTGGTGGATTGACGTTGCTTAGAGCGCGGCGACGAGCGACGGTGCCTTCTGTGCTGAGTGGGGTGCGTGTTAGCAAGAGAAATACAAGCCCGCGCTCGCCCATACAACCTCAATTCACTCTCCACAGTCCACCTTTTTTTCTCCTCCCGCCCCGCTGGCCTTGCTCGTCGTCCGCAGTCCCAACTGACGCTCTGACGCTCGCTGCCCTCGACATCGCACCTTGCGGCGCCGCCTCCCCTGAAACATTTTCCCCGCTAGGCCCAAGGAGACGCCCCGGTAGGCGATCACACGTATTGTGATTGGCCCACTTCCGGCTCCGCACCAGCTCCTCCATCACCTCTCACGGCGCCCTGCTTTACAACTGCGTGGTCGCGACATCATTCCTCACCCACGGAGCCGGCCCATTACTTGCCCCAATTATTGCTATCGCTCGCTCTCCGTCCACAACCCACCCTCGTCTGCTTGCACGCCTACGTTCTTTTTTCGTCTGAACTACTGCAAGACGGCCGCGCACTGCACGCTCTCGACACGCACGACCCACTCTCGACAGCCACCAGGAGCAAACACGCCGCACAGCAGCTTGAGCACTCGCCTGGTCTGAGCGGTCAAAGTTGCAGCGACCCAGCCGTTGGCATACTTCAACTCATCGGCGTGGTCCACGTCCTCGCCATGGATTTCTCGACGTTCGTCAACCCGGCTGACTTGACCTTCGACGGCTCTGCCCAGCAACCCTTCACCGCAGCCAACTCCACCAAGTTCGAGGCCTTCGACTTTTCTGCACCCGCCGAGGAAGAGCTGGTACATAAGCACAAGGACTCTGCCGTCGACTTAACTAAGCTTCACCAGTTCCGACAAGAGCAAGACTATCCATCCACAAGAGCGAAGCGGGTGAAGATTGAGCCAACCGTTTTCGACGCATTCCTCGACAACTACTCGTCGGAATCTAACACACCATCCCCTGCTGCTGATTTCGACTTCGTTTACAGCACCGCCAACTCACCTGGAGACTTCATAAGAGAGGAGAGCCGCACTAGCTCGCCTGAGCTTTCCAACGACATGTCGACGTACACACCTGGAACCGCACCTTCTGCTTACGGGTACCAATCCCCAGAAGCAATCCACATCCCCCAGGCAGAGGATAGCCTCTTGCTCAAGGTCTCCATGGATAGGACCAAGACACGTGCCGAGACCCAAACCAAGGTCACCATGATCCTGGACCCGCTACCAGAAACATACGAGTGGGCCCGCTTCGCTCGCCAGACAATCTCAAAGCCAAAGCAATTGGCCACTGCAGACGAGATCCGAGAGAACCAGAAAAAGGGTGGAGCTGTCTCCATCGATTTCACTCTTGTCTGTGCTGTTGCAGTGGAGGAACAGAAGGACTTGGAACTTGCTTTGGCACGTGCTCGAGGTGAGGGTTCCTTTCCTACCAAGGTTCCCCGTGTCGATGTCTCCGAATTGGAAAAAGATGATCCAGCACACCCACAGAACGGTGGTGCAGTAATCATTTGCAACGGCTGCCAAGAACGCGAGAGGAAGCGATTTGGCCGCAAGAAGAAGCGCAACGAAGAAGAGGAAGAAGAGTGGAGCACTTATGATGACAAGCGCATCATCATCGTGAACGAGAAGGAGTTCAAGCGATTGGCAGACGCTGATGCAGCAGATAGTAAGTGGGGCTCAGGCGCAAAGAAGGTCGAGTTCTCCATGCGCATTGCATGCTACTGCAGGCACCAAGAGTCCAAGACACCAGTCGGTTACAGGGTCATCTTCACGATTAGGGGTGCTAACGGAGAGCTCCTTACCCAAAGCCTGTCTGAGATTCTCCAAGTGACAGACGATCACAAGAACAAAGAAACTCCCCAGGCTGAACTCCTATCGCCTTCGCTGAGCTTGCCAAGCTCTATGCCCACACAAAATCAGCAATTCCAGCAATACCCGCTATACTCACAATACCCCATGTCGACGCAGTTTAACTTCACTGCACCGGCACCTACACCATACGGATACAACCACCCTCCCACCGTCTTCGGCATCGAATCACAACCTCCCACACCTATGTATTCACGTCCGCCTTCGCCTGGCATACACTCACAGCCAACCACCCCAACCATGAAGGCGTTCAACTTCGGGAACTACCCTCATTTTAGCCACGCTGTTGCACCTCAGCAGCTCACTCAGACCCTGAACAGAGTGGTAAACCCTCAGCAGACTCTCCAGACGCTTCGTCATCCCGTCACGGCCCAGCAGTCGCACCCTCTTCCCAACTATGCTGTTACTCCTCAACAAGCATCCCAGCCATTAAATTTCAACATCCCTCCTCAACAGCCTCCTCAGATCAATACCCAATTCTCGCCACAAGAAACAGGGTTTTACGAATTCGGCAACTGGCAAACATAGTATTTTTCGGCGCTGCGTTCTGACAATTGAGACATGGAGTTAAACTGGCGTTCTTGGATGGTCGATTGGGTTTGGTATTGGATGAGTGCGTAACGAATGATGGGCTTGCATAACGGGCACTGCAGCTCACGGGTTTTCACGCACAGCACAAGGCGCGTTTTATTTGGATTTCGCCGCATGTTTACGACCTGAGTCCACGTGGACAAGTCTGGATACGACTTACTATCCAGATGAATATGCTTTTAATTACTAGATCAACGTTATTGTTGCTTTCATTAGTGTTCTCACAGTCCTCTATTGAGGCCGTATAGACTACGAAACTATCAAAGAGATACCACATTTCAGCCATCTTTTTATTGTGCATACGTCGGGTTCATGGGACCTTGGATGGCATGATTAACACGAGGGGAACGCTGTAGCACCTACTTCCGCTTTCTGATGGCCTTACAACCCCGCATCAGCCAGCCCGTCTCCTCATCACAACGTACTTATCTTGTCATTGTTGTTGCTCCTCATTTCCACACATATAAGGACTAGCGCATGCATGCAGTCAGCTCCAAGTCTCTAGTGTGAGCCGTCTTGCGCCTTCACCTCCTCACCCATAAATTCCCAAGAACCTTGCCATCTTCACCGACCGCGCATGGACTTGACATGGTGCACGTCCGGCACCACAAAAAGCCCTGTACTTCGCCCAAACATCGGACTTGCATTGATCGGTAGGAAGCCGTCTGCCGCAGCCTCGAGAACAAGGAGCTCGTAGCTATCCTGGCACACTGCAGTCCAGACTCTCCTAATTTGATTGGTCCCCACCGCCCCACAGCGCTTGAGACGGTGGATCGATGAAGCAAAGATTGCCAAGGCCACAACAATGGGCAAGTTTCATGGAGCCTGAGGCCCTTGTGCCGCTCATTATTCGGTTGGCTTGCATAACTGGCCTTACTTTCGACCGTTTTGGCGGCTCACGGCACACGTTTCAACATCATCATGGGAATGCGGTAACCCCCACGCATGAGAGTCAGGTTGTCTAGACGTTTGTAGTTCGTATCGAGACACCAAGGTTTGTTTGGTACCGAGCCTTGCAAATGGACCAAGTTCCTGTAAATGTGGAGAACATGGTAAGAGCAACATGTCTATTACCGCAAGAGAGACATCTCCGGCCACCCAGCTTTCTGAGGCAATTCAACAAGATTAGCGATGTTTTCATGAATCATTGCCATTATTTCGTAATCGCTCCATGAGCGGCTGCAAGCATCTACAACGAATCGAACTGACCATCTCTACGCTGTTATATGCCCATTAAGACCGGCATCTAGGGCGTCTGCAGCGGCCCGGTACCGCGAGCCGCAAAACAGTATTACTGCACTTTAGGGCATATGCACAAGCATAGATGCACCGCTTCAATGCTCTACACCAATAGACATCCTGTCTAATTGTCAAGGTTGCCTCTTGCAGTCAACAGGAGACAACCGCATGTTACCCTGCCTGGAGGTAGGCTGTCTCTACGATCCTGCCGCGCCAGCCTTCCTGTACTCTTCAAACGAATGGACATGGCCAACAGATGTGTCTTCCTTGCTTCGAAGCTCTTCGTCCCATCTCTCTTCCTCCTGTGTCAGCATGGCTTGAAATGCGCTGGACTGGCCTCGATGGAAGTACAATGGAGCGACTTTAAGCAGGGCAACGTCTTGCGTGACTAGAATGTGCTTGACACTCGAACCTAGGCCTCATCAGTAACATATTCTGGTGAGTAGAGGGGATGATCTTACCAGGCGTCTCGTACTTGGCTTGCAAGAGCAGCTGATCCACAACATGTCGCAATCCACGGGCGCCTGTGCCCATTTTGCTTGCTTTTCGTGCAATCTCCCTCAGTGCGCCACTTGTGAAACGCAGTTCAATATTTCGCAGGAAGAATTTGTGCTGCTCTTGCGAGAGGAGACTGTTCTTCGGCTCTGTCAGGACACGAACCAGCGCCTCCTCATCCAAAGCAGACACAGCGCAGACGGTAGGAATACGGCCGATCAACTCGGGAATCATGCCGTACTTTTGAAGATCAGCTGGCTGTACATGGTCAAGAACGTTAACTTTGTCTTCAGGCTTCTTCTGCCGAACACCACCAAATGGATTTGGTTTCTCGGGTGGAATGAAGAATGGGGCGTCTTTCTTGAATCGAGCTGCCTCCTCGCCTCTCAACATCACTCCATCAGCAGCTGCCTCCGCACTCGATGAGCGAATCGAGGCACCGAACCCTATGCCGCCCATGGACTTACGATCCAAGATGGTCTTGTGAAGATTGGCAAATGCACCGGTGCAGATGAAGAGGATGTTGTCAGTTCGGATGTTGAATACTTCGTCCTTGCCTCCACCAGGAGCTCCGCCTGAGAGTGGGCTTCGTGGGCTGTCCAGCGGATTCCCAGACGGGTAGCCGCTTGTGCTGCTCGGACCTTTTCCAGCGCTCTTTTCTGGTTTGGCCCGCACTTGGACTGTTGTGCCCTCAATGATCTTGAGCAGTGCCTGCTGTACGCCTTCACCGCCGACATCCTTTCCGTACGACATCTTGGCCGATGCAATCTTGTCAATCTCATCCAGCACGATGATGCCATGCTCGGTAGCTTCAATGTCATGACCTGCAGCAGAGAAGAGGCGAGACACACACTGTTCCACATCGTCTCCAATGTAGCCAGCCTGTGTGAAGGTCGTGCAGTCTGACATGGAGATTGGAATGCCTAATGTCTTTGCCAGAGTCTTGCACATCAGTGTCTTGCCTACGCCTGTGGGTCCTAGTATGAGTACATTCGACTTGTCTATCTGCAATGGTTCGGCACTCGGTTCGGGCATTGGTTCAGCTTCCGGTGGCGCTGACGCGTGCGGCGTAAAGGAAGGATCGCTATACGATGACGGTGGTTCTGCAGGGTTGAAGACATGCACAGTTGCCTGCTGACCTGGAAACTCGTCTGTTGTACTCAGTCACAATTCATCGGCGGCAGCAGCAGCACCTTGTGGTGGCAAGACAACGAGATTTGGGACTACCTTCTACAGGATGCCTGAACGCCGACGCTCGCCGTTGCGCCTGCGCTTCCAGCTTAGCCTGCTCATCCCTCTGTCGACGAAGCTCTTGTATACGCAGGTGGTGTTCGTGAATGGCGACGCTCAGCACCACCTTGGCGCGTTCTTGGTCGACAACGAACTGATCCAGGTGCTGTCTCAGCGCCTTGGGCGTGACATGACTGCCCCCCACGTTCGACGTGCCTCCCAGCGGGCCACGTGTTGGCTGGTCAGTCTCGTAGAAATTGGAGAAGCCCTGGCCGCTGAAGTCGGAGCGGTGGTATGCAGACTGGGTGGGACCTCGGGTATGGAATGTGCGGCGGCCGATGGTGCACAGGGCGAGGTAGGAGGCGCGGGCTTGGGGCGAGACGACGACGGGGAGCTTTCGCACAATCATGTTGGGGACACGGTCGCGGAGCATGTCGCATCACAAGAGCAGAGGCTCAACAGTCACGGGCACGCGATAGTGCCCAGGCGGGCGTGGTCGTAGGAGCAGCGACAGCTCTCCGCATTGGGCCGAAGGCTGCGGGGCAAGCGCTGGAGAAACGCCGCCATCCCCAGACATGTCGGTCCGTGTGAGCCAGCTAGGACGCCAGAACACAGTCCATAGCAGCCTCACAGCACAAAAACCAGTCGGCCAGCGTCAGGTTGCGCTTGCAGCAGCCGCAGAAAAGATGCTCCCAACGAATTGCTGCGTGAATCCTTCCGACCCCTGCTATACGCGCTGTTGAGGCGCGCTATGGGCAGCCCAGTCCAGAAGGGTGCCAGAGCTATGACGTTGATCGCTGGGTGCGAGCTGCGTTGAGGGCTGCAGCCAGGCACTTGGACGAGGACCCCGCAAATGTCCACTTGCTTGCCGTCTGTCTGATTTCGAGCTCGTGCCTGTTTGCGATTAGAAAACCGCGCACCTGCCTCCATTCCTCTGCATCCACAGCTGTCAATAGCAATCTGCCCACTGCAGACCGTTCTCCACAGCACCACCATGGAGCTTGTCAACGCATCCGCGAACTCGGTCAACGATGCCCCCGCAAAGGGAGCCAACGACGGCACTGGTTTGTTAACCTGCTGATCACGACACGAGCAATTGACTGACCAGCACTCGCAGGCATTGTCCAGCTCGATCCTTATCTGGAGCCGTTTGCGGACGCGCTGAAGAGCCGTTACGCCAAAGCTCAGCAGTGGATCAAGACCATCAACGACACGGAAGGTGGACTGGAGAGGTTCTCAAGGGTACGCATGACCGATTGCCTTGACCAGCAGCATCGCTAACCATTACCTAGGGCTACGAGCGCTTTGGCTTCCAGGTCCAGCCGAATGGCGACGTTGTGTACCGCGAGTGGGCGCCGAACGCCCTTCGAGCATACCTCATTGGCGACTTCAACGACTGGAACCGCGATGCGACGCCTATGACCAAGAACAACTTCGGTGTCTTCGAAGTGACAGTACCTGGCAAGAACGGCCAGCCCTCGATTCCCCACGACTCCAAGATCAAGGTGTGTTTGCTCGAGGAATGACGTATAATAGTAGGACACAAAGCTGACAATGGGTTAGATCTCTCTAGTCGTCCCCAACGACCACGCGCGTCAGGAGCGTATCCCTGCTTGGATTACCCGAGTAACCCAAGAGCTCAGCGTTTCCCCCGTGTACGATGCGCGCTTCTGGAACCCTCCCCAGAAGTACCAGTTCAAGAACAAGCGACCAGCGAAGCCCAAGAGCGCTCGTATCTATGAAGCCCACGTTGGTATCTCGTCGCCTGAGCGCAAGGTAGCTACCTACAAAGAGTTCACACAGAACATCCTCCCCAGGATCAAGCATCTGGGATACAACACCATCCAGCTCATGGCTGTTATGGAACACGCATACTACGCCAGTTTCGGCTACCAGATCAACAGCTTCTTTGCTGCGAGCAGTCGCTATGGCCTCCCAGACGATCTGAAGGAGCTGATTGATACCGCCCACGGTATGGGTATCACTGTTCTGCTTGATGTGGTTCACAGTCACGCGTCGAAGAACGTTCTTGATGGACTGAACATGTTCGATGGCAGTGATCACCAGTACTTCCACGAGGGTGCTAAAGGACGACACGATTTGTGGGACAGCAGGCTGTTCAACTATGGTCACCATGAGGTTCTGCGATTCCTGCTCAGTAACTTGCGATTCTGGATGGAGGAGTACCAGTTCGATGGCTTCCGTTTCGACGGTGTCACGAGCATGATCTACACCCACCACGGTATCGGCACAGGTTTCTCTGGCGGCTACCACGAGTACTTCGGTCCTGGTGTTGACGAGGAGGGCGTTGTGTACCTTATGGTAGCCAACGAGCTCCTGCATCAGCTGTACCCTGACTCGATCACTATCGCAGAAGACGTGTCTGGTATGCCTGGCCTCTGCGTTTCGCTGTCTCTAGGCGGAATAGGATTCGACTACAGACTCGCGATGGCTGTGCCAGATCTGTACATCAAGTGGTTGAAGGAGAAGCAGGACATCGACTGGGACATGGGCAACCTCGTCTTCACACTGACGAACAGACGACACGGCGAGAAGACAATTGCTTACGCAGAGTCGCACGATCAAGCGTACGTTACCATACTTGACAATATCGCAACTTACTAACAGACCACAGGCTCGTTGGAGACAAGACGCTACTCTTCTGGCTGTGCGACGCAGAGATGTACACCAACATGTCTGTCTTGTCAGACTTGACGCCTGTTATTGACAGAGGTCTGTCCTTGCACAAGATGATTAGGCTAATCACTCACGGCCTCGGCGGCGAAGGCTACCTGAACTTCGAGGGTAACGAGTTCGGCCACCCAGAGTGGCTGGACTTCCCCCGTGAAGGCAACGGCAACAGCTTCGACTACGCCCGAAGGCAGTTCAACCTGGTCGACGATGACTTGCTCCGTTACAGGTTCTTGAACGAGTTCGATAGCAAGATGCAGTGGACAGAGGAGAAGTATGGCTGGCTGCACGCGCCGCAGGCGTACGTCAGCTTGAAGCACGAGGGTGACAAGGTCATCGTCTTCGAGCGTGCTGGCCTCCTGTGGATCTTCAACTTCCACCCTTCCAACAGCTTCACTGACTACCGCGTTGGCGTTGAGCAGGAGGGCACCTACAGAATCGTGCTCAGCAGTGACAGCAAGGCCTTCGGTGGCCATGGCAACGTCGCTGAGGACACGAGGTTCTTCACCACACCGTTTGCCTGGAACGAAAGGAAGAACTTCCTGCAGGTGTACATCCCATCGAGGAGCGCGATCGTAAGTTACACCTCCCTGAGTGTTTTGATGGTGGCTAACATACTGCAGGTACTTGCGTTGGAGAGCACACTATAGTGGGGTTTGAAGAAGTAGGAACTTAAAAGGGGACCAGTCATCATCTAACATCGTCGTCTGCACTTAAGCATCATATAAAGATACCACCGAGAAAACCATATTGTGTAATGTAGAGCACTAAGTCGATACTGAGTGAGTGCTTGAAGCTGTTAATGCATCGGAGCGAATCGGAAAGGTTGATGCTCCACGTGACGAGTGTTGGTGATGGCTTCTAAGTGCATTGCGGCTTCCCAAAGCTCAAGACAGGCACAATGATGAACATAATGAAGTCTGGGGCCTGAAGAACGTCATCCGTAGTGTGGGCAAAGCTGTGGAGAGCTGATGGTGATTTCGCACTGGTGTGGAGCCCCAAAGCGGTAAGCGTGGTGGCCCGCGCACCGCCTCCGGGCAGAGCTTCAAGTTCTTCTCCCTCCTCTCAAGAAGACACCCGTCTCCTCCACCCACCACAACCGTCTCATACATCTCACACAATGTTGAGGAGGTGAGTCTCGACCCCACTGAAGCCAATTGATGATGGCAGGCCCGCTGATTCGATGAAATGCAGCCAGTTCCAGCGGTCCTTCCGCTCCCTCAAGCCTTCCCAGGCTGCGCGCGCCTTCGCTCCCGTCTCCCAGCACGCGGTCCGCTTCGCTTCCACCGATGCCGCCCGTGATGGAAAGATTCATCAAGTCATCGGAGCTGTAGTCGACGGTTCGTTGTCCTGCCGCAAAAAGTTTTCCGGTCCCGGCGACGATGGAGCTGCCGCACGGTCGGCGAGCCATTGAAGGGCATCGGCATCAGCAAAACGGACACTGACATCTCTCGCAGTCAAGTTCGATACCGAGCAGCTGCCCTCCATTCTTAACGCCTTGACAACCGACAATGGCGGCAACAAGCTCGTCCTCGAGGTCGCGGTAAGGACGCCAAGCATACGACCCTCGGGAACATCATCACTAACGGATCGCAGCAACATTTGGGTGAGAACATCGTCCGTTGCATTGCCATGGACGGTAAGTCTCCGCCACTATCTTTGAATCTGTTGGATGGTACTGATGGAATACTGCAGGTACCGAGGGTCTCGTCCGTGGCGCTAAGGCCACCGACACTGGTGCTCCCATCAAGATCCCCGTCGGTCACGGCACTCTTGGTCGCATCATGAACGTCACTGGTGACCCCATTGACGAGCGTGGTCCCATCAAGGCCACCAAGTACGCTCCCATTCACGCCGACCCCCCGGAGTTCACCGAGCAGTCCACCTCCGCTGAGGTTCTGATTACCGGTATCAAGGTCGTCGACCTCCTCGCCCCCTACGCTCGTGGTGGTAAGATCGGTCTCTTCGGAGGTGCCGGTGTCGGAAAGACTGTCTTCATTCAGGAGCTGATTGTAAGATTCCGAGGCATACAGCGACAGCACAAGCTAACTGCGACGCAGAACAACATCGCCAAGGCCCACGGTGGTTTCTCCGTTTTCACTGGTGTCGGTGAGCGTACCCGTGAGGGTAACGATCTGTACCACGAGATGCAGGAGACTTCCGTCATTCAGCTTGACGGCGAGTCCAAGGTCGCTCTTGTCTTCGGTCAGATGAACGAGCCCCCGGGTGCCCGTGCCCGTGTCGCTCTTACTGGTTTGGTGAGTACTACCGACTCCAATGCACTTTGCAACTTTTCTACATCACCCACCACAAAGTTGTAGCCATCATTGAATATTTTGCTAATTCTCTCGGTCAACAGACTGTCGCTGAGTACTTCCGTGACGAGGAGGGTCAGGACGTGTTGCTTTTCATTGACAACATTTTCCGTTTCACCCAGGCCGGTTCTGAGGTGTCCGCTCTTCTCGGTCGTATCCCCTCTGCTGTCGGTTACCAGCCCACCCTCGCCGTCGACATGGGTATCATGCAGGAGCGTATTACCACCACCTCCAAGGGTTCCATTACCTCCGTCCAGGCCGTCTACGTCCCTGCTGACGATTTGACTGACCCTGCCCCCGCCACCACCTTCGCCCATTTGGACGCCACCACTGTCTTGTCCCGTGGTATCTCCGAGTTGGGTATCTACCCCGCTGTCGACCCTCTCGACTCCAAGTCCCGTATTCTCGACCCCCGTATCATCGGTGACGAGCACTACGAGACCGCCACCAAGGTCCAGCAGATCCTCCAGGAGTACAAGTCGCTCCAGGATATCATTGCCATTCTTGGTATGGACGAGTTGTCGGAAGCTGATAAGCTTACCGTCGAGCGTGCCCGTAAGATCCAGCGTTTCCTGTCGCAGCCCTTCGCTGTCGCCCAGGTCTTCACTGGTATCGAGGGTGCTCTTGTCGACCTCAAGGACACCATCCGCTCGTTCAAGGGCATCTTGAACGGTGAGGGTGATGACCTCCCCGAGGGTGCCTTCTACATGGTTGGTAACCTTGAGGCTGCACGCGCCAAGGGTGAGAAGATTCTTGCTGAGCTCGAGAAGTCATAAGCGAGCGGTGTGGTGGGCGAGACATGAGAGTCGGCCACTGTGTCGAGGGCAGTCGCTGGTAGTCTCACTTGTACAAAACATATACCTCCAGATGTGGGATTATGAGCGGGTGCTTGGAGCATCGTGGCTTCTGTAATCTATCTTGCATGCAAAGAAACCATTTCCTAGTTCTTCAAAAGTGTTCCATCCGCCCATGCGATCTCGTGTCTACCATTTAGCCCCTCGTACCTGGAAAGTAGGGATGTTATACTGACATTAGTATGCGCAGTGACATTATGCGTTTGGGCATTCATAAGTTCCCAATTCGACTTCCATGTTGCATAGATATTACTTGCAGTAGCTACCAGTTTCTAATTTCACCGGAGTAATTCAAAGCAGGTTTGAGTCGGCAGAGAAAGGTGGTAAAATACACACCGACTACATAAGGATGTACCACTGCGTGAGACCTGCTGAAGACATCCGCCCTTCGAAGCAGGAAGGACATAAGATTGGCAGGTTTCATATCGTCAAGACATATCGTTCGCGTTTTAGACTTTCGGGCAAATACATAGCCCGCAGGCTCACCCTTTTCAGTGAAGCAAAGCGCGCGGAGTAGTCGTCCAGGATGGAGGTAAGCGATATATTTAGATTTGATTTGAGTACAGAGATTCCTATGTATTACTTCAGACGGACTTCTCAACCCATAGCCAAAGCAACGGTAGCTTTCAATTTGCTTTTGATACTGTTGGGGGCAGGCGTCGGACATGCGTGGTCAAGGAATTGTTATCAGAAATAAGTAGTTGGTGTTATCATTTTGCAACTCCCATAGTGGTACGACATATCTGTTTTGATTTCGAATTAGAGGCCTTGAGTATTCGGTAGAAGAGTCTGAGACTGGAAGTGGTTGAAAGAGTTGGTACGTCCACAGCATACACGAAGCTGGAGGTTGATGGATGCCCAGAGAACGAGAGGCACCATGCGCCGCATTTGGTCAATTCTTTCATGTAGAAATGTAAGGATGGAGACGAAGAGGATTCTCGTATTGTAGAGTACCTGCAACATGCAAGTTGAACCCAGTTCCTTGTGAACGAGGTCATGGATCGGCAGTGCATCCTCAGACATCCACATATTTGCTGGGCGTAGAAACCCCAGGCATGTTTAGCTCCCAAAAGGATCTCGATTTTAACGGTCTGTTGTGGCAGAAGACGAGGAAGACTGGAGGCATCATAGCATGTATTTATGTCCTTTGCCGGCACGACCATAGCGGCGAAAAACAGACATTTCAAATTGACATGATCGGTATAAATCTCTCGATGATCTCGATTCAATTCTCTGACGGGAAACACAAAGGCATGCATTGCTTGCCACCACGTTTTTTTCTGGGGTAGATGGATGAGTGTGGACGAAATCAGCCAGGAAAATAACCATACACTGCACTGTTGAATCAGTGCCATGGCAAGAGGAAAAGACTCAGACTTCTATAGAAACGCATACTTTGATTTTTGTGGTGTGAATAACAACACCATGTAGGGTCTGTGAAGTTTTTTTCGACGGTTCGGGAAGCTGTAGATGGCGAAGTTTTGTCTTTGGTCGTTGCTTTACGAAATGGTGAAGGGCGCAAATATGGATATATCATCGTTATTTTGAGAAACCAGACTTTGAAAATTTGGTCGCTGTCAATCGTATGGCCAGCATTATGCATGGGAAAAGAGCACGAAGCAGAACATGCAACACAGGGTTGCTTGTTTCGGGAGGCAGGTACACCATGCGAGCATAATGGTTCTCTATTGGGGTCATGCAGAAACGGAGATGAGGAAAGGAACGACGAGAGCGTTGACGAGATGCATATTTATACTCTTCTTCTCTTCCTCGTTCCACGGTTGTCGCGCTCTCCTGTTTGCTTACCGTTTGATTCCAGTCTCGTTACGCTTGGCCACCTTAACGCTTCCACGTCTCTCGTGTTCCTCTCCTCGCGGAATCCATTAGAACGTAGGCTATCTTCCTCCATAAGCTATCTCTTCGACTCCATGCGTCTCTCACTGTCATCCTTAGTATAAGTTTATGCGAGGCCTAAGATTCAGAATCCTCGAGCGACGGGGATTGTATTGAACTCTTCGTAAGAGGTACATTGCATACCAGAGCCACTGATAGTACTCTCGCGAACGCTGGCTATGTGGTGACCTCGCATACGTTCGCATACGTTTCCCAAGCGGTTCGAATTCCTTATGCCTGTAATCTGGTGCCGGTGATAGCACTTGGCTGGTCTACATTGTCCATGGTGAGATCAAGTTCCTCGGATCCAATGTATTCTCTTTCAGTGCTCTTTGCGTCCGTGGAATCGTGTTCTAATCGTAGTATCGTATTCAAGGCCTCTGAGTCGTTTAGCATCGCCCATGTTCAAAGACTCTTAATCGCAGCAAATCCTATCTATCTGTTATCCAGTTAATAGAAATGGACACCTTGTTGCAGAAGTAGGCATTCGAAATAGGTTGTTGCTTGTGCATCTATGTTGAAGCCAAAGAAAGGGTATCATTCGCTGTACTAGACTATCGCTCCCTAGCTGCACCGCGTCGTCTCACACCGGTAGCCATCGAGACAAAAAAGTCTCGAGCTAGTCAGGTATGTCCTTAACACTCATCCTAGCTGCGCGACACAGCGTCGCTTGATGCTTCCTCCATCACCAGACTCTACAGCCGCCCAAGCCAAGCGCGTACCTCGACCATTATTCAATTTCTCCTGCAGTACCCCTTCACTGCTTCACCACCGGCGCAGGCTCACTCTGCCACGCAAGCGCCCACCTCCTCTTGAAAACATCTATTGTCTCCTGTGTCGAGCGGCCCTTCTCTTTTTCTTCGCGGTTGATACGTGTGGCGGCGGCGGCAAGACCGATCGAGATAGCGAAGATGGGATCGAGAGCTCTACGAGTAGATATTAGCACAGGAACATAGCGTTGGTGAGGCGGAGAGCGACTGACTTTGATATGATGTGCATGGTTGCTGCGTCAAGCTTTGGAAGCTTGTATGTCTGTCCTTCTCTGGTGGATTGGCTGTTGTTCTGACGACTGCTGTCAAATAGACAGGTTCACGGTGCAAAGTCTTTAATTGTGTGACGCGAGTAGTGAGAGTATGTGTTCATTCAGTATTGGTGCTATATGTCGAGTATCGATAAACTTCCCCAAGCTCCAGCGATCTGCGGCCCGCATCCCGTTTGGGCCACGGCCTGTGCGACGCGTCTGGTAGGCGCGGCAGCGAGCACGCCCCACGATTGCATGTGAATGTAGGAACGCTGATATGAATATTAGACTGCCTATTGTAGGGCGATAAGCTCCTGCACCCTCGTACTGCAATTTACGGGGGTCAGGCACAGTGTGGTGCTCCTGTCCGTTAGCGGAGAGGTACCTGGTCATGTGGACAATGATCGGATGTCGTCATCGTCTCAGAGGCCGGCTGCGTCCGCAAGTCACGGATGGCTATCAGCGGTGCACATAGCTTCACGAGATAGATATAAGGTGTCACACTGTGCAAGACAAGATGTTCAAAGAAGCTCTGGTGCAATCTGGCTTGGAGTAATGATCAAATTACAAAGTGGCAGCGCAGGGGATAAGCTAAACCAACCGGCCAGCCTGACCTCGGTCTTGCAGCTATGATCACGCAAAGGCGCCATCAGGCTGCATTATAACCAGTCATCGCTGCTGCGGTGCACGGGAGACAACCCCTCTTCATCAGACCCGGCTGTGGTTGTCTTGCGCTGAGTCCTCAGGAAGTAGCTACTGCACCGCGAACTGCCGTGATATCCATCAGTCGTCCTAGCCATGTATCGTGTTATAGCGAATAATGAGAAAAGCCCGTGAATCCGAAACGCCCGTGAGTACACCGTGCCGAATGATATCGAAGGAATAAAAGGGGAGAAAGCTCCTTAGATCGCCTCACCGAACGTGTTCTCGCCGGAGTAGCTGCTGCATGTTAGCCCATGTCTTCCGAAGTTGAAGGGTTTTGGGGAACGTACGTGATGTAGAGGAAGCCGTCTTCGTCCTTGTGCTCCTCGTATATCGAGCTCATGAGCGCGGCTGTGGGTGGCAGAACCTCATCGACGAAGATGAAGATGGCCTTCTCGGGCGACAGCTTGATGCGCTTGCGGATAACGTAGACGAACTGGCCGACGGTGAGGTCGGCGGGGACCAGGTACTTCTTCTTGTCGATGGTCGCGATGTCCGACTTCTCGACCTTCTCGCAAATAACCTGCTGCTGTTAGCTACTCGTCCTTGCGCAGAGAAGGCTGCAGGCAGACGTACGGGAATGCGGTCGTTGTACTTCTGGCGAATGCGCTCGGCCTCGGCCTTGCGCTTCTCGAATGGGTGCTCGTCCTTGAACTTGGAACGCATGCTGGCGGCGTTGAGTCTCTTGGGTGAGGTTCTGGGTGGCAAGGCTGGTAGCGGATAGTTGCAGAAAGTGGTGTAAATGGTGTGGCGTGGTAGAGGTTATGTAGGAGGGAGAGTGCAGCGGCGGTGTAGGCAACAGGAGGGCGGGGCGCATGCCTGTCACCAGGGTACGCTTAGGCAATCCGCGACCAACGTTCCAGGGAAGGTCACCGTACCAGCCACTTCACTTAAACGGCAAGCGCATTCTGGCGCAGACACTTCAAATGCTCTTCAATGTACTTGCTTGTGTTCAAAGTACCGCCCTTCGCTGTTGCGTTCGTGAAAGTGACTCTTCAGTGCAGGGCGCTGACCGCCTCCGCCTCACGCCTCACAAGTCACTTGCTCAGCTTCCCATGACCCAGCCTAGTCTTGAGTCATCTGCACTTGGGTACTCAGAGTCCTGAGACAGTACTCCGGTACTTGGTCTTGCCCCCAGACCTATGGAAGACAGCCATGCCAAGTATGGTATCGAGGGACATGGACTTGTATTCATAATAGACGCCCAAACGATGCGACGCGCGCAGCTAGCGTGCAACCAAAGCACTATCACCAATCACAAGACGTGGAAACACGTTATGGTATCTTCTGCAGGTACCTGACCTGATCATGTCCATGTCGTCAGCACCTCTGGCGGAGGAACACCCCTTGCGAAGTATCCTGCTAAGCAACCTTGCTATAAACCAACTTAGTGTTTGAAGCTGTGATCTACATGTTCGAAAACATGATGCATAGCGTATACCTTCAAGTTGACAACCGTGAAGGAGAACGGCTTATGTAACTAGTCTGTCGGCGCGCCTCGGTCCCTGCATGGTGTTTCCACCATGGTGTGATGCTCGACATTCTCCAAGACGATACTATTTTCGCAGCACGCCCAATATAAACCGCTTGGAGTCGCCCACCTTCCTTTCTTCTCGTATGGTTGTATTATAGCCTTGT
The DNA here is from genome assembly GCA_004835665.1 of Phoma sp. XZ068. Classification (NCBI taxonomy): domain Eukaryota; kingdom Fungi; phylum Ascomycota; class Dothideomycetes; order Pleosporales; family Didymellaceae; genus Phoma; species Phoma sp. XZ068. Next base: position 1,657,756 of record RBKR01000001.1, read on the forward strand.
AATTCCTACACACGCCAGCATTCGCCCGCAATGCTTCCTAGACCTTCACTCCGCGTCGCCCGGGCCCTTGAGCTTTCCCCCAGCTATGCTCCACGCCAATCGTTGCGCGCAAATTGCCTGAAGGGCAGGCAGACACAGATCCAGCGGAGATCTATGGGCGAGTTCCCTCGCAACTACAAGATCAAGCCAGATCCATTGGAAGAATGGCGAAACCCCCCGCCGAGCAAGTGGCCGAACAGGATTCGGCTGCTCATGCTGCCCTTCGTGGGCGCTATCATATACTCTATGGTACGTTCATGTAGTGTGTAATACCAATGGCGCCCAATTGACACTCTACAGTGGACAGACTCGGACTCGCTGAAGACAGAAACGCCCTCGATCGCCCAGAAAGATGCCCTTCTCAAGCGCGAAAACGGCGTATCCGAACAATCCCCCATGCGCCTACGAATGGAGCAGTTCATAAAGCAGCACCAGAAGCAGATTGTCTCTGAGCTGGAGAAGGTCGACGGCACAATGTTCAAAATCGACTCATGGCAACGACCAGAAGGTGGCGGAGGTATTACCTGCGTGCTGCAGGACGGCAAGGTCTTTGAGAAGGCCGGCGTAAACACCTCTGTCGTCTATGGCCGCCTCCCCCGCGCCGCCATCCAGAAGATGCGCGTAAACCACAAAGCGCTGGACCCGGACGTTGACTCGCTCGAGTTCTTCGCTGCAGGCCTCTCCCTGGTCTTGCACCCACACAACCCCAACGCTCCGACCGTTCATCTGAACTACCGCTACTTCGAGACTGCCGACGAGTTCGGCAACACCAACGCCTGGTGGTACGGCGGCGGTTGCGATCTCACACCCTCGTACCTCTACGACGAAGACGCGATTCACTTCCACAGCGAGATCAGGCAGGCGTGCGACAAGCACGACAAGGCATACTACCCGCGCTTCAAGAAGTGGTGCGACGAGTACTTCAACAACAAGCACCGCGGCGAGACACGCGGTGTAGGCGGTATCTTCTTCGACGATCTCGATGAGACGGAGAAGGACCAGGAGCAGCTATTCAGCTTCGTGCAAGACTGCTTGTCCGCATTCTTGCCATCGTATCTGCCCATCATCAACAGGAGGAAGGACATGCCGTTCACCGAGGCACAGAAGCACTGGCAGCAGATCAGGAGGGGACGATATGTCGAGTTCAACCTGGTGCACGACCGCGGCACATCGTTCGGGCTAAACACACCGGGTGCGAGGGTGGAGAGCATTCTGATGAGCTTGCCGCTTACGTCGAGGTGGGAGTACATGCATGCACCTGCAAAGGGCAGCAGGGAAGAGCGTCTTGTAGATGTGCTCAAGAACCCCAAGGAGTGGGTATAGACGAGGCGTGTATACAGTGTAATGTACGACAATGTAAAAAGACATGGAGCAGATACAGATGATAGCATATAGCAGCGAGTCACACTTTTGCAAAAGGCAATGCCATATGCATGTGGAAAATTTAAAGTTTAAACACCACACCAGTTCAACCTCGGTGCTGCATATTTCTGATTCAATCTCGCTGACCTGCGGAGGAAGAAGTGTTCTTGCAGCTCGTAGAACCTCTGGTTTGAGCTAGGGTCCATGTCGTTCCTCTCGCAGAATAAGTGATAGCGCAAAATGTGGCAGCCATATGCACAGAGCATATTCTATCCAATCTCAAAGTAGACATCATTCTCAACTAGACGGCTGCCCGACAGATGTAGGGAGAGGAGTATGTTCATTTAAGTCTAACCCAGGCGCCGAAGACAAGCCAGCCCAAACAATCCCATTGGTAGGAAGGGAAGTAAAGCAAGCAGGAGACTAGACACAAACCGCAAGGCCTGCAATCTTGGAATCCCACTGGATGAAAAGTGAAAAGGAAGAGGCATTCCATGTTTGCATCAAGATTTTGGTATTGCTCGTCGTCACCACCATGACCCAATGTAGAGTTTGGTTGTAGGCGGCAGAAGCATATTCTTGAGCATGAGTCGGTAACAACCTCTCGAGTCGTAGACAAGCCGCGTCTGAGCGCTTCTACTGCCAAACTACATACGTTCGAGATGAAAGTCCTCTCAGCCTAGAGACACATTGTTGTACTTTGATGGGACACAGAGCTGCGAGACTTCTACTTCCTTCACTACTGACTTTTCAAACTATTAAATATGCGCTACAAAATCGTACTACCGTACTGTACGTCATACGCGGAGCTGCTGGCTCACGAAGCTCGTTTCCACGACGTCAAATGAAAAGGAAGGGGACCATGCAGCGAGGCTACCATACTCGAGCCTATTCTCCAATTCGACACTCACTGTCCAAATGTCAAAAAATAAGAGGACGACATGTTATGTCTAGGGATCGGAAGGCACCAAAGCATGCACCTGATGACATATCTGAAATCGAACTGTCTCTATCTTTGCTGATATCCATTCCACTCACCGTCTCAAAGTTCTGATCTCAAAAGAATGAAATTCTCCAATGTTACACCAGGAGCAAAAAATTGCCGAAAGTGCTCATGAGAATAATTTACTAGTGTCGAAGATTCATAAGTTTGTTTAGCCTTCGGCGTGGAATAGCGTAAACTTGAAAAGAAGGCTTGCTGTGATTATAGCGCTTCGTAATGAGACTGCCTTCCTATATGCCACTTCTGATACGCTAAGCAGAATTTGTATGACTGCATCCGTCGCTCTATTTGAGTCTTCCTGTCCTTCATTCATCGAATTTCAAAACAAAAAATGCAAGCATTAACGTTCATGTCTATCAGCCCTGAAAATTTGCAAACTTCGAGTGATAAGAATTACGACATGACGACCCCCCGGCACACTTTCTCTGAAGTCAAAATTTTGCAAGAATACATAAGTCCTCATGCGGCGTCGCCTCCTTGTTTAACTCCTGGAGCGCAAGAACATGACCCAAAACAAAAAGCAGTCTATGTACTTGTCATGCCGTCGTCGACGGTTGTTTTGCCATCTTTCAAAGAAAATCATTCTGGCACATATTGATGATCTGGTTGTATTCTTTCTCAAATATACGCTGGCAAGCTCTAATCAATGGTTGCGTCCCCGAAGTCACCTCGAAGCACAGAATGTGGGCGACATCAAGTCTCTCCAGATTGCCGACTACACCTCTTAAGGCTCTGTCGACCTTCCATCCTGTGGAGAAGCTGTATTCTTCGAGGTCTGGCAAGACCAGCACGCTGCTGCGATACTGAAGTACCGAGCTCTTGAAGGTGCATGGTAGCCTGCAGTACGTGTGGCAGTTGTGCAGGCTTCGCGATGCACCACACATCAACGGTAAGGCCTTCGACAAGGCGTACAGATCAGGTGAGGAGGCTCTAAAGCTGCATCTGGAAGGTCAAGTTCATGTGCACAGCGAGTACGTGTCTAAATTCTACGAAGGGGCCCCAGGTCCTGCTACCTTCCGGCTCGTCTTGCGAGTATAATGCAAATACAATAATCAATCACCTGAACGAAGCATTCTGTAGGTCTCTCGATGGGGTCTATCGAGCTCTTCTAACAGCTTCTCGCCCACGCAAGATGAACCATAGCAGTCCTCGTAGCAAGTCGCAGCCACATCCTCCCTTGACGTTATCACGTCAACATCGTTGCAGGCCGACTGTACATAGTATAAGGAGGTAGAATGCATGCGCATACGTCTAGGAAGGGGAGAATGCATGCGCATACGTCTAGGAAGGGGAGGTGTGCTGAGGATTTGAAATACTGGGTTAGAGCTCGTGAGCAAAGGGGCGACGTTTGTTGCTTAGCTCCATGATATCCTACAACCTTCAAAGCTTGCTTTGTAATTCCTTCATCGCCACCAAGCTTTACACTTGCTGCCTCTTCACCGATTGCAGATCGAGCTGCGACCGCATAATGATAGACCGCTACCACGATGTCTCACCGCGCACGGCACACAGATCTACATGCTCTCACCGGCCGCGGTCCAGCAATCGTAAGCTATTTAGGCCTGTCGGTACCTGGTGGCGATGTCTGTGATGCTCGGCCGCGGATCTTCCCAGTTCCTGCGCTGTGCAACCGTCAGACACGATGTGACCCACGATGAACAGTCGTTGCGCGATGACTGTAGTACTGAGATCGCTAGCCTCTTCTGCAGGCTGTCGAGTGTCAGCAACGCTTCAACCGCCTGGACCACGTGACCTCCAACAAAACCTCTGAGCGTCGTTCGTTTTTGGCAAGAGTTGGGTATGGATAACGTCTGGGGGTTGTCTGGAAATCCTTATTCTGTAGCGGACGTGGGCGGCTGTTGTGGCCATCGGACCTAATTGCATAAGTAAGACTGGGAACCAATAAGCACGGCTTGCTTTGAAGGTTAATGGTGCACAACACGGTCCCTCTAGCTTCGCTTTGCCCATGTCTTTCTGTTGTAGGCCATATAATAGTTGAAGTGGTACGAGTCTCGGGCGCTGGCCGCCTATGGTGTGACCTGACCCAACAGGTCCATGGCCGACTTATTCCGTCCAGCTTACGATTGATTGAATCCTCGAGAGCGTCGCCCGATTCAAGAATGTGTTAGCAGATTGTGGTCTGACATTGCTTACTCACCACAGCTTTGGCCCAATCCAGTCGAAGCTATTCGCGGTTTGTCAACTGCCACATACGGAAGCAGTTGGACATGTTTGAGAGAAGAGCGCATGTATTGGAGAGCTCATTATGCGTACACTGTGCTTTAGACACAAGATCGTAGTGGAGACCATAAAGCAAAAATTGCAAATGCCTCTAGAATTTCTGTACACGGAGGGACTAATATGACAGGGGCCAATCCAGCAGAGGCTCGTAACCCTTTCGATCTTGTTGTATATCTGACACAGACAGTACCAAATAGAAAGTTGACCCAAGGAAATGTGATATTGGTATTGGAATTGGTATTGTGCGTTCGAAGTGGTGTTTTTAACTGTTCGTTTACTCGTCGTTGAGCTTGACACCGGGAGGAAGGTTCTTCTCCGACTCCGACTGAACCAACATGCCCTTGTATCCGGTAATGGGTTCGCTTCCCTGGGCCTGCAGTGTGTTAGCACACATGTCCACACCAAATGTATTGCAGCTGCCGCAAAATCGCTACGCACCTTCAGGTACTCCTCAGAAGCCTCCTGCCACTCCTTGGTCATGGTTCGGGGCCTGATGGGGCTGGCGAACATGCGGGTGAAAGCGAAGACGGCGAAGGCACCGAAGCAGACAGCGACGGAGAGGAAGAGAACCTTGCGGCCCTCATCCGGAGGAGGGGGGCGGCGGGGGCCGTGGGGGCCGAAGGCGATGAAGTAGGCTGTTGATTGAGTCGTGGTCAGCTCAGAGTTCTTATCCATGAGTGTGCGATGCGTTGTGAGAGGTTGCGGTGGGTGCACCGATGCCACGGGCCAACCCGGCACGACCTCATGAATTCCGGGTACGTCATGCGCCCGCTCGTGAAGCTCAATGGCTCTATAGGAGTGTTTTACGCACCAGCCTTCTTCTCCTGCATGGTCAACTCCTTCCAGTCGGTCTTCATGCGATCCCTCAACGACATCCAGAGATCGGCCTGCTCCTGGGGAGGAAGCTGCGGCTGGTTAGCAATGACTCCTCAGGTCTGAGATTGCTACGTGCATCTTCCCAGCGCTGCTCAATATTCGCGAGAGTAGGGTTGGAGATAGCGTGTGCCTGGCGGAACTGCTGGAGCTGGCTGGTGACGGGTGTGGCTCTGGGGACGGCAGCGGCGCGCGTCGCCCGGACGATCGAAGTGCGCATCATGGCGGCGGTGGAGTGGAGAGTGTCGAAAATTGCGAAAGAAACCGAGAAAGCTTCCCTTCGAGGGACCTGGAGCTGCCAATGGGTGGTGGTGATGACGGTGGTGATGGTACAAGGAGAAGGTCGAGCTTGCGGTGGGCAGGCTTGGCAAAAAACCAAAGTCATTCGACTGGTGACACAGACCACGCTGGGAACGGCGCCCAATGAGCGTGCCGTTGAAACTCACCCTCATGAAAGAGAGATAGACGCACAACTCTAAGTAAAATGTGTGCACTTGGTAGTGTCTGAATCTCGTGATACAATATGACCCATGCCAATGACGATTTGTATCGCTCTTTCCACGTTGAGCGTGAGCAACGAGCTGAAGGGATTGAGCACAGAACCCTCACGGACTGCTGCGGAACATCTCAGCGTGTATCAAGTAGCGTCCAAAGATCCAGCGGCAAAGCCAAGTGGTAGCTCGGTCTGCAAGGTCGACACAGATATGATGTTGCTCAAGTGTGCCCTTGAGCGTTTGTGGTGGGGCTCATGTTCAATCGTAGAAGTCACCGAGGGAAAAGTCACCGAGGGGAGCAGAATGTGCATCGAAAGCACCCATTGTTGTAATCTATTGACAGCTGCAAGGGTAACCAAGTCCTATATGGCACTCAAGCTCCAGTTGCACATGAGCGATGCGCCTGTAGCACAGTGCTGAGCACGTTGCTAAAGCTCGCAAACTGCCTCAGTTCCACACGATCGGTACCAGGGTGGTTGGACAGCAGTGTGTCCACACCCTTGACAGACTACGTGTAAGACAAGCAGACTGTGCAAATCACTTTCTGAAAGGGTTCAAGACTCGTACAATTATGTCGAGATATCCAGAGGTCTCTTCGGTTCTGCTATGATGACATGTGGTCACATGACTGATGCGCTTTGCCTCGAACTATCAGTAGGGTAAGCGATGAGGAGACAAAAGCCTCATTCCACTTTATCAGAAACCGATTCAATCATTCCAAGGGCAATTGATCGCTCAAACTTTATTTCATACTTGTTGCTCGGTGGTGTTTCGTGGTGGAGGTAGCTGTACCTTGGCAGCTAAACCTTCAAAGCTCAAGCTTGTCAGCCCTACGGAGCTGGGAGCTGAGAGCTTCGATCACTGCCTCAAGCGGAGACGCGTCCATTGCCCCTCCATTTATGCAGGTACTCTGAGAAGATCTGGACGCCGTTGTCGCACATTATTGTCAGGTGGTGAGTTCAAGAATGCTTTAGCTGACCCCTCGTCTAGCCCACCTGTCAGGTCTCGGCCGCGGATGCTTTGCGCCTCGCATCTCAATCAATCTCAACGACTACGTGCTTGCGTGGCGGTCAGAATCTCGGTGGTTACACCAGAAGCTCGTCTCCCCGCGTTGACCGGTTCCATGGTGTCGAATGGCTGTGTTTATTCTATCGAATGATCGAATGATCCCGAATACTATGATTGATTACCAGTCACGCTGAGTGAATGCTTCTGCTAACTAGCTTACTCCACGCCGCCGTGGCGAGCATTACGAGACGTGCGGCGACTTCTTTCGTAAGCTGTTTAGAGATGTGCACCTGCGGTACTAGGCGTGCTTGTCTGTATGGCTGTTAGCAAAAGCCAAGTGAAGCAATATGCAAGGGTAGCGGTCGACCACATCGTGGGACACAAGTCAATTGAGGCTCTAGGTGGGCACCAGCTCGAGATTCCAAAGAGGGCCTCGGGCACGCTTTAAGGCCAGGTTCGACGCATCCGGGATGCTCCTCACCCCGTTGCTTTCCGTGCATTCTCACGATGGCTGCACGGCGCCCGAGGTACGGTTGCAGCTGTGCAGCATGCCATCAAGCTCAACGCAGCCGGCCGGGTGTGTGGGAGGGCACAAAGGAGCTCATTGGATCCGGCCCGCGTCGCAGCTATCTGATTACACTCCTTTTTTTGACTTGTGACGTTTTGCCTTGCCCCGCTCTTTCCACCAGACGACCCAACAAACACCGCGCCTTCCCAGCCCACCACAAATCTCTTCTTCCAAGCTTCCAGACTACTTTAGATTCCTTTAAAGCGTGAGCGCCTCTTGACTTTCCAATTCATCATTCCCTCTCAATTGACACTTTTTCACAGAACAACAGTCTATCCATCATGGTTGTCAAGGTGAGGCACCGTTACCCCTCCTTAGCTACCAACACCTACTGACGTCCTCGACAGGTCGGTATCAACGGTTTCGGCCGCATTGGACGTATTGTCTTCCGCAATGCGTGAGTTTACCCTATCATGAGCTTCATACGATGGCTTTGAGCTAACAACTTCGCAGCATCGAGCACAACGACGTCGAGATCGTCGCCGTCAACGACCCTTTCATTGAGCCCCACTACGCTGTAAGCTTTCCCATACTCGAAGTACCAGCCCAGCACGGGCACAATGCTTCAGAGATCCACAGATGAGGACGAGGAGCTGACAAGCTGCAGGCCTACATGCTCAAGTATGACAGCACACACGGCCGCTTCAACGGCGACATCAAGGTTGAGGGCAACAACCTGTCCATCAACGGCAAGACCATCCGCTTCTACACCGAGAAGGACCCCGCCAACATCCCCTGGAGCGAGACCGGCGCTTTCTACGTCGTCGAGTCCACCGGTGTCTTCACCACCACCGAGAAGGCCAAGGCTCACTTGAAGGGTGGCGCCAAGAAGGTTGTCATCTCTGCTCCTTCTGCCGATGCCCCTATGTTCGTCATGGGTGTCAACAACGAGACCTACACAAAGGACATTGAGGTCCTCTCCAACGCCTCTTGCACAACCAACTGCTTGGCTCCTCTCGCCAAGGTCATCCACGACAAGTTCACCATCATCGAGGGTCTTATGACCACTGTCCACTCCTACACCGCCACCCAGAAGGTCGTTGACGGCCCCTCCGCTAAGGACTGGCGTGGTGGCCGCACCGCTGCTCAGAACATCATTCCCTCCAGCACCGGTGCCGCCAAGGCTGTCGGCAAGGTCATTCCCGACCTCAACGGCAAGCTTACCGGCATGTCTATGCGTGTCCCCACATCCAACGTCTCCGTTGTTGACTTGACTGTCCGCATCGAGAAGGGCGCCACTTATGACGAGATCAAGGAGGCCGTCAAGGAGGCTTCCGAGGGCAAGCTCAAGGGTATCCTCGGATACACCGAGGACGAGATCGTCTCCTCTGACCTGAACGGTGATGACCGCTCTTCCATCTTCGATGCTAAGGCCGGTATCTCCCTGAACAAGAACTTCGTCAAGCTCGTCTCCTGGTACGACAACGAGTGGGGTTACTCCCGCCGTGTCCTCGACCTTTTGGTCTACATTGCCAAGGTTGATGGCAACGCTTAGGAGTCAGGACAGAGCCAGGCAATGCCTAAGCTTTGAGAGCTAAATTGGGAAGGATATGAAAGCTGCTGTTAGTAGGTCCTGTGATGAAAGATACGCTGGGTTTGCAGCAACAAATATATGTTCACGCCAGACATGAATCAATGAATAATAGTACAACAAACAACATCTTGTCCGCGCTATCAACCTTGACTACAGTATTGACTTGAAGTCGTCACACGACATGCAATTGACGTTCCCCTCACCCGTTGACGGTCGTGAGCCAACGGAAGCTACCCCTGTCGACGGATTGTCTAGCGTCCGTATACCAGCCTCACCCGAGGCTGTCATATCCGGGGCAGCATGTGCGGATGCACTCCCGAGGAGTACCACAGTGTTTATCCCGCGTTAGTTCCCGACATTTAGACCCATTGCGACTGTGGAGTTGCTCGTTTTACGTACGGGGAACATATGGGGCTGCGTCCCGGAGCAAATCGGGTGGAGAATGATGGGAGTCCGAGACGGTGGGTAGAAACGGCTTTGAGAGGTCTGCGGAAGAAGAGAGGTGCAGTGTAGTTGAGAATGATGTAGTGAGTGAGCGTGGGCTAAGTGTTTTTCCGATGTGATAGTTGTTGTGCTTTTCGCGCGGTGTTCGTCCCAGTGAACGAACAGGAAGACTTGTGTGAAATTCCGCACCTTGACATCAAACTGCAAACCTACATTGATAGTTGAGCGAACACAGCTTCAAACTCCAAACACAGCCTCAATCCCAGCTGGCTTCAGTTTGTGATAGAGTAGATTTCTACCCATCTCAGCGATCTCTTGGACAAGCTCATCAGCGCATTTGAAGTTATTAGTACAAAGGTACCAAGAGTCTTGCTATGGCTTCTGACTGAAAATAGACAATAGAAAACAGGAAAGCTTTTCGGCAGCAGACTTCTTGGTTGCAAAAGATTGAAAATGCAATGTGCTTTTCATCACATCGCAAAGACGCTGCAGCGCTGTTATACGTAGGTAGTAACTTGCTAGAGGCGAGTAATCTGTGTATTCCAAAAGAGGGGGGCATATTATCTATGATAAAAAGACAAGAGTGAGAGAAGGCGATGTCTTGTATATCTTCCATGAAGCCATGTTCAAAGTACTTATCAGAGTAAGAACAAGCTGTAGATGCGTAGGGGGCGTCATTACGAAACAGGCTAGTGTGGCTTAGTCACGCGCGGTCTTGCTGGGCGCGTCTGTCCAGAGCATCATCAACTACCTCCGACTCTAACCAAGACACATTCGCCGTTACTTGCTTCGTCCAAGCCCCAGCTACTTGTAGAGCTTGTCTTACTTCCGGTTCCTACTTACCATACTTTCGGCCCTTCTGCAGATTTCGGCGCGGTCACGAAACCAACCATCCTCTAGTATCACACGCTGTGAAGGGCAGTATCACGAGACGAGTAACGAATCGATCTCTTACACACGGACACACAATTTTTATTGCTGCCGTTCGCTCAAGCTGCAGTCCGTGTACCGATTTGCACCGAACGTATTGGCATTCTGCTGTATGTTTCTGAAAGAGAAGTAACACCCAGAACGGTCCTCGATTTAATCTCCATGAGGTAAAGCTGTTGGTACGTTCACTCTGCTCTGTACTCTTCATACTCTTCTCAAACCATGTTGAGCTCTCGCCGCCTACTTCTTACTCCTCTCTCATCTTTGCTCGTATCATCTATCTTGATTTCAAGACGCTCTTCTATATCTCGAAAACATTTGCGAAGTCATTGCGAGACAAGTCAATCGCTTGCTCCTGTTCGTCGTTTGCCACTCTGGGTCTTGATTAGTAGCTTTGTCCAGCCTTCATTCTGCTATTGCGTCCCATTGGCAAACCATTTTCGATGCTGACAAGGCATTATAGCTGCTGGTCTCTACTCGTGCACTGCGAGGCGCTCGGCGCTCGGCGCTCGCATTAGCTGATTGGGCGTCAAAATGAACGACGTGGATGTCCCAATGGAGGACGAGATAATCGCCTCCACCGAGTTCAACAGTGGACCAACGGATTATGCACCGGAGTTTGTGATTCCAACCGATGTTTTTACAAACCCAAACACGGCCCATCTACCAAAGAATGCCCAACTACCACCCTACGAGAGTGCGTCCTCCTTGCGCCCAATCTCGCATTATGTGGATGGCCGATCAGATAGAATGGACATCAAACGAACTACTCCACATCGGCGGGCAAGCCCACAAGTACGGATACCGCCGAAACCAAGATCACAGGCCTTACCGTACGCCACATTGAAGACAGGCTTAGTTTACGACCCGCGCATGCGATTCCATGCGGAGCTTCCCAATGACTCTTCGGCAGACGACATACATCCCGAAGATCCGCGCCGCATTCACTCGATATTTGAAGAGCTTCGAGAGGCTGGGCTTGTACGCGGCCCAGAGAGCCTAGAGAGTGATGAAAATGATGAGTATTGTTGGAGGATTGGGATCCGGCCGGCCGAAGAGCACGAGATTCTGACAATCCATACCAAGCAGCATTATGATTTCGTACATTCTCTTCAAAGTAAGCTTACGGCCCTAAGGACTGAAGTTTAGCTAACATGGGATATAGCCATGTCAGTGGAGGACTTGCAAGAACAGGGAGAGAAGCTGGACTCGATCTACTTCAACCATTCCACATACGACTGCGCCAGACTAGCAGCAGGAGGCGCGATTGAGGCGTGCAAAGCTGTAGTGCAGGGATCTGTGCGCAACGCGATTGCCATCATCCGTCCACCAGGTCATCACGCTGAGAGCGACCAACCTTCTGGATTCTGCATCTTCAACAACGTTCCTATTGCGACACGTGTGTGTCAAGACGCGTATCCGCAGACCTGCAGAAAGGTTCTGATTCTCGATTGGGACGTTCATCATGGAAATGGTATCCAACACGCATTCTACAACGACCCAAATGTGCTCTATATATCGTTGCACGTTTTTCGTGGCGGGAACTTCTATCCCAACCTACCGGACGGCGACTTGAACTTTTGCGGAGAGGGAGACGGTATGGGGAAGAATGTCAACATACCATGGGACGAACATGGTATGGGCGATGCAGAGTATCTCTACGCATTCCAAGAAGTGGTCATGCCAATAGCTAGCGAGTTTGATCCAGATCTAGTCATCATCTCGGCTGGGTTCGATGCCGCTGAAGGGGATGTACTCGGCGGCTGTTTCGTCACCCCGGCTTGCTACGGTCACATGACCCATATGCTTTCGCGCTTGGCTAAAGGAAAGCTTGTGGTATGCCTGGAGGGAGGCTACAACTTGCGCTCTATCGCCCGTTCTGCCCTTGCGGTAACCAGAGTGTTGATGCAAGAGCCCCCAGATCGACTTAGCGAGGACTTACCGGCACCGAAAGCGACTGCTGTACGTACGATCGAGCAAGTGAAGCGCCAGCACGCGAAATACTGGAAATGCTTGTACCCGAAACACCTCGATAGGACCGACCCGGGATTTGCCGCTACAGATGCATTACATAACGTCATCAGAGAATGGCAAAGCCAACGTCTCGCTAAAGAGCATTTCATGATACCGCTGCCCCTACAGATTAACCAGGCTGGACTTTCACAAACATTCGAACACAATGTGATCGCAACGTAAGTGCTGTGTATCTGGATAAAGATGGTGACCCAGCTAATCTTCTAGGCCTGGCTTTATGGAGCGTAAACCCCTTCTGGTGATTTTCCATGACCCTCCTAGCTTCCAGGACCACCTAGACCCAGTTACTGGTAGGAGAGAGCTACACAACACATGGCTTGTGAGTACACCCTACAGTCTCGTGCTGCACAGCCACTGACCTTGAACTGAAAGACTGATGGAACCAAGAGCTACATCGACTGGGCCATAACAAACGAGTTTTCCGTCATCGATGTGAATGTTCCTCAGATTGTGGCTGTGGAGAATGAAGAGGTACCTTGCTCAGCCTCTTATCGTTACCGATCGAAGCTAACAAAAAGTAGTCGAATTTAGGCTTCACCAAAGCGGACGATCAAAAGGTTCGGTCAGACAGGACCCGCGAAATGGCCAACTATCTCTGGACAAATTACATCGAGTCAGTTGCTCACTGCAAAGTGGGAAAGGTTACTGACGGAGGCGCAGACCCAGTGAGGCGACACAAGTGTTCTTTATGGGGATAGGTGATGCTTATCTTGGCTTGGTCGACCTATTAGGTCGCAATGGTGATTAATCCTGAGAGAATCTGACGTCCTCGACTGACCGTGCTAGAAACTACTACCGAAGAGGGAAGCAGAGTTGAGCTCATCATAGGGTTTGTGGCTGATTCGGCTATACAATCCGTCAAACGTCCTACAGACGATGATGTTGGGACATGGTATTACTACGTACGTCACACTTATCCTGTACACAACCTTGCCATCAGCTGATTCACATTTATTAGCACACCAAGATATTTGTGAAGAATAGTCACTTCGCCTTCAATCGCAACACAACAAAGAAGTTGCGCAAGAAGCTGGGAGACCTCCAGCAATCGGACTGGGATACACTAGACGAAATGCTCGTAGGCCACCGGCAAGAAGTACAAGAATTGTTGTTGGAGAAAAAGAGCGAATTCGCAGAGGAAACCGAGAACTCGACTCCTACTGATGATGACCAGCAGGCGGCACTAAATGGCGGCTTTCGAAGTCCTCCTCGAGGCCTCGACGCACAAGCGATAAAAGCAAGACACGCAAATGGACTGCGAGGTCTGCCGCCTGTTGGTGTCTTCTCTAGTCCAGTGCCTAGAAGTCCCAGAAGTCCAATGGGGAAACCGTACTGATAGTGTTGGCGAATGGGCTTCGGCCTTCCATTTGTATTGTTCATATTGCATGGCACAGCGTTTGTTTGATCTTTCGATGCGCTGCCATGATTTAGAGCTCATGTAGTTTGTATACCATTTCGATCGGAATCCTGGTGCGATGGTATCATCTATCTTAGCAGAGCTATCGGCTGTTTGGACCAATGGATGCCTCGACCGATATCAGTAAGGTCGCATGTAAGCTGGCGGCGTGCTGACATTGTCAGGGACGCGTTGCATTCACATTCAGCAAGCGAGAATACTTAATCCATATGCTACCTCCACCCACACATATTCGGCAAATGCTTTGCCGAAGATCGCTGTCGATTGTGCATCTGGTTTGCTGACAGATCTTCTTTTAGAACGGGCTTCCACTCCTGGCAGTGGATCGCCATTGCCAATGCGGCTTGCATACGGATATACTATCGAACTCAGGAAAACGCACACCCCTCAGGCACACCCGAAGTTTCCTATGCATGTGGCTGTCTGCGAATCCGAAGTTGTGCTGATGCGTAAAGGTAAATGGCGGGTAGCAAGGACCATGACCTCGCTTGATGTGAATACTAGGCGCATGGCTAGGCTGTTCCAACCCTAGTGGACCCTCGCTGTCCCAAGCAGTCGGTGTGGCTTTCCGATCAGGACAACAGCTGAACAGTCCGGCAGCACTTTCTTCCAAGTAGCGAGATCCAGACCTGTGGTTATGCAACTGAACCAATTTTTCCAGTACGCAGCTCTTGCCTTTCAATTTCGAAAAGAGAGTTGGACTCTCGGAAAGTAGGAACGGGGGACGGCAAAGGGCCCCTGTCAGCAACACGAAGGAAGCGCACCTGCGAGCCTTACAACGCGGCCTTCCTATTACAAGATTCCCGCGAGGCTGCCAATCTTTAAAAATACCTGCACACTTGTGCTGACGGACGGCCCCGCCACGGCAGAAATCAACGCCCAGAACCCGTCGTAGATTGGAACCCATGTCGACGATGCAGCGCAACAACAAGCGAAGCCATTCAGCTCGCGCTCTCTCAGCCTACGGCCGTGTTGCAGCGGATAATTCGCACCACCGATAGGTTGGGTAAGGAGCCTTGGCTGGCGGAGTGAAGAACGTGAATTCTAAGAGGCTCATCGGTCAGCCATAAAGCGGTGATCCCTGATGCAGGGAAGGCTGTGGAGACTTGGTGCTGACGGACGGGCGAAGCATGCTGTGCTGGAAACCTGAAGGTGGGTATGCAGCATGATTGTTCATAAGCTGAGCGTCAGCCGTACGCGACGGGTCTGTTCCTGCCTTTTCGACGCTCCTGGATGACCTAGAATATTATTATCATTGAGAAGGCTGAGATTGGGGTACCGCTGAGATTATATCGACAAATTACGCCGCCATACGTCAGGCGAATCGCTATTCCGTGTCTACTACGCCGTACGACCTCTTGCATACAGAAGAGATAATGGTTTGTGCAAGGATTGCGAGGCTTGCTGTGGCGATCGCTACTTGCCAGCTTCTGTCCACCGCCTCAGCACAGTCAATATCAAACATCGCGTCATTAACATCACTGGGTTCGGCGAGCTTGACACCCACTCCAAGCAGCCTCAGAAGCTCTGCTACAAGATCCAGTTCATCAGCGACATCAAGCGCGTCCCGCGCACCGCAGGTTCATATCGTCAAGGCCGGATCTGGAGGGTTTAAGTTCACGCCGCAGTCGTTAAACGCATCTGTCGGTGACACGGTAACCTTCGAGTTCTACCCACCAGATCACTCGGTGGTACAGGCAGAGTTTGGCAGCGCGTGTGTTCCATACAGCTATGCCGATAAAGACCATGCCGGCAAAGGTTTCTGGACACCGACACAATGGGTCAATACGACTGCAGATGTAAGTTCCAAGCTCTCTTAGTCGTTTGACTTACAATGATGTCTCTCCGGGTTTCCTTCATGAGCGGCTTTTAATTGAAGTTAGATCACCTATTACAACATAACCATCAACGATACCGCCCCAATCTTCTACTACTGCGCAGCCCCCAATTCATGCATTGGCGAGATCATGGTCGGCGCCATAAACCCCAACTCCACCCAAACACTTGAGCTGCAAATCCAAGCCGCAAAGGACGCAGACTTCCAGCTTGCCGTTGGCGACCCCGTACCCAAGGAAGCCACCTCGACCATCAAGAACGGGCCTACCGCCAGCTCCACACCACCACCTGCATCCTCAGGCGGTACGCACCTCTCGGGAGGCGCCATTGCAGGTATTGTTGTAGGCGCGGTTGCATTCCTGATCTGCTGTGCCGCGCTATTTTTCTTCGTCGGACGCTCCAAGTCCCTCAAAGAGGTTATCAAGAGGCAGGACGCGAATGCGAATGCGAACAGGCAATCGACGCCAGGACCGGATATGGGCTACATGCCGAACGACCAGCAAATCCCACGTTATGGATCCCCGGCACCGCCTTATGGACAGCACAACGTGGGCGAGCAGTATCCGAGTGGGTGGCAGGGCAGTCCGCAGATGCAGCAGGGACATATGAGTATGCAGAGTCAGATGAGCGGAATGAGCCAGGAACAGTGAGTCGTGACGCGATGTGAAATGTGGTATCATAGCTAACGGAACGTAGGTTGGACTACTACAAGCAAGCCCAGGCGCAGGCTGCACCTGTTGAACTGCATTCACCACAGCCGGGACAGCAGGAGTTTAGGGCGGAATTGGCCGATAACACGCAGAAGCCACCGAGGACTGAAAACTGAAGTATGCATGTTGATTCATGACCAGCAGAAAGTTACGACTTCAAGGGATTTGGAGGCCCCAAGAGCGGTTAGTGGGGTAGTAGACTATTCCAGCGCGGACAGTCGTCCTGGATACTTTTATTTGGAGCTGGAGGCGTTTTGTTCGAGTACATATGACTGTTGGGTGCAAGATGGATGGTACGGGGTTGTACATGTTTCCTGTCCTCGCTGCGGCGACTTTTTTGATACCACGCCTAGAAGAGATTCGGGGCGATTGTCGTTCACTATAGTTAATGGTAAAAGTATTATCTGACCTGCTGTATTGCAATAGTCATTGTCTACGGTCAGATCAACTGCATTACGCCAGTAGTTGTAATCACCGCTATACTTTAAGTTGTTGTGCAAGGGAGACTCTTCGGCGTGACTGGCGCCTGAGATGGTACAATTGTACCACTATCTATGCATGTGGTGACCACTGCCGGACACGTGGATGGTGCTAGACAGCTCATTTGCTCGCTTGCAAAATGCATCGCTGCGCAGATGGGATTGAGAGTTTGCGATTAGACCACTTTGTCATCCAGAGCTTATTGACGTGCCAGGTCAGAGCTCATGAAGAAGGTTTAGCTTTGTCGGTGCAGTCTGCTGACAGTGAGAGATTTTTCTCCTGCACCCTGGCTCGGCGTCAGTCTTCATGTTGAAGAGAGGCAGAATGGCGTGGGCGGCATCTGATAAGGGATGATGGGGATGAGCGTGTTGACAGCCTTATCGTTGAAACAATCAGTATGATTATGGTGTGTGGCTGGATGAGGCTCGACTGCGCCGAGTGGGTCTGGTACTGGGTAGCGAGCAGCAGGCAATGACGACTTCGTACGAACAGCGTCTGTTTCCAGACGCACTTTGTGAAAGAAAATGCGGTGTAAACTGCCGATTATCGCGCATCGGGGATTAACGCACCCAAGACGAGGCAAAGCGTGTGTCATGGGCGCGGCGAGCGCCCAATGGCAGCAGCCAGGGCCGCCACGTTCGCGGTGTTCTTGTGCAGCTGGCTGCGACTTTGCCTGACGAGCGCGCGCCGGCCAAGCTTCGCGGATGGCGGCAGCGCAATTCTCTGTCACGACGGCTTGCACGCCCGCCCGGCTGAGGCTCTTTTCTCCAGACTCCACAGCTGCCCGCCCGTTACGACTGCCTCTCTCGTCGACGTCGTGCGCTATACTGAACATGACGGGCGACTGCAGCGGGCGCATCCTTACCACCACACGCAGGAACTGAACCCGCCGCCGCTGCCGTGCTACAGAACCGCAGGGCTCGACCCTCGCCAGCCGCGGTGCCTCGCGATGCTGACCTCGTCCTCGCCCACCCTCTCTGCGCCGCCCTCGCCCTCGACCTCGTTCCACGCCGCCGCCCACGCGCAGTCGCACTCGCACCGCGCGGCGTACCATGCCTCGCGCCGCACCTCTGCCTCGCCCTCGCCCCGCTTCGCCGTGAGCTCGCAGCCTGCGCGCCGCTTCGACACGCCGCAGACCCCCAAGGCCGTGCCGCTGTTCGCCCCCTCGCCGCAGGGCACCAAGAGAGCCTACGCCGACGCCGGCACCCAGTACTCGCCCGCGGGCTTTCCCCCCACCTACCACCCGCCCGCGCAGCCCAACGCAGACCAGCCCACCCCGCCTGCCCTCAGCGCGCCCGCCATCGTGGATACACAGCGGCCAGTGGGAGCCGCCTCGGTCGCGACTGCCACGACGGAGCCGCCAGCGCTGTCGCCGCCGCCCGAGCCTGCGTTGCGCGTGGACCCAGCGCCTGCGACAGCCCAGCACCAGCACAATGCCCACTCTCAGAGCCGCAGAATGTCCGGGGGGCAGCAGCAGCAGCAGCGCATAGTGCCCACCGATGCAGCCGCCGCGTCGAGAGAAGACGTGCCCTCGTCGCCCGCCAAACGTCTGCGCCCGCCAGAGGCCGTCGTCAAGGTCATGCCGCTCAAGTACGAGACGTGCGACGTCAAGGACCTGGGCGTGCTCATCTCCGACATGCTCATGGAGCTGGTGCGCCTGAACGACGGCTATCCTCTCCGCGACGGCCAGCTGACGAGGTTCCACTCAAGGTATGTTGACCTGCACCAACCCTGGCATTCGTGATTTATACTGACCTCCCGCGCAGAGCACCGCCAGGCATATCAGTCCGCGACTACCTGCTCCGTCTCATCGTGCACGCTACGTTGTCTCCGCCCATCCTGCTTGCCATGGTCTTCTACGTCGACAAGCTGTGTGCTACGTACCCGGCATTCACCATCAGCAGTCTCACAGTGCACCGATTCCTGATAACCGCAGCAACCGTCGCAGCGAAAGGACTCTCGGACAGTTTCTGGACGAACACGCTCTACGCAAGAGTCGGCGGTGTCAGCGTGAGGGAATTGGCGCTGCTCGAGCTGGAGTTCTTAAGAAAGCTGGACTGGCGCATCGTGCCGAAACCAGAGGTTCTGGTAGACTACTACAAAGGCTTGGTGGAACGAGGCAACGGATATACAATGGAGAAGGAGCCGGAGTCGGTTCCAGCTCCCAGCCTCGAACGGGTGACAAGCCCTACCGGGTCAGCAACTGGCATCCACACCAGCCAATGAAGGCTCAGTGACACGGGAGTAACCGCTCGGCAGCATGCTTCCACACGTGTGCCTGCCACATGCAGCGTTGCACATCAATCGACCTGCCTTTCTAAGGTCAGACCACACCCACAGTGAACTACATCAGGGTAGGTGGCGTTGCCTCTCCTGGGCAATGGTACCTACGATGGCGTTCTGTAACATGAAAAGAGGAAGGCTACCGTATAGACTCGCTGGCAGGCTGGTATGATGACCAGCTGTCACTATACGAAGGAAGCTCTCTACGAAAGGAGATTCAACTCGCCACGAATTACGATGGCGAGAGTTGGGATGCTGTTTGCGACAGCAATCCGGAGACGTACCACGTATGTGGCACTGTGGCATGATTCCGGTTGGTTTTATCATGCACTCACGAATTACACGAGCGGAAAGCATTCAATGGCGTACATACATGGGCAAGCATAGGGCAGGTGTGCAATCGCAGGGTAGCTCACAGGTGTGAGTTTCATTCAAAGGATCGTGCAGATATCTGCATGGCTCAAGATTGCGATTGGATAGATAGTACTAGTGAATTGACAATAATCTTTCTATTGACGACATACTGCTGTTGTTGTGCAGTGCCAACCCTCAAGCAGCTAACAACGTCGGCCGTGATCAACGTGGACCATCAAGAGCCAATGCACGAGGGTACCCTGGACCCGACCAGCGCCGCAACACAACAGTGAGGCTAGGACTCCACATTCCAGCTCTTGTCTGCATCCCTTTCGCTCCCTTTCGCAGTGAGAACCGTGGCGCTGGCTGTCAGTCCCGGAGAATGACACGCGCAACGTCTGCATTGTCCGCAGTTGATGTCGGCGTCGGCTTATGGATAGTAACCTGATCTGAAACCTCTCGTCCACCATAGCCGCCCTCAACCCCACCGCGCGCGCAATCTACTTCTGGCTTACATTGAGGGGTAGTGCTCACACTATCTGAAGACGTCCATACAGACAGATCGATCGACGCTGGTAGTAAGCTGCGGTAGGCGCGTTTCCATCGCTAAACAGCGGCAGCGGCGCAACGAAGACCATGAGAGTGAGTAAAGTCACGAGAACCCTCACCCTGTTTCTGGCTACGCGAACCTCCACCACGCCCTAGCTCGGTCTTCTCCAGACCGCGATTGCCCAGCTGACTCTCCTACCAGAGTCGCACATAACTTTCACACATCCAAACTTGCTATGTTGAAGACATGAACTCAAATGTTGCTAGGTGGGAGCTAGACCAGCAACCATACGATACCAGATGGGGAAGCCATTATTCTGAGGTACCCCATGCACCTGCGCCGTACGCATTCCCCGAGCCGCCCGTCTCGCACCTCGCCGAGGGCTTCGATCAATTGTCGCTTAGGAAGGTCCCCAAGACACGCACCTCCCCCATAGCCACACGCAACAAGATCGTACGCCATGGCTCGCACAAAGGGCCTGCACGACCATCGTCCAGCGGAGGAGAAGCAAGCATGGCCCCACACCAGCCGTTTGCCTCGTCCGGCCGCTCAACGTCCTACTCTCAGCCCACGCCGCTCGAGGAGTTTCGAGGGTCAAGACAATGGCCTCCGCGCGGATGCAGGCAGGACGATGCGCTTGATGCGCTGCATGCTGAGGAGCTGATATGCACTGGGACGTCGACGTTTAAGGGCTATGGGGATGCGATACGGAATGCGCCAGCGGGGTATAGTCACTTCTATGCTGTTATGGACAGTGAGCATCAGAGTAGGACAGATCGCGCAACTTTCCAGAAGGATGCGTATAGGGATATCTCGCTCGATCTGATAGGCGCATCGGAGAGCCAGTTTCCGTGGCTGTCTCTCGAGCAGCCATGCATGGCGTATGCGTTTGGAAAGAGTGCAGGAACAACTACACTTAGTTTCTGGGCGAGCAAGTCTTCGACCACCCCACCGAAGACTGAGCGTACTAGCACTGCAGTCCCCAGGAAGATGAAGCTACTACAGATATTGGATCGGTTACAGAGTCTGGAAGGGGGGCTCCGCGAAGATGTCAGTTTATAAATCCACCTCGAGGATCAACTTTGGACTTGTGACCTAACATTTGGTTTTGCAGAACTCCGAGGAAATGCAAGACTACCTCTACAGCACGCTTATCGAAGATCCTGCACAGCTTAATGGGCGCCCGTTCATGAGCATGGACCAGCAGATCCAGGACCTAGTCGATATCCTGCTTAATCCGCAGTGGTTGGATTTCTCTAGTCCAAGGAATCAAGTAGTGGCTAAGTGGTTCGATTCACCAGACCAGCGCAAGAAGCAAGAGTTCTTCCATCAGCTACTGCTCTCGGTTGAGTTGTATTTACGCATACAGTCCCCACATCACAACACCAAGTATAAGCGAAAACTGATCCTAGAGCTGCATCCTAAGATTACATGGGACCTGGCAGTTGCGCAGCGTTGGTTAGAGAACATGTCTATTACCAAAAAGCGCGAGTCCAAAACACAGAGCACTTTCAACTTTCAGCTACAAAGCAAAAGCCGACAGAGAGAGGCGCTACGACTCTTCGCAGCAACGCTCAAGTGGCCCAATATGGATGAGGTCGAATACATCCTAGACGAAGGCGATGCGAACGAGAGAGCCCTCGAAGACCGTTCTGCAGATGCCATGTCCTGGTTCTCTGGCATAATCTTGCCCGGTAGAACCCTGCCGTGGCTGATCATGAACAGCCTGATAGACTGCGACCGCGACACCGGCGATGCTCTAAAGTACCTCACACACATGCAACCAGCATCAGGCTTCCAATACCGCGCCAACACATACTGGTCCACCTCCTGCATCGTCGGCAAAGTCCTTGGTGCAGCGCGAGGTGTGAAGCAGATTGCCGGCTGGGTCGGGCCATGCATTTACACTCCTGATCTCAAGCGCACAGAATGCGTCAAAGTCAAGCAATACGAATCCCCTGACCCACGGCTGACAGAGGCCGATGTCTTGTCCATGGATGAACGCTCAAACCCGTTAGGACCAGTCGATGAGACGTATCCTGTGGACGACTACGAAGTCCCCCTGCCAGACACCGAGGACGTGACAGATCTCATCCGGATTGAGAAACTCGCCTTTCTGCCTGCGAAAGAACAGCCTCCTTCGACACGAAATCTCCCAGGCGCACCGATGCTCTTCGATGTTGCTATACATTTTGCATGTGGTGGGAGCAGTTGGCCTTTGCGATTGAAGTACGATGTCTCCTTCATCAACGCGTTCCCTTGCCACCAAGGCCCACACGGTATGTATCCCTCTAAGCTTGTCCTTCTTTATGCTACGTACTAACGCAAAATAGTGCTGTTTTACGACTTCGCCTATACCGCAATCAAAATCGACGACGGCCTCGTTGACCTGCACGATTGGGGCTCACAGAGTGGGCGCCTCAAACGACCAAGTCCCCGCTCCTCACCTAAAAAGCAAGCCCTCGAGAAGACAATCTCTGCACACGAACAGGTCAACCGTGTTCTCGCCATTGAAGCGCTGGGCGTTAGTGACAACGAAGTCTTTGCCAGAGCGTGGTGCGCACATCATGGGTTTAGTGCTGTGGTGGCCAATGTCAAGGAGACGTGTATGGCTTGTGCGATACGGGAAGCGTATGCGGCATGTGTGAGCGTGGTTATACTCACAGAGGGAGGGAAGGAGAGGGAAAGCGACTCTTGAAGGGGAGCTGATATGATGATTGCGCTGCACCCTGGCTGGAAGCAGTATGATGCAGTCTACGAAATACGCAGATGATTATGATACGGCTATATAGATATGTGTTATGAATGTACGGTCTACCCTATTAGCTTCCCTCTATGGTTTCGTATGTTATGATCGAGTCGACAACTGGTAAAGGTCGAGCTCGAGCAAGGTGGCACGTGCGTTGACGTGACGTGTGAGGCATCGCGGCGATGGCTGCGGTCGACCGACGTGCAGCAAGTCAGTACTCGAGCAACACGACGACCTGCAGCCCGCTGCGCCTGCCAATAGTTGCGGCATTGCTTTTATACGCTCACATCAGACTGTCGGAACCTCACAGCTTGTGTTGTCATTCCATCATAGCCCTCTCCAGCTGCCGCGGCGAGTGCTAAAGTACGAA
Source organism: Phoma sp. XZ068 (assembly GCA_004835665.1). Classification (NCBI taxonomy): domain Eukaryota; kingdom Fungi; phylum Ascomycota; class Dothideomycetes; order Pleosporales; family Didymellaceae; genus Phoma; species Phoma sp. XZ068. Next base: position 1,681,035 of record RBKR01000001.1, read on the forward strand.
TGCGGAGATCTCCCCGCAATATCACCACCGACTTTCGACGCGCCTCACTCAGACATTGAACACTCCTTCCAATTGCTCTGGTCGCCCGTTTCCCCTCAAACTCCACGCTCCTGGATCGCGCTCGTCCCCATACGTTCCATTCACGGACGATGGGACGCTCCACGATTCCGTCCGCACTCGCTGAGCTTTCGCACCCAACAACCTCCGAGGCGCAAGTCGTCGCGCTACGGAACCTCAAGAATGAGATTGTCGGACATGAGCAGAGGAAGGAACTCGCGGTCACGCATGGCGTTGTTAGACCACTTGCTGCGCTGTTGAGAGAGGGTGTGCGGAGAGGAGGGAAGAGACGGCACAGCAATGGTGCAACTCAGGAATCTCACAATGGATCTGCTCCTTCATCGAGGATACGGCAGGCGCAAGTTGAGTGGACAAGAGAAGATGAGCTGCGCTTCCAGGCGACCCTGGTAGTGGGCAGTCTTGCGAATGGTGAGCATGCGACATCGCAGTACTTGGGTTGTAGGGAGCACGATGGCTGATACGTGTTGAATAGGTGGCCCGGCTTTCACTGCGCCATTGCTCGCTGGCCATGTCCTTCCTCCGCTGCTCGAGACGCTACGATTGGGCGAGACCCCAACTCGACTCCTCACCACGACGCTCACGACGCTCAATCAGATCGCGGATGCTGTTGCGCAGGAGAAACCAGGGTCAGATGCAAATGGCCAGAGCTTCGCAGCGATTGTGAGGGAGCACATTTACACACGCCCTGTGGTTGAGAACATTGCCGAGATACTGGCGCAGACGGCTGGCCCTTCAAAGGCCAACCAGCAGGTTCTCCCGGCGATACGGCTCCTGACAAAGACGTGTGTGGAGGATGCTCACAAGAAGTTGCTCGTTGATGTCGGGATCTTGGATCTCCTGGCGCGGAAACTTGCGAGCATTGCGGCGGCGGATGAACTGGTTCCTCAGATCGACTCAACACAGTCGCAGAGCGAGGAGATCCCTTCAAGATATCTCTCCGACATCATGGAGGCCATAGCAGCCATCATCAAGGGCTCGCACTTCTACACCGCGCGGTTCCTCTACTCGCAGCCCATACAGCAGCTCTTCGGCTGGCCGAAAGAGCGCACCTCGACCGCATACGATGCACAGAGCAGCTCCACACAGTCCTCGTGGGACAGGCTTATACCGCGCGTCCAAACCATAACGAGCAAAACGGATGCATATACCAAATCGTGGCCGGCGCTCGGCTCCTATACTGCAGTGAGCGGGGAGAGCTATGCGCGGCTACCCAGTATGGAGTCCCTGCAACATACCTCCAGCCGCAGTGTCATTACAGATGAGTCTGAATCGGCGCTATTCATATGGCTCATATATGTGGCAAGGCGTGGTGAGGGTGCAGAGCGCTTGTCAGCGTGCTATCTTCTCGCGCTTCTTAAGAAATTCGGCGAGAGATGGCCGCTGAACGACCCCTCGAAGGTGACACGAGAAAGACACTTCTCCTACTTGGTCATACCCTTGGTTGTTAAGATGATTGAAGAGTCATCTGAATACACCAAGAAGGCGCATAACCTTACCCCTGCAGCAAAGGATGAGATGCGTTTTGTTCTTGAGCGCTCGCCCCTTGTACTCGCAGAGCTGGTCACAGGGAACAAGGCGCTTCAGACCGCAGCGGTGGATGCGCGGATCATGCCTACACTTGTGCAGATCCTCAAGAAGTCGTTCGAGCGAGTCACAACAAATGCAAAACCACTCTGGCAACCAAGATCAGCTTCGTATGAGGTCAAGGACCAAGCCATCGACGCCGAGTCTTCCACCTTGGGACGATCAGGGCTCAGCGCCGATATTCTGCATGCCTTCAGATACAGGGAGAGTGTACTGCTGGCCCTTGCAGCAATAGCCGGCGATCAGGATGGATACCGAAAGCTTGTCATCGAGATGGGCGCCGCGACACACATCATTGAGTCTCTAGTCCCGTACTCGGACCCGAGTGAGAAGGACGGGAACCCTGATGCTGTCCTCAGGGCGGCTTGCAATGTTACGAGATCGCTGTCGAGATCCGTCAGTGTACTAAGGACGAGTCTGATTGATCATGGCATTGCAAACCCGGTGTTTGATCTGCTAAACCACCATAATGTCAAGGTGCAGATTGCGGCTACAGAGGTGATAACGAATTTGGTACTGGAGGTGTCGCCTATGCGTACTGTATGTGCTCTGTTTACTTTGGATGTGCAAGGTATTGACCAGTTAACAGGAGATCATCGAAGCCGGAATTATGAAGACGCTCTGCGAGCATTGCCGATCAGCGAACTTCGACCTCCGGTATGGCAGCCTGTGGGCTCTGAAGCACCTCTGTCTCGGCATACCGTACGCTATGAAGATACAGTGCTTAGACGAGCTGGGTGTCGGCTTCCTCATGCAGACGCTCAGTGGCGAGTCTAACAAGCCTTCAATGGGCACACCAAATGCTGCTGGCGAGCAGGTAGACATATTGAATGCAGTTGACGAGCCACATATGGATGTGGACGAGGAGCCGTCCTCAGAAGAGGATGAAGACACCATGACGGACAGTATACCATCAATGCGACGGCACCAGCGCCCCGGGTCCCGTTATACAAGCGCAACGAACATCCGCGATCGCTTACAACAGATCAAGAATGATGAGTTGGATCCGCGCATCAAGTTGGAGCGCGAAGATCAAGCCATTCAAATGCAATCGCTCGACTTCATCCGCAACTTCTGCTCGGAAGAGAAACAGTCCGGCGAGATGATCGACCACCTACTCAAAACCTACGGACACAGCCGCTTCTTTGAGATGCTCGATTCAAAGATCCGCCCGAAAACCTCCCCAACATCACCTCAAACTCAACCCCAATCTGACTCCCCTATCCCCTCCTACTGGCCCGGCACAACTCAACAACGCCCCCCTTTCCCCTCATCACAAACAACCCAACCAAACTGGTCACTCTACCAATCTCACGAAATCCTCAAAGCCGCAGTCTTCATATTCGTCCATCTCGCTAACGGCCGGCCCCACCACCGCTCCCTTCTCCTCTCCCAAACAAACCTCATGCGGCACATCCTCCCACTCTTCTCGTATCCGAACCGTGACGTGCGGCTCGGCTGCGCCTGGATGGTAATCAACCTCGTCTGGGTCGAGGACCACACGGAAGAAGTGCCTACACGGGAGCGAGCACGAGTGCTCAAAGATATGGGATTTGAGAGCGCGGTGAATGCGCTAACGAGGGACGCAGATCTGGATGTGAGAGAGAGGGCGAAGACGGCGACAGATGTGTTGAGCAGGATGAACGGCGATGTTGGAAGTGGCGGGGTGGGGGAGGGCAGGAGAGAGCCTGGGAGGAGCGGGAGCGAGTACGTGAGTCCCAGCCAGGCATTTGGGGTGGAGGGGTTGAGGGGGTTGCAGGGCTGGGGACGTGATCCGAGAGGTTGATGCAACAGATGTGATTGTAGAGATGCATGTCTGGGCGTTTTGCAGGCGCATGATGCATATGGGAATGATCAAAGTCCTAGTTTCAATCTATCACATGACTATTTTTTGGCAGATACGAATATATAAGTTCAATCCGCACTGCTTCTCTCCTTTTTTCCTTCCATATATCGACTGTGGTAATTCTCCGAAAGATTGGGGATCCCCCCGGATGTTCCGCTTTCTCCTTTTTCCAAAAGCGAACACTCTTCCACTTCAAAATAAGCTGAAAGGCACCCGATGGGTGCTGCGTTTCCCAGACCAAAAACGAACAATCTCCCAATATAAAATGGGTCTACAAGCACCTAGGTGTGCAGCTTCTCCTCGGTTCAAAAGGCAGTGCAAACACTACCATGTCTTCTCTGCTTCCCCCAAAAACGTTGCTACGAATGCAACACGAGAAGTGTTTTCTCGGGGGGAACAATGCAGTAATATATCAAACCCCCAATCCCCCAGATATGATTCTTCCTGTGACTCCGAAACCGCAGGACACAATGGTTATGTTCCTTGGGGTTGCTGATCCTGTCAGACTTGAATGTCTAGAGCACTTCACTCAAAATCTTCGTTGAAAACCAGCGCCCAGGCATACATGGCTGGACTGCTCCTCTTCCGAAAGTGCACACTGGGAGATCTGTGATATTCTTTGTGGTTCTTTTCAAACAACTAAATGGGGTGTTGCATGCGTTGGGACCTCCTCTGCGAGAGCATGAAAGCTTCGCAATCATGCCGGGGAGCCAGTGCTTCGATATCATGTTCTCTGCGTCGTCCATCAAAGTGCAACGACTTGACGGATTATGAGAGATGTGAGCAAGAAGTGTTGAAATGTTGAATGAGGAAGTGGACATGAACGTTATCAACTACGAGTCTGTGCCATTTACTTCATCGCAAGAATACACAAGGACGTCGTATGGCAAACTACACGCGCTGACGTTCAACTGGTCGGGTGCTGTACATGTCCATGTCCTAATCTGCGCTTTAGCTCTCTGCCAAAAATAACTGTGTGAGTACATGTGCCGCAGTCTCTAGCATTTGTCTTGAGTCTTACACATGCAAAAATATCCGACGACAGCGCTGGGAATTACAAATACCACAGTCGACAACTCTCATTTCTCATTACACCCTCTTGATTAATCTCGCCTTTCAAAATTTACATACGATGGGGTCTATGTGCTGGCCGCTTTCTTTGCAAAGGATGAAAATGAGGAGCTCATGTCCTGCCGTGACTCTCACCAAAAGAAGACAATATCAACGCTAATGTTCTTTGGCCCTTGAGGGGTGCGATTGAATATGGTAGTCTATCTACCTTGATCGAAAATCACGTACTATCATTCTTCTCCGATCGTTGCATTTCGAAAGTCTGCAACAAAGTGTTCATATTCTGATCTCAAAACTTTCACAAGGCGACAACACATGTTGCCGCGGTGTCCTTTCTTCCACAAGAGCAATGGTGGAGCACATATATGCCGCTCTAGAGACTCTTCAAAAGCATAGCGGCTTAGGGATATGGATAAAAAGTGATGTACTCCAACCATCACGTTGTCCAGCATCGGTTATCTTGGCTTCGATTATTACGTCTCCACCGAATGATGTTGTTCTGCAACATATGGATCTGACTTTTGCTCAGCCAAATTTCATCTCCATCCTACCAAGTTCTCAAAAGACACTGAGTCGCCGATATGCCGTGTCCATGGCATGTATCCCATCTTCAGTACTTCTCAAAAACCCAGGCAGCCAAATACATGCCGTTCTTTCCGTGCCGTCCGCCCAGGAGAGACACGTCAGCGCTGGACGATTGACGTGTGTATTGGGACATTGAGATGCTATCAAGAACGAAGTAATTTCTGCCTTGTGTGCTCACACAAACTCCCGAGAACAAGAACCATCAATTTGTCCTGCCCTCTTTGCACTGTCACTCTACAACCTAGAGTATAAATATGACCTAAGCAAGCCCATGACTCCGAAGCAGAGAGCGAATTTAAACATCTCGAAACGAGCCTCGTTTTTTTTTTGCCTCTCAGCCATCATCCTTCGCTGCAGCTCTGATCCTACGTGTCTATGCTGAGCATCCAAGTCTCTACGATCCGCTTTGGTGGGTGTTTTGTCGCCTGGATCGACCAAATCAAGGCCCATATCGAGATTTTGCAATCCTCGCGCCAATATATTGCTAAACGACAAGCCCTTCGTTGGATCCGTCATTGACCAAAATACCAAAAAGACAGAAGATCAAGGGTAAAGACTCTTGGGCCCAGGAAAATCCCGCATACCCCAAAACTGCTTTCGAAAGCATGTATGACTTATTCTGCACTCCTAGATCTAAAACTCGTGGTTCTTCTTCCGAGGAATATGCACAGAGATTGATCGATGTCTTCTCCGTCTCGTCCGTAAACTTCTACTCTCCGGTATGCTGAGATATCCATCTGGCCGATATGCAAAGATCCGTTGATATTTGAAATGAAATCTGATAAGTCATACCACGTGTGATCCGGCTATTTCTGCGCAGATGGGATATAAGAATGTGGTCCGCTACAATCCTTACCTACTGCCGTTCCCAGTTTCTGAAACGGAATATTCCCCTGCCCACAGTGTGTGATAGCTGATTCTCTCTGACGCAGCTTCCTTAAGGGCTGGAAAAGTACCGGAAAGGTATGCATGTCTTTGCGTCTTCTTTGGACTCACCAATATTCTCACCCCCGCTCCTTCATGCCTTTTCGCGAAAGTCAATAATGAAATGAGAAGGGATATGCAACATGTGCTTCAAGAATTTCTTCTCTTTTGTCTCAAAATTCCAAAGCTGTGAATTGTTGCGCAATACCTACTCTGCTAAATTTGATTTGCTAGTCGTGGCAGGCGCTGGTTGCAGGAGATGTAACAACCAGCAATGAGTATGAGTCCTGAAAGGTGAACGTAATGAAGATCCGTATCAGCTCTCGATGCATGAGAGTATCGCCGAGTTGTGTGGAGGGACGGTAATTGCGATCATCAGAACAACCTACTATCGTTCTTACTATCGTTTCTTCTGCAGTTAAGGTTCCAGCAATTCCAGTAGTATTCTTGCAAGTCGCAATTAGCTCATAATAACCTTTCGAAAGCTGCTCGCAGTGTAGAGGTTGGGCGACGGGTGCTCAGAAGACTGGCGCTGCTCAGCAGTGGTTTTGCGCTTGATTACGCCAGCTACTGCCTCTTTTACAATTGTGTATGTTTGGGGAGAACTTCGAAGATGAACTGTGAGATCTCTGTTCTAATGCGTGGGAGATGTGGGAAGGCTGCTGACGCTGACAAGGGAGCGAGTCGTTGACACACCATCTGCCCTCGTGAACATCGGAATAAACAGTAGCGAAAACGTTCATCATCCTTCCACTCAGGCGCCGGCTGAATGACAAGTCTAGTGCCTTGTTTGGAGTTTTTCAGAGGTAATTCTGGCGGTGAATGTGGGGCCCCAATGGAACCCCGGGTCAAATTCGTTGACCCCAATCTCGAGCACACCAGACGCACAATCTGGCCTGCTGGGCGCTCGTGCAAACGCGGAATCTCTTACTCACGGCCGGAACTTAATTGCCAAGCACAACGTAAAAAAGACGCATTCCCCAAGAGGACTTCGGGAGGAATCGTTGCTCGGCGGAAACACTTGGCACGTTACTGCAGGTGCTGTGCAGGCGTACAGGAAACGTCTGGGCAGTAGCGGGGACGGTATCGTACGTCGTGTAGCGTGTCGCGGGGAGACGCAGGATACTCGTTACGTGAATGGAGAATCAACCATAGGTGAACAGATGTTGACAAGAAGAGCAGATGCGTTGCGCAAGGGATCATCTGCTTCGAGGTTTGTGTCCATGGAGTTGCTTGGCAGGGCAGGGGAGTTGCTTATGGTAGTTAGGCAGCTGACCACATTGTCGAGCGAGATGTCTGGGCAGGCTCCAGAGTCACCAGGGGGCAATTGGCAGCGATGAGCGGAACGTTACGGTCAAGACTTTTGTGTTGCACCAGAAGCGTTGCGATGCTGCGTGCAATTTGTCGAAGGGCTGGAGGGTTGCGTGGCAGCAAAAGTCACAATCTCGAGGTGTGTTCTTCATTACGTGCTGAATGGTAGACGAGGCCACCAATGAGCGTTCGCAAGACGGCCTACATGAGGCTAGTGCCCCATACAGCAAAGCTGATTGCGCGAGAGTCGCCCCGAGCGGGTCCAACCGCGGATCGATGCAGAGCCGCTTGATACGTTCGCGCTTAAATACGATGCAGCGTGAAAACTCAACGACCTGCAGCTGCAGCCAGGATTTCAAGCCTCATTCTGGAGTTGCCGTGGTTCTGCCACGACTCGCGATGCAGGTAGAGAATATTCGAAGTGGAACCCGGCCCCTTTAGAAACGGAGTTGTCGATCTCGTTGCGCAACTCTGGAGGACGGGGGTGGAGCTAGCTCGGCGCCAAGTGCGATCAACGCATTTTTCAATGCGCGAGTGTTCACAGGCTCACATGGGCACGACGGTAATGTGCAACAAGCACAGAGATCGGTGCTTGGCTGTGACAATTGTATGCCTCAGGTAGCGTTTAGAGGGTTGATACACGCCGGTAGTTGCTCGTTGCGCAGTTTTAGATGGAGCAGGTATATTGCGCCGGTAGCTGTAGCGTGTGCGATGGATTCTCATTGGTCGCACATGGGGCGTTTCGCAGCCTCAACTGCCTTCGGTATGTTTTCCTGGCAATCCTGCTCAGAAGTGTGGAGCGAGTCGACGCTCTAGGCGTTTCCGTGATCCTTTCTCGGTTCACGATGTTTCAGGCGAGGTTGGCTCTTGCATCTGGGGTAGAGTACGCGAGAGGTTGGGCGCGAAACATTGTAGGTTGCAGACAAACACAGGTACGGCCCAGTTCGCTGCCTGCCATCTTGTGAAACACAATTGTGGTGGTTGGTGTCGTTCTCGTAGTGCAGGGATTGCGGAATCTAACGGTGCGTCTGAAGTCGCTCAGGGTCCAAGACAAGACACTCAAAGCTTTGTGCACGTTTGACCTGCAGACTGATTCTGGAGAAGAGGCGGGAGAGCACTTCTTGTGTCAAGTCGCGGAGAAGCTGCATCGAGCGGTACGGTTAGTAGTGGTCTACAGTGGGTACACACCAATATCCGAAGCAAGCGGACTTCTATCCCAAATGTTATTGTTAGGCGCTCCACCTGAGGGGTCGATAATGCAGGCACAAAATAATTCATTGTCCTGGTCCAAGAGTATTGGCACTGCGATAATGAAAAAAAACTTGTATAGCGAGGTTGTACTGGGGTGAAACATGTCGCAAGAATTCTCCAGACGAAACAATAGTTACCCAGCTTGCGGGAGGCGGCGCCTGAGGCAGCATATGAACATGGTGCGGCAGCAACGTCGACGGTCCGACACCGGGAAAAGTTTGCGACTCAGGGCTCGGAAACACTACGAGGGAGGTTCGCCGAGGCAAACAATAACTCAATGGAGTGTTGTTAATACGCAATCATTATTCCCGAGCAGATACGGCGGTGAGCCTGCTGGAAATGAAGCTGCCGGTGAAGCATCGGCAGTCGCGCCTGGTGGATCCATTATTGATGGGTCACGTGCGCGATATGGACGTGCAATTGTGCCTTCCGCATCGGGGATGCCTTCCTTGGAATGTAGGCTGGCCGCACACGGCGAGCCAGGACAGCGCAACAGTATCCAAGGCTGGATACCCTGCGTTTAATGAGTCTCCAGTCTTCATTGCAACGGCGCGCGCTTGCGCTGGATCTGGGCGTGTTGTCGTATTACAATAATACGCTCTGTAATTGGAAGCGCTGTTGCCCTAGGCAACTCGGCACTCTGCCCACGCTGATTCGGCCGACGACGGGGCGTCTAATCATCCTTCTGATGAGCTCGACACTGACGCTTCTCCGTAACAAGAATCCTGGTGTATTATTGACCTGGCCTGCGGGCCCGGGCAGTCTCGGTCCTTCTGAAGTCGCGCTCCGGCGCGGGGGTGGACGCAGGCGTGCGCTGCAAACAGTTGCTCCTCTGGGCAATGCCTGATCGCTGCAGCGCAGATGGGTCTGGAGAAGGCTCGGATAATACACAGTCAGGACCTCACTGGCTGCGTGGCCCTTCCAGCGCACGCCAGCTCACGCAGGGAAGCAAGAAACGGGGCCGCGAGGGCACTAGAAGCGAAAATTATGAAAACCGCTCATCGCGTGGGGAATCCTCGTTGCGGCTCTGCGGAATCGCTCTCTCGTGCGAGCCAGCAACGGAGGTTCGAAAATGCCTCGCCGACGGCGTATCTCGCGACCAGACGCGCCTGCAGCAGAGTGGGCAGGCAGCTGCAGCGCGTCTTCGAGCTCTCTCCAAAGCTTGCCTTCTTGGCTGCAGAAGCTTGGTGCATGGGGGCGCGGAGGCTGATGCCAGGCTCAATGCGCCTTACTGCTCACGGCGTCGTGCAGTTCGAGGCAGCGATGGTGGAGGTGCTGGCTTGCTCTTAACGTCATATAGCTGAATCCCTGCTGGCGTTGCAAGCAGTGTCGTGCTATCCCACACGCTTAATTTCTCCTGCCGCTCAGCGTCGCGCTATGCTCCTAGGAGCTCCTGGGACCCAGATCGCGATGCCAGGGTGGGTGTTCCAGTGGTTGCTGTGGGCCCTGAACCGCAGCGAACACCGCGACTGCGAATTTTTGGCAATTGCGAATTGCTTGCGCTGGCAGGCGTCCAGCCTATCCTCGCCTGTAACCACCTTCGCCGCACCCAGGCGCCCTGGTGCAAGCCCAGCGGTGGAGCGCGGATAGGGACTGGCTGCATGGGGGAAAGGCCGCACATCGCTTGGAGCACGGGCCGCAAATGACATAGCGTGTGCGCGATTTATTGTAGCTCTTTCGGTTTGTTGTGAGCGGCGCGTTGGTACGTGCTCCCTCAACCTTGGACTGCTATCGACGAGGCCAATCACCAGCCATCGGCAGACACGGATCCAGCCAGCAGATTTTTCCCTGAGCGCCTTTGGATATAATCCGCTGCAGTCCCTCCTCCCTCATTCTTTCTTTACAGAGAAGGACTCGCTCGCTCCTACCGATTGCTGAGCTTGCCCGACCTTGACAACACTTCACCCTCCCTCCCTCCGGTCGCTGGGAGCCTTCTCTGTGATTGACAACTATTACACCCACTAATAATCCGGCCACCGACATACTACTGAGCACTCCTTAATCACCATGGCACCTGGCGAAGATGTCGAGCGCGGGCGCGCTAGCAGCGCTGCCGAGCGACAGAAGTCCATCGTCTCCATGACCGAGTTCGAAGGCATGGACGAGTACACTGCCCTGCAGAAGTACATCCTGTTCTACCGCGACCCCAGGTCCGGCGGCCACCAGGTCGATGAAGCCCCCAAGAAGAAGCGTTGGTGGCAATCTGGCGGCGGTCAGGCCGCTAGTGGTGTTGACATCGCTGCTGAAGTTCCCGATGAGTGTACGTATTTCTCTTCCTTGCATCGCTATCTCATCAATTGGCTCGCCATTAGCCATCCGCAACGAGCTGCACCGGTTTAATCACCGACCGCAAGCTTTGTTGGGCGATTATCATTACGCCAATATTCGGTGGCGCTCTGGACAGTTGAGCATAGCTCCAATCTGCACCCCGGGAGCTTCCCAGCTTGAGCTTGGAGCTTGCTGCAGCCGCTGTGGGGCCACGATCACGTGCGAACCCATTAGCTGTCGCACCCAGCCGCTCCCCAGCAGCACCCTAGTCTGAATAATGTTTGGTGCATTTTCATCCAAACGCATTTGCTAACTCACGCTGCAGTCGTCAGCACTGAGCTTCGCACCGGTCTGTCTACCTCCGAGGCTGACAGCCGTCGCAAGCGCTATGGCTTCAACGAAATCTCATCCGAGAAGACCAACCTGCTGAAGCAGTTCTTGGGTTACTTCACCGGTCCTATTCTCTACGGTATGCATATCTGCACAATTGTATTGATCGTACACCACTAACGCAATGTAGTCATGGAACTTGCTGCCCTTCTCGCTGCCGGTCTCCAGGATTGGATCGATTTCGGTGTTATCTGCGGTATTCTTCTTCTTAACGCTATCGTCGGTTGGTACCAGGAAAAGCAGGCCGCCGATGTCGTCGCTTCCCTCAAGGGTGACATCGCCATGAAGGCGACTGTCGTCCGTGACAACCAGCAACAGACTATTCTCGCCCGTGAGCTCGTCCCCGGTGACATCGTTGTCGTCGAGGAGGGTGCTACCGTTCCCGGTGATGTCCGCCTTATCTGCGATTACGACAAGCCTGAGGACTTTGAGCTTTACCTTAAGCTTAAGGCTGAGGACAAGTTCCACGACGGCGACCCAGAGGACGAGAAGGACGAGGTTGACGAGGACAAGTTCGATGAGGAGAACCCCATCACCCAGGGTGTTTCCCTCGTTGCTTGCGATCAGTCTGCCATTACCGGTGAATCCCTCGCTGTCGACAAGTACATGGGCGAAGTCGCTTACTACACCACTGGTTGCAAGCGCGGCAAGGCCTACGGTATCGTCATCGCCACTGCTAAGCACTCTTTCGTCGGTCGCACTGCTTCGCTCGTCCAGGGCGCTCAGGACCAGGGTCACTTCAAGGCTATCATGAACTCCATCGGTACAGCGCTTCTCGTCTTGGTCATGTTCTTCATCCTCTTGGCCTGGATCGGTGGTTTCTTCCGTCACATTCCCATCACCAAGGCTCGTGAGGGTACCGACAAGTCCGTCACCCTTCTCCACTACGCCCTGATCATGTTCATCGTCGGTGTCCCCGTCGGTCTTCCCGTTGTCACCACCACCACCCTTGCCGTCGGTGCCGCCTACCTCGCCGAGCAGAAGGCTATCGTTCAGAAGCTCACCGCCATCGAGTCCCTCGCTGGTGTTGATGTTCTCTGCTCTGACAAGACCGGTACCCTTACCGCTAACCAGCTGTCTCTCCGTGAGCCTTACGTCGCTGAGGGTCAGGACGTCAACTGGATGATGGCTGTCGCCGCTCTCGCCTCTTCCCACAACCTCAAGTCTCTCGACCCCATTGACAAGGTTACCATCCTGACCATCCGCCGCTACCCCAAGGCTCGTGAGATCCTCAACATGGGCTGGAGGACCGAGAAGTTCACTCCCTTCGACCCCGTCTCCAAGCGTATCACCGCCGTCTGCCACATGGGTGGTGATAAGTACGTCTGCGCCAAGGGTGCCCCCAAGGCCATTGTCAACCTCGCCAACTGCGATGAGATCACCGCCAACCTCTACAAGGAGAAGGCCTCTGAGCTCGCCCGTCGTGGTTTCCGTTCCCTCGGTGTCGCTTACCAGAAGAACGACGGTGACTGGATCCTTCTCGGTCTCTTGTCCATGTTCGACCCCCCTCGTGAAGATACCGCCCAGACCATCATTGAGGCTCAGCAGCTCGGTGTTCCCGTCAAGATGTTGACTGGTGACGCTATTGCCATCGCCAAGGAGACCTGCAAGATGCTTGCCCTCGGAACCAAGGTTTACAACTCTACCAAGCTCATCCACGGTGGTCTCACCGGTACCACTCAGCACGATCTCGTTGAGCGCGCTGACGGTTTCGCCGAAGTCTTCCCCGAGCACAAGTACCAGGTCGTCGAAATGCTCCAGCAGCGTGGTCACTTGACTGCCATGACTGGTGACGGTGTCAACGATGCTCCTTCCCTGAAGAAGTCTGACTGCGGTATTGCCGTCGAGGGTTCCACCGAGGCTGCTCAGGCCGCCGCCGATATCGTCTTCCTTGCCCCCGGTCTGTCCACCATCGTTCTTGCCATCAAGACTGCCCGCCAGATTTTCCAGCGTATGAAGGCCTACATCCAGTACCGTATCGCCCTCTGCTTGCACTTGGAAGTCTACCTCGTCACCTCGATGATCATCCTCAACGAGACCATCCGTGCTGAGCTCATTGTCTTCCTCGCCCTCTTCGCTGATTTGGCCACCGTCGCCGTCGCCTACGACAACGCTCACTCTGAGCAGCGCCCTGTCGAGTGGCAATTGCCCAAGATCTGGTTCATCTCCGTCATCCTCGGCCTTCTCCTCGCTCTCGGTACCTGGGTTGTTCGTGGCACTCTCTTCCTGCCCAACGGTGGTATCATCGTCAACTTCGGTGCCATCCAGCCCATCCTCTTCCTCGAGGTTGCTCTTACCGAGAACTGGCTCATCTTCGTTACCCGTGGCGGTAAGACTTTCCCCTCGTTCCAGCTGGTCGCTGCCATTCTCGGTGTCGACGCCCTTGCCACCATCTTCGCTCTCTTCGGCTGGATGTCCGGTACCGATTACCAGACCAACCCTCCTACAAACAACTCCAAGTTCCAGGAGCGTGGCTGGGTAGACATTGTCACCGTTGTCATCATCTGGGCTTACTCCATTGGTGTCACCATCATCATTGCCATTGTCTACTACCTGCTCAACCGCATCACATGGCTCGACCAGCTCGGCCGCAAGGACCGCCACAGGAAGAACCCCCACATCGAGAACATGATTGCTGCCCTCAGCAAGCTTGCTCTCGAGCACGGTGTCGACAAGCACGGAACCCAGCGTTACATCCTTGCCGCCCGCGCTGCCGAGGAGGAGGACGACGAGTAAATGTAAATTACGGTGCATGGATGCATATGAGAAAGATGAACGGCTTATGTGGTTGGTTACATGTACTGGCCATGGGTGTGATGAGCCCACCTCCTTAGTGAGGTTAATAATCAGTCGCCGTTTCTTAATTACTCTCTGTATACCAAGGAGCATATTTCTTTGTAGTAATTGATACCGATTGAAGTTAAATACTCTTGACGTGCCTCTATGTGTGATAATTGCAACCTTTTCACTTTACTCTACATACAATCATTCTTAGACATCTGAACCTATCTAATAAGCATCCTGTCAAAGTCCTGTAAGCTTAAGGTACATGTTCTGCAGTTGTTGCTTCAGGTGTATACAACTAACGTCCACCAATGCTCAACTGAGGCTGCTAACTAAGCCCATCTGGTCTTTTCCCATCGCAGCCCTCCTTCAGGACAGTGGCGCTAGCATCTTGCATATCGGGCGAATTCACGGGTGTCAGTTTGTTAGGTGCCGCGTCTCTGCCGCTCTGCAAGCCTCGCAAATATTCCATAGCGCCAATCAGCCCTACACAACACCAAGATGTGACAAATTGAATTCCAGCTGGTCGTAGATAGCGAGCCAAGCACCTCCTCAGTGCCACAAGTTGGTCTGCAAAGCGTGTCAAAAGCGCGGCTTGGGCTACGGTTTCGCAGCCGGTCACTCTATCGAGCTTCCCGGTGATAGGCCGTTGGCTGCTGCAGTTCCAGGTCGTCACAGTTTGCCGTGCGCAGCAGCTAAGTTTCGAAGCGGTGCTTGCGCTGCCAACGCCCCCAAGCGGGGTAGATCAGCGTGCTGTCTTGCACAGCCAATCCTCGTTTGCCAATGCTTCCAGCGCTCTGGGTGATAGAGACGGTTCATGGATTCACGCGACAGGCTCTGCAGCGCGATGCGAGACTAAACGCAGTCGTAACCGCTCTGTGGTGTATCTAGGTTTCCAGCCGTGACGCTTTAGCGAAAAGGCGGCGTGAGGGGAGGCATGGCAATAGATAGCGAAAAGCAAGCATATGATTGGTCAATGGCAGTGCTGTAAGGCTTGCAAGGAGGAGAAGATGTGCATGCAGTAGCGTGCACGCTTTAGTGCATCTCGCATCGTGGGGTAGTTATGGTTGGTGGTTGGTGAGAGCAAGGATAGCTGCAAATTGATGTGAACTTGTGGACTTGACCGGGAATTAGGATCATGGATCGTGGCTGGGCATGATCAATCCTTTACATCTAGTGTGTGTGTCTGTGATGAATCAGGCGACGATTGTCTTTGTCAGAGAATTGAAGGCGAAGAAGCTCCGACCGTCCAAGCTGGGAAGCTTCGGAGCTTGCTCGAAGCTTACCCACATTCTGTCAGCGCACCGTATGCACGCACTATCACTTGACGGTGCCTTGTGTAATCCTCTGCCTCAGGCTTAATCATCTTTTAATAGTCCTTGCGCCGTATATCTTGGTTGCACAGTCAAACTCGCCGTCCGCATCGCTCATGAGCAGGGTGAGCCGTATCAGCATGACGTATCCCCGGTCATCTCGATCACCACCCAAGCCTTGCTCTGCAAACGGCTCGCACGGCGTCCTTGCTGATCACTGCGATGAAGATTCGGCTTCCAGCACGGTACCTCGGTGTTTTTCACGAGTCGCATAATTGCTTACCCATGTACGAATGTACAGCGTCGACACGCCGCGAGCGCCTCCCATGTCATCGGCGCGTGCGCAACACGAGAACGAACATCATTCAATAATCTACGAGGCGAACCCGTATTGCCAAGATGTGTGGAGTTGTGATCCTGCTGTGGAGGCTTCTTGGTGGTAAGAAGAGGCAGATGAGTTGCTTATCCATGACGAGTTATGCAATATGATGGCAGTGGCGGGTGGGGATTTGAGAAAGGCACATCGTAATCGCGAACTGTTCGTGCCTCCGCGGGTGTGAGCTTCCTCTTCCGACTACACGCAGATTCCGTGATCGTCTCCAAGCATTTGCCAACGTCGATGTTCGAAGGATTCGATGCTTGAGGATGATAAGTGGGATCTGTGGGTTGACGTAGGGTGTACGGCATTGCCACGCATCTCACATCAAGGATTGCCGTTGCTGCACCTCAATCCGCTGACCTGCATGCTGACCGTTGGGATTGGGGCCACGAAAATGCTTAAGGTAGCACAAGCTTTCCTAGCCGCTTTTGAGGTGTGAAAGAGATGTGGGTGCAGATGCAGCAGCTTAAAGGTCTGTCGCCAAACTGTCACGTAGTCACGAGCTTTGCTACTATAGGATCGAGCTTTCGATTTGAAGCTCTATGGATGCACACCCTCGCTAGCTACATCATCAGTATCGATATGCATAGTCTTAACGTCTGAAGAACATGTCGACCAAGAGACCAACAGCACTTGATACTGGGAGGTGTAGATTTTCGGCCAAGGGAGATACCATGGTTGCCTGAAGAACTTCATCGACTGTAGCATGTACGATGTGGTCGATCCTATGACAATGATTCGCAGTGACTTGCACACTGATTACGACTCAGTCCCTCGCGAGAGAGCATACACATCATGTGATTAGTATATTACAACGACCTAGATTTGAAAAAAAGCGGAGGCTGTACGGTCAGTGAGACAGGGAAGACACAGTATCGAGCCATTTGCACTTGTATGCTTCTGCTCCTGTGGATTATTCTTCTGCAGGCGTGCCTTCTGCAACCTGATCCTCTGCTCGTTCGTCCACAGTCTTCCACAGCTCTTCACTGTACTCGCTCAAACATTGCTCGCACTTTCCACACTTCCCACAACCGGGTGGCACCATCCTGCCCTTGTACACATCAAACACCCAATCTTCAATATCGCTCCTGCGCTCCCACCAAGGTCCAGAGCGGAGATCGTATTTATCAGGCGCTGTAGGGAAGCATTGGGTTTTCACGGCCGGGGCACGGTTGGTGAGGGTGTGGACATCGATGCCTGCCTCTTTGCCGACTTCGATGAGTCTCTGGAAGTAAACCTTGTTGGTGTGCGGACTGCCATCCATATGCCTTGGTTCTGTGTACTGGCGCTCGATATCCTCGAGATAGACGGCTCCCAGATTCCCATAAAACGTCTCAAAAGCATCAGAAGCAGCGTCGTCTTCGTCCTCGGTATTCCATCCACCCATCCAGCGATGTGATTGTATGACTGCGATAAGTGCATCTTCAAGCCAGTCCAGGAACTTGCCCTTACACTGAGACAAGAAGTGCTCTCCAACCTGGCCCCAAAACACCAGTGTCTCAATGCTATCCGGAAATGCAGTGTCGCGAAACCAGTTAACGAAATACTTGCGTTGCTCTTCCTCAGTCACATCGTCCTTGGTATCGCTCATGTCATAAAAGCTGTCCAACTCGACATCCGATATATCAATAGCCACAGTCTTCAGTCCGCGCGCATCCCTCAGCTCTTCATTTCGGTAGACAGAGCATCTGTAGCCGTGAATCTGATCTCCTGTGTATGGGCCATAGAACATGATTGTATGTAGAGAGTCTGCTTGACTAGAGCAGAGACCACTGATAAGCATATCGGCGTCATCCATTCGGTCGTCGCACTGCCCGGCACGGAGTGTGAAGGTCTCGAGTGCAAGCGGTGCCCTAGGGAGCCCAACACTGAAAGAGTGAGGCATGTGACCGCAGTCGTCGAGGAAGATGTGCTTGACTGTGGAAGAGCGCAACGGCATCAGCGTGGAAGCTGTGTAGTCTGTTAGATCGTCCCAGTCTGAGCGCCTAAGGTCGTTGTAGTAAATCGAGTGAAGGCAAGGCAGACGAAGTAGAGTAGAGAAGATTTCCATGGACTTGTTTGATCCGTCCAAGTCTCCTTCTGGAGTTTGGGTCGACATCCATGTCGACGATTCGACGCCGACTGCAATTTCGTGAATGTTGCAGAGACCAAGCGGCCAGTGACCGCCATGCACTATGCTGCCTTGGATGATCCTCTTCATCCAGCCAAGCGTCGAGTTGTTGTCATGCTCTTGTGTGATGAACTTGACATCCCGTAATCTTGGGCAATATGTAATGAGAAGCATTTTCAAAATGCCGTCAAGGCCGTCGTCGAACTGCTCGCGGGCCTCTATGCGTGCATCCTCATCGCCACCTTCAATCATGGCGTCAAATTGATCTTCAATATCTTCGAGATACTCTGAAAATTCGTCGTCCTGCCACTTCCACTGCGTGCTGTCAACATCCATGTCTTCCTCGTGTAGACGCTTCTCGAAGTGAAGATCCTTCCAGTCTAGCCAGCTCTTACGATCAAACCAGATCTCGATTGATCGAACATGCCAGGCAAGCAGTGGGTCTGCTCGTCCAAACGCGCTACGTAATAATGTCGGGATGGTCGTAGGTGAGATATCTGATGCAACCCGGTATTTGCTGTAAGCTTCCTGGTGACGCTTCAGAACTTTGCTGGAGCAGGCTGCAATTCTTTTGCAAGTAGATGCAAAATTGAGGTGGAATTCTGGAGGTATGAAGTCGATGATATGGTAGACGAGCTCAGTTGATAGGCGTGTGATAAAGCATTCATCGTGACCCGGTCGTGTCGCATTGGGGTTTGTTAATTGCGAATGGCATGCGCTGGCATGTTGTCTCTCGCCCGGTGAAGTAGAATTAGAATTTGGAATCGTTGTGTCCATGATAATTGTATCGATGGTTGTTAACGATGCAAGCTGCAGTACATTGTTGAGCATTTAGGGGCGGCGATGAGACGGGATGTGGCGCTTGGACCCGGACTGGTGCCTGAGTAGCTCAAGGCATCCAAGGTGCGCCTGGTGCATCCATCAGGCGGTATATCGACTAAAGAGATCGAAATTCGAAAGGATTGCAACGCCATCTGGTTAATTTCCATATTTCATTTTGTACCTTGTGTTATTTCCCAGTGTGGGTTGGTCCACTCCATAGCATAAATTGGTATCCTGTCTATCGTGATTCATAAAGTCCGGGAGAGGACCTGGCCCCGCATCATGCGCTGTACGAACTGACATAATACTGCAAGTATGTTAGCCTGCGCTCGCTTATTAAAGGCTGGGATTTGGGATCGTACAGTGAGGACGGACTCGTCATCGCCGTTGTCGTTCGGGAGGTATACGTAAAGGATCAAGGCGTGCTCGTGGCAGAAACCTTATGTGTTAGCGAATGCTTGGACGCATCAAGTCGATAGCCATATAGCAGAAATACTCACAGGCAATAACTCTTCCACCAAGTCTCCCTACGCTCATCACTTTACCCCAATCCCGGCCGTCAATTCTGACCGTCGCCCAACCCTCTTCGCTGCGTCCATCCGCCGACCCTAGCTGCTTCATTCGCGTACTCGGATGATCAGCAAGCCCGTTCTCACCTCCTGCGATCTGTGCAGGATCCAGTTCTGGATTGCTGAGATCTGTCCAGACAGAGGATATACTCATTGCATCAGTCTTGATACTCATCTTGAGGCAGCCATGCATGTTTGCAGCAACCTCGAGCCGTGTTCTTGACGATCCTGATTTTGTATCCGCAAGTGCTAGCTTGGTAAACCTGTCGCTGATGCTTTTCAGTTGCATCAGCGGCGGCAATATGATGTGTACATCAGGCTCTCTCGTGTGCGGCTCGTGTATATTGGCTACTGTATCTGGTGCAAGCACGCGCACAGGAATCTCCTGAGTGATGACTGTCTCGCGATTGCCTCCAAAGGCGTTGTCAAACGGGGCATCGAAGCCGTCGTCGTTGTTTGAGCCAGCAGTAGGGAAGGCGCTATACGAATTCGAGGACGTGGTAGTGACGATGGTGAGGGCAAGCATGGGCATATTGTCCTTCTTGGTGAGGCGTATCTGGGCGGATGTGGCGTTCAAGGCGGATTTGAGGGCTCGATTGAGCGAGGTGAGCGGGACCTCGAGGTTGATGACATTGTTGGCAGCAGATTGGACGGATATGGTCTCGAAGATGGCATCCTGGGAGGCGGATTAGATGGCAGGTCGAGGTATTGAGAGGATGCGCTTACAATGGAGAGGACGCTGCATCATGTCAGAAAGGCTGCAGGCACATGACAAGATGCATCAACTCACGCCCAGACTTGTGTGCCCTGCTCAGGAATGATGGTGAAGCATACTTGCTCCTCGCTGAGCTTCACCCATGCAAGCGGACCGAGCGAGTTGAGGGATGCGGTGAGCTCTGTGTAGCGTCAGCGGCATGTGTGACATTCTGGGAGGTCAACATATACTTGTGAAAGTGGAGATATTCTGTATTTGAGCTTTGAAGCGCATTGTGCAAGCTGGTGGTGGGAAGCAGACGCGTCGCGTCGAAGTTCACAAAAGTGGGCTGCAAAGGCCGAGGCGGCAACGTCATTATCTTCAATAGGTCCCCACGCGTCAAGAGTGCTTCCACCAAAACATCACAACGACTAGAAGGAGCTATTTTGATAAGAAAGAGGATTTTTGGTCCTTGGATTTATGTCTTCGAACGCCTCCATCGATTGCCCCGCGCATCAACCGGCATAGTAAGTATTCGCCTGGTACCTGAAGCACATGCACGAGACCGTTCAAATCACTCTTCGTCACCAATGCCTTCCAGTCTGCGCATAGCCGTCCTGCGCTGCTGGTTGATACCCACCTGGTATCTGTTGCGCATAGCCATACTCAGGGGCTGGCATACTGTGTCCGTACCCATTTGCCTGACCTTGGTGATGCACGGCTGGACCTGAATTCATTTGTCCACCCTGCGCGTACGGCTGAGGCTGCTGATGATAGTAGTTTGCCGGCGAGGGTGCAGGTAAGTTCATCATACCCTGCTGCCCGTGACCTGTGTACCCGTTCGTCATTGCCATCTGCTGCTGTCCATAACCCTGTGCGTACGCGCTCTGCACTCCTGCCTTAGTGCCCGAGAAGGCTGCATGGGCCGCCGCATTCGCACTCGCTGCCCCTGAACCATCGCTTGCAATTGCTGCCTTGGACTCGTCGCCTGGTGCTCCTACAATGTAACCCCATGTTCCTTTGGTAAGTTTTTCCTGCACGAATTTGACTTTTTCAGCAATCTTGTCTGGCATCTTGCCTTCACACCCCTTCAGCGCCCAAGAACATGCCTTGACTACATCTTTCCACATCTGTCTCTCATTCGAGCCAAAGGTAGGATTGCCATGCTCTTGACGAACACGCTCGAGAACACCCATCATTAGGCCTTGAACGCGGTTCGTTATGTTCTCTTCTGTGACATCTTGCTTCGGCAGTAACACGTGGAAGTTGCTCGGATGGCTCACGCGCAGGCGAGACGTGCTGAAGGAGATGTCAACAGGCGCTGCGATGAACACTTCTTTCGCTGCCGCAGCAGGACTCCCGGGACCGACTGCGAGACGCGCGAATGATGCAACACCTTCACTCCTTACAGCCAGCACGTCCTTCAGCAGCGAGAAAGGTGCATCTGCGAGCTGGACAGCATGGTGAACCTCGCTCTCTTTTCCCGCACCCAGACATCCTCCCTTCTCGTAGCTCCTAGGGTCGATGCATCGACGCGCCCATGTCTTACTACGAGGATCCAGATGCTTCTTCACGACACTCACCACATCCGAGCTATATCGCTTCTCACTCGCACCCCTAAGTCGAAAAGCAAAGGTTACGAGCTCGTCTTGCGCTGCATGAAGGTGAGGTCGTGTGAGCGAAGAAGGAAGAAAGGTGTGAATGTAGTATGCGAAGAAGTACATGTATGTCGCTAGATACGGGCTTGTGATGCTTTGGGTGCTGCTGTCAAGGAAGACAACCGGGATACCCAACTTCTTAGCGTATGAATGTAAACGTTCCAGGTCTAGAAGTGTGTTGTTTCTGCCGACGACGGAAGGCTTGATACTGGTTGTGAGATGTAGTGAGTCCGTAACACTAATCCCCACGATAGCATTGCGTAGAGAGGATGTCGTTGTGTTGATGAATGACAGCAATGGTCCAACAACCGCACCATGGTGCCAGACAATCTTGTGCGTTTTCGAAGCAGAGAGTGCACGTTCGAGTGTGGTACCCACGCGCTTGACCACTCTCTCTGCATCACGCTTGTCTGTGCTGTTACTACTGGGCCGATAGTTCCACCCTCGGACCACAATGATGCTCGCATTTGCATACGAGCATGCATTTCCTTCAAGGTGCCTGCTCCCCGTCTCGCCTGTGAGTTGTTCGACTAGTTCGCATAGTCTGCCGAAGTCCCCCTTATGCCTGTCTCCTTCTGCGATAACGACCATACCACCCTTCATATCCTTGACCACATCTTTAGACTCTCGGACACCCAGATCGCATAGCTTCGCAAGAACACTTGTCAACTGTAGCATGCTATCGATGTCGCTATCTGTCTCCCAAACGTGCAGAACTTCAGAATCACAGAAGACATCGATTGTATCATTCGATGCGCTCGCAAGGGTTGCCTTGTGGTCTGAAGGGGTTGAGGCGATGGACTTCTTCAAAGAAGCCAGATCGCGCGACCATGGGCCGCAGAAGAGTGACATGTTCTGACAATTTTGGTGATGCTTGCGCCTGCGGTGGCGAACTTGGTTTTGCTTGCGTAGATCGGTGTCGAGTGGCGTGGCCGCGGAAAGTGAAAGCTCCTCACCAGGTAATTCTTTACTGGTCGGGCAAGGCTTTCGAAAGCGCTTTGTCCACGATTGAGAAGTAGCGTGGTGCGGTAGGGAACGTGATTGCAATGTAGAGGGATGGTCGAGAAAGCGCTTGATGTATTCCATAGAGCACTGCTGTGCGAAGTGAAGGAGAATTATGGATGAGCCATCGAAGGAGCTTGTTATGTTCACAAACAAATGTGAAGAAGGAATGTCTGGTGTGTTGTGCACCAAACCACACTTTGATATGATCGTTCGCCATCGCGGTGTCAAAACTCCGATCGTCACGATGGTGTTTTCAAGATTCTGCTAGTGAAGATGCGATTGTGAACAAAGTGTTGTTGTCGCTGTGTTGTCAAGATTGGAGAAGAGAGTAGGAGGAAACCAATCGTCAGTACGAACGCAGCATCTGCGTGACCAACGCCTAGACTCCTGAGCTATATCGATATTTACAGCCGATCCAAACGCCGAGAAATCTGATGCAAGGTAACCGTCGACAGCAATCATGGCCTCAGGACCCGACACTACCACCTGTCTTGAGAGCCTTATCTTTATCAAGGACCTCCACCTTCCTGCTCAAAAGACCTCGAAGTTCAGGGCTGATAACCTTCGCTTCTTCGCCCTCTTCCGTACTTGCTTGCTTGCCCTTGTCCGTACCTGACGATGAAGCCTGCGTGGTCGAATCTGAAGTCTTAGGCATGGGCCCTGGTCCAGAAGCTATCACAGCGGTCTGTTTCCTCTGCCTTGCCTGCGGGGCAGAGGGAAAGTTGCCCTTCTTGTCGACTGTCTCAACCGTCCTTTGGAATCTGCGGAAGAGTGACTCGGCGCGTACCAAAGTCGACTCCAGATCCATAGTCCCGGAAAGTTCATTTACTGCCACCAAGTTAGTAATGCTGGTTCGTGCTTTGGACGTGAATTCACTTACCATATTTGAGCACCTCGTCAAAGTGCTTCAGATGCGCAAGTATGACGTCGCGATGCTTCTCCAGGATCGCAAGCGCAATGAAGATATGAAAGTTGCTGCTATAGTAGTCGGTCCATAGCGACTCCCACAGACGCAGAACGTCCGCCCACTCGAATTCGCGCTTGTACCAGACAAGCAGCATCCGGAAGAAGAAAAAGAAGTTCGTCGAGTCGGCAGACTGAAGATGAAGGTAGAGCTTGGGGTCCATGAGCTGTACCAGATGGTCAAGTGTCGTGAGCTGCTTGCGCATACCAGATTGGTCACGAAGAAAGTTTCGCTCCTGCACGTTTGTCAGCCTCAAAGTCCCTTCCAGCAAACGGAAACGTACCATGCGGTCCATGAATCCAACGAAGCCCCAGAAGGCGATCGCGTCATCCTGCATGACTGCGTAGATAGGTGCAAGTAGATCGCTCATGCCCTGCACGTAGCCAAGGTCCTTGTTGTACTCATTATAGGTCAAGAGCATGTCCTTCATCTGCTCCAAGTGCACGTTAGTGCCAACGTCCGCGAAAGGCGAGTCGGGATCAGGATGAGGAATGTCTTCTCCCTCGAAGATTGGAATGGTACGATCTGTTCGGTGCACATCCTTCTCTATTGAACGCACCCCATCGAATGGGGACAAGTTAGCCGAGTCCTGTATGCATGTTGAGTCATTTAGTGGCACATACCTATGCGGTTCTTCTGTTCCTTCCACCACTCAGCCTGCTCTTCGGTTTGATGGCCTTCGACCATGCGCTCCCACCATGCACCCTTGAGGCGGATGTACTCGTCCCGACGACTATTGAGATTCGCGCGGCGTTCTTCCTCATTGCTGTCCCAGTCGTAGACACCGAGAAGGAAGAGCCAGGCTTCTTTTCTTACGCCATCATCCGGGTGAAGGCCACCGTGGAATATCCGCTCTTTGACCTCGTCTGGTGTCAGCTGCAGTCGACCAGTGCTATCGAAGAAACCCTTCCACTCTTCTAAAGTGACTGGCTTCCTTCGATCTGCCATGGTCATCCTGTCCATATCGAGAATCTCAAAGTCACCAAGATCGCCTTGCTCCATAGCTAGAACGTCCTTCGCCGTCCAGATGCGCTGATTTCGTTCCCGCTCGCTTTGCTCAGCAATGCCCATGGCCCACCTCGCCAGATAGATGCGTGCACTGTCGAACTCGTCTTGTAGGGTCTGCACTTCCGGATTCTGGATCAGGCGCCTAACCTGAGGTGGGATCTTGGGGTTTTCGGCCACGGCCTGAGCAGTCTTCCTTGTAAACGTTGTTACCTGACTGAGCTTCTCGAGGATGTTCCATCTTGCCTCCTTCAATGCCTTTGTGACTGGATCCATGCCCCCATCCCGCCTGCCCGGCGTCTGTGCCGACGAAGCCTCGCCGTCCTTATCTTTCTTTGTTGCTCCAGGCGCATTTTTGCCGAATGCCTGCTTGTCGTCTTCCGTAGGTTCGATGAGGTATATGCTGGGATCGGCACCAGATCGTTCGATGGTCACGTATCGCTTCAACCATCGCAGGACCTCATCGCCGCCCCAGAACATGCCCCCGCCATCACCAAAGGGATCAAAGGTCTCTCTGGCCAACTTTTTCCTCTGCAAAATAGTCGACTGGCATTCGCTATCGTGGAAGAACAGGGCAGGGAAGCTGTCGCCTGCGCGTGTGTTCACTACGACACTCCCAAACCACCATCCTAGACTTGGCGGCCGTACCAACAGGGAGTATATCTCACTGACGGGTATAGCGAAAGCATAGCCGGGTGTGACGGTATGCGAAGAGGTAGTCGGCGGCGGAGGCACAAGGTATGAGGTCTTGGGAGGCGACGCTGAGTCGGAGAGGTCGACCTTCACGTAGGTATCGTAGGCATCACCCAAGCCAGACTCTGGCATCCAGGCAAGGAGTAGCGACGACGAGCTGACGCTTTTCGAGGACGAAGACGAGGTCGGGCGCGCATCGTTTGTGTTTTTGGGCGACTTCTGCTGTACGAGTGCTACGAAGCCTGGTATGTTGTCTTTGGCGGAGGGTGAGGGGTGGACGTATACCTGCTGGATCAGCTTCACGCCACTGGTCACAATAAAAGAAGTTGACGCACTTTGCTCTTAGTGTACAGTAATTTCACTCCCTTCCCGCTTTCAGTGTGTCTTATTGTGTTGTACTCGCCCTCCTCATCATCACTCATGTCATAGAACGAAGCGGATGGCGAGGGCGGACTCGGTGGACCCGGAGAAGCCATGGCGGGGCAAATAGGCTGCAACAACCGCCGTTGTCTGCGTGTGTAACGTTAAGAGAGCCGAGAAAGGTATCTTGAGTATGTGTTTGAGCGTGGTATGCAGTAATCTAGGTGGGTTACGGCTCATGAGGCAGGAGCACATGAAAGTGGCTGCTCCTTGTAGGTAGTAGTGACCTCCGCAGCTAGTCAGCGGGCCATGACGTTGCTTGTGTGGCGCACGCGGGGAACGCGTTGAACCAAGATGCGCGCTTTGCAAAGATACTTTGAATATTCTAACACGGGTAAAGCTTGCGAATGTGCGTGTACTGTATATTGTCTGCTACGTATAGCCGGCGTAAAGCAGCTGTATACTCCACAGGTGACCCCAAACGCCATGCTGCCGAGTCGCAGACTATGCAACATCCAATCCTGTAAATGCCCTGCAACTCCAAGTGCGCCATTACCGTATGTACAACAAAGCTCAACGCATGCGCGGTCCACTCGGCAGACCGACTCGTCCTCCCCCTGGCGGTGCGCGCTGCGGTGGGCCGCCACCATAGTTTCCTGCTGCATATGGGTCGTAGTCTCCGGACGGTCCTTGCTGTCTTCCTCCACCGCTGCTGCCAGTTGAGTAGCTCCGCTCGTCAGGGTAGGGTGGTCGGCCTCCAGGAGCAGGCCGTTCGTAGGAGCCCCTTGCAGGTGGCCCTGAGCCAACCGATGATGTGCTTTGCGCGGGGCTGGTTGACCTCCCCGATCCCCATAATCGCTGCTTGAGCCTCTCCTGCGCCGTCGTGCCTGATCCTGCGCTCGGTGGCGGGGAAGGGTCAGCGCCTGCACGTCCTCCTGAAGCCACGGAGCTCTGGTAGCTTCCAGCTCTTTGACTGGGCAATGGTCTGCCCTGAACCTGTGGTTCTGGCGTCAAGGAACTGCCCAGGCGACCCTGAAGCGGCCGTGCACCTCCTCCTCTGGCTCCTACGCCTCGGCGCAGCGACAGAGGCTCCTGCGCTTGCTGCTGTGGCGCCGGATTGTCCCATAGATCACTCAACCCTCCTCCTCCACGTCCCATAGGGGCCGCCTGGCCTTGCTGCCGCCCGGCTGAGGACACAAATTGCTGCGCCGGCTGGGGTTGCGGGGCTCGTGGATCGGGTGGTAGCCATTGCGGAAATGGGCGACCTTTTTCAGTGTAGTACGCGCGGAGGACTCGAGAAATGTGTGAATCTTCCTCTGTGTCGCCGTCGTTCTCGTCTGAGAGCAGCTGCCGGCGCAGGTTGGTGTACCGTGACGTAGTATTAGTGAGGAGGTTGTTCAGGTACGACGACATGGTGCTGCGAGATCGAAGTGAGTGCTAGGTCGTGTGCGTAACAGGCGGCTAAAGTACCTTTATTAGGGAGTATGAGCGCGCATGCACAGGTGGGGTGGTGCCTCGAGGTAAGTGGTGTGGAATGGTTGCGGGCTGTTCCACTTGCTCGGCGCCCAAAACACCGACCAAGTGCTCGAAGCGAAATGAGCTGCACTTCTTCATGCTAACTACCACTGAGTCTGTCAACGCTGGAACATTGTTTCATACTTCTATGCATCACAATGCCACCTCCTGAGCTTAGATAAAGTCGAGATACAGTTGTGACGCCAAAGCATCGTTGAGGACCTTCACAGCACCAATTGGGCAGCTTCGCCCCAGACCTCGAGCTTGAGCCGACCACGACATATCGATCATCTTGGAACATATAGGCGGGCTCACACTCAAGCAAACAAGGGGAAGCCATGATGGACTCTCGATTCGAAACAGCATGAAACAACATAATGGACGTCATCTCTACTCATGATACCAGCATGAACATAACAAAGGCCGCATTGCTCCAAGGTCTCGCAATGATTTCGAATAGATATATAAGGTAAATCTTCGATCCTCGAAGGCTTACCTGTGCCTGAAAGCCCATAGTATATCCGACGTAGTTGTGGGCTGTCAAGCAGGCATACAGTCACGTGCCATGAGGTTTGCCTTTACCAGGTCGAGGGTCCTTAAGATCACTCTTTCCTGGCTTTACACACGCAAAATACCCAAGGCTGACGCTCATTTAGCAAGTTTCTTGCTCGAGAGCCATGTCAGTTCACTTCGAGTACTTCACTTATCTTTCTGCAGAGCTACGCGCAATTATATGGAGTTTTTCCATTCGACAAGAACATGTCAATAAGCACGATGTCGACCATTGTAAACTGCCTCGACGACTTGAATTCTATAACCATGATCCTGCAACGGACTCGGTCTCTATTGCCATCTCGCGCTCGTATCCAACGCTTTTCGCTGTGTGTCGTGAAGCACGTTACGAGGCGGCAAAAATCATGGAGTGCATATGGGTTCCGGTCTATGGTCGTTCAAAAAGTCCCACGGAGCCTAATCATACGGCTCAATTTGAGATATGTATAAATTTCAGTTTGGATACAATCAACCTCCGCGCTCGATTTCCCATACCAAAACCGCCAGGCCCATCGACACTCCGTCCCAATCCAGAACAACATCGCTTGGACAGGCTCGCCCGATTGCTTGACTCGAATACCCTCCAGAGAATAGAACGTATTGTGATCGATGCCCAACCGCCGGCATCTCAGTTTAGGCTAGAGATAGATGCATGGTGGAAAGGAGAAGGCCTAGAGATCTTCTGTCCCGGAAGGTTAAAACAAGTCATCATCATAACAAGAGAACAGTCGGAAGGCTCCTCCAGAAACTATCCGAGATGGCTGGAAGCAGCGGTAAAGGACGAAGTGCACGACAGATGGCATCAAAGAGGGAGAATGGACAAGCCAAAGATAGAAACCCTGGACCTGTGGCAGTAGATTGGACCGGCACAAGTCCTGTCCTACACTTCTAGGTCTCTCTTTTTATGGCCAACAATACATCAAGAGGCGTTGAGTCTAATCTCGAAAAGTCTTTGTTCACCAGAGAGTACTCCATGACATCGTGACAACAAAGTCCAAGTAACAATCACGGTTGAGTTGAACAAAGACTGAAAGAGCAGAAGACTCTTGCGCCGACAAATTCTTAAGCAAGCCTGTTTGCCTACTGTGTTGCTTCTCGACCATCTAGCAGACGTCGACTTTCGCACGGTGCTCTCTCTTGCAATATCATTTCGCGTAACATCGACTTTGCTGTCAGCAAAATGGCTAGAGCATCACCCCAAACCCTAACTCAACGCGAGAACCGGAGGATCGCCAATGGAATCAGTAAATCATGGAGAATAACACGCGAGAGCAGACGACCAAGAGGGCTGAGAAACAACGGGAACAATTGTTATCGCCATGCTGCTCTTCAAACCTTACTTCACCTTCCACGCTTCCTAAACTGGATTCGCCAGCACAGCGAGCCTGGTCAGAAATGGCCTTGTAATGAAGCTCATTCGCAGGTGCTTCGTGATGCCGAGGAGAATGATGACTCCCCAGTACTGAAAAAAGCAAATGAAAGTTTACAAGGGGCATGCGTGCCTTGTCTGCTCCAAAATCTGGCTGCCGATTATTGGGGAAAGAATGACAAAGACGATGATAGAAAACTCAACCCTGCAATGTTTCTACACAAGCAAAAAGCGATATTCCCTATTCACAGGCTTGCAGAACGCTACTTCTGCTACAATCCTGGCGACCTGGACGGAATCTCCGATAGCGAAGGTGATACTGATGAAACCGCAAGAAAACGGAACATGACTGCTCAGCAAGACGCAAATGAGTTTATGCTACATCTTTTGGGTCTGGGATGCGAGTCAAGCGTTGAAAATCAGTAAGTGAGCAATCTTGTGCCTTTATGTAGTATCATTAACCAGGGCTTAGGCCACACCGGCTTGCACAGTACAATGCACTCTTCAAGACTATTTATGAAGAAGAGAAAATCTGTAACAAGTGTAGAAGGAAAACTCGACGAAAAGTGGAAAGCTTCGGGCAAATCGTCAAACCACGTGTGAAAGGTCGCGATACTCTCGAACTTGCCTTTGGCAGAGCGATGAGAGAAGGCTCGTTGAAGTCAAACACCAACGCTAACCCGGCCAAGAACAATCATGTCCAATGCCCGAAATGCAACAAGAAGGCTGTTAACCTAAATTCAACTATGCGCATTGAGCGTGCTCCCGAGTACTTGTGCATTCACATTAACTTGTTTGTCAGAGACGATTCTGGGAGGGTATCGAAGAATCAGAAAGCAATGCAGATTCCCGATATCCTAGACCTCACGAAACACGTCAAGACGGCCCAAACGGTTACAACCGCACCACTACGCTACAAGCTCATCGGCGTTGTCTATCATTCAGGCAAAGGAATTTCCTCTGGCCACTACACCGCAGGAGTCACCGGGCCTGAGCCAGCAACTGGTGAGACATCGAAAGCACGTCGAGTGAATCAGTTCTTTGTAAACGATGAGACGGTCCATGGTTGGAGCAATGATTCGCAGGAGAATGTCTTGACAGCCAATCCCGAGAAGCGCAATGGTATGACATTCAACCCGTACATGTTATTCTACGAATACATCACAAACAACGAAGAAGAAAACGATGTAACACCCAAGACCAATAAAATCGTTAAGGCAAAATCCAAGACCAATGAAGACTCTGAGGGAGAAGCCAACACCGACGACGACCAGACAAACCCACAGACCAACAACAACAACGTTCAGCGAAGCCCCAAGGCCAGAAAGGGCGCCAAGGCAACACTTGCAGCCAAAAACGGCGTTAATAAAACATCCAAGGCCAAGAAAAACGTTTCGGTATCACCCAAGATCACAGGAAGCGTTAGGGTAACAGCTGAGATCACAAGAGACGCGGTGGTGACATCCGCGTCCAACGAGGGGGGTTCTATTGGTGAGCGACTTAGACACGGGGGTCTTAGGAGGAGTGGAAGAGGCAAGCGTAACGACCGCGTGTAGTGTTTATCTTCCAGGTTTAGTTATTATAGTGTAGTTGACTTACCAGTTATGATGTAGAGAAAGGATTCATTTCATGCCATGCAAGGATCGTATCTTGAGGTCAGCTGTGAATCGTTCCATCTTGGATATCACATGTACTCCGCAAGCCATCACCAATAGGCTATACCTCAATGATTCCAGAAAAGCAGCGGATGTAACACCAAGATGCAGGACAAAGGAAACTACGATCGCGAAGCCAATCCCCCCTGATGCCATTGGCCACGAGTGTGCTGGCTGAGGCCCGCTGCCCGATTTCCGTTCTACACGAGCAAACACAGCGAGACAAAGTCGGCTATCAAGGCCGTAACGTGGCGTCCAGCGATACATGCCTTTGTCTGGGTTTTAGTGGATGTATTCCACCATTTCGAGGGTCTCGGGAATAGCGAGACATCCTCTGTACGTTATAAACGCCGCTGTCTCTGTTGTTCCTTTGATAAAGCACTGCTATTGTTGGCAACGCGGCTTGTTATTGTTATGTAGGAAGACAAAGCGATGCAAGCAAAGAACAAAAGTGCTTTAGATGAATACAAAAATGCTTGGCTACGAATTTGCTCAGACTTGCTTTCGAGAATTATTGCATTGGACCCAGCCGAAGCCTGTAGAGATAGCTCTAACTCAAGCGGGGGAGCATGAATTGCATAAAACTGAACGTTACATCAAGATCGGTCCCATTGAGCTCTTCAGCCTCCTGCCTTCGAAACTACCTCAAGTATTGTTAAGCAAGCTTTCCAGAAGCTTTCTGTCATAATCACATTCCTTTTCTTGCGCCCTACCATCCGCTGATTCATTGTTCTCATAAGCTCTGGCCCCTTCAAGTGAGTGCTCCTGACGTGAGCCGCTAGCTGTGTTCTCCGCAAGCTCTTTATCCGGACCGTAAACCAGACTATCGCTCTCCGCTTCCATGTCATCACGTATGCAAGGAGCATCGGGAGTTGCAGCTGTCTCGTCAGGATCCCAAACCGGGATATCGCCGTTCAACCCTCCTTGCTGTAGTGACGGTTGGGATAGCGGCGAATGCAATGGTGCATAAGGAACTGCAGCCGTTTCTTCAGTAGGTGGTTGCGCTTGGATGTTTTGTGGCTGTGTCGATCCAGTCTCTCCCATTGGAGTGTCCCCGAATATCGTACTGCTCTCCGAAATTCTGCGCGAAACCGGCTCGTGAGACTGTGACTTGGAGCCCACTTCAGAGATACTGTTTCTGCTAGCCTGCTTGTGCACAGCTGGTGCTGAGAGAGGATACCCTTGTGCAAGGCGAGTCATCGGACCCTTATTGCACAGACTGATTGGTACGTTCTGTGATTCCCATAGTTTTCGCTCTGTAGAAGCTGGTTCAATCTTGGCTGCTTGCAACTTCTAGTACGCATCAGGATTCCGCTCATATAGTGGACGAGACTTGTGACCCTGTGTACCTGTCGATGATGGGTTATTGACCAAGTCGATGGGATGTTGCTCCATCTTCTTGGGTGGAGGCGTAGCGCTGCCTTTGTCGGTCAAGTCGGGCTCAGCTGGCACTCTGGCCACGCAGTTCTCCACCCGAGGTCTATTCCAAACGTTCTCATCCATGAGCTCTAAGACATTGCTGCGCTGATCCAACACTGAAGTCAACATAGACTCCTCGAGGCTTAAAGAGTTGAAACCGGTTGATACTTTCTCGCTGTGTGCCAGCTTTCCTCTGTAAGACCCACAATCCAGCTTGTCGACAGCAGAATCCTTTCTCGTAACCTCAGAGGGTTTGGATGGAGAATTCGCACTCTGAAGCCACTCTTTCACTACGTCTTGCGCAGCAGGCTCTGTCCCATGCTTTTGAAGGAGCTTGTCTTTGATCTGAGCCATCGCTGCTTGAAGCTGATTGATCTGGTTCTCCAAATCCAGGTTCTTCTGTTGTACATCCTCGATGTGCTCAACGCCAACTTCTTCATCTAGTAGGCTACGATTCCTGGGGTGTGGGCTCCTGGGCGCTTCTGATGCAGGCATAAGAGGCTCAAGCGTGGGAGATCTGTGAGGCACCTCCTTCTTGTCTGAGCGGGGGGTAATAGGAGCTGATGGCATATCGCTAAGCGAGGGAGTTGCCGAGTAGCTGGTCTCAGATGTGGGACCTACAGACATATTCCTGCTCTGATCTTTCCGGAATCTCGTCGGATTAGTCACCATTTCCTTCGTGGACGTCTTCCGCGGACAACCGTTGATACAGCCATACAGCATACATGCCTCAGGCAAAGGGTCGTTTGCATGTATGCTGGCGGGGCAATACGATGTGCCTGAATCATTTCTGAGCGGATTCAATAGCCGCACTCCCCACCTGCGGTCACCCAAATCGATGAATTCAATCGTTCGGCCACTATTATCGAAGTCTTTCTCAAAAGCATACCTGATGTCTCCGAAGCTATTCTCAGGCCAGCCATTAATGAAGTCGAGCATCGTATTTACGTCATCTACAAATTCGCTCCTCAGTATGAAGTCTGTTTCAATTCGGCTGTAGTCTACGTTGTACTGGTCTCTCTGCCTCTTCGGGTTTCGCCAATGAGTTGAAGGTGGAGGTGACGGCGCTCGACTAGTATGTGCGAAGGCCTCTGTGTCTGTTCGTTTGAGGCTGGTACGTTTCGAATCAGAGGATGCGGCAATCTGCTCATGAAAGAGAGGTGATGTGCGTTCTTCCTCATGTGTACTTGACGTTTGGCGCACGAAAGCTAATGCTGATGGCACATATGCTAGCATCTTACCCTGCTCAGATGCCATATCCTTGTCGTTGCCTTTTGCGTGTTCATAAACAGCCTGCCGTGTTCCCCAGTTTGGTTTCAAAGCAGATTCCTGCGTTGCATCTAGTGCTTGTGTGAGCCTTCTCTCAGTCTTGTGGGCGGCTCTTCGGGTCCGTATCCTTTGTAAGCGGAGCTTATGCAGGTCTTCGTCATGAGCAACTTCGAGTTTTGTTCGCGTCTTTGTCTGCAGCTTCTTGTGGCGTTCGATCTCTTCTTCTTCGGTTTTGGCAGCTCTGAGCTCTTGCCAGCGGACGGCGGCTTCAGAGCCGTCATCTGCCGCAACGTTGGATAGGGCACTGGAGATGTCGTTGCTATGCACAGTGCCTGGGATACTTTCGCCATGATCGCTCCGCGTAGTATTATCTTTAATTGAAGGAGACGTTCTTCGGTCTTGTTTTTTCAAATTGTAGGAAGCCATGGCATCAGCCGAGCTTTACCGTCTGGGATTTACGTTGTGCTCGGTGCAAAAACCGCCCAGAGCTGGTGGTGGTTGGCGGTTTTTTCCTTGAAACGAGTGTAGTTGATGCTGGACAAATAATGTGTAATGATGCGATATGTTACGGACGTAAAGCTTTTAGGGCTGTGGGAGGTGTGTTTACCATGGAACAGATTCATATCTAACGGAAGGCAGGTATTTCATGATGTCGCTTCCATCCTTAGTCAAACCTGCTATTTCAGTGAGCCACAACGAGGCAAACAAGGCAAGAGGTCCCTAAAACACACAATGGAAATAACGAGGGTCATGTCTGAGTTGAGCCTGTACTGCATAACTCCTGGCATCAATTGGAGTACTTCTTGTGCATCTACTCGATACAGACTCACCAATGAACAAGTCTCAGCTCCGCACTCACCTCACTCGAACTTCATCCGATTGGTAATACTACCAATGCCTTCCGCGTAAATCTCCACCTCGTCTCCATCTTTCAAGAAAGCCACAGGATCCGAGAACAGTCCAACTCCACTCGGCGTACCAGTCAAGATCGCAGTGCCAGCCCTAAGAGTCGTACCTCTGCTGAGGTGCTGAATAATCTCACCCACGGTGAAGATCATATCATCTGTCCCGGTCTCCTGCCTCTTCTCGCCATTAACCTTGGTCCAATACTTCAACTTTTGCGGATCTCCTATGACCTCCTTGCTAGCAATGCACGGGCCGATCGGAGCAAATTTGTCAAACGATTTTGCGTAGCCAAATTGACCGCCGGAGACGGAAGCCGGAATCTGGAAGTTTCGTGCGCTGACATCGTTGCCGACCGTGTAGCCGAGGACAAAGTCCTGCCAATTATCCTTGGTGGCGTTCTTGCAGTCTTTACCGATGATGATTGTGAGTTCGCCTTCATAGTCAAGATTGCTTTGACAGTCTTTATGGATTGGGATGTCGTCTAGAGGCCCGGCTAGGGCATCGCTCGGCTTCATAAAGATAGCTGGGTTGGAAGGGATTGTGAGCTACATTTGTGAGTAAACAGGCCGAGGAGGGATCTTGGATTGAGACTAACATTGCATTCCTCCGCATGCTGTCTGTAATTCAAACCCACGCACAGGATGATGTTCGTTGTTGGTAGTGGACATAGCAGCTTCGAAACCTTGGCTTTGCTACCCTTCTTGCTGAAACCGCTCTTGACATCGCCTTCGAGCACCTCCACCTCCTTTCCTTGAATCTCTCTTGTTGGCGTCTCTTTCGTCAGGTCACCATAGTACGTCTTCCCATCGTCGGCTTCGAACCGGATCAAGTGCGAGAATGAAGCCATAGCCTGGAGTCTTGATGACGTCGACAGAAAGAGTTCTTGCGTAGGCTTGAATATTGTTCTTCGAGTGACACAGGCAATACGTGAGCGGGAGCAAGCGAATAGTGGCCGGACGAACATTAAGAAGTATTGAACTGGGACATAGCTTGCTTATGTGCCTGTCGTTGACGTGCTTGTGGGGGAGCTCTGCCCCACGTTCCGACTTTGGTGGGGCATCCGGAGCGGAGCTCCGCAAGGCTGGCTGCAACTTCTAGCATGACCTGCCACCACGCAATGCCAATTATGCGTCCACAGATCTAGATAGCCTGCGTCAGCGTGTCCGAAAGAGACGGTATTTGCGCCCATCACTACCCAGCAGCCGAAGCAGCGATTGGTCTGACGCAGGGTCGAGCGATTCCAAGACCCTAAGAAGCAGTGGAGGGTTTTGCCAGTGCCTAACTGACTACATCGTAGAAACACCCTAAAACACTTCACTCATGTCATAGCTTCCTGTTAACTCCATCACTTCTATATCCTGGAGCAATACCCACCACTCGCCCGTGCATGATGATGGAACCCTATGCCGATGTGAGTGCCCTACCTCTGCTTGCGATGGAAAATCTCTGACGAACATAGCCGGCCGCTCGAAGTCCTTCGACTACATTCCCGCTAGATGGCGCAACCTTTGACATCTCTTCGATTCCAGAGGAGGAACTTATAGCATATGGCAAAGTTGCTCCAGTCCTTCACTCGCTTGCGCGTTTGAAAGTCGTACGACTGTCCAACACTCTGGCAATGAAATTTGGGACCACTGTTCTAGCCTCAGAAGGCGAGACTATGAAATACGTCGCAACGAAGTTTCCAGAAGTAAGGCTGCCTCAAGTTTACCGTTGTTTTAGTATTGATCATCCCTGTTCATATTTTGGTGTTGAAGGCTACATTGTCATGGACTACATAGATAGCCCTTCCCTGGACACATGTTGGGACGAACTCAGTCTCAGTATTCAAGAGAGCGTGGCTAAACAGGTTGCGGCTATGGTTGATCAGCTACAATCTCTACACTGCGATCATCCAGGCGTTATTGGCGGAGGAATATCCCGTGGCACATGGTTCAGTGACTATGGCGCAGGACCTTTTCCGACGAAAGCAATATTTCAGAAGTGGATTACCTGGAAACTCAACATGAGCAAGCGTTATAAACGAGCCTTACCGGATGCGCTACCCCTGCAATGTCCTTACTTTGTCCTTGTTCATGGAGATCTCAGCCCTCGAAACCTCCTGCTAGACACCAGCAACCAGGTTTGGCTGATTGATTGGGGGTGTTCTGGCTTTTACCCTCCAATATTTGAGGCTGCCTCTGTGAAACACCAAATCCACTTCGCATCGTTCGCCCGGCTACTTCTACCGCTTATCTACAACCATCCTGAGGAGCTAGCGCAGCTTGAGGACTGCAGCTATGGCATCAATCGCGTTCCTTTTTCGCTCCCACCAGAGATGGAATTGGAAAGCGAGGTATATTCTTAGGGGTTCAAAAATATCATTGGATGTTATGGAGATTGTCGACTGAAGTAAGGAGGCATTTAATGATTGATCACCAAAAATGAAGCATTGTTCTAATTTTCTTATACACAAATCAACTGCATTGTGCCTGCTATCTAATCCAAATACCATCTATCAACCAAGGCAAAAAAACCTTCCCTTGACGTCTTGGCTTGAGTAGATTAGAAGCTGTGGTGTATACAGTTTGATGCTCAGGTGAAGTGGTTCGGTCTCCTAAGCGGAAGGTCGTGGAGGAGGAGATGGTGGTGGTTACGGTAGGACCAATGTGGATTTTCCCCGTAGCAAGTATTATCCTAGCTAACGATGACTTTGTGTTTCCTAGTCATGGCCCATTGGCATTGGCGTGATCGTCCAGACAGGGCAAACGTATGAAGCTTTGTCATTTCGCAGATGATTTGCTTTAGCTGAACCAGCTACTACCGGTAAAGACCATTCACCCCAGACGTGGCTGCACGCCGGACGGGTCTGTGCGCAGACCTTTACCAGTATCTTCTCTGATTGCGCACTCAGATTTTGAGGTCACCATCCCCAATGACGCTAAGCCTAGGGCAGATTCTGCACGGAGCGAGGTGGAATTACCTTCTTGTGGGAAACCTAGGCAATAAATCTTCAAGTTCTATTGTATTCAACGCCAAGATCTTGCAGCGGGCCGCAATCCGACCTCCAGGGCATTGGTCAGTCCATGACAAGTCTGATAGGTCATTTAACTGACTTTTCGTTTAGGGCTGTTGTCAAAACAGCTTCTGAGCAGAAGGGGTTGGATATGTTAAAGCGGGAGCACACATACTACCAGAACCCTGCCGTCCGGTCATCATGGCATCTGCGAGCGCTTTACGATGCCATTAATGTCCATGGACCGGCAGCAAGTGCTGCGTCATTTTGCCTGGCATTTGAATGTGAACCTGACAAATTGACCAGATATCAAGAACGACAATATTCTCATCTCTGGAATCGACGTTCAGGTTCCAACAGTTAAACTAGGAGATCTGGGGCGAGGTTAACGTCTTTCCTGATACCTGATTATTGTGCTAACATTGACCAGTACGCCAAGAGGGCTTCGACGGATATCACGTACAGCCGTTGGCAATGCGCGCTCCTGAGGTCTGGTCTGGAATAGGCTGCTTCCACCGCTCAGATGTGTGGGCCTTCACTGCCACGGTCAGCTCTTTCATCACTGTTGTTTTTATAAGGACTGACATAAGCAGCTTTTTGATTGGATTTCCCCCTATGTTTTCGGAGCGAACGATATGCCTCAGGGACATTGGCCGCAACCATGGGCAATGGCAAAGCTTCTAGGACTGTTTCCTGGCTCCGTAACGATTCATCCGACTGACCCTGATTACCAAGGGTTCTTCAGAATTGCTCGATTGATTGAGAAGTCAGGTTTCGACGAAAATACAGACCCGAGATGTTTTGAGATACTCTCATTTTAGGAAGAACTGATGAAGCTAAAAATCTCACCAGCACTCGCGGCCTTCTTTCGTTATCTATTCATCGTGGACCCTATGCAAAGGCCTACTGCTATTGAAGCGCTAATATCACATCAATTCCAGAACCTTAGCTACCGTAAAGCATAACTGCTTCGTTGAACTCTAGCAGGGGCTGGCACATCTTATGCAACCTTTGATAACCTTGACAGCAATTATACCAATTAGATGAGGTATAATCTGCCTGTGCATCTACAAATTTAGAAAAAGTTCACCGCTGTCATTCGCTACATTTGGCCCACTTCTGCGCACGCGCCGGCTACCCCTTGCTAGCGTTCGACGAGGCTATCAAGCTTACGGTACAGTCGGTCACTCACTCGGGTCTGTCCAGGATGACTTTCACTGGTGTAATAACGATGTAGCCTCAAAACTAGTCTAACGCTCTCCGTCCTGGGCTCACTTCTACATCTTCAAGACATAAGAAGTTCGTCGTTGTTCTCATATTCTCATTTCGGTTCAGCGCATTTCTTAAGTATCTGGATACGTGTTTGGCCGGGCCGTACCCACTTCGCACATACCCAGAAGGGATTATGCGCGCTTACATCCAAGCTCTTACACGTCGGGATCCCAAATCTCTAACGCGCCACGAGCCGTGCCGCATTGGCACATATTCAGAAGCTAGGAAGAACCATGTTATTTGAATGTTAAGGACGCCACTACAGCCGCCCGTACCAAACTTTCGCCCTTACTACTCCACACATCGTTTGGTGATACTAGAACGCCATGCAGGCAGGGCATTATGTACCACGTCACAGTGACCTCCCAGAGCTCGTGCCTAACGAGGTCGCGACATACAAGTTCTCCGTCCCTGATTGCACACCTCCGTATACGACCATCCAAGCTACATCGCCTTCCACCACGAATAGCGAACCGCCGAAGTCTGATGCTAGGCCACGAAATTTGACTAGCTGGCCCTTTTTAATTCTCTATGGTCTGCTTCTTGCCATAATAGCAGGATTAGTGGGAGGATTTATTGGCAAGACGATAGAGCACAACAACAAGCAGGAGTCTGTGTTGCCTAAGAACGACTCGTGTCCAACACCTACAGCATTATCGCCAGCACCATCATCGATAACCTCATCGACAACATCTTCTACGACACCAACGCCTTCTAACACGATTTTCCAACGCACATTGGCCCAGCCCTCTACAGGCTGCTCCTCCATCACCTCATACAACTCATTCAAATCCCGCACCCAGTTCCTTGAGTTCCAATACACCACCGTCTGCGGTCATGGCTGGTTGAACGATGAGTTAATTGCTCTATCAGCTGCCACGACGTCTGATTGTATGGAAGCTTGCATCATGTATAACGCACACAAGTTGGATAGCGATAGGATATGCGTTGGCGGAGGATTCATTCCAGAATGGTGGAATCAAACCCGGGCTATGGCTGAAAGTGGGCGCATGCCGTACAATTGCTTTCTGAAGAGTAATGCAAGTGGTATTGCGAGGAACGACAAGAAGTATGAGGTTGTATCATTGTGTCTAGATAAGTGGTGTGATGATGTCTTGGGTTAGGCAACGGAGCTCGAGATGACGATAGTATATACCTGTAACAGCTGTCGATACTTATTGGCTACCTATAGATATCAGTGAGAGCCAGATAATGTTGTAGTTTACATAGATACCCCACAATTGCTAGCATGGATTATAGTGTAGTTTAGCGACTTGATACTTCTAGACACTATGCTCGAGTGCGAAAAACTTGAGAAGGACCTAGGTCTAATACATGTCAACAGAAGATTACACCATGCAGAAGGATCCACCAAGAGGCATAGCCATGATGAACCTGATGGTATGTCCTGTACCGTGTAGAATCAGGTTCTCGTCTCCACAGGTGTTCGTCGAACTGCTTGAATTGCCAACAAGCTAAGTTCCATTGCGCACGATTGCCCATCTCCTTATGTTTTCTAGATACTCCAACGATCGGCCTGTAAAGTTTGCCTTTAGATAGATGTTGCATTATAATGTGTTTAACTGTGCAATGTCGCTTTACTCGTCACCACCATCAATCCGCAATTATTCACTGAATCCTCAACCAGTAACACTTCGCGGCTTACTGATATAGCTACAAATACGACTATGTGTAGTACTTTCAATGGTCATCATTTGAGAAACTGTTGTGTCTTCTTGGATTTTGACTGCTCCAGCTGTATCCAACCCCTGAACACTTAGGGCGACTAATATTGTCACAACGCGGAAAGATGAGAGGTTATACATGCAAAGTATCAAAAATCTGGTACGATTTTGCAACAAAAACTCCCTTGCTTCCCTCGCAGTATATTCACGCGACTCCGAAATGTAGCAGCAACTCAGGAATGTCACTAACCGTCTCCGATGGTTTGTGTATCCAACCTTCAAGTCAACACTTTCCATGGCTCCTCAGTTTTCGTCTTCTGTTCGTCCGTCAATGTGTGCGATATGTTGGTCCGACGGACCTTGTTGCCTGGCGAAGCTTCTACTTTCTACAAACTGTTAGCCCTCTGCGCCATCGCCATCGTCTATCACTTCTGGATCTTCACCAGCCTCCGAGATG
The DNA here is from genome assembly GCA_004835665.1 of Phoma sp. XZ068. NCBI lineage: Eukaryota > Fungi > Ascomycota > Dothideomycetes > Pleosporales > Didymellaceae > Phoma > Phoma sp. XZ068. Next base: position 1,721,793 of record RBKR01000001.1, read on the forward strand.
TACGCATGCAGTACGCACAATTGGAGAATACGCAGGAGCAGTTCGATTTGATACCGAAAACCATATGGTACAAATTGGGCCCACATGGACTTAATAAAGACACGGAGGCGTGGACGGATAGTTGCATCAGCGCCAACCCTGAGTACGAAGCAATATTCCTTACCGACGAAGATGCAGATGAATACGCAGAGATTCAATTCGCAAACCGTCCTGATATCCTCTCAGCATACCTTGGTCTCACAGTCCCGATCCTGAAAGCCGACCTGCTGCGATACATGCTCTTGTACGACCAAGGGGGCGTTTGGTCCGACCTCGACATCTCCTGCGACGGCGTGCCGATCGACGAGTGGATACCTCCACAGTACAAAGCTGATGTCGGACTTGTCGTGGGATGGGAGTTTGACATTGGTTGGGCACCGGGAATTATGCGGCAGTTTGCTAGCTGGACGATGATGGCTGTGCCAGGTTCACCACACTTGCTGCAAGTTATCGAGGACATAGTGGTCGCGATAGAACATACGACGCAGGAATACAATGTGCCAATTGAAAACATCACGTTGTCGATGACGGGAGACATAGTGGATTTTTCTGGGCCGAGGCGTTTCACAGCAGGCATCTTCAAGAGTCTTGGACGCGAGCTGAATAGGACTGTCGGGCCAGACGAAGTGTCGGAGATTCTGCAGCCAAGGCTGATTGGAGATGTACTGGTGTTGCCTGGACAGTCTTTTGCTGCATCAGCGAACCACTACTTTGCGGATCAGAAGAAACAACTGCCGCCGAAGTTCGTCACCCATCATTACGCTGGTTCATGGAAGAATGAACATGGCGGAGAGTCTCCTTGAGGATGACTACAACTGTACAGCTACCTCTCCGAGGCTGGAGGTTGGTCGGTCTTTTACTTCAAATAACCACAATAGTTCTCTCCTCGACCTGCGTCCCGGCTTGATACATTTCGAGATCCGGCAGTTGCCCGCTTTCATATTCATGCTTATGGGTCCACCTCTCACCATTCTCACTTTCGTCACTCCCATTGACCTCGTAGAACTCCAGATCGTCGATATATTCTCCACGATGGAATCCTCGGCCCCTTTGCTGCGGAACATACGAATCTTTATACCCACACAAATACCCATACCACGCACAGTCCTCCCAAATCGCAAGCCCAACGCGCCGATACGTGTTCTGCGCAATCCTGGTCGGGATCAGAGCTAAGGTGTAGGTGCAGACGGGATCATGGCTCTGCTGAGAAATCACAGTTGACTCCCCTCGCTCACTGGTATGTAATTGTGCAATAGCAACGAATGTAATTTCCTGCGTTGGATCGATAACTTCATCCGGCCTAAACGTTCCGCGGACGAAGCGGAATGGTCCTTCGCGTCGGATGTCATCGATGTGCAGGCTGTTTCTCGGATTCGGATGTAGTTCAGAGAAGAGGAGGTATTGCTCTGGTTCAAATGATCGATCGCGGAACGCCATGCGGTCTAGTCCTTCATGGCGTGTGCTTGTGAGGTGTGGAATTTCTGCTGCGGCTTCTCGTATCGAGTAGGGGTAAACGGCGTTGATATATCCTTTCCGAATGTGACTGCGGATCGTGACATGACCCGTCTGCGATGCGACGCTGCCAGAGACCCTAGCGCCCTGTATGTCGCATATGCAATCTAGTTGGAGTAACTCGTTGGCGCCATACATGACTGGTGCAGTGACAGATGCCCACGACCAGCTCGGTGCTACATTGTGCTCATGGCGAATACTCTTGTTCCTCTCGACGTCGAAATCGGTGATGATGTTCAAGTGATGATTCTGGTTGTGTGGTATACTCCAGAGTAGGCCAAGGAAGAGGTGTTTCGACCACAGTCCAGACAAGTACTCACTCTTCGAGTATCGTGCGAGAGCTTGTCCGATACCCGCGAGGGCGACCAGTCTGTCTTCCGGCCATGTCATGCCTCGATGCGTGTAGTTCGTAACGAGTTCACACCAATATTGGTGCTTTAGACGACCCCAACCAAAATCGTCATCGCCTTTAGCTGAGCGATCAAAAAATTCGGTGCAGTCCCTCAGTCCGCTACGGATGTAGCTTTGTGACTTACCATGTCGTGTTGGGCCGGCTGTGGGTGAGCGCTCCGAGCCACGCATAGTGAGACATTCCCATTTCAGTGAGGCCCCGTCAAAGATGAGCATACGGGGAGAGAGCAGTTGTTCCTGTAGGACCCAAGCGCGCCCGTACAATGCTGGGTCTTTGCCGCTGAGATACTGGGATGGTAGTCCTCCATGAGCCGTGAACTGAAGCTTTATTGATGGCCCGGAGCCTCCTGCGGGAAGGCAATCGACGTGGAAGGGGAGGACTCGCAGTCCGTCTCTCGCTGCAAAACAGCCTACATCTCCACTTGGAGCATGGGCCGCAGCGATTGTCACGGTGGCATGTTGATAGACATCGCACATGATTGCGGCCTCAGCTGTCCAGTCGTCATTGTCATCCTGGATGATGCACAAGGAGTCAATCCAGATGTAGCGAAAGCCGAGCTTACGAGTTGCGTGAGTAGCTTCTCTGAATGTCTTTGATAGCTCTTCAGCTGGTATTTCTTTTCTGTGTCTCTCGTAATTGCCTTTCAACGTGCGAATGATCGGTACTGGTCCCCAGCAATGACTCAGTGCCAGGTATCGCTGGTCTGTAAATTCGTCGATACCATTCCTTGTCTCGACTAGCCTTACACTATTGTTACTGACATCGAGCAATCTGGTAGGTAAGAATGGCGTCGAAACCTTAGATGCTGCGGGACGACACCTCTCGTGCGTGTTGATGCACGATCGGATCCAGTAAGCTGCAAGCTGAAGCGCGCCATCTGAGCCGGTGTGATCGTTATGCAACCTTGCAGCCTCTTCAAGCGTTGTCGCAAGGTCATCGGCAGAAGGATGGATCGTTCCAGGTAGCCTCAGCTTTGACTGTGAGTTCGTTTCCATGCCCAGTATCCCGTTGCACGAAGCAATCACCCGCTTTGGAATTCGCACTTCATGGCTCGCTACTTCTCGAAATTCGACCCAAAGAAGCGGAAGAGGACGTTGGGCCGACACGAGTTTGAGAAAAACATTCAATGGTTCGTTGTGATCCTTAAGAAGCGTTGCATGCTCATGATCCGTTGGTGAATGATAGGCAAGGCGACAAATGCGACAACGAGAATCAGATGCATGCTTCAAATCGCGGATGGTGGTACAGAGAATTGCTTCATGTGTTGCCCAAACAATATCTTCAGGTGTCTTGATACTCTCAGGTATTAGAGCTTTTGCCTGAGCCTCGGACCAGAACGACTGGCAGCGTTTGCAAAACATTTGAGCGTGGAGATTGGCGAGTGAAATTGATGGATCGGAGTCGAGGTTAGCGCGGCTCGAGCACAGTTGGTCGCCTTGCTGACATGTTTATTCTGGTAGATTAGGAGAACAGGAATAGCCTTTCTTTCTCGATGTACATGATGGTGGTGTCACCCTATGAAGAGTACATATTAGTAGTGGGGGAATGTGTGGAAGTGGGGCACCAGAACAGAACAGAGAAGTTACAAGGAACTGATGTAGGAGCAATGCTATGCTCACAGCCGAGTGAGCCTCCTCTTGTGTTTAGATTTATTCTAACCCAGTCACCCAGTCATATTCACATCACCATTCTGCGCCCCTGCATCAATCGCTCCAGGATCCAATCTACTCAGACACCCTGGGCAGTTATGCAGTACCATATGGCAAAACATATCACAGTCGATGCAGAAATGGCTTTCGCAGGATCGACACTCGTATCTCGCGCTCTCACTAGCCTTCTGTTCTCCATTCTCTTCGTCTTCTGCCGTGTTTTCTCTCCCCGCATATCCGTTCAGTATGCTTCCCGTTGTGGACTGCCTCTCCTTCTTCAAGGCTCTCGCGGCTAGCTCCTGCTTTGATGGGATCTCGGGAAAGGTGGTAAGACAGCCTACACAATCCTTCGAGTTCTTTTCGCGAGCTCGCTGCCATGTCACGGTAGCCCAGTTCCGCAGGGGAAAGAGGTGATGATAACTTCTCGCCAGATGTGTTGAGAGGAGGAGTGTGAGTTGGCAACTAGGACAAGTCACCGGTAGCGAGCATACCTTCGCACTGCACCGTGAGCACGTATAGCCGCCTAATGTGAGGTTGCCATGGCATGCACATATTGTAGGCGAGTCCTCCACGACGCGCGAAGGGAACCCCATCATCATCAGTGCAGCACCTTTCTCAGGCTGCTGAGTTGTGGAAGCTGTATCTGACCGGATAACAGGTGGTGTGGTAGTTGCGATAAGTAGCTCTTTGAGCATTTCCTGGTCGGTCGCGATTGTGTATTCGCTCTCGTCCCCAAAGTTTGTCCGCGTTACAATTTCTGAACAGATCTTGAGACGGGCGCCCATACCAATAATACTGACGCGGATGCGGTCGCGGACGCATGCTTTGACGGTTTGATGGATGTCGCCAGGGTCGAGAGAGAGGAGGGAGCCAAAGACTACTATGACTTCTCGTGTGCCGTGGTTTGGAGTGTGGTATAACGTTGCGCGCGCAAGTTCCAGCGCGTTCTGGAGACTGGGTGCACCTTTGGGCTCCTTGCCTGTCTCTTTGCTTCGCAGGGCTAAGATTGCTGCTGCGTGCTCTGCTGGATTGCCTGACAGCTCGGAGACTCGTATGCATATGCCGTCATGCATGCCGAGTACGCTCATCTGAGAGATAGGATTCTGCTCGAAGAATTCGCGGACGTAGTCTTGCGCATAGTTGATCATCGTGTAGAAGCGATTCGGCCGCATGTCCTTCTCCATCATGGCCTCTGACAGGTCCAACACCAGAACGATGTGCCGTATGATACCTCTTTGGAAAGGTTTTGTGTCTTTGCGTAACCGTTTGCGCTTGCGCTCCTCCTCGCGCTCTTGCATGCTCTGCCCTATGTCCTCATCGTTCGCAGGTGTGATAGTCTTCTCAACTGTTCGCGAATATTCGGTCTCCCATGCTTTGCGCGCTGGCTTTGGCGCAGCATCTTTCGCGCCTTGTGTCCTACCGCCCCCTGGTTGTGCTGGCCTACTTGAGCTGGCCCTTGAGCCAACATACTCATCGCCAGAGACTTCGTCGCCATCGTAAGAATAGTCCGAGTCGGCCATGGCCTGCGCTTGCGCTCGTGAGCGGCTTTGGCGGGGGGCAGAGCAGCGACCGCCTGCGGTGCTGTTGTTCTAAATTCCGGGCTAGACTCGCGTCAGATAGCTGACGAGCGTAGACTATGCGGCCAAATCGAAAAATGCGGCCGTCGTAAGTGCGTGGGTAATGCTATGCAAGTGGAAGTGCGCGACCGATGAACAATGGAAGATGACGTCGTGAGCTCTCATTTGTAGATTTGCCCAGGGATGTTGCTAAGGTGAAGTTGAATGGCGCATTCTCGACGTAAGGTAAGTGTCTCACTAAGACGTGACACGTTCCAACTGTGTGGAAGCTTTGTGAAGCTCTGCGGTCGGTTGTAGATCCCGCCTCTGACAGATAGAGATGCGTGCGCACGTGATGTTTAGAACGCGCTCTCACGTTTTGCATGTGAATTTGGTATAACTACATAAACAAACCCATATCTTTTCCAGCAAACATTATCTGTGTCGTAAACTAGCAGCATGACGCGTAATGCGTCGAAAGATCCCAAAAATGGTATACGCTATGCTAGAGAAATCATCAAACATTACGCCGTATCGTGTTTCCACCAAATGACCCGCAAGGTCATCAATTATACGAGCCCTCGACTGTTGGCATCGGCCAGTCGTCCTCGGTGATGCTCGACCAGAACACCCAGATCATTACGACCGAAAGGAGCGTGAAGAGCGTCTCGAAGAGACCGCCATTGATCTTGCCTGAGCTGCCTGTGCAGATGTGGACGCTGATAACGTACTGGAAGATTTGTCCAATAGCAAAAAGCAGAGCGGCGCCAAGCAGATAGACTGGCTAGGGTGTTAGCAATGTTCAAAGATATGGGTGATGAGCACGTACGCATTGGCTTGCGCTCTCCAAGAACGCGAAGAACAAGGAATGCCTCCAAGCAGAAGAAGACGACCAGGAAGACCAGAGGAACGAGCTGGTAGAGCGTGTAGAGAGCGTAGGCCTGGTTCTCTCCTACCAGGGTATCGTCCCAGTAGCCGGTCCAGCTGAAGCCTGTGTCAAGAGCAATGTAGCCGGTTCCAACGAAGATGATAACCGCAGAGATCAAGAGCAAGCCGATGGATATGGGGGTGCCATCATCTAGAAGTTGGTAGCCAACCAAGCCGTTGAGCATTAGAATCCAAGATGTTGCAACAATCGCAGCGATGTGTACAGCAACAAAGGCCTGCAAAACAGTCAGCCGCTACAGTCTAATTGGCGGAAGCAGGTGACGTACCAGGCGCACAGAGTTATTCAGAGGGAAGCCACCGATGGTGAAGATCTCGCAGATGGAGACAATGATGTAACCGAGGAGGAAGAGTTGCATTTCCCTGTGACCGGTTAGTTCTTGGGTTTCTGTATTTTGTCGATGCCAAAGAGTCGCGCACCTTCGTCCAACGGCCGCCTTCTTCCTTTCAGATCTCCAGAGCAGGAAGAAGGTGGTAGCAATTGCGATACCACATAGTATTATTGAGCCTGCGCCCATTAGCCAAGTCCCATTGCGCAAATAGTGAACTCTACTGACCCAGATTGTGCAGTCTATTACCACCGCCAACGGAGAAGCCTTGCAGTGTGCAGCCTCCGTTCCATCCTCCGCCGTTCCTTGTGGGTGCTTGGCTGAAGAGCTGTGGTGATATGGCGGTTAGCGGCGCGCGCGAACAACGGGTCAGCCCAGGGGGTCAAGGGCGGTCGCAACATACATAGCATACTGCGACGGTTAGTATTATACATGTGACGGCGAATAATTGGTGTCTTACCTGGCAGCGTCGACCAGCTGTTGCCCGTGTCGCGACAAAAGTCGTCAAACTTTCCGTACCTCGACATGGCTGGCTACAGCGCAGCGCAGCCTCGCGTTGGGTGGATGATTACAGCAGCGATCGTCGTCGTTTGAATTGCAGCGGGAGGCTCAGGCAGCGGGTGGAGTTGGCAGTCCTGAGCGGGCACGTAGCGAAAGTGAATTGTGGAGGAGCAGTGCGGGTCGTGAGAGATGATGTGCTGCTGGTCCACGGTCCACGGTGGCTGGTGCTTCGAACGTCGAACTTGTTTTAGGACGGTGGTAGGTAGCCAGGTCAGGGATGCGGCTCGCTGCAACGCCACTTCGTCGCGGACCAAAGCTTGTACTTTTCGAATCACGTTGTCGCTGCCCAAGTGACACTTGAATCTCAATTGAAAAAGTCCAATGTCGATGAAGCAGAACAGCTCGTGGACGCCTCTCACCACGCCCTCACGATTCACGACTCACGATCAATACAACGACATCCCAAGCAACAAACCGGGCCGGCAGACTGGCAATTAGAAACTCGGCCAATCACGTCTGCAGGAGGTGCAGCACTAGACTGTTTCGCTCGATCGTCGCTCTGGCGGAAAGTGTCTGGCGGCAGCGCAGCGCCTTACAGCCGGCTTTGCGTGCACAACCACTCCATGGCAACAAACATGGTTGAGATCAAAAGTGGGTACTTCATCACCGCTGGTATTGTTGTCGTTGGGGGCATGGACTTTTCTTGTCTACGGTCATTTCTCGTTCGCATCATCACCTTTAGCCGCGTTCCTGTCGGCCGTCTGGCAGCTGCACGTCACGGACGCACAACGTCGCGTTTGTGCAGCAATGATCGCCAGCCCACCCGCCAGCCATCTTTATGGAGCTCCTTTCCAAGAATCCTTGCACGTGGTGTCCGTGCAAAAGCAATTGACAGACGTTCTGGTGGTCCACGATGCTGCAGCCCTCTCTTCACGAGTGAAGTTGCATGAGATGCCCCAGATGTTGCAGTGTTTCACGTGCAAGAGGCAGCAGTGTTTCGAGGTTTCGAGGCTCACACACGAAGTGGTAAACACGCGGCCCTTACACGTGGCTGCCTTATGCATGTTGATTGAGGGTATGCTAGACACCGTCTTCAAGATCGATGCTGGATAATTTGGTCTTGTTGAATCACGGCGTTGCTGCCGTGCATGTCTGGTACAGTTTGGGCAGCTTTGTCGACCGCTAGTACCCGCGATCAGCTAGCCTAGCGAGACGTGGAAAACTCATGTGGAGTTCTCAGACAGTTGCTGGACTTGCGGAGTTGATTTTGCGGGGACTCTGTTGGAGTGGCAGCCTCGTGAGCAGCCAGCGGTGCCAGCCTCTCCAAACCCCCCCGGTAGCAATCGCATAGATAAGGAGTGGATCATCTCCAAGCAGACATGCACCCGCGATAGCCTGCGCCGCGACATCATAGCACCGCAGGCCGCGCCAGCAGGCTGGCCAACAGCAGGCTCGCTGCATCTCTCCCCCGGCTCAGCCCGGACCGAGTGGGAAGGGAGCGCCAAGTCCGCAGGAACGGCATTCAAGCCAGGGCTCAGGCGGACAGGGTAGCTCACGTTTTCCTGATCACGAAGCCGTATTGTGCTCTTTCCAGTCCCACTGCCGTCCAATGTGACCGCCCTTGACCGCTTAAGCCCTAGGCCCACCTTAACCTGCACGTCACTCGCGACCGCCTTTCGACGCTTCTCCAGATCCACTGCATTGGAGTTGGCTGCTCCCTCAGCCTGCAACCTTCACCATTCCTTTCACATCGAGCAGCAGTCGGAGACCTGCGAACATCCCTCTCCATAACCTGAGCTCGGTCTCGCGCCCCCGTGACGGCGACTCCGCTTATCTGCTCGACAACGATAAGGATAGCGCGCGGTCCTCCTTCGACACCCCGTCCTCGCACTCGGACGACTTTTCGCTCTGGAGTGACACCGGCGACCTCGTCGACCAGCTTGCCGACCAGGAAGATCCCCTCGCCATCCGCTTGGAAGGCCATCCGCCCCCGCACCGACGACACCAGAAGCGTGCCCGCTTTGCCTCGCAGGACAGTCTCCACGAGAAAGGCCACCCTACCCTCCGCCTCGAAGACATTGAGATACCCGAACCTGGGCCACGGACAATCAGCAAAGCAGAGAGAATCCTCGCTCGCATCATGGCGCCCAACGATGGGCCCTCCCGTATTCACGGGCTGCACGGGAAGAAGCTGATGTGAGCAACACCGTACAGCTGCTGGCAAAAAACGGTTACTGACATGGATCAGCTACTTCACCAGTGTATTCGTCTCATTAGGAGTGTTTCTGTTTGGTTATGACCAGGGCGTCATGTCTGGTATTATCACGTATGCCGCCTCGCACCCGTCCGTACTCGAGCATATCTGATCCAAACACACAGGGGAATCTACTTCAAGGATTACTTCAACCAGCCCACCGCCGTCGAGCTGGGTAGCATGGTCGCTATCCTGGAAATTGGTGCCTTCATCTCCTCCCTCGTTGTAGGCCGTATTGGAGACGTCCTGGGTCGACGCAAGACCATTCTCTACGGCTCGCTCATCTTTGTCGTTGGTGGTGCTCTCCAGACTTTTGCCAATGGAATGACCATGATGCTGTTAGGGAGAATCATCGCCGGTCTTGGCGTGGGAACGCTGTCCACGATAGTACCCGTGTATCAGTCTGAGATCTCACCGCCCCACAACCGTGGAAAGATGGGTTGCATCGAGTTCACTGGCAACATTACCGGATATGCATGCAGTGTCTGGGTGGACTACTTCTGCAGTTACATCAAGAGCGACTATGCGTGGAGGATTCCATTGTTCATGCAATGCATCATGGGCGGCCTGCTCGCTTTGGGCAGTCTGCTCATCTGTGAATCACCAAGGTTTGTAAGATTTCGCTCGCAGAAGATCTGTGCTGACAATTGGCAGATGGCTTCTAGACAACGACCATGACGAGGAGGGAATTGTAGTCATTGCTAACCTGTATGGAAAGGGTGACATCCACAACCCCAAAGCGCGCGATGAATACCGAGAAATCAAGATGAACGTGCTGCTGCAGCGACAAGAAGGTGAACGTTCCTACGCAGATATGTTCAAACGCTACTACAAGCGTGTCTTTATCGCCATGTCCGCCCAAGCCCTAGCGCAACTCAACGGCATCAACGTCATCTCGTACTATGCACCTCTCGTCTTTGAAGAAGCCGGGTGGTACGGTCGCCAGGCCATTCTCATGACCGGTATCAACGCGATTACGTACCTTTTGTCCACCATTCCGCCATGGTACATTGTAGACACTCTGGGTCGTCGAAAGATTCTGCTTTCTGGAGCTTTGATGATGGTCATATCGCTCTCTGCTATCTCGTACTTTATCTACCTGCAAGCAAGCTGGACACCGAACATGGTGGTCATCTTTGTGATGATCTACAACGCGGCATTTGGATACTCATGGGGTCCTATCCCGTGGCTGTACCCGCCGGAGATCCTGCCCCTCAGCATTCGTGCAAAGGGAGCTAGTTTGAGCACAGCGACTAACTGGGCCTTCAACTGGCTGGTCGGAGAAATGACACCCATCCTGCAGGAACACATTCAGTGGCGCTTGTACCTTATTCACGCGTTCTTCTGCGCTGCCAGTTTTGTGATTGGTAAGTTCAGCTGCTCACAGCCGCAGAGTTGTCGGTTTGCTAACATTCTACAGTCTACTTCATCTACCCTGAGACCGCCAACGTCCGCCTTGAAGATATGAATTCGCTGTTTGGAGACGCCACGACGGTAGCAGCCACACCGCAGCAACAAGCAGAGGTTGAGTCGTTGATGAGCGGCAGTGGCCGCGAGGGTCGTGGTCGTGGTTCTGAGCGCGGCGGCCCTCGCCTCGCAGCCGAAGCAGTCATCCCAGGGCTCGACATTGAGCCACCTGATCTCGAGAACGGCAGGTCTCCTCCCAAGTCTGAGAATGGCGATGGTGTCGGCGGCTGGATCTCAAACATGGTCAAGAGAAGTAAGGGAGACAATGACGGCGCGAGTGGAAAGTACAAGCGCGTTGGTCAAGACGAGGATTAGACGTTTGCAACATCGCACTGATTGGCATTTCCTGGACATTTTTGCATACTCTGGTCTCCGTTGCAAGCGACTCGGTTTGATATCCACGAGCACCAGCGCTCGGCGTGTACGTTTTGATTGATAGAAAGGGCGGAGCATTTCTTAGAAATACAGGCTAGAAAGCCTCAGCATTGTATTGGTATGAGCGGACTTGAAACGGCGATGGAATTGTCAATAAAAGCTGTTCTGATCTCTTGGAATTTGGCCTTTGCACTAGGGTGATCGACCGGCCCTTTGACGTGGACGGTTGACATGGTCTGTTTACACATTTATGTTTCAGCGCCTACGAACACGCCCATTTGCATTTCACCTGATAAAATCATCGCCCCTTAGTAGAGGCGTCGAATACGAACGCGAGTACGTCAGCTTGCACGTGAGGACAAGTGTCATAAGCTTCCCCCCTACTGAAGCTGTGCGAGCCTAGCCTAGAAATCTAAATCGGGACCAAGCCTGCAATTGATCTCCCCAACCGCACCGCAGGGGCCGTCAGACGCTGCTCTTCACCTTGAGCGTTTCTCATGTTTGCAATTCCTTCGGGGTTCTTCTCTTCTTCTTCTTCTTGAACCTGCTGTGCTTTTGCAGCAGACGTTACGCAGGCTTGTGAGACAGCCTGATCCCGCAAGTGCTCCTCGCGCTACGCACCCCTCGCTTTCCAGCAACGCTCGCATCAGCCACGAATCCTCTTTCGACCGTGTCCACACTGCGTAGAAGCATTGTAACTGCGGACACATTTGCGCATTTTCTTTGAATATGGCGACTGCGCGCACAACAGGTGCTGATGCGCAGGCGGAGGAGCTGCGGAGAAGAAATGTAGCTGGCCAGACAGCTACACCCGTCGTGTCCCAGGCGCAGATCAAGGAGAAGTCGAAGGAGAAGGTACACACGCTCCATTACACGCGTTCGTGATAAGAACATTTGGCTAACAGCCTGCAGCCATTCGAGCTCATCGCCTTCCTCGACGAGTATGAGTTCATCTGGGCCCCGCTCATCTTCACCGCGCTCGCCTTCTTTACGCGCATGTACAAGATTGGTCTTTCGCCAATTGTCACCTGGGACGAAGCTCAGTAAGCAGCAAATCACACACCACAGCGGACGCGTTCTGACGAGAAAACAGCTTCGGCAAGTTCGGTTCCCACTACCTCAAGCGCGAGTTCTACTTCGATGTCCACCCGCCGCTCGGTAAGATGCTGGTCGGTCTCTCTGGCTACCTCGCTGGCTACAACGGTTCCTTTGAATTCAAGTCCGGCGAGACATACCCTGAGGAGCTGAACTACACCTTCATGCGCCTTTTCAACGCCGCGTTCGGCGCCGTCTGCGTTCCCTTGGCCTACTTCACCGCAAAGGAACTGAACTTCCGAAGACCTACCGTCTGGTTCGTTACCCTGGCTGTTCTCTGCGAGAACTCGTACACCACCATCAGCCGTTTCATTCTCCTCGACTCCATGCTTCTCTGCTTCACTTTCACCACCGTCTTCTGCTGGTCCAAGTTCCACCGTCAGCAGCATGACCCCTTCTCTCCTGAGTGGGGTCTCTGGTTGATGCTGACTGGTGTCTCCATTGGATGCGTGTGCAGTGTAAAGTGGGTTGGTTTTTTCGTCACTGCTCTGGTCGGTCTGTACACCATTGAGGACCTCTGGAACAAGTTCGGCGATCTCAAGATGCCCAAGGTACGACTCCCTCGCAGACTGGCTTATTCAAAGCTAACGTATACAGATGGAACTTTTTACCCACCTCGCCTTCCGCGTTTTCGGTCTCATCCTGATTCCCCTCGCTGTCTACACCTTCTCCTTCTATCTCCACTTCTTGATCCTCGAGAACAGCGGTCCTGGTGACGCTCAGATGAGCTCGCTCTTCCAGGCCAACCTACGCGGTACTGAAGTTGGCAAGAACAGTCCCCTCGAGGTCGCATACGGCTCCCGCACCACGCTGAAGAACATGGGTTACGGAGGAGGTTTGCTCCACTCTCACGTCCAGACCTACCCCGAAGGCTCGACTCAGCAGCAGATTACCTGCTACCACCACAAGGATGCCAACAATGACTGGTTCTTCTACCCTAACCGCCACGAGGTCCCATATGACCCCGAGGAGGAGCTTCGCTTCCCTGGAAACGGCGATGTCATCCGTCTCATCCACGCCCAGACCGGCCGCAACCTCCACTCGCACCAGGTCGCCGCCCCTGTCACCAAGGCCGACTACGAGGTTTCTTGCTACGGTAACACCACAGTTGGCGACACCAAGGACCACTGGGTTGTCGAGGTTGTTCGCGATGCTGCTTCAAGGGACTACTCTAAGATCCGAACTCTTACGACCGCTCTGCGCTTCAAGCACAAGGATCTGGGTTGCTACCTCCGCGCCGGTAACGTCAACTTGCCACAGTGGGGTTTCAAGCAGATTGAAACCACTTGCGTCAAGCAGAACAACCCCCGCGATGTCTACACCCACTGGAACATTGAGAGCCACACCAACGAGAAGCTTCCCCCGGGCAACCCTGGTGACTACAAGTCTCCTTTCTTCCAGGACTTCATCCACCTCAACGTTGCCATGATGACCTCGAACAACGCGCTCGTCCCCGACCCTGACAAGCAGGATGATCTCGCTTCTGCTTTCTGGCAATGGCCTATTCTCCACGTCGGTCTCCGTATGTGTGGCTGGAACGACGACAGTAAGTCTTATATCGCGTGCCTTGACCATCCTATACTAATATTATCTGCAGTTGTCAAGTACTTCCTTCTTGGAAACCCCTTCGTCTACTGGGGCAGCACAGCCAGCCTCGGCATTTTCGGTCTGATCGTCATCTACTACGTTGTCCGCTGGCAACGCGGCTACACCGACCTTAAGCAGGCCGAAATCGACCAGATCCACTACGCTGGAATCTATCCCGTTATCGGCTGGGTCCTGCACTACCTCCCCTTCATGGCCATGGGCCGTGTCACCTATGTTCACCACTACTACCCCGCGCTGTGGTTCGCTATCCTGACCATGGGCTTCTGCCTTGACTGGACGACGAGGAAGCTTAACAACCAGGTCCGCTGGGGCATCTTTGCCGTCCTGTACGCGGTCATCATTGGTCTCTACTGGCTCTTCAGGGCCATCTCCTTCGGTATGGTCGGAAACAGCAAGCAGTGGAGCCACCTCAAGTGGTTCGACAGCTGGAGGATCACCGACTAAATCTTGGGACACTACGGATGGTCCCTCGAGCGTCTGCGCTGTGTGGCGGACGGGTGTGTAACAATACTTTTACTTGCGTTGCGACTTACAAAACAACATTTCTTTGCCAACCTCTAGGGACTATGGATAGAGTGCATATGCGTCTGGTTATCAACCTGGCTAGTTAGCAAGGTGTTGGAGGAATTGAGCATCGAATGCTTCTCATAGTGTTACGAATTCAACTCCGCCATGACTATTTCTGATGAGCTGACTGTGATGAGGTGAAGAAGTTATGGATGACTATGCTGACAAGCCTTACACCGCATCTGCTAGCGTGTTACCCCGGATTTACGTGCAGAACACCCACAATCCTCGGTGCTTCTCGACGACCATCGCATCAGCATTTTTGAACAGCGCGTTGACACGGCTGATAGGATTCGGCCAAAGCCACACCAATCTGGTGACATGCTAAAGACGATCGCGCCGCCTCCTCCAATAAGTGGCGCTGCCGAGGTCCGCTTCCCCTCCTTCACGCGCACAGCGAGTGGGAGACGACCGTCCCAGGCTCGGGGTCCCAAGACCTCCGCTTGAGGCGTCGGATCCGCAGACAGCTGTGCAGCTAGCAAAGCAGGTACCTTATAGCTTCCAAGTACCCTAATCTCAGCTGTGTACTACTCTTCTCTCAATGATACTGTCGTAACAATGTCCGTCGCCCTCCAACGCGTCTCAAACCTCATCTCCCTCTCCGTCTCGCAGCTCGCCCTCAATCCCGCTCTCACTGCCACCCTCCTCTACATCCTCACAAAGGGCCCAGCGAGTCTACGCGACCGTCTAACAAGCCGCGTCGCCGCGCTACGTGATCCCACCCGCCATGCGACCATTATCAAAACCCTAAAATGGCTACTCACCCTCGGCCTCGTCAAAACCGCCAACAAAACCCTCAACCACCTCGCCCTCAACAGCTACCGCCTGCGCCCCCAATCCTCACGCTGGACCTGGGACAAAGAAGTCGCCGTCGTAACCGGCGGCTGCAGCGGCATCGGCAGCCTAATCGTCCAAAAGTTGATCGCGCGCGGCATCACCGTCGCAATCCTCGACATCCAACCCCTTCCCCCCAACCTCCAAGCCGGTACCGTAACATCCTGGTCTCCCCGCGACGGCTCCACGCTGACCATCTGCCCGCTAGCCGCGCAAACCAGACTGTACACCTGCGACATTACAGATCCCGACGCGGTATTCGCTGCTGCCCAGCAGATTCGCGCTGAGCTGGGGAGTCCCAGCATTCTGGTTAATAATGCGGGGATCCTGGCTGCGCATGGCATTCTGCGCACTAAGCATGCGTATTTGCGTAAGATTTTCGATGTTAATGTCTTGAGTAATTGGACGATGGTGCAGGCTTTCTTGCCGGATATGATTGCGGTGGATAAAGGGCATGTGGTGACGATTGCGAGTACGGCGTCGTATGTGGGTGTTGCGGGGCTGGCGGATTATACGGCGAGTAAGGCGGCGGTGTTGAGTTTCCATGAAGGTGAGATATTGTTCTTTTTTTTTTCGTGTCGTTAGAGCCTGGTTGGTGGCTGGGTAAAGTTGGGTTTATTGACTTGTGCAGCGCTCAACCAAGAACTCCGCGTCGCGTACAATGCGCCCTCCATCCTCACGACGTCGATCCACCCCAACTGGGTGCGCACGCCGCTGCTCGGGCCCGTCGAAGCGGAGCTGAAGAAGCGCGGGGCTGTCATCATGGAGGCCGATGACGTGGCGAAGGCCGTGGTCGCGCAGGTGTTTAGCTGCCAGGGTGGGCAGGTGTTTGTGCCGCGCTCAGCATGGCAGAGCAGTTTGATCCGGGCGCTACCGAACTGGGTGCAGGAGGGTGTCAGGAGTGGAGTGAGCAAGACGATTAGGGAGAGTGTGCAAATTGGAGAGAAATAGCTCACTGGCGAGGAAGGTGTGGTTGGAACGAGCGTTGTTTTGAAGGGTTGCTTATTTCTTGACTACGGAGCGGATGCCCTGCTTTGTGATTTCAAACTCTAGTCCTTTTCCCTCGCTGGGCGGGGTCCATGGCGCGAATACAACCTTCACCCAGCGTCGCCACTTTGAGACGTGTGTCTCCTCTGGCTCGTTCCATTGGTCCTCGCCATTCACTGTGACGACAAGCGGTCCTCTGCTGGCAAATACAGGCTTCTTGATCAGAGCGATGCGGCATGCTAGCTGGTTCGTCCAGACCAGACCCAACGATGGCGTCTTCAACGTGTGAGGGGCGGCGTGCGGCATGTCGCCCCAGCCGGTAAACCAGCGTTGTTGGTGGTCAAGGGCGAGGGGGTCGGGCGATAATAGAACGCTGTTGTCAAACTGCGATGCGGTGGACAGGGCTGGATTCGAGGGCTGGGGCGTGTTGTCGCGGGTGCCTTGACTATTGGCAGACGCGTTTCGCGAGACAGCGTTCGAATTCGGCGCTGACGGCGGCTTCGTGAAGCGGTCGGCGACCTGGTTGGCGACGACAACTGCAATGCCCTCCGTCCGTGCTAGCTCTCGAAGCAGTGCGCCCAGCTGCACCAGCTGGGTACCACGCTTGGCCATGGAAGCGGCGCCATTGCCTCCTTTCTTCTCGAACTCGGCGCGGTAGTTGGCAGCAACAGAGTCCAAGATGACGAGGCCGACGTTGTGCTTCTTGATGGCGACTGGCAGCTGGTAGCGGAGGATGTGCTCCTGCGACTCGAGGTCCGGGGTCTGGATGGCCAGGACCTTGGCCAGCGAGGGTCGTTCGTCTTGCGGGACTCTTTCGAGCGCGGGGTGGGAAGAGAGCAGCTGCGCAAGACGGGTGGTGGAGAGGACAGCCTCGGTGGAGATGTAGACGGCCGTCTTGGAGAGGCCGAGGGGTGCTGGTAGTTGTACTGCGAGCAGGAGGGTGAGCAGCAGCTGTGTCTTGCCGGCGCCACTGTGTGGGTTAGCTGGCTGCTATGGAAGTGCTGCTACAGACAGGACTACCTCTCGCCGGTGACCTCAACAAGGTAGCCAGGCGGTATGCCGCCACCTAGCGCAGCATCGAGCCCGTCGTCCAACGTGCTTATGCACCTCCACGAGTCTGTGGAGAAGGCACTCACAGCTGGCTCGCCCAGGCCGAGCTGCTGGTGCAGGGCAGGCACGACGGCATCGACGAGCTTCCTCAGCTCGCCGGCGGGCAGCTGGGCGCGCCTCGCGACATCCTGGGCGTCGAGGGTGAGCAGGTCGTTTGTGGTGACGCGGGCGCGGTCGAGCGACGGCAACAGGTGCGTGAAGGGCCTCGTCTCAAAGTCGGGCAGCACCTGCAGCAGGTCCGTCATGGGCTGCTGGCGGCGGTGCTCATGGGCGCGGCTCTGCGCAATGGGCTCTCGTCGCGACTTGCTAACGGCCGCGGCTGTAACTCTCAACCAGCTCGGCCCCAGAAATTGCTCGCGGCGCGTCGTGCAAGGTCGCGTCGAGCTGCCCCACTACGCCCAGCCCGCCGCTCGTGCTCCGTTCCCCCAGCGCACGTGACGGCCAACGTCAGAGCACACCCCGCGGCGAACGCTGGGCTCTGCGCTCCCCGCTTCTCCAGGCGGCCTGGCGAGCTGCCCGTAGAGCTGCAGCCACTCAGCGCATCCCTGTTTACACGGCGCTGTCCAGTGACGAGCACTTGCGTCTCGTGAGCCATGGCCGCACGACGCTCTCGAGATCACGCAGAGTCGCCTCCACGGCTGCTGTCTGAGTCTCCAGCCATGTCCATGCCGCTTATGCTCTTCCCTTAGCGGTCCAAGATTTGTGATGCCCCGATTAGCCGGCAGACCCAGGCCCACGCTGGTGACGCTGCCTCGTTTCTAAACGCTCATCCCACCACCGACTTCCACTCGTCCGTGTGCCCTGCTGGTAATCACACCAACACCTCGGGGCAGCCTTATGCGAGCTCCGTATCCTCCTGGCCGAGATTGTCAATTCTACTGCGCTTTTACCGCCAGACCACTGCATTTCCGCCCGTTTATCCTTGTCGTTCGTGTTCTTGGAAGGCGTCACAATACCCCGGCAGCGTAGTAAGTACACACAAAAGCACCACATTAACCACAGCAATCTCGGTTCTATTTACCATCCTTCCATTCCGGCGCTTTCGTCCACCTGCAGCTCATTTAGAGCTCCACGCTACCGCGTAAGTCACTTCTCCTTGCATCGCCCTTTTGTACCCTTAGCTCGTCGGGTCATTCACCACCATGCGGGTCATTTTCCGTGTCAGCGGCCGGCTACATGAAAGCTTCTTGGTTCACCTTAGCTGTAACGAAACACCCGCCCGTGGACTTCACATGTTTGGTTCACACGCGGCTCCACTCACCCCAGCTTGTCCCCATTCGTCCATGTCTTATAAGAACCTCCCACTCCCACACCTTGTGCTCCCCACTTCCAGATAGTCTGTGTCCTCATGCCGGCCTACTGTCTTCAGGATTGTCACTACTTCTACCGTAGTGCCCTACGGCTGCTCAACATCAGCACCAGCATCTCTCCCCTCTACGCTTGACTGACGAACCCACCATGGCAGCTCGTACTTTTACACAACCCTCTTCCCTAAACGAATCCCTGGCCACCGTCACCATGTCCACCACAAAAGAGAACGGCCCAGCCCGCTCTATGGAAGCTGCCAAAGACGCTCAGCAAGCCTTCTCATCCGAAGCCAAAGCACCCTTGGCCAACTCGACAAATCCAAACTCGAAGCCGGGCATCACGTTTGCTTCTCAGGACACCCTTCCCAAGCTGCCCATCCCAGATCTGGACTCTTCATGCAAGAAGTATCTGGCGGCCCTAAAGCCTTTACAAAATCCCAAAGAGCACAACGACAGTCAGCATGCGGTAGAAGATTTCCTCAAATCAGACGGAGCTGCCCTGCAAGACAAGCTCAAGAAATACGCCAGCGGAAAAACAAATTACATCGAGCAGTTTTGTAAGCCACTCCCGTATATACAACGTGCACAAACATCTCATCAAATATGTTGTTGTAATTGGCTAGTTTCTGACGGCTCGATAGGGTACGACTCGTATCTAAACTTCGATAACCCCGTGGTGTTGAACCTCAACCCCTTCTTCCTTCTCGAAGATGACCCGACCCCGGCTCGCAACAACCAGGTCACCCGTGCGGCCTCTTTGGTCGTCTCGGCACTAGCATTTGTGCGGGCAGTACGACTGGAAGAGCTACCGCCTGACACGATCCGTGGCCAACCGCTTTGCATGTACCAGTACTCGAGGTTGTTTGGAACTGCAAGGATTCCAACAGACAATGGGTGTCAAATCGGACAAGACCCAACTTCAAAACATATCGTCGTCATGTGTCACGGCCAGTTCTACTGGTTCGATGTCCTCGACGACAACAACGACCTCATCATGACCGAGAAGGACATTACTTTAAACCTAAAGTCCATCGTTGAAGACGCACAAGAAGTCCCCATTCAAGACGCTGCAAAGGGAGCACTAGGCGTGCTGAGCACAGAAAACCGAAAGGTGTGGTCTGGCCTGCGAGACGTATTGCACCGAGAGGAAGGCTCGAACAACTCGGACAGCCTGAACATTGTCGATTCTGCTCTTTTCATCTTGTGCCTGGATTACACAGAGCCACAGAGTGGCGCAGACCTATGCATGAACATGCTCTGCGGTACCAGCAAGGTTGAGAAAGGCGTCCAGGTGGGCACTTGCACGAACCGCTGGTACGACAAAATGCAGATCATTGTGTGCAAGAACGGGAGTGCAGGTATCAACTTCGAGCACACCGGCGTTGATGGCCACACTGTCCTGCGCTTTGCATCCGACGTGTACACAGATACCATCCTACGATTCGCAAGAACAATCAACGGCAGTGCACCAAGCTTGTGGGCGACCCAGAGTCCTGATCCTGCCAAGCGTGACCCAGATAGCTTCGGTGACGTTCAGACAACGCCTCACAAGCTAGAGTGGGACATGGTGCCGGAGCTCAGCACTGCACTTCGATTTGCCGAGACTCGTCTTGCAGACCTCATCCAGCAGAACGAGTTCGCAACGCTGGAATCCCCCCATTACGGCAAGAACTTTATGACATCCATGGGTTTCTCGCCAGATGCGTTTGTCCAGATGGCCTTCCAGGCAGCTTACTACGGCCTCTACGGCAGGATAGAGTGCGTGTACGAGCCAGCTATGACCAAGATGTTCTACCACGGACGAACAGAAGCTATTCGTTCCGTCACAGACGAATCAGTAGACTTCCTCAAGACCTTCTGGGGCGAAAACCCCGCTGCAACCAAGATCGACGCACTCCGCAAGGCATGCCAGAAGCACACCGAAAACACAAAGGTCTGCGCCAAAGCCCAGGGACCAGACCGCCATCTCTACGCCCTGTACTGTATCTGGCAACGCGCCATCGACGAAGACGGTGCCGAAGCAGCAAGCAGCGACGGCTGGGACTCGACACGCCCTTCAAGTCCGGACGGCCCTACCTCCCCCAACCGCAACTCAGTCATGTCCGAGAATGGCAGCATTTCCAGCTCGCCACCTGCGCCACTACAACATTCGATGCCCGCACTCTTCGCAGACTCCGGCTGGGATAAGATCAACACCACGATCCTCTCGACATCCAACTGCGGCAATCCGTCACTTCGCCAGTTTGGCTTTGGCCCAACATCCGCTGATGGCTTCGGTATCGGATACATCATCAAAGACGGATCGATCTCTATCTGCGCGTCGTCCAAGCACCGCCAGACATCGCGTTACATTGAAGCACTCGAGTCGTACTTCCTCGAAGTGCGAAAACTGCTCCGCCAAATCAAGCGCCGTGGCACCAGCGGCGACAAAACCTCATCACGCGCGCGCGAAGCAGAAGCAAGACCAACAGCAAACCGCTTCAAGAGCCGCGGACGCAACATCCTCCTCGAGGCCGGCAAGGGCCAAACGCCGTCGGAGAGCGTAGCCGACGAAGACGACGACGACGGGCTCGGCGGATGTAGGACTCCCCTTCCTCCCTCTCCTCCTCCTCTTTACCTGGACGATGTGTCGACTCCCAGCACACCGTCGACCTCTCTGCCACCCACACCCCCGCACTCACCCCCTTTCAAGCCCCTGACTGCTGTTTTTGTCAGCTCGCCGCGTCCAAACACGGGCACAGTGATCAAAACAAGGGCCGGTCGTACCCCCAGCACGGCAGCAAAGAAGCCCATGTTCTACGCTTCTTGATCATATCATTTTCATATACTTTCTTCTCTCTTCGTTTCTTCTTTTTCTGCCCACAGCGTAGCATCGCATAGCACTTGTTTTCCTCTCCATTTCGCCGCTGATTTCTTTCCTCAGATGGTTTCTTCGACGCCGGCATGTTGCGCCAGGCGCTCAACGCCAACCGCCAGAACACGGCTGCCGAGCCGGCAGTCGACCGCGATGTCGTGCGGCGGAACGTAGGGAGGAGGTTGAGGTTGTCCGAGTACTGAGCATTAGGGAGTCAGTACTGTTACTAGGAGGGTGGAGCGCTGGTATGATAAGATGGAGATAGCATGTTCATAGACTCGCATAAGAATGTAAATCTAGTATATATCACAGAAGTGCATCACCTCGTTTTCTCTCTCAACCATCTCGCCCCCACAACAAACAAACCCCTTATCCAAAGAAAAAACCCTCACACCTCTCGCCGCCCAACCCTCACCCTCTGCGCCCTCGCTACCCTCGCCGTCCTCGCAACATCCACACCTCCATCTTCCACCTCGACCGAAAAAAACGACCGCGCATCTCCATCCCATTTATCATCCTCAACGTCCCTGCTAGACATCAAGTCCGCCTCGGAGCCAGACTCATCGTCCGAAAAACACGAATGCAAGACCGACGCTTTCCTGGTGTGCTTCCGCAGTGGTGTAGGTGCGGGCTGGCCGGCGCTGGAGTGCGGGATGCGTAGGGGTGTTTGGCTGCGGTGGCGGGGGGAGCGAAGGGGAGTGGTATTTACTTCTCTGTCTTGGGGATGACTGCACTGCGATGATTTTCTCGAGTGAGGAGAGGGAGAGGGAGAAGGAGAAGGAGATGGCGAGGGGGTGTGAGTGTGAGTGTGAGAGTGGGGAGGAGAGGGATGAAGGAGGGTAGATTGTTTCCTCCCTCTTCCCGTATCCAAGACCACTGTATCCATTGTCTTACTGTTTGCTTGGAGATCTCCCCGCGAGCACGTCGGTGCTGGTGTAGTCACCGGCGGCGGCGAAGGATGTAACAGCGTGCTCTTCTTCCGCGGCGCAACCTCAGTCCTAGCGTGAAGACAAGGAGAAGGCGACGGCGACGGCGACGCCCGCCTTATAACAGGCGCCATCGACCGCTGCAACTCCGTTACGCCCTCCCGCCTCTCCTTCTCTACCATCTTCCGCGCATAGACACGCGATGTGTACCACCGGTGCTTCACGGGCTTGTCCTCGCAAATCAGTGTGAAGGTGTGCTTGAGATTCGGTTTCCACTCGTGCGAGTTATCAGGTTTTGCCGTTCCTGATCCACTAACAGTCGCGTGACGGAGGATAGGAACTTTCTCAGCGGCGCGGTCATTATCCTCGCTCTGGTACTCGTAGCTGTGCATGCGCCAGTGGCCCTTGCCGTCTTTTTGTAGCCGTCGCTTGTTTGTGCGGGGCACGCTTGATTTGGGACTGAGTGGGCTGTCTTCGTCGGGGGAGACGGAGCTGCAGTACCCGGAGTCGTTTGCTGAGTCGGGGCTTGATGTTCGTGATCCAGAGCGCGAGTTGTAGCGCATCTTGGACGTGGGGAAGTTGAAGGGGTCGTCGAGGCCGGCGAAGACGGGGGCGGTCTTCTTGGGTGTTGAGGTGAAGAATGAAGGCATTGTGAGGTTGGCAGAGAGTGTAAGGTAATTAATACAGCGGAAACGAATAGCTGGTACAGTGTGATAGAGCTCAGAAGGAGTTGTTGATTATTAGTTTCGTTCGTTTGCACTGGTAAGTGTCGTACGTATGTAATCCAACCTATTTGGAGACTGTGATTGTGAGCTCTGGTGAATGAGTGCGAACGAAGGAGCGTGAACAAGATGCAGATGTCATACAATCTCGCATTTCGTGCATCGATCCTACTTATTCTGCCTCTGCCAAACTCTTCAACCCCGATTGCGACCCACCGATCTGCAATGCCGGCGCTTCTGGACAGCCTTGCATGTTTGCTGCAGGTACGCAGATTGCCGCGTCTAGTAATATCCGGGAATGTCAACTTCCTCGTGTTGTGGTTGGGGGTGGCTCATCGGAGTTGGATGATGCCCGGGGACTAACGTTTGGCAGGCCCGAAACCCGAGGCCCCTTTGTGGATATCATGAACACCGAAATCGACCAAATTCTTGCGAGGTGCTGACTGGTCGCTTCTTGTTGCTCATTACTCCAGATTTATGCGTGTCGTGTCTTGTGCTCGGTAGATATGCGGCGCACTCAAAACGCTTCCATCTCCACCGTCACCCTCTTGCCAAACCACTCTACCAGTTCATCCCCTTTCCTCTCCCCTCCTGTGAAGAAATCGGTCATGCGCATATCATCCCCATCTTCTTCGACCGGCCACTCGACACTGAGGCCCGCCTTCTTCCCCTCAAGCAGCTCTTTCGCGGTGCCCCAAGAGAATCGACACTCATTCCCCCAACCAAACACAGGGTCCATATTTGCTTTCAACCACGAGCTTGTTCGAGCATCGCTCGGGTATCCCGATCCCCATGCAATTTTGACGTCTCCTGCGTTTTGGGCCTGAGCGGCGGCTTCGGTGGGGGTGCAGTACGGCTCGTAGCACACATCGAGCGCGGCATCTCTCGTGACTTTTGCGCAGACGGACGCCGCACTGACGGCGGGGTATAGGCTGTCTGCTTTCTTCGCCACGGTGATTGAGATGGTCGGCCATATGCGCTCGAGTTTCCTCTGGTAGGTTTCCGGCTTGCCGATTGTATCAATATAGATCTCCTTGACGTTCACGCCGCGTGCAAGTACGCCCTTGATGAGGTCAATGGTCGCATCCATGGCCTGCGCGTTGAGGTTGTATTGGTGGGGCGCGAGCATGTGAGCGGAGATGTCTTGTGCAGAGAGCGAGCGGGTCGCCCAGCCGCCGGCAGCATGTAGGTCGGTGCCTGGCGTGCAGAGGGTGCGCATGAGATTCGAACGAACCTCGGGCGTGAGGACCTTGGAATCGTCGAAGTGATGCGTCTCGGCGAGAAGAGAGTGGTGGATCGGGAGGGGCAGATAGAAGAGTGCATACACCATTGGGCCTGCGGTGGGTGAGTTTGATGCGAAGGGTGCGGGTGTGTAATGGCCTACCTAATACCGGGCCCCGTCCAGCTTCATCAACACCAAGAACGCACTCGGTAGACATGTCGTCGGCGATCTGCTGTGGTATGGGCGAGAAATGCGAGTAGGACTTGCCCGCAAGCACCTCGCTCTTGTAGATGGACGGTGCGACGAAGACATTCTCTGGTGGTGTCTCCTGCTCGATAGCTTGCGTGCCCATCTCCACATCTTCTATTGTGTCGGCCATTTTGTTTCTTTGGTTGCTTGGCTACGTCGTTTGTTAAACTCAATGTCTAAGGTACTCGGAGTAGACGCGACGCGTGCTGAAGGCGACGCGACGGCCCCACAAATAGATTCGAAGAGCCCCACACCTCATCATCAGCTTCAATTCAACGAGAGGAAAGCAACTAAAACCAAAGACAATCTTATCATTATCATCCTACGTGCTCAATTATGCTATGCACATGCAGACTGTTTCCGATGAAGGCAGCTTGACCGCTCTTCAGATGCACCCATAGAACTATCCCACCATCCCGCCCATACTGCACAGGTTGTTCGCTAACGCCGTACGAGACGATGGGCATTCCAGCACCATCAAACCCTTGACGCCGACTTCCCAACCTTGGCATTGCCGATCATGGGCGAGAATGCCTATCCATGCTATCTACCTATACATATCCGTGCGCTCGCCATGTGATGAATTATTGGTGGATGCAGACTCCGTACGCCAAACTAAAGGGCCTTGAAATTGCAAAAGCGTGCGTGGAGTGAGCCAAGTATCCGACCATGGGCTATCAGGCATAGAGATGTATAGTCCAGGCATTTCAGCACAAGACTGACACCCTAACCAATATAGTCCGTGTCAAACGCTATCTCTCAACCACGGGAAGCACGGGTCATGTCGTTGCAGCGGCTGACAAGAGCCGAAATGCGGCGGAGAAGAGGATTGCCGGGTGTTCCCTCATTGAGATCGATGTATTTGGCGGTCAACCGCTGGATCATCACGTCCATAATCTTGGGGACGATGTCGCGAATCTCGTTGTCCTAGGTAGGGTCAGCGGACGCTCACAATAATACCCATCATCGGTGACTTACATGAGGGTTGACGCTCTGCAGAACAGCATCGAGCCATGCCAAACGCTCTGGCAGGTTACGGTCCAGTGGCTCTGAGACGACAGCACCTGTCGACAGGACAAGCAAGGGACTAACTTGCCTGAGGTAGCCAGGGTTGCAGCGAACGAAGATGGCATCGAAGAGCTCATCTGTGCGAGGGGACTGCAGCCACTGCATAGTACCCTGCTCATAGTTGCCCTCAGTCAGGAGCTTGGTGATCGACTCCATCTCAAGCTCTTCAGGTGTCTTCTGCTTGACAGGAGGTGCCGCTTCTTGCTTAGGGGCAGGCGCCTGAGGAGGAGGCTGGGCGATAGATTGTTGCAGCTTGGCAACCTGGGCCTGGAGCTCGTTCTGAGTCGCAACCATCGATTGGATTGTCTCGAGGCAAGTGTGCACGGTATCAGTGAGCTGCGTGATCTTCGCTGCGTCTTCTCGTCGCTGAATTTGCGACTGGCGAAGCTGCTCGCCGATCTGTTGCTCGATGGCGTTCGTCAATTTAGCAATGGCGGGAGTGACAACAGATCCAACAGAAGCGACGACGATGGGCTCGAAACCACTGGAGACCTTCTTGGCGACCTGGTCAGAGAGTGACTGGAAGAGCTGAGGGGTCTTCAGCGCTCGCGAGACAGCATCGGGAATTTCCTTAGACAGCTGGGGTCCAAGGGCTGTCTTGAGGTTGCTGCCGATGCTCTGCTCGAGTGTCGATGAAGTCTTTGCAAGAACTTCAGGAAGCAGAACGTTGCGGATATTTTCGTCAACCATCTTACGGATGACGCTCTCAACATTCTCAGTCAAGGTGCTTGACACAAGACGAAGAATGGCCTCCTGCTTAGCTCCATTGGCGGCGTTCATGACGCGCTTGTCCTCATCGAATCGCTTGTACATGACGTCCAACTCACGAGAGAAGCCCTTAGTAATCTCAGATGAGACAACCTGCTCAAGCTTCTTCTCGTCAAACTCAACGGGCGCGACGGCAGACGCAGGAGCCGTTGCGGACTGTTGCATGTACTTGCCCATGAGCTGCTTGGCCCATTCGGGGACTTCAGTGTCGGACGCCTTCGCGGACGATGGCTCAGTGGCAGGTGCCGGGGTGGTGGCAGCCTGGGTAGGCGCTGAGGTCGGCGCAGGTGCAGGAGATTTTGCCTGAGCAGAAGCCTGGGCAATCTGTGCATACGACGAGGGAGGTGCACGTGTCGAGGATGAAGCCTGGGATGCAGTCTCGGCAGCGGGGCGCTTTTTCTTTTTCTTCTCGGACTTCTCGGTAGCGCCACCGTTGATGATGGCAGCACGAGCAGCGTCTTGCTTGCTCTCGACCTTAGCGAGGGTAGAAGCACGCATCGCAGCCTCCGGCGTCATGGACTGCCTGGAGACATTGCTGCTATCTTTCTTTACAATCTCACGGACCGAGCGGTCAGATACTGACCTAGGCGCTGTAGGTGCGTCGCCAGCAGTAGAAGACTCGTCACCAGTCGCAGTAACTGGCGCAGGTGGCTTGAGCTGAGAGATAGAGATGATGCCCTCCTCCTCGGCCTCCTTCGGGTGAAGAGGCTCTCCAATCTCCTTCTTCCATCCCAGATCGCTGCGACGGACGCGCAAAACGCACACACCCTTAGAGTGCATCACATACAACTCAAACAAGGCAGCATTGTCCGGATCATCGGCGTCGACAGGTCCAGCAGGCTCGTTAAGCATGTGGAGACTCCTAATCTGGCCCTTGGAAGCGAACGAGTACTCAGTGATGCTTGTCATGATAGCAGTTGCGTTGACCGGAGGCAGCGCACCCTTGTTCGCAAGACGGGAAGTGTACTCAGCCTGGCTCAAAAGAGGCAGGTTGTACCTAGGGCAGGAAACGTGCACAAAGAAGATCGAGTTGCGCGTGGGATGAGCGACAGCCATGATACCCGTCTTAGGGTGGAAAGAGACGCTGCAGATAGCGTCGGACTCGTTGCCGTGTGGGAGATTGATCTCTTGTACAGCCTTGCAAAGTCCCAGATCCCACAGCTGGAATGAGTGATTCTGCTTCATACCAACCATGACATATCGCAGCGCAATACCCTTAGTATACGGCTTGTCCTTGTCAAAGAAGAAGACGGAGGTAGGCCATGACTTGGCGTTTGGTGTCGTGGTGTGGAACTCAAGCAAAGTGTCAGAGACTTCAACATTCTTAGGCGCGCTACCTGGAATGCCCAGTTCCGGGTCAGTGAGGGTGCGAATATCCCAGAAGCGCATACGTCCAGCTTTGTCGAGAGAAACAATGACAGTGTCATCCTCACTAAAGGTGAAGTCCTTGCCAGCCTTGCCAGTGAGGATCTTGAGCGAGCGTTCCTTGAGATACTTTTCAGTGTGGCAGATGCGGGACTTCTGGCGGACGTAGGTGGCGGCGACGCGAGGGAAGACAATGTGGATGGATTTGCCACGACCAACTGCGAAGAATTCGGGGTGACGCGAGGACGGCTTGGCGCGGGTCTTCAGCTGACCACCAGATGTGTTATCGTCCTGCGAGGGCGATGGAGGGAGCAGAAGTCCCTGTGAATCGAGGTTCTCGCCGAACTGGTCCTCGCGGCTGGGATCAATGGATGTCCAAAAGACAGTGCCGTTGATGCCAATACCAAGGATGCTCTCGACGAGAGGCTGCTGAGTGTCTTCTCCAGCATTGCAAAGAGCGATGTTGAAGATGCGTTCCTGGTGGTTCTCGAAGACTTGACGGTAGACGCCATTCTCCTGGCGAATGATACGGAAGCCACCCTTCTTAGTGAGTGTGTATACAATGAAGTTTTTGCTGGCTGAAACTAGCGAACGGTCGATCTGATCAAAGTCCTTCTTGATCCTGGCAATGTCCATAAACAGCTCAGGCTGGAAGAAGAGGCGTCGAGGAGGCATGTCCTGGACGGTGATGGAGGCGAACGCCCGCATGGGGAATCTGTAGACTATTACCGTCTGATCCTCGCCCTTTGCAAGGCTCTCCTCAGCCTCGGCGGTCTCCCAGTTCTCGACAACATCAGCATCAGCGACCTCAGCTGCTACCTGTTGTAGAGAAGCAGCGAGAGGCTTGGGTACAGACTGCTCAAGCTCCTTTTTGTTGCTCTCATCCTTAAGCTCCTTTGTGATCTCAGCTGCCATGTCGACCATGGTCTCCTCGATCTCCTTGACCTCGTCCGCTGTAACTTTGTTCAGTTCCTTCTCAACCTGAGCGGTGGACTTGCCCTCAGCTTCGGCAAGCGCCTCCTCGATTTGCTGGTTAACTTGCTCGCCCAGATCGCTCACGGCCTCAGCCACAGTTTCGTGTGGGTGAGCGGGAGTTTCATTGGCGGCAGCAGCAGCCTCACGGACGTGCTTAGGCTTCAAGATTTCGACCTTGGGCGCGGGGGCTCTGGCGGTTTCGGCGACGGGGGTACGGTTGCGAGGGCTAGCGGCCGCGAGTTGATCGAACGGGTTAACGTACGTGAACTTGGGTGCCAGCGACACGGCCTCGGGTTGGGTGCGAGGAGCGTTGCCTGTGCCGTCGTTGCCAAAGACCCTCAAGGGTGAAGCTGCAGCACTGCCGGAGGGGTTGGCTGCGACGCTCTCCAGAGCTGCATCGGCCAGATCCTGCGCAAGCTCGTCCACAGCCGTCTCAGGCATGTGGGAGAGGACTGGCGGAGAAAAGGCGGCGGCTGAGGCGCGCGACGAGCGGGCAGGTGACTGCGAAGGCTTGGGGTGATTCAGCAAACGCAGAAGCAGGTCCTGGGGGTTCTCTGATGCTGCAGCCGGGGGAGGGGACTGCATGCCAGAGGGGGCCGCAGGCACAGAGCTCTGCGAGCCGGACCTGTTGCCCATGAAGCCCGCGACAAAGTCAGAGGCGGAGACGGTGCGACCATGCGCTGGAGCCACGGGTGGCTGCTGCTGCTGTGGCTGCTGCTGCTGCGAGACACTGCGCTGGCCGAGACCAGGCTGGGCGTTGAAGCGCAGCAGGTTCAGTAGGTTGGCCGACTGCTGTTGTGGCGTCTGCTGAGACACGGGCCCAGCGCCTTGTTCGGGCGCGGGCGTGTTTACAGCCGACAACACGTTGGGCGACATGATGTGCGAAGGATGGTGTGGCGCCGCTCCACTCGGTGCGGGCGAGAAGATGGGCGATGAGACGGACGGTTGCTGGTAATGAGGGTGCTGTTGTTGGCTGGAGGGGAGCTGCTGGTGATTGCCACCAGAAGCGCCGCCGCCGTTGAGCCGCTGGAGCAGCTCCTGCAGATCAGCCATGGTGAAGGCGACTTGGGCGATCTGTCTGCGCGTCAGTAAAGCGAGGTGGAGGCCCCAAACAGAGGCAATGACGCGTGGAGGACGTGGGAAATGCGCACTTTACTCTGCCCAAAATTCGCGTGTGCGTTGGCCTAAGCCTCTCAAGGAGCGAAACGAAAAGAAGCACGGGATGCTCTGATGCGCGAGATGGCTTCAGGCGAACTTTTGATGGGAGAATGGAAGCTGCAATGTCTGCAGTGAGAAGTCAATGCTTGACGTGCTGCCCACCGGCGCATTAGTTCCAGTTGCGCTACAGCCGAAAGAGGCAACGCGTCATCGAGCACCGTCACCGTCTCCACAGTCAGATATCTTGAATATAACGTGTGAACATCATCAATACCATTGGCTCACCACAAAATTTAAAGTTTTCAGTATGCACCTCAGTATGCACCCTGGGGAGTCGCAGTCCCATTCGCCTTCCCGCTCTCTCTCTTACCCAAGCTTAGTCCATTAAGCTTCTTTACCTCTCCCTCTCCGCTCTCGCCTTCTGCCCTAACATGCTTCTTCTCCCTGGTATCGACACCCAGCCACAATAAATCCGGTCTGCTGTAGTGTCCCACAGGATCCGCAAAGTGCCTCAGCCCAACCAGCATATCCATTGGCAAGTCCGCATACACGAATCCTTCCTGATCCGCGGGAATCGTCTTGGTCAAACGCCGCCCATCAGGTCCATACACAGCGGAGTGGCCGCCGCCAGACAGCCCAAAGAAAGTCCCTTCAGTCTGGTGCGCATCCACGCCAACCTTTGTCATGACAGCTGTACAGTGTAGCACGAATGTAGAGGATTCCATGGCGTAAGTCTGGGAGAGTGACGCGCAGCCTAAACAAAACTGTCAGTACTGCAACCTGTTGATGAGGAAAAGGCAACACCAACCATCAGCAGTCATACTGAACAACCCCTGGTTGTCCTCAGTGTGAGGGTGGAGCGGTGGCCATGCTGCAACATGGATCTGCTCCCTCAAACTCATCGTGTGGTACTTCAACAGCGGTTGCATGTGTTCCCAGCAGCTCAGTGCACCAACCCGTCCCACACCCTCGATTTCATTTACATTATTGAGACTGGAACCTCCTGCGTCCCCGTACACGGTGCGTTCCATATGTGTCGGCTTGAACTTGCGGCGCTTCATTATGACTTGTCCACTGGAGGAGATGGTGCATTGAGCAATGTAGAGCGAGTTGTGGTCGTTTTCTGAGAAGCCAAGCACTACTGTGATGTGGGCTTTGCGGGCGGTGGCGCAAATTTGGTCCATCTCTTTTGAGTCGTAGGATAGTGAGTTCTTGATGTACTTGGTCGCTCGCGGAGGATCGAGGGGGCGTGCCCTGGGGGCGTGAGTACGTGTTGAACGTCCTCCGGTTTGGTCGGATACAACTCACCAGATCCATGCTGGATACCCTGTGATCCAGACTTCAGGAAACGCAATGAGTTGTGCGTCATTGCTTGCCGCCTCTTCGATCAATCGACATGTCTTGTCCACTGTCGCCTGGAGGTCGAACCATACAGGCTCATGTTGCGTAACCGCTACCTTGACAGTGCCGGACATTGAGACGATAAAATATTACGTGTGTTCTTGTTGGTAGATATTGTGAAGAATTGGCGTTGTTCATCAGCTACAATTGATGGCGCCATGACGGCTTTATAGCTCTCAAAGCTTGCGTGTCCTTCATCCGACGTTTCCATGTATATGAGGAGTCCCAGCATTGTACACCGGAATCATCCCGCTTAGTCTACGTACATCCTACCTTGCAGATAAGCGGCAGGATTCAAGGATTAGCGGCATCCTGAAGCAGGTGCCGAGAATGCCTATCTAGGACATGGGCAAATACGCTTGTAGAACGGTTCGTAGATCGGAGAATTTATCTGAGTCGTAGATCATTTGGAGTGCGCAGATATTCCGCTGTAGATACAATTTGAACGGCTCTTATCTTGTGGTAGAGTATTTAGCTAATGGATGAGGAGCGGAGGGAGGCGCCGATGATAAGTCGGGCTTGCGGGGTAGAACTAGACCGAAGTAGTCGATGGTTACGATTCAGGAAACACGTCGGAAGTGCACCCTCAGCGGCGAAACGATGTTGTGTGAGAGGTGGAATGCCTTATGGATTCTTCTCCATGTCTGACCCTGTAATGAACCCAAGTAACTCCCGTTTATTACTATCGTGTCATCCGAGTGAACAACTGTCTACACATTTCTTCCAAGAGCCGCTTCTCCCTTCGCAAACTTCTTCTTTTCGTCCGATGTCACCACCTGTTGCAGAGCAAGATCGTCATCC
This sequence comes from Phoma sp. XZ068, assembly GCA_004835665.1. Taxonomy (NCBI): domain Eukaryota; kingdom Fungi; phylum Ascomycota; class Dothideomycetes; order Pleosporales; family Didymellaceae; genus Phoma; species Phoma sp. XZ068. The sequence goes on from RBKR01000001.1 coordinate 1,753,849, forward strand.
TGAGCCAGATCTTTCGTCGTGGCATCGGCTGCCTCCACAGGAACATGATCCCTCACCACGAGCCAAGTGGGATAAACCGACAATACCAACAGAACCGTAGTAACACCCAACGGGACCCGTCCACCCTTCCACTTTTTCGTGTTTAACCCAAAAGCAACAGCTTGCCCAAAACTCTCCTGGCCTCTCAGCACACCCGCATACCGACTCAACTCAGAGATGTTGTCCGTCTTGGTCGCAAGCAGATAGTACAACCAATTCTGCAGTGCTTGTCTAGCAAAGTCCCAAAGGATGATGACGAAAAATGCTTCTACGAATCCGCCATCTTCCCAATCGAAAACGGGGTTGCTCCTTGTGTATTTTTCTTGGATGACCCAACCGTACACCCAGGCGACAACGTGCAGAAATATAACGTAGTAGAAGCCGTATGTAATACGCTTCTTTACTGTCAAGCGCTTGTAGTCGAGGAATTGCGAGATGAGCTGTGATGAGAGCAGGGTGCCAAAGTTGGAGACGAAGCCCATCAGAGCGCGAGCGCGCACGCCGAAGTAGTAGGCCTTGAAGTTGCTTGAGTATTGGTTGAAATAGGCGGCGTAGAAGATTGGCAAAAGAAGTAAGACATCTTTGCGTTTGGAGACGCGCCAAAGCGCTTTAAATTCGGCCTTGAAAGACTTCTCTTTTACGATGACAACCTTACTGCCGTCGGTGCGCTGGACTTTCTCGGGTGGTGACAAGGCGAGAGCGAGGGGGCAGGCAATGCATTGAAGTGCAATGAAGACAAGGTACACCTGGTATCCGACTTTGCCCTTCTTCTTTGCGGCCGCGTTGTTGTTGAGAGCGAGGACAATGGCGCCGCCAACAAGGGGGCCACCCGTGCGGAACCAAAGCCAAATGTTCATGTATCGGCCTCTCTTGCCTGGTTCAGGGTAGCCTAGGGCCACTGCGCCTTCAGAGACCCAGAAGAGACCAGCGCTAACACCGCAGCAGACGGCGCCGACCAGGACCAGCCAAACGTTTCCGTAACGGTTGTTGGTATACAGTCCAGCAGAGTAGATCGGATATCCAACCGCACCGAGGAACAGTGTTTTGGCAAAGCCTATGCGGTTTGCAATTGGTCCACCAAATAAACAGAAGAAGCCCATGATGCCGAATACAAGAGCGTTGGCGGCGTTGACCAAGTACGGGTCAAGTGCACCTCCAGCCCCAAGATCGTTCATGGCGTTCCACAGGCCTGGTGCCAGAAAGCCCACTCCTCCAATAACAAAAGCATTGAAGAGCGTGGACCGGTACCATCTGCGTCTTGACTCGTCAATAGATGGCGAGTTGGAAACAGGAAGAGAGGCATCCTCAATTGAAGGCGCCTTGGCGGAGTCGTTCGTCGCCATTGCGACTTAGCAAGCCGTGGTAGTAGGCTGCAAAAAAGAAAGAGGAGTGAAATGCAGAGGCATGACAGCCACCATCTTCTTTATGTCCTTCGGTACAGTTACACGCATACGTTACAATTCCGCCAAGACGGATGCAAAATCTTGTGCTTGCAACATACAAAATGATCCAGCTTTCTGCAATGTCGACATCGCATGGTTGCGATTTCGCAAGCAAAGCGGCGGCAGCTTGTACATACATGGTAGGAGATCCACTTTATATCAAGATACTACGCCGAAAGTGGAAGGTAATCCTGCACGAAATGCGGGTCGCTGCAAACCCATCAGTTCGAGTGGTGTCGTGATGGTCGATGTTTGGGAGGCTTGATTCAGGCTAGAAGTTCTTGTTCTATTCTGGCTGTCACCCGATAACGTGCTGGCGTTGTCAGGTAAGGAAATTTTCATTGTCGCCCACAACGGCTTGTTTCTAGCGATATGTTGACTAAGCTCCGTCTGTTGGACCCTTCGTGATCTTTAACTTTGTTCGATTTTAATACGGACATCTGCCAGGTTGGTGGCGCTATAGCCACACCATCTCCCGCCTTTACAATCTTGATTCAAGTCATGACAGGTATTTGTTGGCCTTTAGCCACTCCCTGACGACAGCCTCATCCCTCTTGGCATACTTCGCATAACTCCTGATGGTGTCGTCAATGACCTCGAGACCCTTATCGTAACCGCGGGTATCTTTGTTCTTGAAGAAAGTCGCAATTTCATCAGCGACCTTCTCATCGGCAAATTTGTTCAGGCCGAAACGCAAGAAACGCTCGAGCACGACGAGATTGCCGGATAGAGCGGGGTGAACAGTCTGGTCCCAGTTGTCGCGAACATATTTCCATACTTCGGGGCGGACCTTAGAGTTGTTCGCCAGCGCAATAGTACCAGAGTGTTTGTCTTGGGTGGCGACCTTGTCCGAGAAGATGAACTTCAAGAAGTCCTGAGCAAGCTCGGGTGTTTGGACACGACCCATGGAGACCAAGCAGATCTCCTTGCCATCGATGGATGATGTCGATAGGTATTCGCTCTGTACGGCCTTGTAGGCAGGCTCGCCGCCGTTCTTGATCGCAATGCCGAATACAGCACGGCGGAGCGAGGGGTGGATAGCTGACTTGTCCTGTCCAGAGGTGTAAGCGTCGAAGCGCTTCAGAGCTTCATCGACAGTTGCCTTGTGGCCGACCAAGCCGGCGGACAGGATGAGTGCTGCGCGAAGCTGACCAATGAGGAAGCCTTCGCCCTCCTTGAACTCCCAGCCGACCTTCTCAACTGCAGGTGTGACCAGCTTGAGATGATATTTCCTCAGAGCCTCGCTAACATCGTCGCTGCCAGAGAGGACGCTGCGTACATTGCCAATGTTGGTGAGGATCTGCGACCAGACCAAATAGTCCGCTTCGTCCTGGAAGTTCTCTACGAGCGCAAGTAAGCCAGCGGTAGAGCCAAACCCAGCGATGGAATTGGCATAAGCATCTCCGATGATACCAATCTTGTCTTGCACCGAGAGCTCGTGACGAGCTGCACCGAGCTTAACAAGGCGCTCTGGCGGGTAATTGGTCCTGTAGAATCCAGTAAGGTTCTTGTTGAGCTGGTAGAAGCCGTCATCGACGTTGCGGATGGTCTCCTCCTTCTGAGTCAAGGCACCTGTCGCGTGAGCAGATGCTGTAGAAGGAGAAGATCCCGCATGCAGACCCAACGGGATCCACCACACCGTCGAGTCTTCTTCTGGCTTAACATCGCCGGCCAGCAGGAAACGCTGTTGGCGAATGCCGATCTGACCAGGCTCCTCGGCAACGGTGACGACTGGGAAGCCAATCTTACGGACCCAGAAGTCCATGAAGCTGCTGACATCCTGACCAGAAGCCTTGCTCAGGGCGGACCACAGATCGTTGGTAGTAGCATTTGAGTATTGGTGAGCCTTCAGATAATCGGCTACACCCTGGAGGAATACCTTCTCTCCAAGGTGGGCGCTCAACATGCGGATGACGGAGCTACCCTTCAAGTAACTGATGTGATCGAAGATTTGATCAACTTCCAGACCATCATAGACCGGCACTTCGATGGGGTGGGAAGTGCGTAGCGCATCAAGTGCGAAAGCTTGTTGCACGGAATCAGTCTAAAAGCAATGTCAGCAATCGTGGAGCAAAAGTACCTCGTGATTTTGAACGTACAACAAACTGTCCCCACACATTCCAGTCTACGCTATGTCAGTTGTGTCTCAACGTTCCGTGTGGAAAACCTACCAGGGTATAGATGGTCAATGGCGAACCATCCGACCCAAGTGGCGAAGCCCTCATTGAGCCACAGCTCATTCCACCAGTCCATTGTGACGAGGTTACCAAACCACTGGTGAGCAAGCTCGTGGGCCACAACGTACGCCACCCTGTTTCGGTAGCTGTCTGCCGATGTCTCGGGATCGAAGAGCACAGCGGTAGTGCTGAAGCTACTGTTAGCGTAGATCCGTCGACTGTGGCGATGCTAGGACTGACCGGTAGGTGATGAGACCCCAGTTCTCCATGGCGCCGTGTGACTAGCATCTATGTCAGTACTCGGTTCACAGTTAATTAAGTATAAACACGTATACTTGGCTAGTGAACCAGCAATATTACAAGCGCTCTGGCCGGGTATACTTACAAACTCGTGAACAGCCAGGAGATCAACCTTGGGAAGCGGGTAATCGACCTGGAAGACCTCAGAGAAGTAGTCGACGATCTTGTGACAGTTGTCGAGCGCAAACTCTCCCTGCTTCTTCAGTCCTCGGGTGGTGTAGACCCTGACCGGAATGCTCTTGCCGTTGTACTTGCGCTTGGTGAAAGCCTCGACATATTCGAAATCACCAATGGCCCAGGCCAGCAGATATGTTGACATAACGGGCGTGGTCTCGAAGACAATAGTGTGGAAGCCGTCGCGCTTGCTCGCCTTTGTCTCCTTCTCGGGCATGTTGCTGAGAGCAACCTGGTCCTTGGGGACCTCGATCTCGACGTCGAAGGTTGCCTTGAGGTTCGGTTCGTCGAAGCAGGGGAAAGCTCGGCGGGCGTCACAAGCCTCGAACTGGGTACTGAACATGTAGTGGAACTCGTCGTCTTTGGCGACCGAAGCTGGGACTTCGCCCTTGGGCGTGTACTTGGAGCGGTAGAAACCAGCCATGACCTGAAGGGCTGATTAGTAGCGTGACTGGCGGCGTCAGTCCACATGTCTACATACGTTGTTGATTGTTCCCTCGAACTTGACCTCCAGAGTCACCTCGCCTGAGTAGTTGATCTTCTCTCCGAAGTCGAGTGTGACACGCTGACGCTTCTCGTCATACGAGATGTCCTTGGCCGACTTGGTGGCATCGCCAGCCTTCAGCTCAGCGCCGTGGAGCTTGAGCTGGTGGGCATTGAGCACCAGTTCAGAGAAGCCATCGTCTTTGGTGATCTTTGTGCTGATGCTAACGGTTCCCTTGTAGCCGAACTTGCCGCCAAACTCGATATCGTGGAGGGAGATGGCGTAGTGGGAGGGTTTGGCCCTGTAGAAGCTCGTGTTAGCTTTGCTGTGCGTGGGGTCGCAGTGCAACCTACCACGACGGGAGAATGTCTCGGTCAGACGCCATGTTTGTGAAGCTGCTGGTGACTTCGCTCTGGCAGAATCTTTTCTGGACACTCAATGCAGCTGGTCGAGCAACTGCAAGTCTCGGCCTCGGTCTCGGTTGGACAGGTGAGGTAGAGTGAGGCTCTGTAGCTCTTGTAGTGGAACTTGAGAAACGCTTAGCAGCGGCTGCAGTACGGAAGGATGTAGGAGCCGGTCTAGGCAGAAGCTTAGTCCAGAGCTGTGGGCGAGAGCCAAGTCTCGAGCAGTGAATAAGAGACGCCAGTTTTAAAAGAGGGAAGGAGCGGACAGAGTGAATGCACGGAGTGGGGTGATGCATGTCGCCGCTCGCTCGGGAAGGTGCCTCTCGCGTCGCGGAACAAGTAGCCGCTCTGTTCGCAGGTTGCTCATGTTCACCCGATCCAAACCTTCGACGAGTGTTTGGTATATTGTAGATGCACAGTTGAAATTACATAGCAATTAATGCACTGCCAGCGTATTCGGTCATTGCTAAAGCCCTACAGGCCATGCAATATTTGCTCTCCAATGTGAGATGGTACGCGCTGCGGGGACCTCGGAACCCCTGCTCCCAGCTTAGCGCGGGGCTCTTTTGGTAAGCATCAGGTAAAGAAATGAGAACACGAGGAAGGAAGAGGAAAATTGGTGCCTGCGAAGCGCGAAGATCTCTTCGTGGTATTGCCGGTGCCATCTCGGAGTACTTCGCAACGGGATTTAAAGGTGCTGGTGTCGCAGACGTGAACAATAAGCTCATCAGCCCCAGGAAGGCAATCAGACATGAGATTCTATTCCGCATCTGCACCACATATTCCGTATGTGCCTTTTAGTCCGCATGAACTTTGTATGCAAAACCCTTGCAGGCGAATATTATTCAGAGGTACCGGAACTGTCCAACGCCGTGCAAATGCCTAAAAGCCGAGCGCCTGTCATGCACATAACGCAGAAATCCCAACCAGAACCGCCTCTTAGAAGACTACGATCCTCTCAATGGTCGCTGGTATAACGCGAGTCCACCTTGTTTCCATCAGACGTTCCTATATCCGGATTAAGACGTCTAAGCACTGTATCCTCCACTCCTTCTTGCCCAACAGGCCCTTGACCCAGTCGTTCATTGCACCAGTGCTCGCTTTCCCTCTTGCTCCATTAACTGCACCCTTGACCAACTCCTGTGCGGTATTTGCAGCCGCCTGCGCAAACACGCCGGCTGTCTCGAGCAGCGGCGTTGTTTCGTTCAGCGCAAGCCCTGCTGTGTCCGGGAGCGGCGGATCGAACCATGGCGTATGGAAGTCGAATAGCGCAACGACGAGTATAAAGAGGAGTAACGAGCAATAGACGCAGGGCCGATTGAGAAAGTACGTTGCGGAGATGAAGAGGACTAGGTAGACGGGCGATGCATTTGTGCGAAGTCTAGTGAGATTAGTATGAGCTCGTCGCCATAGGAGAAAATGCCGACGTACAAGAAGAAAAGCACGGGTATCCAGCTGCGGAGGCAGAACATTGTCGTGTCGTGTGTGGAAGTGCGCAGGGACTGAGAGCGCAATCACGGCCCAAGGTGAGATTCAGAGGGAGCGCACAGCTCAGAAGTAAAACAGCGAGTGAACGGGTATGAATACAAATGCTACAGTGCAATAAAGGGAAAGTGTGAGGGCAACTGGCGTGGTGTTGTGGACTCAGGCCTGGTTGGCAAGCGCAGTCTATGGTTGAGGCTGACACGTGCGCCACCGCGGACTTCCTTTGAGTGACGCACGATTGGTCTGGCACCGCAACACGGACACCTCGCGCACGCATACTATTTGCGGTATTCAGATATCATTCGTAATGCATGTGACATGGGGCTAGATAGCTGTATTGTAGCTGTGCTACCCGTAGGAGACTCCCTGCACATCTGTCCGTAGTCCTCCGTCATGCAATTCATACTACAGCTACCAAAGGTGGAACCATTCTTGTGAATCCGAACCACGGCCGCTTTCCAAAACGCCAATTGCCGAGTGTTAAAATACATGAAGCTTACGCGCGCCACCTGTGGGCTTTCGAATCGAAAATCTGGGCATTGACCAACGCTCTCTCGGACCTTCTAGACGGGGAGGTTGAACTTCTTGCCTTGGACGACTCTGGTGCATGTTAGTGTTTGTAGCGAGAGTAGACCGCAATTACCGGGTACTGACTTTGTGTAGTAGATGTAAAAGAAATCCGAGTACAGGATCGTCTGAACGATACCCGCAATGACAGCAATTGGGTCGAAGAAACGCGGCACCTCGAAGAAGTACCTGTAGATCCAGTTGGGGATGTACAAAGCTCGGTATGCGCCGAGCGCGAATAAGTAGTGTGTTGTGATCGTCTCGGCTTCACCAGTCCTCTGCAGCATGAAGAGCTGCGGCAGGATAGCAACCGATTCAAGCCAGATGGAGAATGCCCATAGGATCTGCACGCTGTATTAGCTTCCTTCCATCCCAATCCCATGTCTCAACTCACCTCGGTAAACTTGTATTTGTACGGGAACAGTATCGCCAGAATTCCGCTGGCTGCGAGCAGGTATTGCACCTTGAACGTATCGAGATTCGGGTCGTGGGTAGGCTTGAAGTCGTTGAGCATCAGGTATACAGTATAGGCGGATGTGCTGATGAAGACAATCTTGAAAATGGTGTTGTACAGCGCGTCTGGGTCGTAGAAGGTCCAAAGGAGGTCAATGTATCGAGTGAGATACACGATCAAGTACAGGAATTGCGACTTGAACGAAATACCAGCCGCACTCTGTTATAACGTGTTAGGTTTCGCCCAGTCTGATTGCTGGATTTGCTCGACATACACTTGACGTCTTCATCTTGTGCAAAAGAATCAGAATCGATAGCAGATGGGACAAGTCCGCTAAACAGCCGTTATTAGCTTGCGCAAGCTCAAACAGATGAGCTCAAACCTACCTAACAGCCTGAATAGGTTGAGCATGATGACGCGCCCCGGGCTGTGAATTTGACTTGTGGAGAATCGCAGCTATTCGAGCGTGGGTGAAGACTGAACGTTTGCGCGACGTTGAATAAAATGACACGTTTGGAGCAGCTGCAAGGCGTAGGGTTCGGTCTTAGCGCGACGCGCACGCCAAGAAACCGCCCCCCCGAGTCCCTGCCGCGGGAGATCGGACGTCACTGCCGCACCACCATCCCGAAAAGGGCGTGAACTCGTTGATGACGAAGAACGAGTGAGATGGCGCTTCAATAACTTCTCGGTGATCGGGGTGCTTGGTGTGTTGAATGCTCTTGCAATCATCTCCCCAACGACCTGGCGGACTTTTACCTTCGAAAGGGACACAATTGCAACGGCTGAACTATGCAGCAACATGGCATCCCTTCTAAGCTGGAAAGATATTCTACGGCCAATACGTGATGGCTACCGACAACTCTTCCCATCTCCAGACACAGGTCCAACGCCAGAGGAGCGTCGAGAACAACGTGCGCTCGACCGGCTGAAAGGTTTCACTTACTTTGACACCTTCGAACAGCTGGAAACGTGGACTGACACAGATGTTGATGCTCTACAGAGAGCCAACACTCCATTGTTAGTGCGATCGATCAACGAGAGCGAGGGTCTGGGCAAGGCCAGTATCCTTCTCTGCCATGACTATGCAGGAAACTATCACGACTATGAGGGGGCGTCGAGCATTGGCTTAGAAGAGGAGATGTACGCGTGTGAATATATGCAATTCGTCGATACTTTCATCTACTTTTCCCATAAACTCGTATGCGTCCCGCCACCGACCTGGACCAATGCACTTCATCGCAACGGAGCGAAGGCGCTAGGCACCATATTGGTCGAGCCACAAACGCCGAACTCCGAGAAGCTATTACAACATGACGCAGACAGTCTATCCTTCTCGCTGGCAACAAAGCTTGCCAAGATTGCAGACTACTATGGGTTCGACGGCTGGCTGGTAAATATCGAGAAGCCATTTCCTGCGGTGAACTGGAACGCATGCGTTCTGGACGCCTTCCTTCGCCAATTGAAGTCAGATCTGGGAGCTGACAAGCAGCTTGTCTGGTGAGTAAAGCATGTGCCTTGAACGAGCCATTCTGACCGTGCTAGGTATGACGCATTGACGACCTCGAATAGGGTATATTATCAGAATGCTCTAAACGCACAAAACCTGCTATTCGCAAAAGCTTGCGGCAGTATTCTGACTAATTACTGTTGGAAAGAACGTGATGTAGCGGATTCGCTGCACGAAGCCATGCGAAAAGACCTGTCTTTGCAACAAGTCTACTTTGGGGTCGACGTCTGGGCACAGAACATAACCAAACTCTCACATCCACGAATCACGTACCCCGAAATTGGTGGTGGCGGTACCAATACGGGTATTGCGGTGGCCAAACTTGCAGAGTTGGGACTCTCAGCTGGTATCTTTGCACCGGCATGGGCATTCGAGCACTTTCCTGGTCACGGAAGAGACATCGAGCAGACGATGTGGGATGGTGGCAATCTGCCCCACGGAATAACTTGCTCGTGCGGCGACTGTCAAAAGCGGCATCAACCCAACAAGTTAACATCAATCACGACCTTTGCTAGGCTGTACAACGCCGGCTCGGAGGCGTTCTTCTTCACAGACTTCAGTCGAGCGTGCAGTACGCACGGCGACGAAGAAAGAGAAAGGGTGTTTAACGGCTCCACCATGCACGCACAACTTGGTTCGCAATCGGTTCTTCCCCTAAAGGCCGAGTCCCTAAGCATGCTTAGTCCTTTGCGACACAGGGTGGAGAATGTTGCAGGTCGATCACAGCTGGTCATTGAGGCCCACAATTTGTCTCCATCGTCAGTCAAGAAGGATGTGGCGCTTACAGACCACAGCTGGATGATACCGCTATTCAAATTTAACATGCCAGCGGACGGATCGCTGCGGTTGCGAGTCTCCTATCGAGATCTCTCGAACATGCCTCAAAGGGTTTGCTTCTACATGAAGATGTCTGGTACAAAACACAATCTTACGAGAGCTGACTATCCCCGGACTGACCACCTTCTCGATCTTGAAATTAAAACTACCAACCCTCTCTCACTGCCAAAGCCACGTTTAGAGGAGCTCGGCTTCTACTCGCGCGCTTTCAATGCTGGGGATGATACAAGGCTTGCGGAGGTGGACTACATCTGCATCCAGCCTATCCGGACTTATCCTATCCCCTCTCAACCTATTGCGTTTCAACCTACTTCATTCCAATCCATTTCACCCCGCAACTTCTCACCAGATGTCCCATCGCAGACAACCACTATCTCCAATATCCAAAAGTCAACTTATGGTGAAGGAGAGGCACAGCATGTAAGGCTCTGCTGGAGTCACACTTCCAGTGGTCAAACAGTGAAGGATGTGCCGTACAGTGGCATCACCGGACCTTTCTCATATTTTGCGGTTTTTGTTGATGATTTGAACCTAGGCAGAGTATATGCCGCAGCACACGTACTTCCGGGCCCACTCGTGGTGCGACTTGCTGGACGTGAAGTGTTTGTAAAGATTGAGGGTATCGGCTTTGACGGGCAGGAGCTTGCGAGCGCAAGCACAATGCTGCACTTTTAGACCGACCAGACATCGGGCATAAAGTACTATCTTCCTGTACACAGTGCATCGTCACAGGTGTTAAGAGTAGTCGGAGCCAAGGGACGTTGACGTAGCCGTCGACTCCACCTTATGTCGGCAACACGACTTTTGCTGCGTTTGATCGCCACCCGGCTCGTCATCCGTCATTGTCACGATTCAGTCATTGCAGTACTGACAGACCTGACACGCTTTATGCGCGACCAGGGGGTCAACCCTACCTGAAACATGGGACAGACCAGCCATGGTGCAGCACTCCACTGCCGAGTCCAAGCAGCTCGGAAACATCAACCGTAGCCGACCATTCACAAGCCCACTTCATAGAGTTCTGACCTGGGTCCCCAAGTTGCCGAAGATTGCATTGCTGATGGTTGTATCGAGATGGGCAAATATAGAACGGGGAGAAATGTATACAGTATACTCAGGCGCACCTTAAGGCCTTGTCTCTTTCTCAATCGTTTCTTTCCTTACGGTAAAACTTGCTCCTTTGACTCCATATCGATCTTTAAAGATCTACAGGATCAATCCAAAGGCTTCTGGACACAGATACGAAGTTGACGACCAAAAACACACTCCTTAACAGCAACGAACTATATTCACAATGGTTAACATCAACCCAATGCATCCCGTGCGCGGTGCGCAAGCCATCTTTGCTATTATCGTTCTAGGACTCATGGCCTATGGTTTGTACTTCCTGTTCGCCCTCCACTCCGACGCTAACGTTGCTTCAGTGTCTTCCTGGTGGACATCTCACTGGCGCCAGGTTCCGCCCGCCCAAGTCTCCTTTCTCATCTTTGCGCCCGTCTGGTCGCTCGCCACACTCGTTCCTATTTTCGTCATACCGCTCAAGTTCAACCACTTGCTCTCGTCCGCCGGCATTCGTTGGGGTCTCGTTGTGCTCGATGCACTGACCATGCTTTTCTGGTTTGCTGGGTTCGTCGCACTGGCTTTGTTCCTGAACGGCAGGATTTGCTTCGGCCAGGTGTGTGACGTTGCGAGGGCTGGGGCTGTGTTTGGAGGCTTAAGCTGGGCTGTTGCTGCGGGTGCGTTTGGGTATGGCATGTACTTGGCTATCACGTCGGAGAAGAGGAGGGTGCCTGCTGTGCAGAAGCCGGATGTTGCTATGCATCAGGGTGTGTAAAGTGAAGAAGAAAAGTGTAATGGCAATGGCATGAAATGATGGAGAACGGAATCAAAGAACGATCATCAGGAATGATCGAGGAGTTGAAGGCCATGACACCTGGACTCGGTGAATATACCATGTTTTCGTAAGATTTTTATGTTTTAGTCCATTTTACATCTGAGGACGTTCTATGTGTTCACGTCTCGTGTGATCTGAGCGTACAATACCCTGCCTTATCTCTGTTAGATGAATGCGTTGTCCTCTGCGATGCAGCAGAGATGATTCTACTTCGTTAGTTATAAGCTGGGGTTGCGGGGACGACAGCCTTAATTGGATCTCTGTCAGGTGAAGCACTGAGGCCTCACAATCAACCTGAGGCAGATACGAGTGCCTTATCATGCTGGCGGATGCCTCATGAAGCTTTTGTGAAACCGGGCAGAGTCATGAGGTCGCTGAAACGATGTCTGTCGCGAACTTCGCCAAGTCACCAACTTTTTTCATGACCTTCAGGAAAAGCAGAGGTCGCGAAAAAATAGATATTCCTGCTCTGATATCGACACTGTTACTTAGATTAAGCGTTCAAGAGAATGAGTAGAAAAAATCAGTTGGCGCTGCTGTTCATCATTGCTACTATCTTTGGTTAGCCGGAGAATAGCCTCTTCTGAAACCGAACTGTTGGCGATCACGTTTGAACCCTGCATGATCTCAACTTTCTGCAACACACAACTTCTCCCATAATAGTCAAATTATCTTGGTTTCCGCACATTGGACTTCGTACAAGCTACTCACACCTCCATCGTTGTGTCGTCTTGATGCTCAATCAGTCTGAGCCTCGAATGTCACCCGTTTGACACACGGCCGAATTCCGGACTATAGCGATCCGTTTGTCAAGTATAGGTACAGTTACAAGCTTGTCAATGACCGAAACTTACACCAACGGCGAGAGAAACGTTCGTGAAGGTTGGCACGCCGCTTGGCGGGGTAACGTCGTTCCCTAATCCCACGAAATGGATGCAGGGGTCGTAGTGGGCGTTTGGTCATGGGTAGGTCTAGTGCACTCGATGATACCTTGTCATACCACCCGTGGCCAGACTACTAGCGTGCGAAACAAAATCCTTTGGTTTCCTCTCGACATTGTACAAACATCTCCCCTTTCTTTCTTCAACTTCGGTCGCACAGTATCTGGGTGTTTTGCTGTTCCTACCATCCAGGAGCAGGCCTTTGGACCACGACATATTCGAATCAGGACCAAGCAAGATGCCAAAGACTGCAGTCTTCACAACGATCACACCGCTGCCGGTGGGCATCACCCGCAAGAGCGTCCTCGATATGTACCGAGACCATCTGGCGATGATTGATCTGAATCCACTTGTTGTCGAGCGCTACAAGTGCAAGCCTCCCAACTATGCGCCAACTTCGGAGTATTATGCAACATGGTATACGATAAAAGGTACCTACCATGGAGCGTACCCTGGGATTATGATATGGCTTGCTAACAACTTCAAGATAAGGTATCATATCTACCTGGAGGTTTGGCGACTGGATCGGTGTCATACCACGCTGTCTTCCATGACTTACCCGACTGCCTCGAAACACACGTCTACGCCCCCCTCGGGTTGGATATCCGTGGAAAATGGAGCGTAGGCGGATCACTACCTGGCGAACCTAGGCAACCTTCTGACCACGGGCTCAAAGTCCCACGTTCTGGGTTATACATTCGCGAAGAAGTCAAGATGACTTGCTCAAAACTATTGTTGGGTTTTGTCAAGAAGACCTTCAAGGACTCACATTCGCGGCTTGTCGAGAAGCTTGTGGAAAGAGCGCATATACTGGAGTCAAATTTGGCGAACGAGCGGTTGAAGGCATTACGGAATGTCGAGCCACGAGAGCGGATGGGTCATGGCGATATCTTTATCGCACCCCCACCGGACTACCAATTTGCGCCTCCACCGTACCGAGCACAAGCTTCACCTCGCTTCTCACCACACCTACGAAGTCAGAGCGCCAGCCCGATCTTGACTCCAGGCCTTTCGCAGTCATCATCGTTCACCGAACGTAGCGCATCCGTCACGAGCCTCCCTTCACAACAAGAGCGCCCATCCTCTTCGCGATCGGTGTCAGGTTCAAAAGTGCCCTCTGCACTCTATCTCCTGCCAGCCACAACATACGATGGTGGCTTGTCTGCCAGCTTCCACCGACCAATTTCACTTTACCCTGGGAGTACGTCCCATTCAACTTCGAACCGTGTGGTATCCTTGTACTATGAAACTATGGTTGACGAAGGACCATCAGATGATGAGGTTGACGAAGAGCCTGACTTGGTTTCTCCCCACGTCGTGAGCCCGCCCTACATTCCCGAAGTGCGACCTATCACTTTCAACTTTGCATTTGATCAACGATCGCCCGGTCCCATGACTCCCATTTCGAACGAAGACTTGTTAGCGGATATAGACGCAGCGATTGACGAGAGCTATCTTTACTCTTCGCCAGACACATCATACGATGCGTTGCCCACGCCGAATGCTCTACGGGCAACTAGCCAGATCGACACGCTCCCAGCGGTGACTTATGAACCCCTTCCGAAAACGACATACCCTGCCTCGTTTACTACCTCGGTCGATATCTTGCCTTCGACCACGTACAGTGTCACGCCAGCGCAGACCTTCGATACCCTACCATCGACGACTTACACCTCAGGTCCTTTCTTGCCCTCCGCAACATATGCACCGAAGCGTGAGAGGAAGGACTCTGTCATGCCACACCACGCCTACTCAGACCTACCACCAGTCCCACCGAAGGATGAGAAATACAGGCGGCCGTCTGTCGCTGTGTAGACATGTGTTTGAGCCTCAAACGCGGCCGTGGCGTGTCCGGCCCCTTTTTGCTAATCTCGCATGTGTCAAACCTCAATTCTTTTGTTCGCATCTTTTCATATACCCGCATATTCATAGCACCTCGATACCTTCCAGCGTTTCATAGAATCTTGTATCATAGCCAGTCGTGCAAAAGCGTCATAGACAAAGTCAGCTCATTTATGTAATCTACCTCCAACGTTGAAGCGTGAATGTCGGTTGTGATCTACATCCGGCGAGCTCGGCACAAAGATTTCCACACTAACGGTTCCAGCCCCTATCGCCCACATTGACTTCGATCACCAGCCATAGATTTACATGGCCGCGACGGTCCTTGTTGTAGTTTTAGTACTTATATTCAAGATTCAGACGTTCCTCCATCAAAGGAGTAACAACTCAGGTCACGGGCTCGTGGTTTAGTGGTATAATACTCCCTTAGCATCTCGCAAGCACCTAGTGCTTCGAATCCTGACTGGGAGTGGTCCGGGGTTCGATTCCCCGCGAGTCCATGCTTTTTTCTTTTGCTGTTGAACATCGTCTGCGGGTGTCACACCAGGTGAACACATGGTGGGTCGACTTGACCGTATCACAGTCACGAGCAGAGCTGTTTGGGCATTCTCCTCGCTCCTTTTTATTTTACAACGCATCAGATTTTCCTCATAGTGGCTCATCTTGGGTGGTTACTTGGTAGTTGAGGTGGTGTTGCGCTTGAACTGCTCGTGCTTGTGAGTGCAGGTGTTCGTCAAATCTTAACGCAAGGCAAGGAACACAAATCCTAGCTCAAATACGTCAACAATACACGTTGACCATTACAGCATATCGTGCTCATTTATAGTATACCGGTAACTCATCTTCTCGTGTTGGTACGAGGCGCTATTGCGCCGTTGGAAAGAGGTACCTTGGAAGAGCTCGCAGGTCATATTGGTCCTGGGCTGCATGCGCGAGCACGTGGATGTGGATCGCACCACAATAGATGTATCGAAGTGCCCGCTACGATGCTTGGGATAGTACTTGCGAAACAATTCATCCCCTGGAAGCCACCATGTAAGGTAGGAAGACGGCTGCACTCAGATGACCTCTGTGGAGCATTCCTGTGGATCGCCACCTTGTAATGCTCTCGGCTTCAATAGCCGTTGCAATGAAGTCAGACACCACGTGCAGCAGAAATCGTTCGGTTGTACGTTCTTTCAAGAGCGGTTAGCTTCATCGGTAGTCCGCAATCTACGAGGCTGTCAAGCGAGAGTACTCAATGGGCATCCGTGGACAACAAGGTGTAGGCTAACCAAAACGGCATCAAACCAAGCCTACAGATTGTAGTAGTATATAGTCTGGAGTTTGTCCGCGAATGTACACACCTCTTGCGACCACAATGTCTCTCTTACCTCGAATTTCGTGTTCCGCGGACCATGCATGGTTCCGCCAACTAGCGCCTGCCAGTTTGAGCCACTAGCGTAGCACACACCTGCCGCTGCGGGCAATTGATATTTTCTCTATTTGCCTGCTGCCCCTCGTTCTCTTCTAAACACTCCACTTCGAACGAAATATCTGAAATTTCTCACCTTCGAACTCTCCCTTACCTCGAAACTTACAGTGAGTTGGGACTATTGCGCACCGGGAGCGCTCAGCCTGCACTTTTGGCGCACCTTTCCTAACATTCCACAGGTTTATACTACTTCACAAACAATGGATTACCAAGCTCCCGCTCCTGCTGCCGGTGGCCGTGGCTGCTACAACTGTAAGAATCCCACTTTTGCGTACAAAAACAAAAATTTCGCACGAAAACCCCTCCGCCCCGCAATTGAACGATTTGGCGAACTTGGCAGCAAAGTGCTGTGAGTGAGCTCAGTTCGCCACTGCGTGGAACAGAGACATGCCAACACAACTTTTGCGAGCTTGGAAACGTTCAGACACGAACGACACAGCTTTTCTCCATTCAGCAACTGCTCAACGAACGCTTTCGACGACACGATAGATGCAGAGCATAAGGCTAACATGATTTAGGCGGCGACAACTCTCACCGCGCTGCTGAGTGCCCGACCAAGGGTACCCCAACCTGCTACAACTGCGGCGAGAAGGGCCACGTTAGCCGCGAGTGCACCTCTCCCCAGGCCGAGAAGACCTGCTACCGCTGCGGCGGCACTGGCCACATCAGCCGTGAGTGCACCCAGGCTGGCGGTGCTCCCGGCGGCGGTCGCGCCGGCGGCCAGGAGTGCTACAAGTGCGGTCAGCAGGGTCACATTGCCCGCAACTGCTCCCAGGGCGGCGGCTCCTACGGCCAGGGCGGCAGCTTCGGCGGTGCCCGTGGCGGCTTCGGTGGCCAGGGCGGCTCCTACGGCGGCGGCGCTCGCCAGACCACCTGCTACTCTTGCGGCGGTTTCGGCCACATGAGCCGTGATTGCACCCAGGGCCAGAAGTGCTACAACTGCGGTGAGGTCGGTCACCTGTCCCGCGACTGCCCCCAGGAGACCTCCTCCGAGCGTGTCTGCTACCGTTGCAAGCAGCCCGGCCACGTCCAGAGCGCTTGCCCCAACTAAACGTGTCGACTGAGCCTCGTCGATTACCTTGATCTGGAGTGAGCTTTGATGTAGCCGATCGCGTCCACTGCGATGCGGCTTGCATGTTCGATTGTTAGAGATTACACCCCCACGATTCACGAGTCATCGACACGATTACGATTTCCTTCTCTGTACATTTTCTCATTCTGCGGCTGGCTGCCGTTTTTCGACGCTTACACGAAAAGCATATCATCGCCCGGCATGATTGGACTTGGCTCTTTTCTGCATATGACTGAACTTCAAGAGGGTTGGTTACGGAAAAGTCCTGATTCAGGAAGATTTTGCATTCGGTGGATACAATGTGGGTGGGTAGGAGAGCGGATCCTTCGACAGCGAGCAAGGAATGGGAGTAGTGATGGTCCTGCGAACGAATACGACTATGAGAAAGGAGGTTTCTGCTGTTTGGTAGACGCGTCTTGGGCTTTCTAGCGGCTGTTGGAAGGTCAAAGATTGCATGTACCGGACAGTGGATAGACCTTGCTACGTTCATCCATATTGGATGCCCCAACCACTTGTGTTCCTCTTCTTTGCTGTGATGTTTTAGTACCTCGTCCGTGTAAGAGATGGCTCTGCTGACTGAATCCTGTCAATGCACCTGTTCTCGAATTGACCTTGAATGGAATGGTGAATGCTAGCGGTTATGCCAAGCTAAGCGGGCGCTAGTCTGCATTGATCTCACCCGAGCGCATCCAAACAAACGGTCAACACCCTCGACCCCACAACCTTCACGACGCGTCACATAGCATTCAAAGGCGCGCCTGACTCCACTTGCCTACATTTGACAGACATGGCGCCCCAAAGAAAACGCGACAATCGCGAGAATGCTTTCTTCAATGTCGGTGTACAGGGAAGGTAAATAAACAAACACTCGAATGCGGTTTGTGCGCAACTAATGGCGTACACAGAAAGACTGGTATCACACTTGAAGAGCGTGCGCGCGATGAACACGGCATTGAGGCAATCTCAGGCATCTTCTCCTCGCCAGAGAAGTCACCGCCGAAGCGGGGAAGCACGATAACCGGGTCAGAATCGATGGATATACAAGAGAGTGCGTGTCACTACTCCGCTCAGCTTGCGCGCATGAATTTGCTGGTACAGAAGGACTGCGCTTACATTCCTTCGCAGGCTCAATTCCGAACATCACCACTTCCAATGCAATCCTGCGCAATAACCGTACTCACCTTCCTCCACCGCGATCGCGATCGCCTATGAAAACTGCCCTTGGGTCTTCTCCGCGCCGGCAATCGTCCATGGCACCCCGCGGTAGCTCGATTGGCCTATCCAGCCCCATACGCGCAACTTCACATCCAGCTGTAGCGAGACGATTAGATTTTGAGGAAGATGAGGATAGCCTACAGGAGACGCCAGCGCTGAGCGGTTCGGGACAGCGCCGTGGGAAGCGCAACGATATTTATACGCTGGAGCGTTCTCCTAGCCGGCCACGCAGTGCCGTGTTGGAGGAGAGTGAGTTGCAGGAGGAGATTACAGCCAACAACAATGAAGACGAGGAGCTGCCGGTCATGACTGAGTTTGAAGAAAGCTTTGTTACGCAAATTGGCGATGACACTGTCACGGGCGCCGATGCAGTCGAATCGCTGATAGAGGAGGAAGCTCAAGTAGAAGAGGAGGTTGTGCGAGATACATTGAAGGAAACAGGAAAGAGGGGCAGAAAGCGAAAGAGCGACCAAGCAGCGGTCGTGGAAGAGGCCAGTCCCAAACCAACGAAGACGCGGAAACGTGGAGCGGTCACAGCGCAGGCACCAGAGCCAATCAAGAGAGGAAAGAAGGCTGCGACCGCGCCTCTCCCTCCTACACGACGCTCAAAACGCGTGTCCGACATCACAGAACAAGAGCCTGGTGTTCTCGAAGCATCAGCCGTTGATGAATCCACCGTGGTGGATGCGCCCGAACAAACCGAAGAGCCACCTGTGGTTGCAAAACGTCGAGGGCGGCCACCGAGGGCTCAGAAAGATGCTGGCGTTGAGCCTGTTGCTCCAGCTAAAACGCTGAAGAAGACCGCTGCAAGGGACGCTCCGAAAGAGAACAAAGAACCAGTCTTCAAGAAACCAACCAAACCTGTTGCAAAGGCGAAGGAGAAGCCAGGACCAAAGGGCAAGGAGAACGCAAAGATAGCGGACAAAGTGTCCAACGACGAAACTGGAAGGCCGGTGGATGCGTACGGTAATCCTCTTAGCAAGGCGGATATCGAGCAAATGTCTACGACGTCGGTGGGATCACGTTACGGCCGAGGCCGCCACCTCTCAGTATTCCGCGAGATGGAGCCTGATGCAGTTGCGCGGGTTGGACGAACTGGCAGGCATCGCGTTGCGCCGATCGACTTTTGGAAGAACGACAGAATCAATTACAACCATGATGGCAGCATGCAAACGATCGTCAAGGCCCCTTCCCCGGAACCCGTTCAAAGGCCAGCGACGTATCACAAGAAGGGCAAGAAGAAGACGCTTGCTGTGATAGAAGAGGAGGTTGAACTCGATCCTTGGGAAGAGGACGACGGCTTCTTGACGGGCAATTACAAGGACTTCGATCCTGCGAATGAGTTCACATCGCCCGGCCTCGTGGAAGGCGTTCTTGCTTGGTCTGAGAAGGGCATCAAGCCTGAGCCAGTTGGAGATGGTTCTTTCCAGTACGCCAGGATAGGAGGAAGTGGGACTGCTGGGTTCCTCAACTGGGGCATGATCGAGCTCCGCGCTGATCAAATGAAACGCTCGAAGAATTCGAGAAAGATGCACATGGTTTTCAATGTTCAGTCAGGTGCCGTCGAAGTCAAAGTTCACGAGAACGAGTTCACGGTGCACAGGGGCGGGATATGGCAGGTTCCTCGAGGTGAGTGAGGCCTACAGAATCTGAATTATAAGGCATTTTGCTGACCAAGACCTTCAGGCAACACATACAGCATCAAGAACGTCGGCAGCGGTACGGCTCGCATCTTTTTTGCACAGGCTCGCGAGATGTTCGCGGACGAAGAATAGTTTATAACCTATCAGTTTTGTGAGGGAGTCAATTTTCGATGTTGAGCTTGCCACGATGAGCGTGGTCGCACTTTCACGACATGCATTTGTCCCATTCATGATATCCAACCTTTCGAATGAGATTGTCGCTTCGTACTACTTGTGCCAAAGGTGCCATACTTTACATCTTACATCGTCTCCGGACCCTCATTCTCGACTACAGGATTGTAAACACAACTTGCCGAGCCATGCTCTATCCATACACCGACACTCTCCCCAGTTTCATTGCCGCTTAAAACCCTTTACAACAGCGTCTTCATAGGGTGATTCTGCCGGCGACATGAAACTGTGGTCGGTTCTATGCATATCATGTGCGAACTGAAGCGGGTGTGGTACAAACAAGTACGCCATCGATGACAACGCTGCAGAAGAATTCGAGATACAGCGACTGCCTGCCGCACAGGAGAACAAGTATCTACATTGGATGCTGTTGTGCTACCATTGACGAGAATGATATGCGGGCGGGCGTGGAGGCACACTGCTCAGCCCTGCCGTCACCCGCATCCGATGCTGTTCCACCGAGAATCACATTCGCTTCAAAATACCGTGATACACATGGCCTGGCTGATTTGATTCTCGTCTCGTCACGCTGGGTGCAAGTTGACAACAAAGCATACTTGACATCCGTCATCAATATATGCGTGATCAATCCCACTGCATGCTCCCAGAAACGACAACCCGTCTCAGGCGTTCATGCCTATCGTCGGCACACACTTTTTGTTGGCAGTATCACACAACACCTCGCTTACAGCTGACAGCATCAAATGCACCTGTCGTACGCTCTGATCGCAATCTCTGCGTCACAAATGCAGTATCACAGTGCGGAAGCGGGAGCTCCCATCAAAGGTGTGTTGCACGAGGCTGCAGGCGTATGTGCGTTCCCATGTTGTTTCTGGTGACGAGTACGGGTAGATGCCGCTTCCCCAAGCGTTGTGTAACATTGATGGGTGCGATCAGTGGTGGAGACTCAACGTAAGCGACTCGATTGGGAAGAGCATGGTGAGTGGCTGGGTAGGCGCGCTGCAGCTTGCATGTTCGCTTTGTGGCGCGGTTGTCAACAAACATCACACGAACGCTTCCGTGGTCACGTTTTGAGAAGTGTATCGAGTTACTATTCTTGTCACTACCGTGATGAGCCAGGTCTCCACCATCTACTGCACTCCACTCGTGTGCAGCAACGAGCGCTGAGCGGTGTGGAGGCGGTGTGGATGGCCAGCGGTTCGACACAGATATCGTCCGGTGAAGACAGAGGTGGGAAGCGGAATGAAAGGCTTCGGTAAGGCGGTTTCGACAGTTGTTGTATTGCTCGGCGTACTGTGAGTGCAGCCCGGAGCTAGACATGCACGATCTAGATCTTGTGTGTTGGAGGCGGTTGGGTGGCGAGGTTCACGAGAGGCGGTATAGAGTAAGTACTGGTGGTTGAACAAGCGGTGTGTGGAGGCGAATTGTTGTCGAATAGATTGCCCCTGGCAAACTTGATGAGAGACACTTTGTCGATGAGAGACACTTTGCAATACAGCCATCAACTAGTGAAGATGTTGACGCCATTCTGTTCTGTCAGGCAAGCTCACATTTGTGGTTGCGTATGTGGTTAGCTCAAGTGAACACTCGTTCTCACGTGCGAGCATGTCCGAAACGGCAACAAGGTCCTCTGCGCAACCCTTCACCACACCTGCATGAGCTTGTCATGAACTCTGCATTTAGATTCAGTACTCTCCACACCCGAGTCGTTCATCGACCGCGGAGGAAAACCAATCCTCGTCAGCTGCCCTGTGTGACCTATAGACTTCAAAATATACGGTGACGATCTCCACACGTACCGGAAAATGCTCAGCGCCTCTTGCACATCATGTTCGAAATAATACTGTGTACAACCTAGCGTCGGCATTCTCCAGGCGGCCTTGGACGGCGGTCAACCGAGTCATGTCAAAAAGCAACGGACTGGGTTTCGGCCTTTTCTAGCGGACAATTGGTGTGAACCAACTGCTGTGATCCACCGAACGCATCACTGCCGCGTGGTGTCTTTTCTTGGGATCCACTAGGTGGATTTGGTATGCTTCAGGATTTGATGCTGGATGTGCCGTTCCGGTGGGCTCAAGGTTGTCTGGCCATGGAAATTCTTGACCGGTCTGTTTGCCAATATTTCACCAGAGGTGGAACTCGAAGAATTTGACTTCCAGTCTGAGCATCTCTTGTGCCGATGGGGTCGCCCAGTTACTGCATTAAAGCAGCACGGTTGTTGTTTTGTAGACGAACATAAAAAAGCAAGCTGCGTTACGAGTCTGCGGCGTTGTGCTCGTAATGGTTAGCCTCGCAATGCGAACGGCTCGATCGCACGGCCAAGTGGCGTTAGCATTTGAAAGAAATAGCTATGTGATTTCACGAAGTCGTCTTGTTCAAGGCGAACCGCTGCTTCCAAGTCAGGTCAGGGCACCTACCCTGTCATGCCGGCAGATGACGATCGAAGGCTCGTGGAATAATTTTGACATTCTTCTCCGTTGCTAGCCCGGCGTCAGAGCTCAGTTAGGCCGGAAGAAAGCTGGAGGGGGTTAGCATCGTGATCCATGGTTCCCAGGCCACCAGGGATAGTTCCTGGTATGTGCTCAGCGGCGATGTTTTGCCCGAGGCAGCGATCCCGGCAGATCGAAAGGACATTTCAGGGCGAACAGATCCCATCGAATATATGACTCTGCGACAAGGCGGCCTGGCACAAAAGCGTGTGTCAGATGCCATGATTCGAGTTGGCGAACAGGTGGTGCACGGGAGGACCTTCTTGAAGGAAGTGATCACCGGTGGCAAGGCGTTTGGACCATGCAGGGTTGACATGTTTGAACATGTTCGCAGCCATGCAACCCCGGGAAAAGGATGCAACCCGGACAAATAGGCCCGGTAAGCACTCGTTCGTGTCAGTCATGTCAGGCATGTTCGCCGGTTTCCTGCCAGATCAGCATGAATGTCAATGCCGAACATCTGCCAGAATGAGCATCCGTTAACTGCCGTGAAGAACGACTGGCGAGACCTGCGACATGACTTTCTGGATGCATCAAGCGGTCAGTGTCCACCGGAACACGGTGTTGAAGCGAACAAGAAGGAGCAGGGATAATCCCAAAAAACTTCTTGACGCCATAGTTTCCAGCCTTACAGCCTAACGTTCGAGGGATTGTTCTCGAAGGTGTGCTCGAGTGATTCGATCGTCGCACCATGGTATCGATAGGACCGAGCTGCGAACACCGAAAATCTAGGTAATTTCCTTTAGCGGGGCTAGGCGACGAGACGAACTGGTCTGCGCTGTCATGTTTGCATCCGGAAATGGCCAAAGGATGATGAACGGTTCAGCCAAGTTTATGCAAGAACCAGCGTGACTCACTTGTCCGTGAAGAAGGCAGAATGGCGAGGCGTGTGGCTGTGCGTAAACAGCTCAGCAACACACCCTTTTTTGAACCAGGCTCTAAGGTTGACAGCACGACTTGCAGATAGCCACGTAGTCGGTTCTTGACCGACTGAATGCAAGCCTCTTGTTAGTACGTCATCACAAGCGATCATCTGGGGTAAACGAGGCGGTCGAGCGAGTCGAAAATGGACCCGTCGTTCACCGCCACGACCAGGGACATGGGATGCTTGACTTTTGGGCAGCGAGCGTGCAAGTTTTGCGGTGTCAGTAGAGGTGTGCTGGACTCGGAGATGCACGAGATGGTATTCTATGCTCGTATCTATGCGCTGGCGCAGCGCAATGCAAGAACCCAGAAATGCTTTGCTACGCTAAAGAAAAGCCGACATGCTTATGCTTGGTTGAAAGGTCAATGTAGGTATCCTCGCCACGCTATGCCGCAATCGATTGTGAAAGAATGCTGATGAAGTTGTGGAGTAAGACAGATCCTTGAACCCAAGTCCGAATGTGCAATCGTAACCGCCAAATATGTGTTTAAAACATGCAAGAACAGGCGAATGATGATGCTGACCCAAGAAATTCCAACGCTATGATGTTCGAAACGAAACAGTGTAAGATGAAAGGACGACCGAAGCAAAGTGCAAACCTAACCCACGCTAAATGCCACAATCGTTGCTGGTCGAGAAATGTGTGTGAAACGATCTTGACCCATCTATGCTCCCATAATCTTGTTTTTGTATCGTTGTGTGTTGTGATGCCCTCAAACGCCCGAATGCTGTGCAGACAAATTGTAGGCGTCCCATACTCCCATCTCTTGTCGCCGCCAGCCCGCGCGCCTATACGTAACATGCTATCGTGAGGTACCAGTCGTTGCAGAATGTGGTAAGAGACCATTGCTGCAGGTATTGCCCAAGCGAATGCAGGCTCAAGGAGCTACATGAACAGGTGGCGAAGGCATTGCAGCCGTAACTGGTCGCTCGAACTCACCAGACTCTCTTTTGATACTGCCTGTAGCACTACGTTGTGACTGTCTGTCTGGACTTCTGCCCCCCTGACTTCGTGTTTCTAGATCCCCTTGAGATGGGCCGGTAGCGCCACCTTCCCACCTTTTCTGATACGGTTCGATGTAGCTGAGGCCTTCTCTCTTGATATCTGATTGCATGATTGGTGCAGGTGCCGTTCTGGCTCCGCTCACCAGATCTTCCGCGGAAGAAGGGTGGATCTGTGGTAGAGGATGACTGAGCTGAGGTGGAACACTGGACCTAGATAGTGTATTTGCGCGCCTGCGACTGAACGAGTCATTCCTCCGTCGACCTTGACTCGATCCGCTATCGGTACGTTGGTGGAAGGAGTGAATTGGGCCTTGTTGGGGTGAAGGGGTCGCCTGGTATTGCTGAGCAGACACTGGGTGAGGATTAGGCATGAGCTGGGCAGCGTTTGCGGGAGTGAAGCCATGCGAGGTAGGTGTAGGGACAGGCGCAGGTACCGCGGCGTTTTGCGAAGGGGAGCTGTTCGATGTCGCCGATGGGTGAAGCTGGAAGACCGGAGCGTTGGCACGCGCGCTCATCTCTTGCTCCCCTAGCTGCCAGTGCATGGACTCGGCTGACCGCCATGGAATGCCCATCTCAGTGGCCACCTTCTGCCACATTTGATCTTTGAAGCTAGAGCTATGTTAGTAGATGATTAAGAAGTCACGGTATGTACAGCGCATCGGATCGAGAACCCCTTTTGGGGTAAGGGAAAGCAGTGCAATCTGCACCCTCGAGGCGGAGTGAAAAATGACCAAAATTCCATGGGTTACACGGTGTACGTACCGAGCGTAGAGTCTCGCAAGCTTGTTCTTCTTTTCCTCGTCCCAGATGGCCCGCTTTTCCAAGTAGTTCTGGTAGCGCAGTCGGCAGGATATCGAGCTCCTTCCAGGAAGGCGTTTTGCAATATCATCCCACTTCATACCTTGTCCTCGCAGTTCGATGGTAAGGTTGTCCTCTTCAGGCGTCCATTTCGATTGTTTCTTAGCAGGACTCTCGTCAGGGAGGGGAGTTTGAGAAGCTTGTCGCTTGATAACCTGGTGGGGAGGCGATCGGTTCGAGCCTGGTGGGCCGTGATGGACGTGACCTGGGCCGGGAGGACCAGTGTATAAAGGGCGAAACTGAGGATGGGACGAGGGATCTGGGTGTCGCTGGAGCTCGGAGATAGCTGGAAGAACAGGCCCGCCTAGCATTGCACCAGACACAGATGGTGCTGAGGTTGGTGCTTGGGCTGGATAGCCTGGGTTGGGACCGTAAGGCGACAACGTCGCATATGAGGGTGATCCGTTGACATATGCGGGCGATGCTCCATGTGCGGGAGAAGTGGTATAAGCTGAAGGGGCTGTGGTGTATGTTCTCGCCGCGGTTGAGGTGGAAGCTACTGAAGCTGAGCTCTTCTTACTCGCCGGCGATTCGGAACCACGGGGCTCGAGGAGGAGATTGATATCCATGCTGAAAGAAGGGACTAGATTGTAGCTAGGCCATGCAATAGGGGAGGGATTGTCTTGACAAGTTTCTTTCCACCAGGTTAAGGGGTGAGAAGCTTAAGGACTGTGAGTTTGCAGTCGCAGATGAAGAATCGCAGCAAGATCACCTGATGACAAGCGGAGCTTTGCACAAGATTCGGGTCTTGCTGCGAAGTTTGTTCAGTTGAGTGACTTGATGCAGAGCACCTTGTTGCTAGAGTCTGGGAGCGTGGTGGTGCAGCGGTACTGATGGGATGTTGCTGCTAGGTGAGCGATGAATCAGCGTGGGGTACCGGGTCGTATTGGCGAGATGGACGAGCGCTTGAGGTACCACGACGGTTGAGAGGAGTGACGATGGATTGCTGACAATTGATGGAGGTGAAGCTGAGTCTGTTGCGGAGGTGACGAGATTCAGATAGAGCTAGAGGTGCCGATGTAGGCTAACGTGACCAGTTGCGAGGTACCCACGAGTGTACAAGCTGTGACTGGCCGCTCAGCTTGGGCTATTCAGTACAGGATCCAGGTCAATTGGGCAGGGGCGTGAAACAGGCCAACCAATGGGTTCGTAGATGACAGATGCGCGTAGCCACCAGTTTTGCAAAACAGTCAAGGGAAGGAAAACGTCGTGTTGCGAGATGCATGCAGCCCGGCGAGAGTGGAGAGTAGGTAGGTAGGGTCGAAGTACTAGGGTAGCATGGATGTTTGAGTAGAGGGAGTTAGCGTCAAGTGTAATACGAAGACATGCATCCCTTGGGCTCGGAGCCGCCTCACTGCCCATAGCGGTAGGGATCCGGGGGCTTGGGATTAAGATGTACGTTTCTGACTTGACACTGACTACTTTCGCGCTATCCGCTGCCTTGAGTGGTGCTGGCGGCGCCACTTTGACACACAGACCATGTCGAGGCAGCACTGTTGATCTGAGGAAGCATGTCTGCCGGGAGTTTAGCGAGGAATCAAAAGAAACGATCCCCAGGGCGAGTCTACGAAGGCGAGTCCAAAGAAAAAGCAGATCCTGTCTTTCCGGTCGAACGTGGGTAATGGCGGTGACGTACCCCCACTTGGAGGAACAGCGCATCTCGATATCTGTTTCCTGTTCCTCTCGTCACTCGTCTTCGCCCTACTCAAAGACTTGGGCCCGACTCAAGGCCAGCTCTTCGTCAGGCCTCAATGCGCCCCGAGTTAGGGGTGCGGCGTCTGCAGCGCTGGCAACAACAGGGGAGTTCTCACGATCACCAGAGCACGCTCGAACGGGTCGTCTAGAAAGGGCAGCGAATCAGGCGTGGAACCTAGCGGTGAACACGCTCAGGGATGGTGGAGGTCGCGTCCGAGAGTGCAGAAGCGCGATGACCTGGCGCGGCGAACAAGATCTGCAAGCATCCTTCGTCCGCCCTGCGGTAATCTGGCGCCAGCAAGGCCTCGGTAGCGACCGTATGTTAGCCTTGCGAACGCTGACTTCATTATGGCGGTGCAAGATGGGTTATGCGTTGCGTTGACCGGATTCAAGGGTTCGAGGTACGCGCACACTTGCTTTTGCAGTTCACGTTCGGCAAAGCACTCCACAGTGGATAGCAATGCCCATCACCGTCAACGGTTGGCGTCACTTCGGAGCAAGAGAGGCGGTGAACTGCGGTGAACTGCCGAGCGATGGCCGTGACATTTAGCTTTCGATGGCGCACCAAAGATGCTGCACATGTGTTCGATGGAGCCCTTTGTGTAGCTCCGGGTCAGGCCGTTATGAGGCTAGGCAGACTTTGTCGACCTGTACTACCACGCCCACGTGAGACATGCCCCAGCCGAACTGCGGCGCAGTCAGCTCTGTGTTGTCTTGCAGAGTCCACGTTGTTGTGCGTGCACCTGGTGTTGTCAGTTGTCAGGCGTTTGTGAGCCAGCGTAGAGCATTCGCTCTGGCCGGTGCATGCCAGCGGGGGCGTGCCGCTTGGCCGGCCATTGCATCACACAGTGCAAGCAGTCAAGGATTCGTAATGATGTACATGGCGGTGAGGGCTGCCCGAAGCCGACGTTTGAGAGCACAGTCGGCATAGCAGGGCTGCCGGACCCAAAAGGCCGAGCTGCATTAGCCGGGTTGGAGTGAACAGTGGTTCCGTGCGCTCTCCACGCCTGAAATAAAGGGCTGACGGCGAACCGCGCCTTGATATGATGAAAGGACCCCCCACATGGAGTTTTGCAATTTGTGTGCGGCATGACAACCAGACTCTTCCCAGGCCCCGGCGACAGGTGGGTGCGGCGTTTCGACGACATCAACTGCTGAATCAGGAGCCACTTTTACGGGCTGTTGCTTGCGTGTCACACAGCCCTCGCACCCTGCACCTGGCTGGCTGTGGTTGCTTCGGCTGGTCAACCTAATGCAGACAAACAGTGATGCCAGTTGGCGGTCATTCAGCCGAACACTTCGCCATGCTGCCACGAAGCTGGCGCAGTACAATGAACCGATACTTTTGGAGGTGGATGGCATTTTTTGGAACGAAGCGGTGAAGGTTTGCCGTGATTGGCCCAAGGACCGCTGAGCATCGTAAAGCAGAGGCTGACGGCGACTGCGTTCGATTCATGTTCACCACACACACCGGACAGTGGCGGCTCAGAATCACCGCCCTCAGTGGGCCGACGGCTGGGGAGCATGTTACTAGCATCAGGCTTGGCTGACGAGCGGATGGTTTCGAGCAGGAACTGGACAACGCTCGAGCCGCTGATGGCCTAACACAAGCTCCTCAGGCGTCAAGTCGAAACACGCCATAATGGGCAGGTCCGACGCGTGAGGAATGTCATCAACGCTTTCAAGAGACCGGCTTTGCTACGTCCCCAGTGACCAGCGTTACGAAAAGCAGCGCATGGGGTAGCACAAATTGTGGCCTTGCACCCTCCGTTGACATAACCTTCGAAGACATCCATCCAGATTGTACGAACCACAATCTTGGCATTCGCTTAGCTTGCCCAATGCGGCTCACGCAGAAGATGTGCAACTTGAGTGTGAACATGGACGTACATAATTCTGCATGTCCGTCTTTGCAGAGTGAGCCCGTTACTATTCGTTTGGCTCCGTTCTTAGAGATGTGGATTCCACCTGTGCTGGTTATTTCGGCGACAGCAGGTGCTGCGCTGGCGACGCAGCCGCGCTTGCCAATTGAGAATTCTACCGCTACTGGCGCTGGCAGCTACTGCACCACTTACACCTCCACGCCAACCAACCCGAAAACACATCGTGACCTAACTTCAAGTTACCCCACTAGTTTGTCGCCGTTGGCCTCCCACGACCCAAGATGTCACTCCAGAGCGTGGCCGACGTCCCGCTTCTTATCAGCTCACCCAACTCATCCTCCGAACGCCGCATCTCTCCATCATGGAGTATTGCGCACCTGAAGAGTCGACTGGAGCCTATTACGGGAGTACCTGCGAGTAGCCAACAACTTTCGCTTCGGGTTGGTTCTCAGGATGCTGTACCAATCATAGGACTCGATGAGGAACAGACGCGGTTGGCGCAGTTCCCTCTGCAGCCCTACGCCGAGATAACTGTAAGAGTGTTCCTTCTCTGTTTGTCCCCTCCCAGGGATACCACTGCACACCCTGTATCTCTGAGCCAACAGCCGCCGGCCTCTCTCCAGCTGCCACATCTCACCTGTCTCTACTCAGCTGTGCGGACGTTTCTTGCGCACTAGTCAAGTCGATTTGCCATTCGTCGCCTCGGCTGCAATTCTGAGGCTGTCGCCAACATGTCTCTTACCTGCATGGCATGAAGGCCCCGCAATGCCCCTCAGCAGCCTCGACCTGTGTGGTTGCGTCCTGAGCTATCACTGTGCGGATCGACTAAAACGTGGGCGCTACTGGCAGACAATTAGCCTGTGGCTTTAGTTTCAGGCCGTTGTTGATCGTTCTCCTTCAACTATTTTCATTTCCTTGTGTGCTATTTTCGTTTGCACAAGACTTGTCCCTTCCAATTGAGTTTGGCGGTTTGTGCATTGGGGTATTTGGCTCAACAATACTTCGTTGACGAATCACTGCGTCTAGGCATGGTTTTGAACTAACACCCTGGTCCTAGGTCATCGATACACGCCCACCTGCGGCCCGAACAGACTTCTCAGATCTATCGGCCGTCGACAAATATGTGATGCCATCAGCGGAATACGAAACTCGAACTGATAGTGTCCTTGCCTGGAAGAAAGCGCAGAAGCTTGGTCGATTTGACCCAGATGCACCCAGCATAGAGCAACAGAAGATTCTCGCTTCCAAACGTGAAATCGAAGAAAGAGGTAAGCCGCATGCTCTCATTCCGTTCCCGTTTCTTTACTCGTACAATCGCCACGGTCACCGCATGCCACGCAAAAACAAAACCCACGCTAGTTCCCTGAAAATGAGGAGGTCGCAGCCCATCTGGCAGTAGGGACAAGCCCTAGGCATATCATGCTTCAGGTATGGCTTGAAGAAGGCAGCCGCATGTACATGGTTCCATACCTCCACTCCCCATCCACCAGTGCAAGAAGGCACATAATGTCTCACCCTCCAATTTATTGCGGACCGGAGGCAATCAGAATGTCGGCTTCAATCCTATCACGTTTGCCGTGCTGTTTGGCATCTCACAACCAAATTCGACTTCAAGCGCCGCACATCTCCATCTCCATGGAAGGCATGCACAACATGAAGGGGGGTCAACGTGCCCACCATTGCGGTCTCCTCGTTCTGGACACTGGAACGACTTCAAGGTTCGTGTGTAAATTGAGATCAGACAGCGAGGCTTCTCGCTTCCGCGATCGCGTTGTATCATCCACCGTCCTGGGACCAATCGCCGACGTCAGCAACACCTGTTGCTGCATTCGCCAAAATTACTCGCCCTTTGTCAAAAATGCTGCACATCCACCCTACTTCGACGCCGCGACTCGCTTTGAACATCAGATGTCATCAAAGGCGTGAGGCACCCAGCGTTATCACCGCTGCTGTGGATGTGGCGTAGCAGGCACGAGCCTCGATCGTGCAACCGCCAGGATCTAAGCAACAAGCGCTTTGCTTCCGTGGCTTCACATTCGGAAATTGCCTCCAGCCGAACTCGAACTTTGCAAATCACCGGCTTGCAAGGCAACCAGCCGAACTCGTACCTTGCCATGATCCGCTTCCCCATCTGCAAGACAGCCTTGCTGAGCAACATAAGCGGCACCCTCGTGCAATCGGTGTGAATGATGCACGTGCGGCCCGTCGCCTTGATCCAAGCGATGAACGACTCCTCGACGCTGCAGCAGCGCCTAATCAAGCATCCCATGTCCTACATGATCTTCTTACGCTACACTATCTGCGCTCGAAATGGATTCTACAATTATCGCAACACTAGCAGCTGACCCCATCCCAGGTCTTGTCGTAGGCGGCCGTGTCCGCCTCCTCCCCGAGTCCGATGCGCGCAGAGGCACAGTGAGCTATACCGGCCTCATCCCGGAGATCCCTGGCATTGGTGCTTGGGTCGGCGTTACGCTCGATGAACCGACTGGCAAAAACGATGGCTCGGTCAAGGGTAAGCGGTACTTTGAGTGCGGCAACAACTGTGGCGTGTTCGTCAGGCCGGAGCGCTGCGAAGCTGGAGACTTCCCCGTTCTTGACGAGTTCGATGAGGATTTGGAGGAGCTATAGGGAGGCACAACATCAGAAGTGGCGCCGTGGGCTGAGTGCATGATGCAGAGCTCGGCGCGTAACGTATGCAAGAGCTTTTAAGGTTCGAGGGAAAGTAGGTTCAAATGCAGCTCAGAATCGTCCTGCATATTTGCATGCTTGATCGCGTGTCAGATGTAGAGTACGCCGATCGCCATAATCAAGTGTACAAGAGTGGATACCTTTGCCAGCTTGTCCTCGGCTCTCTTATCCCCCTTCGCCACTGTCACAGTCTGCCACTCTGAACCATGTTATTAACGATTGATGTCTCAAGATCATCCTATCGACGCAGAATCAGAAGGTAAGCGCCAGGTGTCGCCCCATGCTCACACCTATGCTAGCTGCCTTCATTCCTCGCTAGTACGGGCATCTTGCGGTTATTGACGAGGCACAGAATAAGGGTGGTCTTCAGCGTGATATCGATGAAAATGTTTGAGGCTCATGGAATGAACGAACTAGATGTGAATAGAGTATGTTGTAGTCTAAGTACGTTTGACAGGCAGCTTGATGGCGCATGAATCTACGTGCTGGTATTCAGGCAGTGTCAGAACGGGTCTGCATAGCCCTCCTCTCTTTCCTTGCCATGGTCCTACGGCCCTTCTTGCTCCAACATGAAAACGATACCACATCCGCCCTATCCTCCGTAACCGCTTCAGCATTGAAAATGGGAACGTCGCAGCTCCCGCCCGCCCCCTCGCTATCTTCATCGCTAGTTGCTCCCCAATGTGATGCAATGACCAAGTGTTCCAAGGCCTCGCGAATCTCCGTTCGCTCAAGGTGCCGTCGAACTTTGCCTCTCTCAGGCCAAGTCTTGCCTTTGCTCTTTGAAGGTGGAGGCAGAGCCGAGGCGCGAACCACGCATCCGCTCTTGACCGACTCCCTTCTGCGCCGGACATCTCGCATGGGACCGGCAATGAAGCGCTCCCGCTCGGTCGGATCTGCGCTCACGTCAACGGCCATCGCCAGCTGAACGGTTCGGGAAGGTCTTGGAGGAAAGAGGCACGGTATCGCAGATCGCTCACCAACCCTCGACCTGCAAATCGCCCCATCCCTGCTCGAACCCCTCCTCGCCGCCTTCTGGCTCACCCCAATCCATCTTCTCGAGCTCATTACGGAAGAAATCCATTTCTTCGTTCAACACCCCGGGTCTCGCCCCAAGACTCTCAGGGTAACGTTTCAAATTGAACCAATGCGTCAGGCTCCTCAGCGCCTGCTCGAGCGGCACACTCTCGTCGACCTCGACATCCACGTCGCTGCCCGCCAGCCAGTCATCCCTAAGCTCCGGCCGACAGTGTAGGTACACGGCAGTGATGACGCGCATGTTGGACTGGCGCCACTTGCGGCCACAGTACGGGACTTGGTTTTTGAAAAGCTTCAACGTGTAGAGGCGAAGCTGCGGTTGGGGCACCTTGAGGCTCTTTCTCAAAAATTGCGAACTCTTGTATGAAACAAGCATGAGGTTCCTGTGGGCTTTGTTCTTGCATATCTTCTGCATGATGCGCACATAGTTTATGGAAGTGAAGAAAGCGCGCCATGAGAACGCGGTGATGGGTTCGGAGGGTAGCTCACTGGTCGGGAAGCCGAGTTCGTCGACCTCGGGGGGTTGAGGAGCTGACGGAAGGGGATGAGCTTCAACACCCGAGTCGATTGATTCGTTTCGTGTGAGGCGGATGGGTGGTGGAGCTGCATCGTCTGAGTCCGATTCGTTGTCTGGTTTGTCGTCTGCACTGCCATTGGCTCCATCTTCGGGGTTGTTACGGGAGTGGGCGCGGCAGAAGTTGAAGAAGCTGAACGCTGTTAGCAAGTGATGAGAAAAATTGAGGGTGACATGCTTTAGCTCTTCTTGTTCACTCTTGAAGTTGACAATCTTCTCGATCTCCTGAAGTTGCAACAGCTTCAAGATCAAGGGAACGTAACTAGAGTCCACAAGCAGCTGTGTGATATACTCAAACTTTAGGATGTGTGACACCTTGAACCATTTGAGGATAAGCATGAGTGTGCCAGTGACCGCCTTATCCAGGACTTCTTGGGTCCGCATAGCATCGAGCTCTTCATTCGTCGCAGATGTATTGCTGTGGCCGTTTATGCCATTTGTCTCAGGCCTTTGCGCTGGGGCTCCATTCATGTTATCGTTGTACTGGAAGCCGCTTTGCAGCCCGTTTGCTCCACTCGACTGCGTCACAAGGGCAGTGACGTGCGCTAATATCGCCTTGATCAGTACGATGACAAGAGACTGCAGGCTTGGGAGTGCGTTGCGATAGAAGTCTTCAACGAGATCCATCCTTTCATCGATACTCCCAGCAACCGGTTTCTCTTTCTTCGGCGCGTCTTTCTTTGGCTCAAGGGAAAGCTCTTCCACATCAGGGTTGTCGTCTGGGCCGGACCAGCCTCGTTCGTACTTCATGAACGCCACACGTTCTTCCCATAACTGCTTCATGGCGCGCGTAGCCTTCATGCGCATTGCAAACAGCTCAGCAGCTTCCAGAATGGAGGCAGGGATGTCAGATCCTTCCCATTTGCGTCCGACCAGCATGTCCTGAAGGTCGGTGGAGCCTTTACCGCCAAGGTTGTTGCTAGTTTCGTCCAGTGGCGGGTATAAGAAGGGGAACATCTGGTTCGTTTGGTAGTTTTGCTTCTTGCCGCCTTTGCCACCCGGCCCCGCTGGTGACGGTGGGGGTGAAGGGGCAGGAGTGGCAATGTGTACAGGCTGATGAAGGATGGAGGTATTATTTCCATTCGTGTCTCCGAGTCCTGAGCCAAAGACGTGGTTGCCCGCAACTTTGTTGGGATGATTCCTCAATGGAGGGAGAATGGAGTTGTTCTCTGGCTCCAGAGGAAATAGTGGCGCTGGCGGATTATACGCTGGGTATTTGGAGCTAATTTCCTGTCGGAAGAGGTGGTAGTCAAGAGGGGAGGCGGTAATGATCGGCTGCCCTCTCGCATCTTCAGCATCCAGGTTCTTGTCTTTGAATGATTCCTTCGCGTGGTCTGCGTCTGACAGACCGCCGAAGGCTACTAACATTGCCTTCCAGAAGAGTAAGGTGACTTTGCTGAGTGGAAGGTTGATGGACTCGTCCCATCGTAGCTTCGAGATGATCTCAACAAGCAACATGAGGAGGCCTGGTTCCTTGAGGTCGAGCACAGCACTTCTGAGGCTCAGATCGTCGTGCTTCCGCTCGTGATAACGTGCGGCCTCCAACACAACGTAGACAGCTGTCATGGCACACCACACCTCGCGTCGTTCGGCCTCTTTGCCATCGTGCTGCTCATCCTCGGAGATGACACCACAGGCGCGCATGCAAGAGGTGCGTAGGACATCGACTAGGGTTTGGATGCCATTGCTACGTGCCAGTAGCTTGACGTTGCGTAGTGTCAATTCGACTTGGCGTCCTGATCTTTCATACGCGGCGTTGGGCTTTTTCTCTGCGGGTTCTGCGGGTTCTGTGGTGTCTGCGGTCTCTCCAGTCTCTGCAGTCTCTCCAGTTCCTCCAATCTCTCCAGTCTCTACAGGCTCGCTGGTGCCTGCGTCATTTGTGGCATGCACGGTATCTGCGCTCGCTCCGCTCGCTTGGCTCTCTTCCTGCTCTGCCTTGCCATGGTCAGCAGGAGGCGTTGGAAGCCCAGCAGTCTCATGCCAGCACCCAAGCAGCACATAGACCAGGGCCTCGAGCTGCTTCAGCCTCTCCATGGGCTCCTCCTCCCGTATCCCTCGCAGCAGATGGGCTAGAAAATGCTCGTGCTGCTCCTCGGTTGCCCTGTTCCAGTCCAGGCCTCCTTCTGTGTACGACGTCTCATTCTGGCCATTGAAGCTGCTCCACTCCAGCGCAAAGCTCGCCTGGGCCTTCAATAGCATGGCCTGCTCCTCGACCGCGTACGTGAACCACTCCTCGAGCTCCTCCTCCAGGCTTGACGCATCATCGTAGGTGAAGGCGTACGGCGTGGGCTCGACCTTGGGCAGGCCGCCAGCCTTGACGAGGCTCTGGAGCTGGCCGAGCGAGAGCGAGTCGGACGGAGCATCGGGCGGCGGCTGCTGCGGCGGCGCGGGGGGAGGAAGGTGCAGCGGGGCAGGCGTGGGCGCTGAGCTGCCGCGGGGGAGCCCAGGGCGCGTGGGCAGAGGGGGCAGGGTGCCGGTGCGGCCTGCGTCGAGGGGCGCGTCGAGGTCTGCGGGCTCGGCCTCGATGACGGGCTCGACGGGCTCGCTGTTGTCAATGTCGAGAAGGTCGCCCTCGTCGACGCCCGGGGGCACGATGGGCGCCTCCTGCAGCTCCTGCAGGTCGTTGTGGTCTACCATGGTTGCGCGCGCAAGTGGTGGCGGCGGCGGCCGTGTTGGGGGGTCGTTGTCCGCGGGCGTCGTGCGCTTCTACGAGTGTCGACCCATTTCACCTGCAGCAGCCCATGGTCGGTCCTTCCACAGTCAACGTCTCGGCTGCCGGCGATCTGGACGTGCAGAGACGAGTGCCCTCGTGCGGTTATATGATCGAGCAAGTGCTGGTCGTGTGGGGACTGCCGTGTGGCCAATGGGCGTCAGTGGGCACCGTTGGAGTGCTTGAACATCACACGGCAACATGTGCTCACGTCCACGGCAGGGTGTTGCGCTGAGTGACGCACGAGTCAAAGGCTTGCAGGTAAAGCTGCCTGGTGGCGAGCCAGAGTAATTGCTAAAGCTACCGTCCGGATACTGCATCCTTGCAGCCAGGGCGCGAAAGAACAAACACCGCCATACCCTCTACCACCGCAAGCTCTTGTGCCTGCTCCGCAAACGACCGCCTGATGCTGCCTCCAACATACGTGACCCCACATCTCGAAAGGAGTGTTGCTGATATCAAACAACGCCGGAAATGAAGTGAATAATTGCCGTTACATACCGTAAAGCAAGTGAACAGAGCATCCTGAACTGGTAGCCAACCACTGGCCGTGAAACTAGAATCAGAGTAGACAGCGCTCGCCGTACACAAATGTGAGCGGCGCGCCTCAATAATCACGCAGTCAGTCTGCGCGTTACAAGGACTTTGCAATCATCCCCAAGCTACAGTCAGCTCGGCCCCGTAGGCTCGCCATTGTTTTCCCGCTCCTTGATCTCGTCTGGTACGATGCCAGCGTTTTCGCACGCCCGCTTATAGATTTGGGCTTCGTCCCACGCCCGCTGGCATTCCGCCTTGAACTTGTCGCAGCTGGCGCTGAGCTCCGTAATCGCTTGCTCGGTCAACAGCTTCTCCAGCGTCCACTTCTCAATGTTCTGCTGCTCATTCTCTTTGAGCTGCGTGATAAATTGCACAGCGCGCTGCAGGATAGAGCCCTTGTTCTTCTCACAACCAGGGACAATCTTTGCAAGTTCATTAATGCCTTCGTTGATAGTTTCACGACGGCGGCGTTCAACTGCATACAATTAGCCAAACCGAACATGACACCATCCTGCATCAAAACTCACCTTCTTTGTGGTTATCTCGCCTTACTTTATGCCACTCATCAGATCCGACAGGCGGCTTATGTGAAGCGCTCTGGGGTGGCGAGTCGCTGTTGGCCGGCTGACCAGGGCGTCCTGTTTGCGTCGCAGCCTTCAAAGCCTCGAGGCTAAAGTCCTGCATACTGGTCTGCTGTTGATGGTCTCCCATATTGAACGAGTTGTCGCCGCCTGTAGATTGTGTTTGAAACTGTAGTTCTGTCGCTTGTGGTACAGTCATTTGGTGGTAAGCCAAGGCAGCTGCGGCAGTGTCGCCCACGCTCGACGTGTTGCCGCCGCCATTCTGGTTCATATCGAACTGATGCAGGTCGTCGTTGGCGCCGGCGTTGTGTGCGGCAAGATGAAAAGCGGTGTCCTGGTCGGTCAAATCGGTGTTGCCCATGTTAGGCGCAGGTCGATTCATGCCCTGATCGCGTGTATCTCGCTTGCGTTTGTTCGAGTGGAGGTCCTGGCCCAGCTTGGTGTCAGTGTGATAACCGGCGATGTCTGCCATGGCTCCAGCTATTTTGTGAGCGTAGAGGAGAGAAGCCGTCAGGCGTCTGTTAGATCAAGGAAGCAACTCGAGACCGAGGCTGCCTAAGCTTGCTGCTGGGGTTGCGGGGCACAAATGGTATACTGGCAGCAAAGGGCTGCAGTGGATGTAGAACCGCGGGGATATGCTGGTAGCCGCGAGGTGGCCGAGGGAAGAGCGCGCAAGGCCCTTGTCCGCACAGCGAGAGTTCGTGGAGAGTAAATGACGCGACGCGTTCGAGTCCTGTCAAGAGCGCGTACACAATGAGTGCGGGGAGCAGCTGCGCTTTCCCACGATCGAAGCGACGGTATGCGACAGCTATCTGGCAATCGCGGGCTGGAGAGGCGCACGCAGAGTCTTGAGAAACGACAAACGTTAGCACGGGCGCAGGCAGGTGAGTATGGAAAGCGGTGCGACTCAGCGTCCAGCAAAGCGTCCAGCAAAGCAGCCGACCCGGCGCACTGATTGCTCGTCGCTGTGGGACCAAGCTGTCACTCTCGAAGTGGACCGTCGTATCGTGCGGCAGTGCGGTTGTCGCGCAGTGCACAAGGCCGTCGTGCTTCGTTTCGTGGTCGTGGATGCGCGCGCCGACCAAGTGCGGGACGCGGAGCAACAACACGGCCAGCAAGCTGCGCTCGAGGCGACTACGACGGCCGGAGAGCAGACGCGAACGTCACAAGCAGATCGCAAGCCATGGCGAGCCCCTGTGTTGCTGCGCAGTGCGATACGACGTCCGGACCCCGAGTTGCGACCAGAGTGCAGATATGTGGGACTTACCAGAGTGATCTTGATGTTCGTGCCCGCCGCGGATACACGTGAGGCTTGGAGGTCAGTACGGATCAGGCGTATTAGGCTTCACTTCAACATGAACCTAGGACTTGGAGGGAAACGCGGTATAGGTGGGTTTGCAAGATGACTGAGACTGAGGAAGATGCCTTACAGAAATGGTCGAGCTTTGCTGGTGAGAATACCGATTGCACGGCGCGAGAGGGTGCTTCGGAGGTGGAAGTCACATGAACGGTCCTGGGTCACGGGAGGTCTTATGAGTTCACACCAAAATGCCCAGAAGAAACGCGCTAAAAGGCGACGAATCAAACATCAGCCTCGCGCCATGCCAGGGTTCTCCACCTCAAGCCGCTGCCGCTCGAGCAACCTCCATGCTCATCATGGTGGGCACTTTCGCCGACGTTTGGCAAACACGATCTCTGATCAGATTTGCCTGTGTTCTCGGTGCGGCGTGCCTTTACGGCCTTGGTTCGTGATGGACCGTGGTGGACAGCAACATGCTGCCCCGCGAACGACTGTCCACAAAGCTCCATAATGATCTGCAACTGCTCCACCCGAGCTCGACTTGAT
Organism: Phoma sp. XZ068; assembly: GCA_004835665.1. Lineage (NCBI taxonomy): Eukaryota > Fungi > Ascomycota > Dothideomycetes > Pleosporales > Didymellaceae > Phoma > Phoma sp. XZ068. Next base: position 1,792,824 of record RBKR01000001.1, read on the forward strand.
ACGCGCAGCCGTCTTATCTCAAACAGAGCTGCTCAGTCCTCCTCCCCACGCTGCACTGAGCCTGGCGATTATATCGCACAGATGACACCCTTGCACACTGCCTAGGCAATTAGAACAATCAGCAGACAAGACACATGATGGTGGCATGTGACACACACCTCCCCCACATTCTCTACTCAGAGCTGCAGCACCACCACCGCCTTGTTGTTGTACAACGTGATCGATCTGTAAGAGCTCTTGGCATAGGGCTGAGACTGTATCTCTCCAGTAATTCTGACCGTGTAACCGTTCTCTTACAGGTCAGATTGTAGTTGTACTAGATTGTAGTGTGGTCGATCACAGCAGCTGCAATTGCATATCCATTCTGGCTATCAACCCTTCTCCGTCCGCTGACTGCCTGCAGGCATACGCAGTATGCAGATAGACAACGCTGCCTTAGGGCTTCACCAGAGCTGGGAAGAAGAAGATGGTCAAGGAGACCAGTAGTGGAAGGCTATTGACGATATTCCTGTACACAATCCTGTAGAATCGACCGACAGGAACTTGGCCGCATCCAGGAGCAGGTCCAACATATCCCTTGTGCTGCTGGGAGCCCATACTGTCGTGCGCCGCCTCTAGTCCTTCAGGAATAGCCACAACAAACAACCCCACCGCAGCAGAATATAATGCAATCCATAGAATCGCATAGAAATGGGCAGGAAGACCGTACCGGTTCGTGCGAACTCCGTCTCTCGTGCTCGTCCATAGGCGGCGGATAAGCGTTAGGATCGGGACACCGCCAATACAGCCATAATACCACGGTTTCATCTTGGGTGTGGTGAACTGCAGACATGATCAATACTCTGAGCACATCCAGCGAGTGTGGAGCGGATACTTTAGGGGCGTTGGTAACTTTGCGAACCTGCAGCCATTCCTCGACCATTGAATCGGTGCCCGCAATAGCCACGTCGTAGGGCTGGTCGGCGAACGGTGAGGGCCGCAGTGATGTCATTGCGATTGTTTTGAGCGTATCTTCCTGCTTGGGGGGGGGGGTATGCCTAGTCGTCTTGGATGAGTCTTGTTGACGTACACATGCCGAGCTTACTTGTAACAAGTGTGGTATTTTTGCTGGAGTGGGAATGAAGCGGTGAGTTGAGTTTGAAGTAGAAGGCAAGGCAGAGCAGGTACTGCAGTGGATGACACTCCGAGCAAGAAGGAGTGGACGACCGGTGATGAGGGAAGGCACATTGTTGACGAAACTGCAACTGGTGGCACGAGCATTGCAACGGAAGAAGTCACCTTCCTTCCTCGTCAGCAGCACCACACTTATTTGCAATGAAGAGCTGCATGAGGCCATCCACCATACATTTAAACTCAATCGGCAAGTGGCTCCTTGTTACTCGTCTCTAAATATCCACCTGCCGCCCTTCTTCTGTGCCTCAAGCCAACGCTCTTGTACAGTATTGATCTCCAGCGCCTTGGCGCGCCCTCTGTCGTCCTCCTGCTCTTGTGTGGTGGGGAAATCGACGCGCCAGAAGCCAGGCGGTGTTCGGCGTCGCTCATAGGCTTCTCGATGCTTGCCAGTGTCCTTGGCCATCTTCTGTGTGCGTGCTTGTAGGATGAGCTCAGCACGCTCGTCTGAGGACATTTGTGTCGACATGACTGTGCTGTATGCATCACCAAGGTACTCCTCCAGCAGCATCTCCTCCTGTAACGTAGGAAGTGCATCCAACGCCTCAGCTAGGCGGCGGAAATGAGAGCCACAGCACTGGGGATTAGTGCAACCAGGAAGACACATTCGATCACCCCGTTTGCGGACCGCTTCTGAGAAGGCGTAGCTGTAGCCTTGATTGTAGGCTGGGTTTGGTTTGAAGTCATGAATTTTGAGCTCGTTCACTGACTTTGTGCGAAGTCGTGATGGCTTTTCAGAAGGTGACGTGTTGGTCTTTAAGGCACTGGGTCGCTTATCAGGGGCCCGCATACTCCATACTGGCCGGCCATCAGATACGATATCTTCCTGCTGGTTTGCACGGGCGTTCGATGCAGCCCGTCGGGATCCACCTGAGCCAGAAGATATCTGGGCTGATCGACGTGTACTGCCGGGAGGGGCTGGCATTTGCTCTTGCTTCACAAGTGGTGAACCCCAAGTAGGATTACGCAGCAATCGATTTGCAGGTGTCTGGGGGCTCTTCGCCACATGCATCCTTTGGTTCAGGCGCGCACGAGCCGAGCTTGGTGGAATTTTCAACTCATTCTCATCCATCGGAGGGAGCACCTCACCAGACTCTGCGAGTATGCCATGCTCAATGCGTCGAGTTTCGGTTTGCTTCAGACGTTTGCTCGGGCCGCGTTCAGGGGCTTGTGCAACGATGTTGGGGTCTAAGGGCTGAAGAGTGTGCTGCTCATTCGAGTTTGGGTCTGTGGGCTCGCTGAGCGCTCGCATCTCTGCAGCAGCAATCTGGAGCCTGGCTTGAACATTAGATACCCGATCGCTTACTCTGTGCTCTTCTTGTGCATTTTCCGGTTTCGTAACCTGCGAAAATGGTGCGCTGCCAGATCGTTGGTGACGAATTGTACCAGTAGCGTTTGAATGCATCGAAGGATTTCTCCGCAGTGGACGAGCTGCTTCGAAGTCATTGGGCATCGGGTCATCAAGATCAATCGTCTCAGTACGCATGAGCGCATGCATTACAGCTGGCGGGCTGCTCAGTGGTTCGTCTTTAATACGATGTGGCTTCGCAGGAGTTCCATCAGACGAACGCCCTGTGTGGATAACAACCCCCGACTGCTGGCCCCGTTTGCGCTTGAGGGCCCGCTCGGAAACGACTTGTGGTAACTCATCTTCATCTTCCATATCGACGGCTTGTCGTCCATTGACTTGATCAACACCTTCGTCCACTGTAGTCTGGCTTGAGCCCAGCACTCCATTGGGCTCTACATGCCATTGATGACTTCTGTTCAACTTCGGTTCCGAATCAGAATCGCTATGCAACGCACCCTTAAGCTCCTTGTTTCTTGAAGCAGTAGGACCTTTTGGAGTGACTGATGCGCTTGGTGGGTGCTCCCCATTGTTGTGCCCCTTGTGTGGTTCCGGTTCAAGGCCGTCTTCAACATACGCGAGCAGCGCCCCGGCGACGGGAGATGAGCGCCTTTGGGCAGCATATCGTAGTGGCGTTCGCACAGTGCTGACAGACTTTGGGCTCGAGGGTATTTGTGGCGAGACTTCGTCACTCTGAGGAGCAGCTGGGAGCCTCGATGAGCCTGCGTCGACCCTCTCCGCGCCCTGCAGCTTGAGGGTAGGTTTTTGACGATCGGCGTACTGCTGCCATGCACGCACGCTCTCCTTCATGTCTCTGTTCTTCTGCATGACGGCATTGTTCTTCCTTTCGAGATACTTGACTTTTTGCGAGAGATCCTGGTACTTCTTACTCAACTCGTCATACTTCTCGGCGAGTTCGCGGTGTTGCTCCTCTGGGAAGCTTGATGCCACTGATGCACCTTCGAGGGTCGTTGATGGCGCTGTGCTCTCAGCTCTTTGCTGAACCTCGGTCTCAAGTCTCTCATTCTCTTCAAGCACTCGCGCGTTCTTGACAATTTGTTCATTGAGATGGTTGAACAGAAGTTGCTGGTTCTTGTCTCCTGTGGGCGGCTACTTAGCCAAATTGACACGTACAATTGATATACTTACTCTGCTTCAACTCTCTCTGGTGCCCTTCCTCTCCTGACGCGTCGTTAGCCAGATGATACGCGTGTTGTGCATGTGCAATGCGTACTCTTTACCCACTCGTTCTCAAAGTCGGGCGCAATGACCTCATCGTAAACGCGTGTCCACAAGCCTCTGTTCTTCTCAACCCACGCTGCGAAGTCTGCCATATTCATCAAGTGCTCATGATCAAGGTGCAGAGAAAGCACGAGAGAATGCTGCTATTGGATTATATCGGTGCCAATAATGTCTGCTGCCTGGCGGGGATGCCAGAAGCGCGCTAACATGGACGCGCAGTCACGCCGACGCACAGACGAAGATGATAGCGATAACACTCCACTCTATTCCGAGCCACGATGCGCTTTTGCCATCCGTAGGACATCGGTCTGTTATGAAGCGGTCGCGAGAGGTGGATGATGCAGTCGAACATCCAGCGAAAGTGCGGCGTGTGGCAAAATCTGACAGGTTGTCAAAGTTGAGCGATGAGCTGCTGGTTCGCATTCTGTCGTTCCTGCCCGTGTCGTCACTCTTGACTTCCCAGAGGTATGTTACCGAGAGCAAGTAGACGATCTTCCCATTAACAGCCGTAGGATCTCGAAGAAGTACAAACGTCTCGCGGTCGATTCAGAGCTCTGGAAAGCGGCCTACTACCGGACATTCGTCCTCCCGCGCGCATCCCGCATACCCGGCATCAAGAACCCCGGCGCACACGACCGACTGCACTATTCATCAAGACTGTCGAGATGGCTCGACGATGGAGCGTTGGTCAAACAAGGCGCCAAGACGGAGTGGAAACAGCAGTATCGCTTGCGCCACAACTGGTCGCAGGGGAAATGCGCTGTCAGTGAGATTGTAGTGTCTGAGCGGGCTCCGGAACCACCGCTACTGGTCATGCTATCGAACAGTACGATTTTTGCAGCCGACTCGATAACCGGGCTGAGAGCATGGAGCATGAAGGACGAGCGGGAGCTGCTCGCGTCAACCACTCTTAGTGCGACTGCAAATAATACCCTGCAATTGCCTGTATCAATGGCTATCGATTCGAACAATGAAGAGGAAGGATACGAAAGAATCGCACTGGGGTTTGATGACGGATCATTCTCCATCTACGCTCTGCGCCGGGACCGGAAGGAGTTTGATATGTTATTCAAGCACCCCGCGTCATCAAATGGGATGCTCTCAGCGCTGGCAATGTCCTCGCCATACCTTCTCACAATGACAGAGGATCACCTCTTGTCGCTCTACGCATTCACTGAAGCGGAGAATAAAGCCAGCCCACTAGTATCTCCAAGACTTCTATATTCGCTACGCTCACACACTGCATGGCCCCCAGTATCGTTATCCTTACGCACCACAGCGAAGAGCATGACAGCAGCAATTGCATACTCGCTGCCTACATACCTCTCTGGGTGGACTGTGGGGGTCCAAGAGCTGAACCTGTCGCACAAGGGCGAGCTGCTTGGGTTTCGATTGGCCACGGCCGCCGACGAGCACTCCTTCACACTCTCGGCATACCGATCCGCCTCGTCGCCGTCTACTCGCTCATCCTCCCCATTACCTGGCATAACCCATGATTCTACGTTGACCAGCACACCTAGAAATTCCAAGCCAACGTCAATGTCATACTCGCACCCATACCTCCTCGTCGCCCACCCAGACAACACACTTTCCCTCTACCTGGTCAAATCCACCTCCTCCACTCTCTCCATTAGCTCTGGTAATCGTCTCTGGGGGCATACGTCCTCCATATCAGGGGCGCATGTCGGCATGCGCGGTAAAGCTGTTTCTGTCAGTAGACTCGGTGACGAACTGAGGGTCTGGGATCTAGAAAGTTGTACAGCCTCGATTGCAAATCGACGACGATTCAGGAATGGCGAATTGAGCGTTAGGGTACAGCCCTCGAAAGCTGTGGATGAGTCGCGGGATGGTTTTGACGAGGACAGTGAGCGGAACGTTGGACTGAAGTTTGCACTGGATCAGGGCTTTGATGACTCAAGTGTGAGCCAAGGTTGGGTAGGGTTTGATGAGCAGAATGTGATCGTGCTGAGAGAGAAGAGAGAGGGGAGTCAAGCGCTGGTCGTGTATGACTTCACGTAAGTGGCAGCTTATATCTTGCTAGGTAGAGCCCATAGTGGATGATATACTACCATGATCAAAGAATACACTCTTTGTACAGAAATTGGATTGTGATCACAGCTCGAATAGGACACACCGGCATCGTATTCAAAAGCCGACACGGAGTTTTCCCCCGCTAACACCGTTGGCCACGGCTCCTCTCTCGATCGTCATCGGATCAATTGCATTGTAAAACTTAACATCAAGTTCGAACCTGCACAAATCATGCCGAATGACGGGCCTCAGAGTACCAAATGATAATCCTCATAGAGCACCAAAGAAACGGTCGGTCTTTGAGAGCGGGCTTTGGAAGGATTTCGCACCAATTACAGACCGAGACTTCTGGCTGACCTCCGGCTGCCTTCCGAGCTGGATTCTGCATCAAGAAATCCGGCCCGTCTTGCCAGAATTATGGGTCAGTTACCCCAAACTTCGCGGCGCCACGACTCGCGTGAGCTGCGACTTGTGGGGGTTAGCTGCCGTAGTACGAGACGTCGGCGTCTGCTTTCCGGCCGTTGAGAGCTTTTGTGTTTCTTCCCTTCTTCCTTTCGAGCGAGCTGTGTGCAACTCTCTAACGACTTTTGATTATTTCAAGCGTTTTGCTATCCTTCTTCACATAGCGCATTGTCTACTGAATGCAGCACAACATGGCTAAGGTTTTCGACTATGCAGAAGGTTCGTGACCGCCTGTTTCGAATTCATTGAAGTCAGACTGACAGCACAACAGTTGCGAAGCACAACACAGCAGAGAGCTGCTGGGTGATCCTATACGGAAACGTTTACGATGTGACACACTTCATCCCCGAACACCCTGGCGGCAGCAAGGTCATCCTCCAGCTTGCCGGCCGCGATGCAACAGAAGAGTACGATCCAATTCACCCGCCGGGTATACTCGAGGAGAACCTCAAGCCCCAGGATAAGCTTGGCAAGGTTAACCCCGACACGCTGCCGAAGGAGGAGAAGACACCCGTAGAGACAGGCGAAGCACAGAATGAAGGCCCCGTGGACCTGGAAAGCATACTCAACCTCGACGAGATCGAGGAGGTAGCAACGAAGAAGATCCCTTACAAGGGTTGGGCATACTACTACTCCGCCTCTGACGATCTCACATCCAAATCGTTCAACGGCGCAGTATACCGCCAAATCCTCCTCCGGCCCCGTGTCTTTGTTGACTGTGTCGCCTGCGACACATCGACGTCCTTCCTCGGCTACAACGTCAAGGTCCCCATTTATGTCTCACCTGCAGCAATGGCGCGCCTTGCGCACCAGGACGGCGAATGGGGCATTGCGCAAGCATGCGAGAAGTTTGGTGCTATGCAGCTCATCTCTCAGAACGCTTCCATGACACCCGAACAAATCGTTGCGGATGCAAAGCCTGGGCAGGTCTTTGGCTGGCAACTATATGTTCAGACCGAGATAGCGAAGAGCGAAGCCATGCTTGCACGCATGGATAAGCTTGACGCTATCAAGTTCATCTGCCTGACGCTCGATGCGCCGGTGCCAGGTAAGCGCGAGCATGATGAGCGAAGTAAGAACGTGGCTTCCAATTTGTCCGTCCGAGCAGCTGTGCAGGAAGGCCAGAGTGTCAGCAAAACCTCGCCCGAGGCGAAGACACCCAAGCTAGCGGGTGTGGGCCAGAGTCTGTTCTGGGGCACCGCAGCAGACCTGACGTGGCGCACCACTCTTCCATGGCTTGCAAAACATACAAACAAGCCAATTGTCCTGAAGGGCGTCCAGACACATGAAGATGCTTATCTAGCATCGTGTTATGCACCACAGATCAAGGCCATTATCCTGTCAAATCACGGTGGCCGGGCGTTAGACACTGCGCCACCTGCCGTCCACACGCTGTTGGAGATCCGCAAGTATTGTCCAGAGGTTTTCGATCGCATCGAAGTCTGGGTCGACGGCGGTATCAAGCGTGGCACAGATGTTGTCAAGGCGCTGTGCTTGGGTGCAAGGGGTGTTGGCATTGGGCGCGCTGCGTTGTTCGGATTGGGTGCTGGTGGTAAGGAGGGCGTAGAAAGGGTGTTTGAGAGTAAGTTCATATGTTGGCCGTGGCAAGCGATAGCATGGAATCCGTCAATTGAAATGTACAACGCTAACAAACCTACAGTCCTCAAAGCAGAAACAGAGACGTGCATGCGTCTCCTTGGTGTGGAGAGGGTAGATCAGCTAGGCATGCAATTCATCAACACAAGAGCTGTCGAGCGTGACATCTACGATGGGCCATCGTTCGCTAGGGCAGCTGTTGAGAATGCTGCTAGGGGCGCGGCAAAGGCGAAGCTGTAGATACCTAGAGGATGTGTGAGCACGATATGACCCGATCATAGACTGCATTGATTGGCTTCACATCTTTTGTTGGGATTGTTTGCGTTTTCAGATGGCAACAAGGGGGTTGTCAAGCGCCAAAACATCGATCTGATACAACGATGCGTTTGCTTCTCGAATGCATGACTGATATGATCGCAAGGCAAAAAGACTATGCACGACTAAAAGGCGGTCTGAAGGCACAAATGAGGATTGGTGAAAGCAAGATCCATGTCCTCAGCTGTTACGCGCATTGAATATTACAGATGCTTCAATTGATGATATATAGTCGAATTGTACAGTAGAGCTGAGAGGCTACCTGCATCATTCTGGCCACCCGATAATAGTATGTGCATATGCATTGCATTGTATTCGTCTCCGAAAAATAGAAGGTATTTGAGATGTAGGTAGGCTGAACGGCGTTGAAAGCGCAAAACTACTGTCTACTGTATAGTGCAGCCCCACGTGCAGTCGCGTTTGATTAGCGCGAAGCAACGCGTCATCACTGGCCTGGCTTTTGGAACCATCGCAACAACCATGGCCGACGTCTGGAGCGGAGAGATCGTGCTCCCAGACGGCGAGTCAATCAGTGGTAAACGGATGCATTCTTGACGCGAACACGTGCTAACATACCTTAGATATTGGGTTTTCGTCACACAACATCGCAGCTTCACCACCCATTAGCACCACATCTTTACGCTTCCTTGCCACCGTCGATACCGCAAGGATCCCTTTATACCTTGCTGCAGGCCCCAGCTATGACGTTTGGACGATTAGTGAAGCCTCGGAGGCATGGTTTGAGTCCATACTGCTGAGCCAACCTGTGCCTTCCCCGGCTGCGCAAAGCAACGGCACACATGAATGGTGGACATTGGCAAGGGCACAGTCACCAGTCGGCGTCCTGGTACAGGCTCACGATCAAGGCGATGATGGACTGCAAACGCCCCGGATCACGGAGATTCTCTTCTATGGAACAATTGCGGCTACGCCGACCCTCGAAGGTCTGCCGACACCACCCTCCTCACAAGATGTCCCTAACGCCCAGCCAGGGCTCTTACCTGAGTTGCGCGTACATGCACTGCTGCTATCATCTGCTGTTCTATACCAGAATGAATTCTCTTCAGCCTTACCTCTTTCGCCTAAAATGAGCCTTGTCGACCAATTTGGCGAGGTAGATGCTCAGTACCTGCCCGTACTGAACGAAACTCATGCCGCACCGAAGTCGCCTAAGCGTAAACGTGATCTTTTCGAAGAAGCAACGATTGCGAAGAGGAAAGCGAAGAGCAAAGGCGGAGAAAGTGTTGCTGCTGCTGCTGCTGCTGCTGCTGCTGCTGCTCGAGCGACAGAGACGCAACGTCCGTACTCCCATCATCGCAAGTCAACCTCAACCGATTCAAAGGCATCCCCACTCCCAGACTCTCGACCGTCATTTGTACACGGCGCTCTGCCTCGGCCATCATCTCGTCAGCTGTCTCGATCGCCCAGTATTACTTCTGATATTCGACCACTCAGCCGGAAAGAAACAACAGAGGCACATGGGAGGCGCTCGAATCTATCACGTGTTGACACGATCTCTTTACACGCGGAAGAGCCTACCATAGAATCGAGAAACAAGGAAGCGCTGACAAAGGTTGTCATGGCGGCGATGCGTATGCACGGTTTGCAGCAGCGGCGGAAGACAAAGTCCCGCCGAGCATCTATGGCTCCTGGGTTAGAAGACACACAGGCTTTGAGTGACGACGTCACAGCAGAAGATGCAGCAAAAGACGAGGAGTTCAAATTGATCTACCATCAAACATACAGAGGGGCGGCCTTGGCGTTGGTTCGTATTACTGCCGTTGTTTCTCGTTCTTTGTTGACCATACTAAAGAGAAAACACATGACGGAGAGACCGTTGCACGCTCAGCCAGACCAGATGCGCGACCTTGTCGAGCAATTCCTTACCCTCTTTCTTACTGATCCACTCGCGCAACCACCACCGTCTGATGATCCGATCGGGTTGGTTGCCACACCCGGAATTAAACAGGTTAGCGTATCTGACTCATCGCACCACCACGCAAGCCCCTTTGATCTGCCCAGTGGGATGCGACGACCGCCTATGATGCGGTCCCAAACGGACAGTCAAGTCTGCACTGGTTCGCCAGTCAGCAAGAGAAAGTCGAATGACCGAAAACTTGACGACGTGTGACAGATCCACAGGTCATCGATCGTAATGTGGACATAAACTGGAAGAGGAGTACAATTCAAGTTCCGGCGAGATTTCCGTGGAACAGAACACGTACTGCCTGGTGTGATACCAGAGTCCTCTCTAAGAGCACTAGGTCAATCATCGTAAAAGTCACGGACATACACTGCCAGTTCGTATCCAATTCAGTGCTGCATTGGCGGAGTCCGTGTGATGACGCCGACGCCGAGCTTTTGTGTCATGACAATGATCAGGCCCGCTGGAAGCTTAGCCTCAGTGTTGTGCTTCGCTTTCCGGCAAACATGGCTCGTTCCTCTTGGAATAGCGATGGTGCCATGGTATCGATTACACAGGATATTGGGAGCAATTGCGTTACGTTGTATCAACCAGAGTACATGTGGACAGCAATAATGCCGAGTGTACGGTATAAGAGGGTCAAAAATAACTCCGCGTTGCATTACCAATCTTTTACTCCTCAGACCAGTTCGAATCAGAGCATCCACTACTTCGGTCCCTGATCGGCCGACATGATCCTCAAAGTGCTCGCACCCGCACTCGTGTCTATTTCCGCGCTTGCAGTTCTTGCAGTTCTTGCAGTTCCCTTCCCTGTTGACCCTACCCCCTACACCTGGACCGTTCACAACTTCAACGGCACTTGCTCAACAGCAACCTGTTGGGCATGGGATTTTAGCATCTCCAGACCCATCGGCCCTTCAGGCGAGCCCGCTTTCATAGCAAATGACAGTACCCTCGACAGCAGAATCAATGAGCATCAGTCTTACAGAGTTGTACAGATGAACATGCCCGGCAATGCCGCTGTTCATATCGATGACGCCAGTGATTTGGGGGGGGGGGGGGGGTTGCTAAGTGTGCAGTCCACGTTTCAACAGTAAATGGCTTCGCCGAAGTATGAGAGGGGCTTCTACCTAATGAATGAGCAGGGATGCTATCAGGTATACCTACCTTGGCAATTACTCTATTATGCGTTGCGACGATCACGTTCAACCCGCGTTTCTTCAACCTGCTCAGTTTGATATTGTACTTTATGCAGTGTCTGCTGTTGGAATATGAGAATTTAGTGGTGTTAACAAAGCATGAGTGATGACAGCATTGAGACATGCTACGAACTACAATGCGAGATAGTAAAAGTGTACGCTCAGAATTGCAGCTCTTTCTGCGATTCTCAGAGCGGGTCCAATCCAAATATAGTCTGCACAAATCGCTTCCCGATCTTTCGAGTGGTGTATAATGTTTTCTCATAGCAGTTTGCATTAAATGGGTATTATCAAAGGTGCTCACGCAATTCATCCTCTATTCGAAGATTCCCGTTCTGCCATTCCGTTCTGCCATGTTTAAACTTTCGAAACAAAATCTTTTCCGTTCATCTAGAAACATAATTTTCGTACTCGCTTCACGTAATCATCTTGCCGAATATGGAGCTGCAAGCATGAATTCCAGACACGACCACCTACATATATTGTCTCTATTCAGTGGCTATCAAAATGTGGGATCATCCGGGCTTTCTCGAGAGTCTTCAATGCCCCTGAGTAACAGTGTGATGATTAATCGTTGATGCTATGCGTACAAAACCAGGATGTTGACGAAAGCGTTCGTACCACCTCGAAGGCATGCGCATCTTGCTAAACTCTGAGAGCCCTTGTCATTCTTGTAGGCAACAATTACTCTTCAGCATTATCGTTGAATAGAGCTGAGATGATTGTTTGTCACAGTCTATCCTTTTCAATCATGTTGATCCCAAAACGTGATGGCGCGATCCGTCCCTGACAGATGAGCTGGGATTGGTCTGTGTTGAAAGGCCCAGGACATGGATGGCAAGTATCGAAGACTGACGGGAAGTACAATGAAATCTTCTCGCGATGGAAGATCGTGTGAAGGGAGTGATTGAAGTTGTCGAAGTTGTGAGCGTTTATGTATGGAATCTAACCGGTACTGAAGCCTAAGAACCAGTGAAATATACAAAGCACCAAGTTTTGGGGTTCCTTTACCGACAAACTCTATAAAATCTCTACCATTTTGTCTCAAATCAGGTACTGACTGCGGCTGTGAATTGTATGTGAGCCGTTGAAGTTTGGGTCATGGGAGGACTTTTGTTCACCGGGCATCGGCAGCAGGTGACAAGGCAACGCCCAGGAACTGTACTTAGCTCTTGCCGCACCATGGGTCCATCTCCGCATGGCAGAGGACAACATGGTGCTCCGGGGTATATATGCGGACTTCACCCACCGCTTATGCGTATCCTTCTTCATGTACACAATCGCAATACTCGTTGACTGTGTTTCACTCGTTTTACTCAAATTTTGCGTACGTGTTCAATGTTACTTCTCGAAGCTCGAATGTCTCGTCCTCGGATACCAGAACCATGCTTGTCCGGTGCGCCTCCGCGGAGCACGTCCTGCTTCCTTCCACTAGACAGTGACATACGATAACAGTGAGGACGATGTTGATGGTCTGAGCCGCGGAATCGAGCGCGATGTGGTGAAATATCGCGCAGCTATCTCGCTGCGACGATAGATGGGAAGAGCGGGTGTCGTGAGCGACGCTGACGGTTGACCGATACCCAATTGCCCCACAACGGCCGAAGAGCCGCGTTCCTGCAGAGGCTCCACATTGCACCTTCCCAAACAGTATTCGTTCCATCTTGGCAAACATGAGCTTGCCTGCTCCTTCCTCTCTCCGCGAGCAGAATCCTTCCAATTGCGCGCCTGGATCGTCCAAAACACTCGCAATCACCCGCCACTATCACGCACGCCCAGCCTCTGCCCAGAACGTCTACCGCAACGAAGCAGGCATTGGCACGGCTTGTGTTCTCGAGCTTCTTCATCAAGTATGAACAGTGGAGACCCTGACGAATGATAAGAGATGCTTGATATTGAGATGCTTGGCGGGCGGGGATATCGTTTCGTTTGCAGGCGTTTGCAACGGACCTGGATGCTGGAAACAGGTCTGCGAATCTTGTGCATTTAGGGGAGGTGTACCATGCAATCGACACCCGGGAACAGGGTTGCGCAGACATGTCAGGGCGAACGGTGCGATGGCGAGGTATAAAGATCGCGTGCAGCGCGTCATTTGGAGGCACAGCCGCTGCTTGATCCTTACAGCTTCATTGCTAGAGACACAAGATCATCGTCAACATGAAGGTCACAGTCGCGCTCGCTGCTCTCGCCGCTGCTGCCTCGGCGACCACAGAACTCAGGGAACGTCAAGATGGACATAACGACAAGCCCTGCAAGAAGAGGCCTGATGTCACTTCGGTAAGTCCAAAGACCATCGTCAATATATTGCTTCTACGTGTTTCTAACACTTGTTTTAGAGGAAACTCGAAGCCGACATCACGTCCAAGAAGCTTTTGAGGGGTGCCCAGCAGCTCCAGGACTTTGCCTACAGCTACCCAGACCGTAACAGGATCATGGGTGGAAAGGCTCACGACGATACTGTCCAATGGCTGAAGAAAGAGCTCGAGTCCACCGCATACTACGATGTTACTCTACAGCCCTTCTCCAACTATGTCATGGTGAACGGTACAATCAATAAATTCACCATCGGAGGCACAGCCATTAACGCTACCTTGTTCGAGTACTCAAACTCTACCGCGGGCCTTGTTACTGCGCCATTGGTCGTTGTAAGCAACACAGGTTGTTCGGCGGCTGATTACCCAGCTGGTCTAACCGGCAAAATCGCCCTTATCTCTCGTGGCAGTTGCGACTTCGGATTGAAGTCCGCTCTTGCTGGTGGTGCCGGCGCTCTGGGTGCTGTTGTCTACAACAACGTGGCCGGGAGCGTCTCCGCCACTCTCGGTCCTCCCCCGCGTGCCGAAGGTCCCTATGTCGCAACCGTTGGCATTTCTCAGGCGGAGGGTCTGGCTTATGTCTCCCAAATCCAAGGTGGTGCTAATGTGACCGCTTCTTTGGATGTCTTGACTGATATTCAGCTCATCACTACCAACAATGTTTTGGCCACGAGCAAGTGCGGCGACAAGAACAACCAGCTTGCCCTTGGCGCTCACACGGACTCAGTTGGTGCTGGGCCTGGAATCAACGATGACGGCAGCGGTACTGTCGGTATCCTGAACGTCGCCAAGGCCCTCGCCAAATACAATGTAAAGAATGCCGTTACCTTTGGGTTCTGGTCTGGTGAGGAGTCTGGTCTTCTCGGTTCCACCTACTTCGTCGAGAACCTGACCCCTGCGGAATCTCTCAAAATCCGCGCCTACCTCAACTTCGATATGATCGCCTCGCCCAACTATGTTCACCAGATCTACGATGGTGATGGCAGTGCGTACGGCCTTACCGGCCCCTCTGGTAGCGGCGACATCGAGGAGTTCTTCGAGAAGTATTTCACCCGCATCGGTGTACCATACAATGCTACTGAGTTCAACGGCCGCTCCGATTACGGTCCCTTCTTGGATGCCAACATTCCGGCTGGTGGAACTACAACTGGTGCTGATGAGGTCAAGACTGCGGAGCAGCAAAAGATCTGGGGTGGAGTGGCAAATGAGATTCTCGACCAGAATTACCACCAGGCTGGCGACACTGTCGAGAACCTCAACCAAGAGGCGTGGTTGCTGCACGCTCGTGGTATTGCTGCTGCTGTTGCCAAGTACGCCACTTCGTGGGAGGGTTTCCCGGCTCGCGCGCCTGTGGGTAACACCACGACTAAGCGGAGCATGTCTGAGGTCCGCAAGAGCGTTGCTGGCGGTAAGCGCTCGCTGAAGTTGTACTAGATTGCGGCACCAGGCCTGGCACCATGATAATGCGTAGATGAAAATGACGAACATAGAATTACAACTTGTGACCTTTGCGACTTGTGCGACCTGTGCGACCTGCCTTGAATATATTGAGCATTGCACTATTTCTATCTCTGACAGTGAAACTACAAACAGTCTCGTACAAGCTATTCCACCCAACAGCCTTGCACTATTTGGCTTAGCCAAAAGAGTTAGGTTCAGCTGTCTGCACGGATTCTCCGCTCATGCTCATATAAATGATACTTTTCCATGAGACCTCCAATGGTATACATGGCCATCCCACAAAGCCCGTCATCCACTTGCAGCCCCTCAGGTTCGCCTTGCCAGTACTGACGTCCAGCATTGACAGTCAAAATTAGGGTTTGTGCTCTGAGCAACGCTTGCCACGTTCACTCGCTTGCTTGCCAGCGCACGTTGCTGCCGTTCGCTATGCGCTGTCACGACGGGCGGATGCAGTAGTTATCCGAAGACGGATGACCTTCTCGAAGCATACCCCGCTGCGGCGCAGGATGCGGCGCAGGGCGCTGCAGAGGCAAATGTGAGGCGCGTTTGATGTGGTTGCACAAGTTGCTTTTCTTGTCACATTTCCTTTCTCTACGCGGAAATTTCGAGCAGCTGAGAGCCTCTTGGAATGATGTTTCCGATGCTGCGTCACTATCACTAATCAATACCGGTCCCCTCGTCTCCGTGAAAATGCGGTGTTGGCGCCGTCGGAATTCAGTTCTCGTGCTGGCGGGTGCACTTCCGCCTGAAGTGAGTGCGGGCTGAGACGGCGGCAGCCGATTCGCAGTGCGGGGAAACAGAAAGTCGAGTGGCTGGACCCTCGACCTGAAACGCAGCGGGCAGGGCCTAGCGCGGCTGGTTTGAGATAGCGGTGTAGGACTGCCGATGCGGTTCCTAGCCTAACCGCGTCTGCCATGATAACCGTGAATTGCGCAAGAGCGGGCCACGGGGTCCGTTCACTCTGTGCGCAGGAAGTGATGAGAAGGAGAACGTGTCGTGACCATGTTCATGAATGTCGGTGGAATGTTTGCAGGTCTGCTAAGTGTTCAAGATATCACGAGAGGCAGCCCACGTTGTGCTTGTAGTTGTGGGCCGCGGGGTCGAGATGTTCACCGCTTTTGGAGAGTGATGCTGCTGCAAATCCTCTCGACAGAAGGATCAACAAACACGTCTGGACTTCGAGACTTTCTCCAAAACGGTTGTGCACCGTGTAACTACTGTTGAAGTTGGTTTAAATCTGTCAGGCACTCAGGCTACCCCTGACGTTTCTTTGGAAATCGACGTTTGTTGACAGAACATGAGGGCACTACGAACAAGGCAATACAGCATCTATCGGCGTGGAGAACGAGCATAACTGCCCCGGTGCTTCACTCCGGCCGTGGAAATGATCAATGGTGCTGGCCATCCCTTGCTTTCCAGTCGAGAGCGGCGGATGATTGGCCAGACTGTGTGACGATGAACAGAAGCTGCTGCCAGATGACGTGTGAGCATTGCCGGAAGGCCGCTGTTTGGCGGTGCTCAATATTCCTGGAAGGGTCCAGAGGCCTGGACAACTGCTTGTCGCCTTGTCAAGGTGCCCTCAGCACCACGGTTACCGCGCAGATTGGGCAGCCAGTGGGTCGCATGGAACAGAAGTTTCCCAAATGGTGGGCCGAGGCGATGCGAACTGACAGTGGCACGGTGGCTCGACGGCTCGCAGAAGGCTGCTAGGATGGTGCTGAACTACAACACACCATGGGAGGGATGAAGAATGAGAAAAGCTGGAGAAATCAAAGCGAATGCACGTTTATGTAGATCAGCGTGATCAAGGCAGAGCAGTGCATGTGCGTACACGGTCAGGGCACGGGTCGTCCTGAAGCACTGCGGATTCCCGTGTGAGTGCTCCAGTAGCGCGTATGCATGGCGCCTTCCCAAAGTGCTCAGGGTCCACGCCTGCCATTTGAGCTTCGCTGCGGCGGGTCGCTCTTTCTTCCTAACACACGGGAGCTCTACGTCTACTCGAGGACTGACAGGCGGTGCATCTTGACATTTCCTTCTGTCGGTCCCTTCCACAAGCCGCGCATACCCAGATTTGGCCGGTCGGGCGCATAGATCAGGCCTCACCCCGTGCCACTAGGATACAACTGAGCCCTCATCGCCCACCTCTGCTAGGCCGACGACATCTCTATCGCGTCCGCACCACAAAGGCCACCGAGGGCACCGGCCCTGTGTACGAGTACGAGTAACTTGACTGTGTATGTAGACCCCCTGTCTGCACCTGGACACGGTGTTATGTGCGCTGTTCCGAGGGCAGGCGCGCGTCGCGCATGGCAGCACCCCTCCACTCACCGCCCTCAACCCCACACTCGAGATGCGAGGGACAAATATGCTGACCCTGATGCAGTGTATTTCTAGTTGAACATGGCCTTCTCTACCGGCATTGGGGACCGCGGCGGTCTTCGCTCCCCTCGCGAGGAGCAGTCGTCATTTGCTGCCCTTGGCCTCACGTCTCCCCTGCGCAGCACCTTTGGCTCCCAGGCTGCCAACTCCAGTGCTGGCGATGTGCGTGGCCAGCTGCACCGACGCTTTACCACGAACAACATACCCACTCTCAACACCCCACTGTCGCCGATCGGCCAGCAGCGCAGGCAAGCTGCTGAGCCTGCCGAATTCACTACTGCGGTACGTAGCGAAGCCCTCTCCTCCTGGATGCAGAATATGAGCATGTGCCCATAAGTGCGGACAAAGTGTTGTGTCCAGCTTATGCCTGCATCCTGTGCATGTGCGATCAGAGAAAGAGCAGTATCTGGTACCAACGTTGCGATGTGAAATAGAACCAAAGCTGACACTTTTGGCAACAGACCTATCACAAGCTTCAGGTGGTAAGCAGCAACTCTCATTCACTTCGACTTCTTATTGTCACTTACCTCCCCGTGCGCGGTTTCCACACGTTTGCCAAGCATCCTGTTTGACAACACGCTCGCTCCTGCCCATTCCACTTCTACTACCCCACGCTCAACAAAGCCCCCAGTATTGCTATCAGTATTGCTTGTACACAGATCTTCATTTCTCCCCGAGGGCCCAGGTTTATTCATTTTGCCCATCATTTGCCTCATATCTCCACCACCTCCCTCCTGCTGCCCAGCCCGACGTGGTTGCCTTAAACCACCACACGACTGACGAGCGCGTGACCGTGCTAACCGACTGTTAGCTCGAAAAGAAGAAGCTTGAGTACGAATACTTGAAGGAGCAGCGTAGACGCTTTGAGGCTGAGATGGAGCTCATTGATTTGCAGTCTCGACGTGGTGAGGAGGAAATCCACCGTCTTTCTTCTGAAGTTCGCTACGGCAAGCCTGCGCACAGCCAGCCCACCACTCCACCGGAGTACAGCGACAACGGTTTCCCAAACGCCTTCTCACGACCAAACCGGTTCAGTATGTCTAGCATCCAGCCCGCCAAGATCACTCCTCGTGGCAGCCGCGCCAATTCCCAGGTCACCTCACCCCCGAGCTCATTTTTCACCAACAACAACAACAACAACAACAACAACAACAGTAACGGCTTGCCCTCCCAGTCTGTACCGGGCACTCGACGCAACTCAGACGAGGACCATGACGATTTCGATAACGATGATTTCACTCCTCTGAGCCCAGTCTCCCGAAAGTAAGTGCAACTGTCTTCTCTTTTACCTGAACTCTATGCGTTGGTGACGTACAGAGTGACACAAGCCCCACAAACCGTGTTCCCACATTCCAACGCGTCAATCTTGCACGCACAAAGTCCTTAAACTTACAATTAGCTGGTATAGGAACAACCGCATGTCTATGCCCGTGACTGGCCTTGACCTTCGTGGTCGTGACAACCTCCCAGATCTGGCATCTGTTCTCGGCCATATCGACACTACTGGCTATCTGTTTGGCGAAGAGGACAAGGAGCACAACGCCGGTGCCTCTCAAGATCACAAGGCCTATCTCCAGATGAGCAACACGAACGACAAGTTTCCCATTCTTGTCCGTCGTGGAGACGCAGGTAATGGTACGAGCCTCTCTGCCTCTTCCGCTGCGCTTGATTTAGCCCTTTCCCAATCCTCCGGCCCGGAATCCCAGCCCACTGGCTGGCCAAGCTACCGTACTCATCGTCAGGCCCAACAGTCGCTTCCTGCTAACACTTTCCGCAAAGGCTCGCAAGCCGAGGAGTATGAGAACGGCCACGCCAACGGCCAGACCACGCCCAAGAACAATCGTCAGTCCGTCGAGTTCAACTTCACCAGCCCTCTCAGGTCCGACCCCCAGCGCTCCAGCTTTGCTAGCCCTACCAATGGCATGCCCAAGTTGACGCAGTCATTCTCTACCAGCAATATTCCCACGATGAAGAATGGCAATGGAGCTAATGGCAACGGCCCGAGCGGCAACGTCAATACTCACGCTGAGCAACACTTCAACCAGCACAACGCAAATCTAGGCCGCATTCCCCCTCATGCGGTTTCCCACCGCCATAGCCGTGAGTTGTCAACCGGGTTCAAGGAGCAAGAGTACCGCCCTGTTTCGTCTGGCCTGCATGCGAGCGCTGCTCCGTTCGGGCCTTCCGCCACTTCCACAGCACCGGGCAACGGTTCCCTAAGCAGCACGGTAGGCTCCCCAAATGTGTCACAGTACTCAAGTGCCACTGCTGGTAATGCTCCATACTATGGATATGGCATGAACATGCTCAATGGCGCCATGAACGGTATGTCACTCAGCCCTCAGTACGGTGGACCTCCGCAGTACGGCTCCAATGGTATGTACGCTGGCGCTGGTCAATACTTCAACCCCTACGCTACGTACGGACCCAATGGCCGCATTCAAGACAGCCAAGCTCGCGTCATCCAGAGCCGCCGCATGCAGAATGATGCCAACCGCTTCATGAACTACGATCTGAAGACCATGCCGCGCCACGAGATTTACAGCTTGTGCAAAGACCAGCATGGTTGCCGCTTCTTGCAGAAGAAGCTCGAGGAGCGCAACACGGAGCATCTCCAGATCATCTTCGATGAGACTGCGCCACATGTTGTCGAGCTCATGACCGACCCATTTGGTAACTATCTCTGCCAAAAGCTTCTGGAGTTCACCAACGACGAGCAGCGGAATACTTTGGTTCGCAATGCCGCTCCCGCCATGGTTTCCATCGCACTGAACCAGCACGGTACCAGAGCTCTGCAGAAGATGATTGAATTCATCTCCACCGAAGAGCAGACCCAGATCATTATCCAAGCTCTGTCCGGTCAGGTTGTCGACCTCATCCAGGACTTGAATGGCAACCACGTAATCCAGAAGTGTCTCAACCACCTAAAGTCTTCGGAAGCCCAATTCATCTTTGATGCCGTAGGCGAGCACTGCATTACTGTTGGTACCCACCGTCACGGCTGCTGTGTCCTTCAACGCTGCATCGACCACGCGTCCGGCTTCCAGAAGGTCGATCTGGTCCGCCAGATCACCGCGCACAGCTTCCACCTGGTGCAGGACCCTTTTGGCAATTATGTTGTCCAGTATATCCTGGATCTGAACGACCCCAACTTCACAACGCCGATGTGCCTTGGTTTCAAGGGCAAGATTGCTGAGCTTTCTATGCAGAAGTTTAGCTCCAATGTCATCGAGAAGTGCATCCGTTGCGCTGAGATGTCTACTAAGGCTGCTATGATAGAGGAGCTACTTGACGTTGAACAGCTCGAGAGACTCATGCGCGACTCCTACGGCAACTACGTTATCCAGACTGCCCTCGAGTTTGCTCCACCTGAGCTGTGCCTGCACCTCATCGAGGCCATGCGCCCCATCCTGCCTCAGATCCGCCAGACACCATACGGTCGACGCATCCAGACCAAAGTCCAAGAGCGCGAGGGACGTCTTGCTGCCTTCACGGGCCGTGCTCCTTCTGGCCATGTTTCTCCGAGCACCGTTTCGGGAGCACAGACTACTGAGGCTGGTCCTTCCTACCAACCCCCTATGTACACTGCTTCTGCCAACTACGGCACCAACATCGCTTCTCCTCAGCCACACCGTCAACCGCACCGCTTGAGTAACCCGCCTATGCCTCATCATTTCAACAACTCTGTACAAAACCCGGCCTACCAGCAGTACGGCGTGGCTCAGCCCGCTGGAGTGAGCAACTTCTTCTAGCTGAAGGTCTTTGACGACGTTACGACCTGACGAGTTATGGTGACTCTCGACACGTCCCCTCACGCCTCCTCACCACGCAACAATCTTACGCGTTGGGTAGCTGACCTTGTACTGATGTTGGTGTTGACTGGTCATCTTCGAGCAGCGATCTTTTCCTATCTTTCGGTCTTGCTTAACGGCATGCTCAGGGCTTCTGCTCTAGCCCCCATTCGTATCACTCGCTCTTGGCAGATCGCTTTGTATAGTACGACAACAGCAGCATCTGTGGAGCTTGGGCTGTGATGCATCATCAGGCGCTGCATGGAGCTTTCGTTTCTTCCCCTTGCTTCTGTACAACCCATGCCCCATTCTTCCCCTTGTCTTACCCTTACCAGTTCACTTCACATTGATTGTATTCTTCAGCGCTGAATATGCGCAACAAAACGTTCAGCATAGCACAAGCTTAGCCGTAGCATTGGTGGCAGCTACTTTCTCATCGACATTTGGGAGGAGTTTTTCATCTTCATTGTATCGCACCGATCGTAGAGAGCAGTGCTGCTATGCACCAAAATGAAAGCATTGAAACCATTGAGTACCTTGTATACCTGGAAGGACCTATGATATCTTACTGCATGATGACAACCATAAAGGGCGTCAGGAGCCGACCGACCGGAGACTGGTCTCAATTCACGATTCCTGGGAGTGGTTTCGGATCTCTCTCAGTGTGCTACACCAGAATTACTTCAATTTGCTCGCATTTGCCTTGATGCTCTCTTCAAGACTTGTGTACCCATGCCCATACACCTCTTCAAGCAGCCCTTCAATCTTATCGGCCTTAGCATTTACACACTCATCTGTCCCCTCATCCTCAAAGTCCTCAAACTTCTTCTCCGGAAATGCTCTCCTCAAGATCTCCACGATCGTACTAATCGGCGCCGAAGCCCAATAACCTCCTCCCATGCAGATCTGGGTGCGCGAGCGCAATAACGTGCAATTTTGCATCATCTCGAACGTCGATAAAGTGCTCTGGCTGCTTGTTGAGCTTGTCGTACTTGCCATCCCATAGGTTCTTGACCCAGCCTGCAGTTGAAGGATACCCTTGATGTTCAGGCTGGAGCACAGGTCCGAGATTACCATTAGGATTGACGCAATTTATAACAATGGAGGCGTTGGTGGAGTCCTGCCACTTCTTCATCGCGTGCTCAACTTCCACTTTTGATGCCGAGTACACTGTTGCGCCGCCTGCGGCTTCACCCTTCTCCCCAACGGCGCGGATGGCATCCTTGTTGAATGTGGATTCGGATACGGTGAATTTGACGCTGGGCTTGGGCTGGGTTACGGCGAAAGATGAAGAGGTGTAGATGAAACGTTTGAGGCCTGCAGCGGAGGAATCTTTGAGTGCGCTGAGTGCCATGTTGACAGAGTGTGTAATGGCGATGGAAGGATCTCCAGAACCAGTGTTACCGTGAGCTACGTGGATGAAACCGCTTGCACCTGGAAACGATCAAACTTCTATTCCTGAATATCGGCCCTTTGGTTTAGCCTCCATAAGATTGTACCTTTTACAGTTTCATCGAAAGCATTCTTCTTGGT
The DNA here is from genome assembly GCA_004835665.1 of Phoma sp. XZ068. NCBI lineage: Eukaryota > Fungi > Ascomycota > Dothideomycetes > Pleosporales > Didymellaceae > Phoma > Phoma sp. XZ068. The sequence goes on from RBKR01000001.1 coordinate 1,815,587, forward strand.
CAGGTTTGGCACTGAGACAAGATCAAATTTTCCTGCGCCATGTTTATTGTCGAAGTAATCCTTCAACCACTTGTTCTTGTTTGAGTCTCGTGATGTGCTGCGCACTTTGTATCCGGCAGCGAGGACTTGATCAGCGACATGAGAGCCAACGAAGCCGCTGCAACCGGTCACCACGATGGTGCTGCCGTAGGGGATGGCGGGGTTCTTGATGCCTAGAGTCATCCTGAAGAGGAATAAGAGAAACGTGTGTTAGCCGATACGAAACGAAGGGCGAATGGTAACACCTGTGAACTCGTTTGTAAAACGTTGCGAGCTTCAAGCGGATAGGTTGTAGTCGCGGTGTTGTCCCCAACATGACGTAATGATGGGTTGAAATGTCCACGGGGGATACTATCCCACCGGCCATCAGAACGCGGCAGCCCGGTGGGCGTCAGTATTGCAAAAATGGGTTACTGGAGGCCGAGAAAGCCGCGAAGGCTCTGCCATCCTTATATCTAACGGGTCTTCCACAGTGGGATGTGCTACACTGCGAGAAATAAGCATGCCAATGACCATATGACATCGATGATAACGCTGCAAAGTGTGCTGCAATCTCTTAGCAGGTATAGAAAAACGTCAAGCTAGTACCATGTTGTTATTATGTTCCTCCTAATATAATCCTCCCAACTCGATCTACTTCGCATTAGAATCGGCTTGCCTCATACAAGCGCCATTCACTGGACAACGTCGCAACGCCAACACCCTGAAACGCTATGCTCACTACATCTGACATCTGTGGACAGTGAGATTCAAGGAGACAGTCTTGGCTTCAGCATGTTTGCTACAGTGTGCTACCAATTGACTCTATGCTTGAATGGGAAGCACAGAACTGCCGATGATTGTTGGCTGGCGGCAGAGCAGGGTGGAGAGGGTCCTGTACACATCGGATTCCCCAGGGGAGATGGCAACGGTAGCTCCATGAAGCTAACTGCTTCAACGAGGTTACCAATGGCGCGGAAGATGGAGACTGTTGGGCAATTGTGTACCCCTGGGAGGAGTTAATTAACGCTGTTCGCTCAGACCAACCTCTCGCCGGCACCATGTAGTGATTCGTGTAAACTCGTCGCCCTTGCAACTCAGTATAGCCGATGTTTCATTCACCAAGTTCTTCCCCGAGAAGGTTGCCCACCACTGGCTGTCTGCCATGTTCATAAGCGCACCCCAGACCATAAAGATTGCCATTGCGACACTGTCCTGTAACCGCAAATGCTCGATGAACTCTAGGCCCGCCAGAGCAATCCATGGGAAGACAGCATTGTTTTCTAGAATCTTTCGCTCAAGAGCATGAATGGCGTGTTCGAACACAGGTGCCGTAGGTGGAGCAGATTTGCTTGCGTTGAGGACGCGTAGGTCTTCTATGATAGGCGATACCGTCGCGTGTGGTAGGCTCGGCCATGCGATATTGAACATGCCACTGAGTGGTCCTTGCTGCACTTTACGTTGTGAAGTTTCGATAACAAGGCCGAGTCCGCGTATAATGTCGGCGAGGGGAAGAATGGCTTCAGCAGTGAAATTGAACGTCCTCTTGTGTCCAACAGGTAGGAAAGGGGATACCATGACGCATACCATGATGAGGACAGATGATGCAAAGACCGGATCGCACTTTTCAGGAGAGAGTGAACCGAGTACAATGCGCAATCCTGCAATAGCTCTGGTCTGATAGCTCATACCTGTACTCGTGAAGTCACGAGATGTATCTGGGTCGTCTGTTTCACAGGCAATGTGGAAGGCAGCCAGTGCAAGCAAAGCCTCCATGAGGTGTGTGTTCTTCAGTGCCTCCTTGACCAGGTAGCCTTGGAATAAGTCTACCACCTCTGGGGTAAAGCTGTTGGAAGACTTCAAGCACCAATGATGAAGCAGTTCCAACTCGCGAACTCTGTCTGGGCTCCATGGAGTTTCATCTGCACGGTTCTGATTCATAGCGATGGCAGCTGGGGAATTGTGACCGGTCACGGTCCCTGCATCTGATGGCGAGGTGGAGCTAACGGGAGGTGTAGCTGTTTTCGAGGAGGTGATGGGCGTTGACTTGGTTGGGAATCTCAGATACACGCAGCTCTCGCCGCGCTGAGCGCAAGAGGTGCATTGTGGAACTTGCTCGTCGCACTTTACTCGTCGCTTTCTGCACTGGCTGCAACCAAGGCGTGACTTTGTGTGGGTTCGCCTGGTGGGCATGGATGAGTCCGGTACTCGTTACTTTCTCTTCAACGTGGATGGCGGTATGCATGACAATGCCGATTGCTGATCTTCGCGGTCTCTTTGGGCCAGCTCCGGACAACTCCGCCTCCTGTGCCTTATGGTCGCCGTTCGTTGCTGCTGGAACGGAGCGACAGGTGATGGAATTATGGAAGTCTTGCGTCATATACGTTCAAGATGCTCAGCTGAACGGCGGCCAGTCGCCAGCTCGGCGCTGAAGTGTTGGATGCATTGAGAGGCGAGCGAAATGCCAAGCACGAATTCTGGATGACGTGCATCACCGAGGCATGCTCCTTCCGGTCCCGTCCACGCCCAATATCATATCCCTGGCACCCACCTTCCTATTGACATCCACGATCCCGCAGCATCTTACTACCGCCGAACAACGCACCTAGTAAAGACACGATTCGCAAGGTTTTCGCAAAAGTCGAGTGCATCCCTTCGAAATGCGCTTCGCTACCCTTTCCGTCTTGACCGCTCTCTTCGCCGCTACGACCATGGCTGTCGCTCCTCAGAGATCGGTCATTATCAGCTTCCCCAACGAGACGCCAGATCATATTGTAGAGGAGGCCAAGGAGAGTATCCGCAAGGCCAAGGGCATCATCACTCACGAGTACAGTAAGTGTTTCTGCGCGCCTGATCGGATCGAGCCATGTACTGATGTCTGGTTCTAGACATCATCAAGGGCTTCGCTTGCCAGGCCCCTGCTTCCGCCCTTGAGTTTGTGACGATAATGGGCGAGCAGTACAAGGTCGAGATTGAAGAAGATGGTGTTGTGACGACGCAGGGAGAGGAGTAGCCATGTACTGCTCGCGGCGCAGACAAGAACCCTTTTTAACCTACGGTTTATACTCGTCCTCTTAACGAAGGACTACGACTATATGGGACACGACAATCACTTTTGACATTTGGAGTTGGGCGTGGGATGCCGGCAAAGGATACGGCTCGAGATACCTGGTCTTTGGTAGCAATTTGACTGCATGTACTATTCTTCTATGCACAGCACGCGAGCCTTTTATGTTGGCTCCCTCGGTCGCGAGCAAGCCACAGGTACTTCAACTCACACTGCTGGATCTGGAGGCCAATCGTGTGAAGATATGAAAAGACGTGACGTGCAGCGTAGTGTTCGATCATCTGCCAGCGGTGGCCGTCGCCGTGGACCCTGCAGCGGCAGGCGCAGGGTGGGTGCGTTGTGGCACCCCACCACTGCTGCGAAGCCGCCGACGTTCAGTTTCACGACACGCTGAGACTGGGCCTTGTCTCGGCACAATTGCATCCTTATGCGCTCGGCTTGACTCGTTGCGGGCTGTCCAACAGACGCTTCCCTTCGCTCTGCCCCGGCCGGCGCGACATTGACGTGCACCTCCAGCGCGGGAGACGATCTGTTTAGCGCAACCGCCCACCGCCCACCGCCCATCCATCACCAACACGTCCACACACAGCGGCGGCCACCACCTTTGCATGATTGGACCGCCCACACATGATGCATAGCCGCTGCCCGTCGTACTTGGAACCCAGAAGCAGCATACGAGCGCGTACTTGTGGGTGGTGAGCCTCCGATTGTCTCCATGGACGACTTCAAGCCAGAGCTGCTTCGAGCCCTGCTCGACTGGGTACGTGATGCACAGCCGCTCGCTGCTTGGGGTCCGCACTAACACGCGCTTACCAGGTCAACACCTTCGATCTGCCCGGCCGAGTGAACACATGGAACCAGCTCGAGGACGGCCTGATACTATGGCAGATCCTCAACGACATCGACAACGAGTACTTCAGCGAATCCCTCCCCATATTCGAAGAGACCAACGACCGCCGCCAGAGCAACAATTGGATACCAAGATGGCAGAACCTGAAGCATATCGAGCGCGCCGTATCGACATATATACGCGAAGAGTGCGAGCAGCTACCTGTCCTGACCAAGCGCATGATACCAGATCTGAAGACAGGTGCGCGGGAGGGATCGACAATGCTCACAGCGAAGCTGACCATGGCTGTTCTACTCGCCGCCTGCTTCTCGCCAAAGAGCAACCAGCGCATGTTACAGGTCATGGCCCAACTGGGCACAAAAACTGCTGAAACGATTGCTGCTGCCATTCAGGAGATGCAGGCCTTGGACATGCGCATGTCAGATCTGGGCGTAGACTCGGAACTGACGGTGGAACCCAACCTAGCAGGGTACAGAACACCTACACGAGCCGTATCCGGGACAGCCAATACCCTTGGACGAGACTTGGAGCTTGAACAAGAAGCTCAACTGGTCGAGGCAAACAAGGACAGGCACGCCCTAAGGGCGCATGTCGGGAAGCTGCAGAAGGAGCTGGAGACTTCACGCAGCAGGATATCACAACTTGAGGAAGACCTTGCCGAAGCTACGGTGCATCTGGACAATCGTGTAGCACAACCAGGCCACTCAGACGATGTGGAGCAGCTACGAAACGACCTAGCGCGCGATCGACAGTACATTGACCAGCTCGAGACCGATCTTGCCCATGCTAGAGACATCTTAGAGAGTCAGAACAGACGCTTAGAACGCTTCCAGAGCGAAGAAGGGTCAAAGCAAGACTTGCGCGACCAGCTGCAGCTCGTCAAGGCGGAGCGTGATGATCTCAGCCAACGAGCCAAGGCGAATGAGAATCTCAAGAAGAAGATCGAGACGCTTACAAAAGAGACTAAAAACCTTGAACAACTGCGCGAGGATTACCAACAAGCACGAGAACGACTGCAGCAACTGGAGGCTATTGAAGAGCGCTGCGAAGCTCTTGAAAAAGTTTACAAGGAGAACAGCTCAACACTCGTCAACTGCGAACAGGCCATCTTTGAAGAAAAGGGCAAGCGTACAAGAATCGAGCACGAAAACTTGCTGCTCATGAAGCAGCTTGAGCAAACACGAGAGCTCCAGTACAAAGCTGAAGACGCTAAAAACGATCTAGAAGACAAGATACGAGAGCTGGAATCGTCGAGTCATACCGATCATGGTGGCAGCCTCGAAGAAGAGCTTGAACAAGACGATAAAGTCCCAGAGCCCGACACGTCACGATTGACCGACGGGCGAGTGACTGCTGATACAATTGCGCTGCAACAAAAGGTCGACATCCTCACAGCGCGACTAAAGAGCCTCGAGGCCGAAACACTGAAGCAAATGACCGAAAACTTGGGTCTACGCTCAGACATGATGGCAGAGAAGGATGAGGAAAGCCAGAAGCCGTTCTTCGAGCAAAATGAAAAACTCCAGATGGCCGAGAATGAGCTGGAAGAGCTCCACCGGAGGTTGCGAGAGAAGGACCTGCAGATGGCTGAGCTTCGCAACGAGCTTAACAAGAAATCAGACCTTGACGACGAAATCAAATCAAAGGTCATCTCAGCGGAGCATGAGCGAATGTTGGCCTTGCAACAACGGACGAATCAGAAGCTTCGTGACTTGGAACTCGCGAACGAAGAGAAAGCAAGCCTTTTACGAGCCGCGTTGCTCGACCGCGAGCATCTATCGCCTGAGCTACTCGAGCTGAAGAGGGCAGAGACCCTGAAGCAGGTCCGTGATCAGATACACTCGGTTGTAAGCGCGCCAGCAGAGACGCTGCCAAGTATTCTGGACACAACATCATCAGAGATTGCGGAAACGGTACTCTCGTCGGAAGCAGCGCTCGACAAAGCGAAGAAAGTAAGCATCAGCCAAAGCCCCCACACCAAGTCACCCAGTTCCGCGTTTGACGTAGCGGTATCGACGATGAAGACACGGCAGCGCCTCGATCCGTCGTCCTCTGCCGCTACGCTTATTCCACCAGCATCGCCAGACAAGGGGCATCTGGAGAAGAAGAACTCGCTATCTAAGGTATCGACTTCATCGCCTGGCATGGGGCAGACTACTTGGGGACGCGTAACACAGTTGGTCTCGCCGAAGAGAAGACCGGCAGCTGTAAGAGCTAGCACTGAGTTCTACTCTGGGTCTAGCTCAGACAACGTGGCAAGTTTGTCCCTCGCCTGGCGGCGAAGAAGTATACTCGATTCTGGCATTGTTTCTCTCTCCTCCCTTAGTGCCCAATCGCAGGAGAACCACCTGCTAATGATCTGTACAGGATCTCCAAGAGCAGATAGCCACAAACAATACTTTGCGGGAACAGCTAGCATCAGCGAAGAAGGAGACGGCGGAGAAGGGCTCGGTACGTACTAAGATGAACGATTTCGCATGCATCAATTGACATGCTGCAGGTTGAACTTCAGCAAGAGGTTGAGAGCCTTCGCCGTGAGAACAAGCTCATTACCTCCGCGTGGTACGATATGACCATGCGCCTCCAGAGCAATACCGTCGTTCTGCAAAGGAAAAGCGAGGCACCCAAGAGTTGGTTGGGTAAGCAACGGCTAGCTGTCGGGGGATCGAGTAGCCTGGTAAGAGTTTCGCTTTGAGTATCCTAGATCGCTGGAGCAATTGCTGACTCTATGACAGGGTCGACGGTAGCACCCTCTCGACCCGGCACGATCTATGTTCCCGTTCTCCCTGTTCATTGCACGAACCCTGGTCAAAGATGGTTTTATCGTAAATGGACCCGTGTTGACGTCCTGAGAAACGAACATTTTACTTTGTCATTATACCCTGTTGGCATTTGCATGTAGCGAGGCGCATTGTGTCCTAGACGAGAGGTTGAGTTGGCCTTGATGCCGAAACAGAACGAGCTGGTAGACATGTGTAGATGTACAGCTTGCATATGCATTCGACATCAGTCCTGTAAGATCGATGCACAATATCTGCCAGCGTTCAAACTGTCGCAATCTACCCTATCATTCCCAAAAGGCTTCTTTCACGCTCGTCCCCCGACCTTATGGCACAAATTCCACCCACACATCAGTGACTCCACCCGCTCATCTTCCACTCTCTCAAAATCCTCATGCAGATAGCTCCTCACCCGACCCACAATCCCCGCCTGCCTATCAAGTAGTACACATCGGGCCTCATCTGCGGCTGCAGCATCACGCGCCGCGCTATCTCCTCGTATACTCCCTGAGTATCAAGTCCTACCAACGCCCCCGCCCGCCGATAGCCGAGCAGCGCCATATGCGCCAGAACAGAATTCGCTTTGTGATAGAATGCTTTATGGGAGGGATGTATGGTCAGACAAGCGCAATGATTGCCAGATAAGACTTAAATCGTCCGGGACGAAGGTGTGGTCGGGTTTCGGGTCTGCGTGGACAAAAGTGCGCTCCTAAGCCTCGAATGACCTTTCAGAGGAATATTTCCGTATAACCTGGTATAAGCTGGCGTGTGACACGGAGGAGATACCTGATCCGTCATTCTCCTCTGCATATCTCCCCAAAACGCTGTGAAGAATGAAGTGTCTCGATTGGTAGCGAATCTAGCGTTTAAAGCAGGTGGGATGTGTGTGGTGCAAGGGGAGCGTCTCGTGCGCGAACAAACTCGAGCGGTGAGTCTGGCGCCCATCTGGAGAAGTATGGGTACCCGGGGACCGTTGTAGCAACCCCAGTTGGCGAATTTTCGCATAACCCTTCCTTATCCTGGCCGACATGCGATTCTGGTGGTGAAGGAGGAGCTGAAGTGGGTTCATCGGTGCGCTGGGCTTTCTGGGACCCCTGGCCGCAACAGACCGTTTTAGTATTTGAGGTGTGATCAGCTCGAGTGGTGAGTGCGAATTCTTTTTGGAATAGATGAGCGTGCCAACGTATTGTGATGTAGGGACATTGAGACGAGAATATCAGTTGCATCAGACTGGCAGTTGCACTTGTGTATTGGCAAGTATCCAGGACTTCCCAAGGTGTAACCTGAACACTCGCCTGCATATACTGTGTTGTTTGGTATCCAGAAGCAAGGGTAGCAGTTCGATCTTGCAGTCAGAAGGATCATCTGAGGTAGAAGGGAATTTTCAAGGCAAAAGTTGACACATCTAGATTGTGGGATTCAAATGGAAGCTACAGTTGCGCCGGCATCATATGCCTTTTCGTGGTCAGAGCGCATGATGTCCGCGTCCTTTCTCCTCCTTCCCACTATCGTCTTCCATCCCAACCACCCACGCTCGCCCTTCCCTCGCGCTGGCAGCTCATCGACCAAACGCCCTCTCGCGTCGTAGTACCACACACGCCAAATGACAACTACAATGACTGTCAAAGGCACCGCAATGATCCACAGCAGCCAGAAGTCCTGTGATACACGCACGTGAAATGGTGCGTCGTCGTCCAACTGTATGAATTGTGAACCGAAAATCCCAGCGACCGTACTCAATGGCATGAAAATAAGGGTCATAACTGCGATAGTCTTCATGCTCTGATTCTCAGACTGCATTATCCGGCTGTCCCCTACCGTGACGAGGTGGAAAGAGAGCTGGATGATGTTCGCCATGCGCTTGTCCAAACTTGTCAGTCGGCGTTGAGTGGATTGAAACAATGTCTTGCGATATTCAAGTGCCTGACTCGTGAACTCTTGAGCCGGTTCAGGATGATCGCCAATCGCTGCTCGATGGTGATGTCGCAGACCTGAAAGCGTTGCAAGCGCAGAGTCGCAGTTCTCACGCAAGTAAGTGACGTGCTTTGCGAGATTGTGGAGACCAGTGAAGTGGTCCCGAGGCAACAAATTGGCTTTTCCGGGTGTTGTTGCTAGCTCTAGGGTTTGCTAATACACTGTCAAACACATTCAAAAAACAACTTCTAAGATATGACTCACCGTTTCTATTTCACCAAAAACATGAGATATCGCCCAACCGGTCTGGTCGAGCAGCTTGTACATTTCTTCTAGGACGATTTCCAGCAGAACATATGGGTCTTGACATAGATCGTCGCAGATTGCAACATCTTTGAGCTTACGGAACCGTTCGCCCAACGATTGTGGTGCACCGAAGCAGAATAGCTCTACTAACGGCGTTGTAGAAGTAGCAGTCATGGTCGCATCACTACTCGAAGTTCTTGTGCGGCTCGGCATCCTTGGTGGACATTGCTGATTTCCCACTTTCAGGACAAACCCAGGTTTCAGCCAGTTAAAGTCCGCCTGGCTTTGCCTCTGTGCGTTGATGAGTGTTTGTTCAGACCCACTGCTGTCTAGTGCAGTTCTTTGCATATGGACGATTCGGCTTCCTTCAACGGTCACTGTTTTACAGAGGAAGTGAAACCATACATATGTTGTGCCGTCGATGTCCTTCTGCGCCGCAAAAGACTGGGAAACATTTTGCATACTCTCGGCGATGAAGGCGCTGGGAATCTTAAACTTCTCAAACAGCCTTGACAGCCCGTCGACAGTCTCTGGAGAAGAAATGTCTCGTGGAGCAAATCTACAGGATTTAGCTTCACGCCAGGCGCTGTTGCAATCGCACTTACATCACTCGGACAGTTGCTGGATCCAGCGCCTCCAGCTCGTGTACAGATTTGACATTGCTCCTCTCAATGCCATCTTGGTTATTCCGCGACCACTCGAACAGATGCATAGGCAATCCAGTACTGCCATCCTTACTTGTTGCATCAATCGACTTTGGACCGTGAGCTTTTGAGACTCCTAACTTGAAGGCCTCGAGTGGTTTAGGATCGGCTGTCAAACTTCGAAATGTAGCCATGTTAACAAGCTATCACAGGTAATGATGGTGACTATCCTGCAACACCGATCCCCTGGGATAGCTCTGATACTGACAGTCGTTCAGTTCTGCACGGACCGTCTGCCCCTTGTGTTCGCGTGCTCTAGGCTCATGCACCCCTGCAGTAGGTAGCTGAAGCGACAGGATTGATGATCGTCCTTGATACACCCCGCAGCGAGTCCACCTTCAGCTCCGGTCACAACGCAGAGCGCAGCCATGCTAGCTGAGCTAAAGGTAATTTGTTCCAACCTCTCTCGTGCAACTTGGTGGAGACGTAGGCGCTTCTTGTTCTTAAAAGAGATTGTGGCGCAAGGCTGAAGAACGCCAAGATTCCAATCAGGATACACTGCGCTTTGGACCCCATTTGCAACAACCCTTCAGGAACGCGAGAAAGCGAAGTGTGTGCGACCAATGAGATAAAATGGGGGCCGAACGTCGACCAGGATCCTCGCATGCATTGCAAGGAGCAAGTAGAAATGATTTGCAAGGTCAACACATCAATGCTGGCCACAAGGCTGAAACGGATCATTGCATAATTATGTCAGCTACGGTCACTGAAGAGGGCGTAACATCACGGACAAATACCCGAATGATGCAACTATCTTAGATCTGGCGAGCCATTGGCAGAGACTGACACGGACACTAGCGGCGATCAATTGATAGCTGCCGTCGTTCGGCTGTAACCGAACATTGGATTGGAATTATCACTCGATGGTTGGCTTTTGAGGGTGATGGCCACCGACATGGGTTGAGTCACATACAAGGGTTGGCGAGAGCTGGTGCAGCCCTCGGTTCTGCAGCTTTCAGCCCTTCCAATATTAGCGAAAATAATCCAATAATGACAGGACAAGACCGTGTGACATGGCTTCCTGTACGCTGTGGGGGCGGAGAACCTCATATTAACTCGTTACAAAAAGTTCCACATCGTAAAGGACACCAGAACGAGCGACTCTAGTCTGTTGTGGTTGGGCTTTGGTACCATTCGCGGCTCGCGAGAGAAACACAAATTATCAATCGGAGGCCGACTCTTCAAGGGGCTTCTGTGGCATGAACGCAGTTTTCGACAAGATCTTATGCAAATGGCAACTGCCGAAGCCACGATAGCCCATGTGGTATTTTGGAGCGGTCGAGGTCTCCTGACTAAGAGATCTTCATAGGAGGGCTGCCAGGATTAGGCACACAATGTATACACAAGCGCTGGGGGCGAAACAAACTTGCAGTATTGGCGTTTGTAGTAATCTTTCTCGTCACACATGCTAATGATAGATCATAAATCATATTAAGGCTGCGGATCTTCCAGCTTGCGAAATTAGATGGCCAAGTACAGCTCAAATAAATTCTCATCGTGGACGCCAATGTCTCTGGTTTGAATGGTATGTCTTTCTGTTAATTCCTGCGGCAAATCTGTCTCTGACATTACTTAGGCATACGCTGCACCTTCTCCACACGGCGGTGGCTATATTCCTAACGGCAGTGCATTTGTACAAGTCAACTCAAACCCCCCTGTTCGTTATGTGACCGCTCAGCTTATATTGTAGCCCCTAACATATCTCTAGTATCAGACACCCCACGGCGGAGGCTTCATACCAGGCTCGGCGTATCAATCAGTCCCAGTAGCTACTCAGGGCCGACCCGCACACGGCGGTGGTTTTATTCCAAGTACTAATCCAGTCTTTGTGCAGCCTCAGCCCTTTGAGGCACCAAATCCTATCTATAAACCTCAACTGGTCCTCTCTGCCCAAGTATGTATTGTTTGTTTGTTTATCCTTCGCTGAGTTCACATGTGCAGGAGACAACGAAACCTTACCCGCCCCAATCAGGTCAATATATTCCGAAACCGAATCCACTAGCTCAACTGTGTTCTTGTCTTCGTTGAGTAACCTCCCGGAGTATAGATATGGTTCGCAACATGGCCGAAGCGTCGGTCGAGGAAGTTTCGAGCCATGAGAAGCCTTATGCTCCGGTACAGCTCCTGTGTTCACCCAAATGATGGAACATAACGCTAATTGCAAGTGGCAGTACATTCCAATGAAGCTGAAAGGCTACAGGCATTGGTTTGACCCTTACACATCGTGGAAATGGGGGTTTCCGAATGCATATCGTAGGTTCTCCAGGAACCTATCAAAAATCTCCTGATTGACGACAATAGGCAAGCCCGGTTGGGGTTACCAAAAGCTCGCACAGCATCGTCACCGGGATGTCTTTGAGCGCGAATGGGTAGGCGACTACGATGATCGTGAGTACAGTATATGTGTACCAAAGTTCTACAATTAACTATCATAGGTTACATCTCGTCATGGGACGGCAAGATATCTAAATTGGTTGTTCAAGCTGTCGACGATATCTATGACAACCACATTACATCCACGTACCGTCGTACATTCATCCGCAACATCGCACCGATGTATTTGAGATTGGCAAATTGGCCCTTCAATCATGTAGATCCTACCAAGAATGATGGCAAACCTACAAGTGAAGGTAAGATGTCCCAGCGTGTGTCAAATTAACCTACTAACAAACAAGCAGATATGCCAATGCTCTGCCTCAAATGGTTCATCACGTCTCTCGCAATCACATTTGTGGTAAGCTTTAATGCCATAATCTACTCACCTTCCGGTCTCACAAAAATCTAGGTATCCAGCCCAAGCCCCGCCACACTTCCACCTCGAAACGGCGGCTGTTACGATCCGGTACCGTATAAGTACTATGGATACCCCAAAGTAGCACGAAACATTATGGAGCTGGATAGTCCGAGGGGCCGCAGTGATGTGAATCCTGTTGCTGAGCGCGTCTTGCGACCTCGATACCTTTGCTTTCTTCGGGAGTCAGGCGAGCCAGCCATGATTATGAACGTAGAAGACTGGATCACGCAGTACAAGTCTGAGCAGAACCTGTCATACGTCTTCATTGCGTATACTGCAGAGCAATTCCAGACTAGCGAAGACCTCATGGCACTGCACCAAATGGCTGATGCGGCCGCTCGTAACGCCGGGGTGATGGCTTACTGGGTTGGTTGCTCTTGTATGCCAGAACCAGACCAACTTCAAGAAGACGTAAGTCAGTGCGGAGTTGTGTTGAACTTTGCTGAATTCCATCAGGTCTATCGAATATGTGATGTGATACGAGGTGCACACTCTCTAGTCATTGCGGTTGGGCAACCAACGAATGACAGGCGGGGCATCGATACCGCCGACCTTATGTTAAAGCAATGGGGTAGACGTATCTGGACCTTTCCAGAAGTTTTGCTAGCACCTGCAGGCAAGGATATCAAGGTATACCAGCGTGGCGGGGATCTCAGGCAGCCATTGCGCGTGCCGAAAAACCAATTTGCAGGCAGGGTGTGGAATGAAGACGGGCAGATCGCACGCCAGGTTAGACTTACCTCCACAGCCTCTTTGATCAAGTGCTAACAGTACAGCTCATTGATCACTACGAAGGAAGCCTCATCTTGAATCAGCTCGAACTGGTCACTCTTGCGCTGGAATGTCTCCAGAAGCGAGACACTCACCAGTACCTCAATGGAGATCACAGCTATGCTCTCATGGGTCTGCTGCGCATTCGACCCAAGATCGATCCTACAGATACCGCCTTTCAAGCTTTCGCACGGTAATGACAGGACTTGACTTCACCTACCTTGACCCATGCTAACCCACACAGTCTTTCTCTAGCAAATGGCAGCGATCAACTCTTGGAGCGCCTCATTTGTGTGCTCCCTAAGACCCCGAACCAGCCTTGGCATTCAATGGACGACGCTTATGGTGCTAAGCTTTGGGATATTCTACCGGAGGGGGTTGAGATCGCTGGCGTTGGCCACGATGACAGCATCATACTGGATGGCTGCCGTGCCGCCAACGTGCGTTGGAAGTCTTTTACCCCCGTCGCTAACACGCGCCGCCCATCCTGGAAACGGTCCATTGCAGAAGCATTGCTGCGACTTGGCGGGTTTACCTTTCTCATCGGTATCGTGCTTGTCTCCATACCAAGCTATTCCGGTATCCCAGGGCTGTCACCCATTCAAGGTGCTGGTGTCTTCCTTATTATCTACTCGCTTCTACTCATGTTTCTCTCGCCTTGGTTGCTGCGAATGCTCTATCTCGGTAAGTTCTGGAATCAGCAATGCTGGTTCTTTGGATTCGAGGGCTACATGCCTCTTGAGACCATTGAGGCACAGATCTTTGGTGGTAGGCTAGGCCGGCTGAGGTGGACGCCATATGCGAGCCCACTGTCACGACATCATAGGAATGAACACAATGAGTGTGTTGCCGATGATCCGACCACGGACCCTGAGATCAAGGCCTTGGTCGAGAGATGCAAGCACGCTGGACCGGGTGAGCAGAGGTTGTTTACATTGGTGGATACAGGTACATATTTTTGCTCCCTATTCTCAGGTATAGAATTTCTGACAGAAAATAGGAAACATGACCGCAACTCTCTTCCTTGCCGCTCGCCCACCGACCTGCTTCCTGATGGCAGGCTCCGAAGGCGGTATGAAGCGCATCGTCGGATGCTCATATGACTGGACGACTGCGACAATGTACCGCGAGACAGTATTGCGCATGGAAACTCAGTTTGAAGATATGATGTTGCGTATTGGGCGTGTCAAGATTGGATTTAGGCGCGAACAGCATCCACTAGCACCTTTGACTCATGTCGGTGAGGCAAATGGCATGAGAGTGGAGTGATGAACTTTTATTTTCTTCCGAACAAACAGACTTGTAGTTAGTTTACGAGATACCACGTAATGATCAAAATGGCGATTATTTGTCGCATACCCAACAAGTGTCCGACCTGCCATCACGTCCTGTTGCGGCCCGAGATATAGTCCGGTCTACAACACGGTGACCATGTCTCCATGAGCATGATGAAAGCTCCAGGCTCGGCGGTAATCCTGCTCGAAGAGATACATTGGAATTTGGTAAAAACGTTAGGTGTGTGTATCCTTCATATACTCTACTGCAGCTGATACGAAGCTGGTTAGGTTCTGGAGCTGTGCGCAAGCCTGCCATATGACCCCGAACTGTACGTCAACATATCGGCAGATGTTTGAGGTAGGATGCGTAGACTGGTGTGGAATATGCACGATGACAAATGCAATATCTTTCGGGATGGTCCTACTTTGTGAGCATATGTGACGTTGGCAACGAAGATTACTGAGTACAACACGTCATTTTCGAAGCAGTACCAGTATCTATCTAGCGTGACTTACAAGCGTTCCGACCCATGGTTAGAAAACATGATGGTGCTTGAACTTCGTGTCCTCGGTATCCAGTTCAAAAAGGGGAGCCTTTGGCATTATAGTTGAATTATCGTGCAGCCAGATGTTTTGACAATAAGACAGCCGATTTCACATGAAGAGAAGGAAATGTACCAATATGAGGAGATTGAATTGTGTGATAAACCCTCGAGTACTTTTCTCCGACCGCTGTCGAGAACGAAAGGGTCCAATCCTTCACATAGGCGGTAAAAGGATTACGAGACCAACAGCTATATAACATTAAACCCTCCCCCTTTTTTTCTTCTGCCCTTGTTACGTCAATGATATTGCCGCCTGCAAAATTGACTTGGAGCATTCTATTCCACGCATGCGGCAGCTCACTTTGTGAGACAATCTCATGCTCACATGTATCGACATAGAATGCTTTGACAGTCCGCTATCCCAATGGACTTTATGAATAGTGAGGAATGAAAAAATGAGTCCACTGACTCTGGCGAGTTAGAAGACGTGACCGTCGACCGAAGAGTATTGAAGGCGGAATATGGAAAAGGAAGTGAGACTGATGAAGACGCCAATATGTTCAAGTTCAACCGGAATGAGTGCATGTTCGCTAGATAGACCTTGGTCGGTCGAGCCCCCAAAAAATGGTAAGGTTTATTATAAGTGCAAAAGAGCACCGCAAAAAAAACAGGGGAGATCCTTGTAAGACTAGTTTATTAAGAATTACGAGATTCTTGATACTCTCCACTCCATTCTACCCTTCACCAGTCGATATATCATGATCTCCTTCTAGCGTTTCTATTTTGAACATCATCGACTCTCTGACATCTCATACCGGCTAGGTTCCATGGCCTAGTGTGCGTACAGGGCCGGTATCGCGATCACGATACCAAAACTTTCCAATGTTGGCTTCTGGGAGAAGTCGGTTGAAACTTGACCGCGTGAAATGAACCATACCGCTAACGACTGATGATACCCCAGTGTCCATGGTTCGAGTCCGCACTGGCCGCAGCAGCGTTCCCGACCATGGTTGCCATCTCCGCTACGGGACCGCACATATATGAGCCGCAAGCGAGGCCTGGGAGAGCCTGGAGGTTGTCGACGTCTATGGGGCCTTGGAAGTGGTAGTCGTTACCGTGCTCAGACGAAGTGCAGTCTTTGCTCTGGGGAAAATGTTAGTCATGGCCTTTGGAGAGGAAAGGAAGGGTAGCTTGCCTCGAAGAGAACGCAGGTTGAAGATATGCAGATCTGGATTGAGCCAAGAGCGCGACCACTATAAAAGTTAGTAAAGGCATTGTATGTGCGGCAGAATAAACTCACGAAAAGTTGGTTACGCACTTGCGCTCCTTCTTGTGCACGACCAAGCGCATAGGTTCGCCCGTGTAGTTGGAGCTGGGGTAGAGAATTCCGACATCCCGCACGAACTCGTTGTTGACCATCAGGTCATGCGCAAGAGCGAGGGCTACGGAAACCAAGAATCCGATGATGGCCTGGGGGAACCGGAGGGCGTACATGATCGGGACGGCGAACCGAAATATGAACGAAGGGAAGGTGGCAAGTTGAGAGGATGAGGCAGGAGAAGAAAAGTGAGGACCTGCGGTAACATATATGATAATTGGAGCTAAGGGCCTCCCAGGAGCGGCCGCAGTGAAGGTAGGCTTTGACTGCGCGCGTCGAGAAAATTTGCAGTAAGTGAAGATTCGAGAAGCGCAATCGGAGGACGCGCTTTGAGCCCGTATGGATTTACCTCTCATCAGAAGTCGCTGCATTAGACGAAGTACTCAGCTCATTGGGAACTGTTACTTCTTCCTAGGCTATCTATCTTCAGAAGCCGCTATCCATCTCTTTCATTACGCAAGGCATGCTGGTGCACGAGCGGCTCCCATGCCGCGTTTTTGTCGTCGATCGCGTTTGATGAGCCTCCGATACAGCAATTGCACGCGTTTGGACCGGGGTATCCACTGTCATTATCCGTTTGCTGCAATCGCACGCGTGACTAGAATCTAGTCAAATGCCGAAGGTTCCACGGATTGGTAGTCTTTGGCAATGTCCACAGCATTACTGACTTCGATAAAGTCCTCCAGCTCTTCACTTGTGGTCATAAGTTTCTCTTTCACTGCTGTCACGCCTTCAGACCCTACGATGTGCCGCGCGGGCGGGTTGTCGTGTCCGCCGATAGCGGTAAGAGCATGAACAGTCTCAGCAATTAGTGAGCTCTTGAGTGCAGCAGGTAAAGGTGCATAGAGCGAGGTGACTGTATCGGCGCTCAAGAGGTCACCCATGGTTGACTCGGCCATAATCGCATCTGGGCTCATCGTGGAAGTACTGTAGGTGGGCGACATGGCAATCTCTGTCGTACGTGGATTTTCGATACCATCGAGCCTGTCAAGGAGGCCGGAGAAGATCTCTCGGGCCAATGGTGCCGGGTTTTCTTCCTGAAGGTACTCTTGCATAGGTGGAACCGAAGTGATTCTATTCGTGAGAACATTGACCTCCATATTGGCTTGAACGATGGACATTTTGACGTTAAAGGGTGCAATCTCGTACGCAAGGCTCTGAATAAAATCAGCAAAAAATGGCTAAAGCACGATCAGCGCTTACATCACAGTAGCCTTCGATAGCCCATTGTGATGAGCAGTACATGCCGAGTCCGGGTGTTCCAAGGTGGCCAGCTACAGAAAGTCAGCGAAAGTGTTGCACCTAGGTGTGACTGGGTCTTACTGATGCCCGTAATCACGATCATGTGACCGTTCTTCCTTTCCCGCATCACCGGCAGTATTGCCTTGATGATGTTCACATTGGCAAAGAAATTGATCTCGAATATCTCATCCACAAGGCTGATTGTTCTGCTGCTCTGCGCCAGCTCTTCGACGGTTCCGATGACAGCTGTCAGGTGTCTCGCGTCAGCTCAGTACCCATATAGAGATTGAACAGTGTTACCTTCGCTAGCTGCGCAGAGCAGGACATCAATACGCCCAAATGCTTCAACCGCTTCAGCAACAGCTGCTTGGCATTGACCAACAATCCTTGCATCCAAGCCGACGACTCTTAAGCGCTCCCGCCATCGCTCAGTGTTCTTGACCTCCTCGAGGAACGCCTTGAAATCATCACTCTGGCCTTCGCTCTTCTCAAATTCAATAGGAACGACGCCTGCTACGACGTAATCTCCATGTTCTAACACTTGCTTTGCTAAAGCTATTGCGATGGGCGATACTCCTCTTGTGATGAACCAGACGCGTGGGGCGTTATGTGGTGGGAAATGAGGGGAGCGCGACCGCGGTGGCTTTGCGGTCGTCGCAGGCGTGCTACTCGTCATGACAGTACAGTGTGAGAGGCAATATTCATCGCAAGCCTCTGGTTAGCTCCTGCATCCCAATGGTCCAGTAAAGTGTACTTTGTGGTTTACGGTCTGTGGGGAGCAACCTCCCAGACTCCCGCGGCGCTAGTGCGCTAGTGACGCACCAACCCAAAATGATAAGGAACATTTACTTGTAATCAACGCCATAACGACAATCTACAATTGTGTTATCTGAACGGCTTGAAAGTATTTAGTGAAGGTCATTTTCAGGGGGTTTACACTGACCAAGTCGACTTTAACGTAATCCGCTGGCACATTGAGGGGCAGTATCAAAATTTCCGGCTTCACATCCACCAAGGCTTCCCTTCACTTCGAGCAGCAAAGGTACGTCTAATACCATCTCCTAGTTTCTTGCACTTCCCTCTATTCTTCAGCCGCCAGCCACCCCAGGCTCTTGAACTTACAATATCTCGACGGCCAATTACGCTACAATCTGCCGCCTGCTCCACCTCGTTACATCGTTCCGTCCCTAGTATACCAAGTGTCCATGTTGACACATCCAACTTCTGTTACTTCAGTCATTCGATATCTTTACAAGATGTTGGACCAGACCTACGCGACCTTCGCTAACGTAAATTGGGATGAAGCTCTTAAGGCTCCAGACCACCTTTTATATCTTGTCCTAGCGGACAGCAGCCTTCCCTACTGGCTACAGCAGTTGCACAAGGAACGATTGCTTGAAGCCTCCAGTTATAACCGCCTGCTAAAGAAGAAGACGCCCGTTCATGTCACTGGTTGCAACCGCTTGATCAAGAAGAAAGATTACGACAGCTGTAGCATCCGCAAGCGCAAGCCGAAACGTCGCCCACCCAGAGTTGGCATGGCGCGACCAGCAAATGTTGCGCAGTATCAGCGCCACTCTCTTCAGCTCATCTCCAGAGTCCTCAACATTCGCACAAATGCATCTCCTTTCACACTCATCCTCGATGACCTCAACCAGCGTGCTATGCCCCTCATCGGCGAGGTGGTACGGCGAGGGTTGTCACGTAACGTCAATGTGATTGTGGTTTCTTTTGAAGCAACACGATTCCATCCTGCTGTTCGCAGCGTTATGGCATACGGCGATGAGACTGGCGAGCAGATTCTACAGCATGTCCGGAAAGCACTGAGTGAGGCGAAAGAAAGTCTTGTTGTGGTTGACTCGTTGTATGAACTGCTCAGTGTGAAGAACGTTGATATGGGCGCACTGTTCAACCTCGTCGCGGGCGAGTTCGCATCAACGCTTATTGGAGTGTACCACCAGGACACGAGCCCCGATCAGCACGCACACAAGGCGTACGCACCGCAGCCGCTCGACCTGTTCAAATACATGGCTACCACAGTCATTGCATGCAAGTCTTTTAGCCACATGCTTGCCGCCAAAGCCGCCAGGGAGCGCAGCCTTGCCGAACCAACGCACGGTCTGCTTCAAGGCGCTGAAGGGATTGTGCAGTGCCTAGATGCCAACGACCACCGTGGCATCGTCATGGAAGCAGAGTTCCGGCGCAAGTCTGGTCGGCCCGAGAGTGAGACGTACTTTCTTCGGGCTGCGCGTCGATCAGACTACAACGCACCCTTGGCCGGTATGGCGTTTGGCACATTGCGGCAGGAGTTTGTCACACTGCTTGATCAAGTTCCGGCGTACAGCAGCAACGAAGTCACGGGTCTCGTCAATGCAGCAGCTAACGAGATGGAGTCGACGTTCAACTTGAGTCTCACAGACAAGCAGAAGCAGGCGCGTGAAGGGGTCGTGCTTCCTTACTTTGATGCGCAGAAGGGTGAGGGGGCTGGCGAGGGTGGTCGCATTCTGTATGACATGGGTGAGGAAGACGACTTTGACGAAGAGGAGGACGAGATCTGAGAGTGTGGACTGTGGGGACTTGCGACCGGCGATGGTGTGCAGGGCGTTGCACGGGATTAGACGGAGGTGCTTCATGATATACCCGGTATGTGGCGGTGGTTGATGGATTAGTGTGCTTCACGGACTTGAAAAACTTTGGTTGCATATCCCATTGATACGCAACTTGACGACAGTGTGACTTTTCCAAAGAGACGTTGTGGTGATGATATGGTAGTGATGCTCCAGACTTTCCGGATCTGGAAAGTTCCCTTGGCGTCACTCGTGCATGACGCCCAGAACAAAGTGCTTGCGACGACCGTCTTCACCAGCACACCACAACCCATGTCCGACACGGAACGACCACGCGATCACCATCGCGAGCGCGACAGCCGGCGCGAGCCACGAGGTGGGCGCGAACGCGAGCAAGAGCGAAGCACCACGGGCAGCGACCGGCGCAACCGATCGCGAAGTCCACGACAAGACCGCGGCGGGCGACGAGACGGTGGACGCTACCGCTCGCGCTCACCCTTACGACGGGACGAGCGCGGCAGAGAAGGCGGTCGCGGCGAGCGAGGGCGAGGCGATCGAGGAGGGCGCAACGACGACCGCATACCGAGTGGCCCCCATCGCGGCCCACGCTCAGGCCCTGGGCCGCGCGGGCCTCCTTCCGATGGCTCTCGGCTGCCGCCCAAAGCCGCCAAGCCTGAGCTGTTGGACGAGGGGGAGTCGAGAGATGTGGTTATGAAGGAGGAGCGGGCCAAGCCTGAGGGCATGGATGACGAGACGTGGGAGATGGCGCAAGTCATGGGGTTCGCGGGTTTCAAGAGCACCAAGAACACAAAGGTGCCTGGGAACGACAAGAACTTTGGCGTCAGGAAGGACAAGCAGATGGAGGCCAGGCAGTACATGAACAGGCAGGGCGGATTCAACCGGCCGCTGTCGCCAGGCAGGGGGTAGATGTCCGGTGGGAGAACGAGAGGACATTCTTGAGAGCGGACGCGACGATTGCGACGATTCTACTCTGGCTTTGAAGCCTGACAACAAGCAGACAGCGAATTCCACGACGAGTTGGACGCGACAGTGCGGGCACCCAAGGCTGCCACCAACAAATAGCAGCTCGGTGATGACATGCAGGTTTTATGCCGAGCAGGGCTCCTTGTATGGCACCTGTTCTCTTTGCATCATTCACACAAGCTTATATGCTTGCTGGCCGGGTCAGTAGAGGACAGCCCGTGGGGCATGGAGAGGTGAAGAGGTTGAGCAAAATGATATCCCATTCCGATTCGCATTTCCTTTGATGTGTCTCGTGTTTCATTTGACGTGTTCTCTCACTTTATCTAACATTACGAGAACATGTTCTTGTTCATTTCACGTCACGTGCTGCTACAACGGCAGTCTGGCGGACCCTGGCGACAGCTCCGGCTGCAGCCAATCAGCAGCTCGGCAGCTCCGCGCGGCGTCTACTTGCAACGTTGCGATGCGCGCACGTCGTCCCACAGCTCCCGGCGAGGCTTCCTTCCCGACCTCTGAACAGCGCGTGGTACCGACGATGCCACGCAACTCCCGACACGGCCGCCTCTGGACGGGGCTGGCGTGTCTGCTCTCGCTGCAGGCGCAATGGCCGGTGGCCAGCGCGCAGGCGGGCGAGATTGAAAAGGCCAGCAACGACAGCCTGCTCTGGGGCCCGTACCGGCCGAACCTGTACTTTGGCGTGCGGCCGCGCATCCCCAAGAGCCTGATGGGCGGCCTGCTGTGGACGCGGGTCGAGGACTACCAGAGCGTGCAGAACACGTTCCGGCACACGTGCGAGCAGCACGAGCTCGACGGCTACGGCTGGGACGAGTACGACGTGCGCAGCGGCGGCCGCCAGACGATCCACGACCCCGCCAACCGCATCGACATCAGCACCGAGTTCATCAAGTTCCCCGGCGGCGCGCACGGCGGCAGCTGGGGCGCCCGCATCAAGGGCACCCCGCGCGACGACGCCGGCCCCAACCTGGCCACGACCGTCGTCTGGTACCACACGCTCGAGGGCGCCGGCAGCCTCGCCGTCGCCCGCCCCGACCGCGACGAGCCGGGCATCGCCGGCGACGTCGTCTTCCACGGCCACACGCCCGAGCTGGGCGCCTTCGACCTCACCGTCACCGAGGGCACCGGCGCCCACCCGCACTTCGACCACGCCAGCTACGCCGACAAGCCGCTCGACCGCACGCTCGTGCACAGCGGCCAGGTGCCCGACGACGCCCTGTGGCAGGTCAAGGCCGTGCTCTTCGCCCACATGAAGAGCCAGATCGACGAGCTCGTCCCCAAGTACGGCCAGGAGGACCCCCCGCCGCCCGCCCAGATCTACACCATCCAGCACCAGCCCGGCGCCGGCAACATCCACATGGTCCAGAAGGTCTTCGAGGGCGCCTTTGAGTTCGACGTCGTCTTCTCGTCCGCCTCGGCGCCTGCCAAGATCACCGCCGACGACATGGCCGCCCAGATCCAGTCCGTCACCTCGGGCTTTGCCGCCCGCTTCGCCGACATCTTCGCCCCACAGCCGCCGTTCCTCAAGGACCGCTACACGGAATTCTCAAAGTCGCTCTTCTCCAACCTGGTCGGCGGCATCGGCTACTTCTACGGCGACTCGCGTGTCGACCGCTCCTACGACGAGGCCTACGACGAGGACAACGAAGGTTTCTGGGAGGATGCTGCCGAGGCGCGTGCCAGGAACCAGGCCGAAACGGTCGGCCCCAACCAACTCTTCACCAGCATTCCCTCCCGCCCATTCTTCCCGCGCGGCTTCCTCTGGGACGAGGGCTTCCACCTGCTCCCCATCATTGACTGGGACGTCGACACCACGCTTGACATCATCAAGAGCTGGTTCAACCTCATGGATGAGGATGGCTGGATCGGCCGCGAGCAGATCCTTGGACCCGAGGCGCGCAGCAAGGTACCCCCAGAATTCCAGGTGCAATACCCACACTACGCGAACCCGCCGACCCTGTTCATGGTCATCAACGCCTTCCTCGACAAGCTCGACGCGCAGAAGACGGACTCAGACAACAAGAAGCTGCTGCATGAGAAGTCGTACTACATGCACCTTGCGAACCGCGAGGCTGCCCTGCAGTATCTCCGCGAGCTGTATCCGCTGCTCAAGCGCCATTACTTCTGGTTCCGCAAGACACAGGCGGGTGACATCAAGAGTTACGATCGCGAGGCTTTCTCCACCAAGGAAGGATACCGCTGGAGGGGTCGCACTCCGCAGCACATTCTCACTTCTGGTCTGGACGACTACCCTCGTGCTCAGCCACCCCATCCCGGTGAGCTGCACGTTGATCTGATCAGCTGGATGGGTATGATGACACGCGCCATCAAGCGCATCGCCGTCTACCTTGACGAGGACGAGGATGCCGCCGAGTTTGCCAAGTACGACGAGGCCATTGTCCGCAACATCGACGACCTGCATTGGTCCAGCAAGGAAAAGGCATACTGCGATGCCACCATTGACGACTACGAGGAGAATGCGCATGTATGCCACAAGGGCTACATTTCGCTCTTCCCCTTCTTGACGGGTCTCGTCGACAAGGACAGCAAGCACCTGGGCGCAATTCTCGATCTGATTGGTGACGAAGACCACCTGTGGTCCGATTACGGTCTCCGGAGTCTGAGCAAGAGCGACGAGCTGTACCACACTGGCGAAGACTACTGGCGCGGGCCCATCTGGATGAACATGAACTACTTGGCTGTGCAGCAGCTCTTGGTAAGCATTGCCTTTTTTCTGTTGATTTCTCCCTACTAATACACATAGAATGTGGCCCAGGCCAAGGGCCCGCACCAGAAGCGCGCCAAGCAGCTGTACACGGACCTTCGCAAGAACCTCGTCAACACCGTGTACGAGAGCTGGAAAGAGACTGGCTTTGCGTGGGAGCAGTATAATCCGGAGACGGGCAAGGGCCAGCGGACTCAACACTTTACGGGCTGGACGAGTCTGGTGGTGAAGATTATGGCTATGCCGGATCTAGGTGGAGGGTCTGTCAGGGATGAGTTGTAAAATAGGGAAGAGATTTGCTGTCTGTGCTCTGCAGGTCTCAGGGCTTGACAGCAGACTACAAGCAAATGTTCGAAGTGGTAGAATAGGGCGTGTTCGAAGCGGAAGAATGGGGCGTGTTCGAGGCGGTAGATTAGGGCGTAAGGGTATAAACCGATTATCGCACTTATTTCTGACATTCTCACTTCCCTCTTCGAAGATGACTATTTCTAGCCGGCTCGAACTACTGCTGACTGGCAAAGCCCGTCACTACTTGGATGCTTGTCTGTGGGTAGGGAGCACGCGGATTGTTACTGACGTTCTTGGCGGAAGAGCGGTGTTGGGCAGGATGCTCTGTACTATTTCCATGGTTGGATCGGATGCAAGGGTTAAGATAGTCTATCAACGACACTGCATCACCTGCTCTTCTTGCCTTGGACGCGGAAGGCGTTTCGTTTGCGCCTCTCCTCCCATCGTGCCCAGCCCGAGTCGACCAGATCCTCCTGAATGACCAAGTCTCTGACACGGAATGCTCGCGCGAGCCAGGTACTGAGCACCCACTCGATCCAACCGGCTCTGCGCAGGTAGGTGGTGAAGGCAAACCACAGCAGGGCGAAGAGGGCGCCGCAAGCACAGCCAACGAGAACCTGCTTCTGGGTGTGGTAGCTGAGGTATATGCGGCTGACGGCAACTGCGCCAGCGGATGCTATGGCGAGGAGGGAGAGCACAAAGCGGCCTGCGAAGCTGAGGGGAGTGTGCGTTTCGGTAGGGTGAGGCACGTGGCGCAGGAGGAGGAAGAGGGTCAGGGTGACGGAGAAGAAGGCCACAAACTGTGCGTGCGATGAGGGCATGCCGTAGCCCTTGCCGTGCATTTCTGCGTCTGTCAGCACGCCGTGTGGTGTAGGGAGGGGCTGTGTGCATGGATACCTCGCGGCCGCTCTTCCTTGAAGTGGCGCTTCAGCACCCAATTGAGGCCCTCGCAGGCCATCTGGCCGGCAAACATGAGGCCAATCTCAATCTCGCGGTTCGACCATAGCAGCGTTGCGTACACGACACAGAGGCCCTGCGGCACAAGCGCCAGCCAGGCACAGAGGTACGACAGGCGGTCGGCGGGGTTCTTGCAGGGTCAGCAGCGGGACAGCGGGCGGCCGCGGGGGACAGACATAGTGGACGTGGGTCAGCGACAGCGACGCCAGCGGCGGGTTCTCCATTGTGCGGGCGGAGGCAGGCAGCCAGAGCGAGGTGTCGTCTGTTGGCGTGGCAGGCTCGCGCACGATGCACCATGACGGCGCAGGTCCGCGTCCTTGGCGCCGCTCCGCCGCCGCACCCCCGGCCCATGGCCCGGACGCGGCCTGGACAGCAACCAGCGGGCCTGCAGCACTCGAGTCACGGGCAATGGGGCTCTTAAGGGCGCATTCATCCTTGGGCGCTATCGATAGTCGCCCGCTGCCCTGCGCCCTTGGCTATCTCCGTCATCCCCGGCCGCCATCCACATCAGCCAACGCCGCCATGAAAAGTCTCCCAACGCTGCCTCGACACAAGAACGCCGGTGCCCACCACCGCCACCGCATGCTGTCCAACACCACACGCCACCATGGACGACGCAGCCGACGAGCGCACCGAAGAGCTCGACACGCTGCAGTCCATCTACCCAGAGCTCGTCATTGACCCCCGCAACCCCCACGCGGCCGCCCTCGACCTGCTGGTGGCGCCTGCAAAGCCGCTGCCCGTCACCTTCACGCCCGGACAAGACGTCCAGCGCCTGGCCTACCTCCCCTCGCTGCATCTCGACATCGACCTGCCTGCCGACTACCCCGACAACGCCCCGCCACACATCGGCATCACCACTACCCCACCATGGCTGCCAGAAAGCACCACGCAGAAGCTCGCAGAGGAGGCCAAGTCGCTGTGGGATGAATACGGGGGCGGCGGCATCTTGTTTGCCTACATCAGTTCGCTGCAGGAGCAGGCCGACACGTGCTTCGCCATCGACGAGCTCACGCTGTCTGCCTCGATGCGGAGCGAGCTCCTGGACTACAGCAGCCGCATGAAGCGCGAGCTGTTCGACAAGGAGACGTTCGATTGCGGCGTCTGCCTGGAACCGAAAAAGGGCTTAGCCTGCTATCGCATGGAGCGCTGCAGCCATGTCTTCTGCGTCGCCTGCTTGCAAGACTACTACAACAACTGCATCACCGAAGGTGCCGTCAACAACGTCAAGTGCATGTCCACAGAATGCACGGGGGGAAAGAAGAAAGACCGACTGGTGTCGCCCAAGGAACTATTGCAAATTCCCTTGTCCCGCGAGCAAGTCGAGCGATACGTGAACATCAAACGGAAGAAGAAGATGGAGTCAGATCCCAACATCATCTTCTGCCCGCGCCAGTGGTGCCAAGGCGCAATGCGGTCAGCCAAGTACCCCAAAATCAACGATGTCAGCCAGATGGACGACTCAGACTCCGAGGCAGAAGCCGAGGACAGCCAAGTGCATCCGGATGCCCCGACTGGACCAGAAAAGCGCGCGGTCGGCGTCAGGGGCATGGACCGACTGGCTGTCTGCGAAGATTGCACGCTCGCCTTCTGCATTGTCTGCCTCTCCTCGTGGCATGGAGATTTTGTGCGCTGCGAACCTCGCGATGCCAACCAGCTCACCGAAGAGGACCAGGCCTCTCTCAACTTCATCATGAAAAACACATCGCCGTGCGCCTACTGTTCGGTGCCTTGCCAGAAGTCATTTGGCTGTAAGTAGATTCATCCATATCTCGCGTTCCCAAGAGCTGACCCTGTACTAGGCAATCACATGACATGTGCACAATGCAAGACACACTTCTGCTATCTGTGCGGTGCCTGGCTGGAGCCAGGGCGCCCGTACCAACACTTTAATGATCCAAAGAACAAGGCATGTTTCCAGCGATTGATGGACGGCGCCGAGGGCGACATGGCGAATGGGGACGTGCAATTTGGAGGGAGGCGTGGAGCAGAGCAGGTTGCCGACTTCTGGGAAGAGGAGGCAATGCGGATACAGATGCAGATCAATGACGAAGATACAAGGTAACCTAGGCCTTGCGACACCTGCACCTTGGTGCATCACACTGTTCTAGACAGGACAACATTTCTGTGACTATAAGGTCTTGGCGCAATGCGAACCTCACCACCACCGATGCGCCCCTCCTCGTGCTGACTGCGACGACGGCCCATAAATCTCATGGCTGCCGAGTGTTAACGACCTTGGCACAAGTGGAGGAAACAGATCGCCACATCATGACGACCGTTAACATATCCACTCCCTTCCCTAGCTCAACAACGCAGCCATGGTGTGGGGCGTCGCAGCAACGCAAGACAATACAATACTTGATGACATATCACGACCCAAACACTGGAGTCATTCGTGTTACACGCATCCTCAGCTTACCAGAAATTTGGAATGGACTTCACGGTGAATGAGGCGTACAGAACATGGCTGTCACAGTACAATAGCACGGCGTGAAGAACGAGTGTCGCAATGCAGTTCGATAACATAGATCTTACTCAAATCCTGTCACTTCAGGAATGGTGCTGTATCTGAGATCGTTTGTTGACTTCGTAGTTGCCGACTCTATTCCTACGTGCCGAAGACGCCGCCTACGCGAGAAGATCATGACCGAACAACACTTATCCCGGAGTATTGTGAGCGTTGCTTATCACCGATGTAGCACCTTGACTGAAATTCTGCGACACGAGTCTAGACAACGCACCTGGAAACTCAGCTGCCAAGCACAGGCGGCTGAGCCCAGTCTTATTCGCCGGTTTGGGGGCTGATTCCAACCTCACATCAGAAGCCTACATGATTGATTCCCGCATCACGTCTTTCAACAAGCCATTTCCCCAGGAAAGCTTCTATTTTAGGCCTTGGCGCATCCGCTGCGTTCTGCCCATAGTCCGGAAGCATCTTGATGAAACGCACAGGTGGCCTTGATATGAGATCGGGGCAGGGTACGTTCGTCTTTTGGGCTGAGCGTAGAATTCGGGGCGTTTGGGGGCTAGGTTTAACCATTCACCGCAGCCGCTGGTTAGGTCTACGAGTGGACTAACTTTCACGCATGGCTCGAGACTCATCTCCACACAGATGTGCTGGTGCCTCTTGATATGCCCATTCCACATGTGGATGATGACAGTCGGCCTTCCGATATACTGCTTATTTCGAACGCTGTCATGGCTGCATACTTCGCAGCTGAAGGCTCATTCGGCCCCATGAGCGATCACGCTCTATCTTAGGTTCTCTGTCATTCCAGGATATAAGTCGTAGGTCCGCGTCCAAGGAGTGCCATTGACCGGCCCACAATTAACCAAAAAAGTCAACATCGCTCTCGAACTCGACTACTTCTGCCCGCTTTCAATTCTCTCTTGCCACTGGCTCTCATCAAGATGGGTCACGAAACTCATCATCACGAGGAGAAGAGCCCGCTCAGTTTTTTCGCAACTCCTCTTCATGAACCCTTGCATTCGAGCCGTCATCACAACAATGCAAGCAACTCTGATACCGATCTGGAGCAACAGTACAAGTCCACAGCACATGCCCATACCGTTGAGCCCTCCCAGCCTAACTTTGAGAATATGGATTGCGCTCTACACGATAATCCGGCCTTTCATCGTCATGCGGAAGCCACGACTGCCGAGTTGTTTTACGATCTATTTTTCGTGGCAAACCTTACCACTTTCACGTCCATGCTTGAGATCAACGATCGGCACTCTTTGACCGCATATATCGGCTTCTTCAGTCTTCTTTGGCTTACTTGGTATCAAGTGTCACTTTATGATGTCCGCTTCAGCGCAGACTCCGTATTCGAGCGGACTGCAAAGGCACTTCATTTCGGAGTCATGGTTGGTTTCGCTGTCATTGGTCCACAGTGGAAGCCTGGCCAAGTGATGTACGACTACAAGATTTACAAAGCTTTCGGCCTGATCCTGATGGTATCGCGTCTCACCCTGTTCGCCCAATATGGCATTACGCTGTTCTATTCGAAAAAATACCGGAAGACTGTCCTGCCTATCGCACTAGTCATGGCTTCAACATTGGCTGCTGCTATACTGTACGGTGCGCTCACGCCAGCGTTTCCCAAGGTTGAATGGGCTGCCGATGGTTCTCTGATTGGCCGAACTTCCAACGTGTATATCGCATGGTACGTCATCGCCATCTCGGAAACCATACTCACTGTTGCGGTGTCATGCCGTTGGACTATCATCTCGTTCAAAGGGACGCACATGGTCCAGCGCATGTCCCTTCTATCTTTGATCATCCTTGGGGAGGGAATCATCGTCATCTGCAAATCTATCTCGAAGATCGTCAAGAATGAATTCTTGTGGACAGCCTCGGTTGTGGGTCAGATCATCGCTGGCGTTCTCATCATCTATTGGCTCTATCAACTTTATTTCGACCGCGTTCAGGAGGAGCACTTTGGCAGCATCAAGCAGCAGGTTTGGTCTTTTCTACACTTCCCACTCCACACTGTCCTGGTGCTCGTCCTGCAAGGTGTGTCACTGCTCATCATATGGCGCCAGGCAGTCGATGCCATGAACGGATGGGAGGGGATGTTGATCCCAGCTCAAGACTGGCTACTCAGCGTGGCTAATGGAACAGAAATAATGCCAGAAGGAACAGCATTTGCAGCCTGGGTCAGTGATCTTACCGGAAATTACACCACCGGCGAAATCTTCGCATTCTTTGCCAACGCGACCTGCTACGGCCATGTCTACGACTACGTTCCAAAAGGTGTTGACGCATCGAACGAGGTTGCAGCCGTCTATTATGCAACACTAGACATCCGCGATGGCATCGACAATTTCTTCGCCAATGCGAACAACGATACAGCGTACGACCAATTCTTGAATGGATGGAATACCATGACTTCATCAACATTGAAGACTCTTTTCGACAGCTTCAGTGTTACGGTCGCGAAGAGTAAAAGTAAGAGCACAGGCGGCGAGAAATCCAATCCGGATATTAGCAAGATCCTGAACCAGTACTACGATATCTTCGACCTCGTAATGAGCTACACATTCATCACGGTAAGCCTGCCCTTTGACTACAGACCTTGCCCGTAATAGCTAACAAATTGCAGGCTGGCCTGGCACTTATACTGATCACAATCCTCGGTGTCCTCTCCCTTCCCCAACATCAGCGTCGCCATTCAGTATTCGTACGCTCAGCAAGCTGCATGATGGTTGGTATTGCCCTATGTTGCATTTCGGCTATTCGATACAGCGAGAAGGACATGTATGCCTACCTGGGCAGTGCATGGATGATTCCGACAATCTGCTTGGCGTTATTTACTTGTGTTGTTGTAAGCCATATAAGGCTACCTAAAAGAAAGGTATCGTAGTAGAGTAAAGTTAAAGCACCTTATACCAACTTAAGGTGCTCTAACTAAGAGTATATATAATATCTAGGATTATATAACACGTAAGTGCTACACTCTCTAGAGTAGAGTAGACTATTCTCTAATATATTATAATCTAATAAAAATACACACCTAAACAACCTATTATAATCCTAGAGAACACTAAACAAAGGTTAACAATTATAAGCCAAGTGTAGCACAGTTAAACTATATAGGAATAGGTATTATAAGTAAGTATAAGTAATAAGTGTTATTAACTACTACTTATAGGTACTAATATAATATTATATACTATAATTAGTCTTAGTATAATTAGTATAATTAATAATTAGTATAATTAGTAATTAGTATAATTAATAATTAGTATAATGTTAGTAATTAGTATAATTAATAATTAGTATAATTAGTAATTAGTATAATTAATAATTAGTGTAATTAGTAGCTACTATAATACTAAGCGCTATACCTATCTCCTTAGTATATAGTAAGTAAGAATATTACCCTTATAGTATTATATTTAACCTTATTAATTAACTTTATTATTAGAACTTAACCTAACTTTTAAGCTAGATAGGTTAACTATCTATACTACTTATTATTAACTCTATAGTTATTATAGTATTTTACAAGATATCTATACTAACCCCCTTCTATACTAGTGCTTATTCTAAAGAACTAACCTTAGAAGTATTTATAAGCTTTACTTAAAATATAACTTTAATATTTTAAATACTCTAAGATAAGTACTACTTTAGAAACTAAAGTTACTTCTACTAGCTTATACTCTAATACTAATATAGTAAAAGAAACTATTACTACTAATACTATTAATATTAAGTAACTAGATCTCTATAAGGGAGACTATAGTAAGCTAGATAACTAGTTAATATAATAGGACCTATTCTTTATATTCTAAGAAGATAAGATAGAGGCTACCTTAGTAGCTAGCTATATATATAGAAAAGTATTTACTTAGATTAAACCTTTTATCTAGCTCTATAATAAAGACAATACTCTTAATAAGGTTAATATTTAGATAGAAAACTTTAATATATTTAAAGATAAGATTTATTTAGTTTTTAGTATCTTAAATAAACCTACTATTACTATATAAAATATCTAATATATTTAATAAACCTAATCTACTATTAAGGTTATATCCTAAGTAAAGCTTATAAATACTTTTAGAGTTAGTTCTCTAGAATAAATAGATATATAGTAGATTATAGAAGGTATAGATACTTAGTAAAATACTATAGTAACTATAGGTAATAATAAGTAGTATAGAGTAGACTATCTATCTTAAAAGTTAGGTTATAGTAAGGAGTATAGATAGTTAATCTATCTATCTTAATATATAAGTAGAGATTCTAATAATAGAGTATATTAATTAGGTTAAATATAAACTATAAAGGTTATATTTCTATATATTATATACTAAGAAAATAGAGGTACTTATAGACAAGTAACTAGAGTTAATCTAATAAGATATAAGAGAGTGCTTATAGACAAGTATATTATACTATACTTATTAATAAGTATTCTAATTATATATATTATACTTATTAATAAGTAGTTATATAATAAGAGTATATAGGTATTTCTTTTTTTCTATTATAGTAGCTCTAGAAAGAGTTAGGGGTTCTAGTTAGTAAATACTTATTACTATACTATTCTCTTACCTAGAATTATAATACTATCCCCTCTTCCTTTTAGTTTATTCTTAAACTATATAACTATATTTTAGTATTATATATAATCTATAGTCTCTATATTTAGTAATCTATAAGTTAAGATATCTTTATATATTTATAACCTATATCTTACTTTAGAAATCTATTAAGCTAATATACCCTCTAAAGTTCTTTATAATTATTATTTCTTTAAAGGCTATAAGTGCTATATTATACTAGGTAGCTTAAATTATCTAAAGTATACTAAATATACTAAGACTAGTAAGCTATATATAAATATATCCTAGCTATCTCTAGACAAAACTTATAAAGAATATAAAAAGAAGGTAGAAGAAGATAAGAGTCTTCTAGTAACTATAATTATATAGTTAATAAGAAATAAGAAGATTCTAAAACAAGCTAATAATTATATATAGTAAAAGGCACTATATATAGTAAATAAAATAACTAAGGTAGGTAAGCTTAACTTAGCTAAAGAGGTTAATTATCTAGTAGTATCTATAGGTATTAGTACCGCTTTTATTACCTAGAGCACTATAGGTCTTATTAAAAAGTTAGTACTAAACTATAGTATAAATATACTAATTAGTAGTAGTTTATAAGGTTTCTTAATAGTTCCTATATATTTTCTAAGTTAGAGTATTCTAACTATTTAACTAGATACTTATTCTTATATTCTTACTTTTAATACTATATATAAAGAAAGTAGGTAGAGGGATAATAAATATAAATAACTACTTTCTTCCTCTTCTTAGTAAGAGACCTAGATTACTAGAAAAAGATATTAATAATATAATTTAGCTTTATATTATAAAGCTATATAATAGTATAGTTATATATTATACTATTATAGACAAGTAGTATAATATAGTCTTATAGTATAAGTAAATAATAGAATATATTACTAGAGTTGCTAGGTACCTTCTAAATACTAGAAAGTATACTACTATATATATTTATAGTATTTAGCTCTTTAGCCTTAGTAAAGAGCAAGATTTATAATACTATACTATTTAACTCCTTTAACTTCTTTAGATTTATAATATTAGAATAGTAATCTAGATTACTATTTATTACTTCTTTTTTTAGTTTGTTACCCCTCTTTAGTAGTTAGAGCTAAAAGTAACACTATTACTAAAAATTCTCTTAGCCTAAATACTAGGCCTAATTAGGTAATTTATACCTAAATAAAACTACCTATACTAGAAAAATAATATCCTACTTTTAAATATATACTATACCTAATAGGGAAATAAATAAATAAGAATACTCTTAACTTTATTAAAGTATTTTTCTAAGTTAGTAACTTTATACACCCCCTTAATTTTTTTAGTTATTTCTTTTCTTTAATAGTTTTAATAGCTTATATTATATAATAATATATAATATAATATATTTTAACTTTAGTATTTCTTAGTAGAAATATCTACTAAGTTAATTTTACTAGTAAAGTCTTATAATTTACTAATACTAGTTAGTTTTATTAGATTATTATTAAGGTTATAAACTAAGTAAAGCTTATAAATACTTCTAAGGTTAGTTCTCTAGGATAAGTACTAGTATAGAAAGGAGTTTATATAGATACCTAGTAAAATACTATAATAACTATAGGGTTAATAATAAGTAGTATAGATAGTTAATCTGTCTAGCTTAAAAGTTAGGTTAAGTTCTAATAATAAAGTTAATTAATAAGGTTAAATATAATACTATAAGAGTAGTGTTCCTAATTACTATATTCTATAATAATTATAGTAGCTTACCTAGCTTACTATAAGCTATATAAGCTAAGATTACTAAGCTTAATATAAGCTATATAAGCCCTTATATATAGTCTTTCTAGCTTATTTACTAAGAGGTAAGCTTATTATATAACCTATAATAAACTATACTATAACTATACTATATAGGAAGCCCTATATAATTATTATATTAAAGCTATTAGTATCTAAGGCTATTAGTATTCTAGTTAGCTAGTTATAAGTAGATTATAATACTATTCTTTCTTCCTCTAGAACTTGCCTTAAGTTTTATTAGCTATTCTTTATAAGTATAGCCCTACTACTACTTAGTTCTTATTATATTATTATATCTTCTGCTACTTAAAAGTGTCTATATCTTAGTATTAAAATCTATTACTATAATACTATTATACCTATTTTATATAATTATTACTTTACTTTAGGCTATAATTATTTTATTATACCTTCTATAAATTATTTAAAATATACTAAGTATATTTATATTAGGTATCTATATATTAACCTATTTTAGGAGTCTTTAGATAAGATATAGGCTAAATATAAGAAGAAGGTAAAAGAAGATAAAAAGTTATTATCTAAAGTAATTATATAATTACTATATAATAAGAAAATTCTAGCCTAAGTAAAGGATAGAGCTATAAAGAAGGCTAAGTACCTAGTAAATAAGTTAGAGGAGTTAGGTAAAGATATCTATACTAAGGAGATAAACTACTCTATAGTAAATATACTAGTAAGGTATTCTCCTATAATATAAGCTATACTTAACTTACTAGATACCTTTATAATCTTTAGAATAAGTTTAGTAGTTATTAGTAATTTATAAAGTTTATAACTAGCTCTTATATATTTTTTATATTAGAGTAGTATTAAGGTTATAAACTAAGTAAAGCTTATAAATACTTCTAAGGTTAGTTCTCTAGAATAAGTGCTAGTATAGAAGGGGGTTAGTATAGATACCTAGTAAAACACTATAATAACTATAGAGTTAATAATAAGTAGTATAGATAGTTAATCTATCTAGCTTAAAAGTTAGGTTAAGTTCTAATAATAAAGTTAATTAATAAGGTTAAATATAATGCTATAAAGGTAGTGTTCCTAATTGCTATATACTAAGAAGTGTCCTATATTTCTTATAATATTCTATAAAGTCTTATAGAAGGCTCTATAGTTTCTATAAGTAGTTTATAGTTTCTATAGAATATATATATAGTATCTTATATTATCTTATACTCTTAGTATAGTTTATTTCTATAGGATTATAGGATGTTATATATAGTCTTTCTAGCCCTGTACTATTGATCTATAACTATAACTTTATTATACTATGCCTCCTCTTTTAAGATTATAACACTATCCTCCTTCTTTATAGTTTATATCCTTATAAACTAATAAATAGTTTTCTAAAGTACCTAAGCTTAATATATAATAGAAACCTAAATTAATAATATTAGATATCTTGCTATAGTTACTTATAAGTACTATATAAAGAAGAACTTACTTTATAAGATATCTTTATTATATAAGAAGTATAGAAATTATAAATATAATAAAATAAAGAAGTACAAGCCTATAGATTTGCCTGTTCTTAATTTCTCTAAAATTAATAATAAGATATTATATCTAGAAGAAATAGAAGATAAGGCTGCTAAAGCTAAGAAAGCTATAATAGCTGCCTTATAGGCTGCTTATACTAAATTAAACTAGGTATATAAATAAAAGAAATTCTAAAAGTGTTATAAATAGTAATAGTTTAATATAAGTACTTAGTTTATTAAAGATATAGAGCACCTAGAGTAACAGGAGTTATTACTTAATAATATTACTATACTTAAAAATAGGTTAATACCTAGCTTACTTATACTAGACTAGGCAATATATTCTCTGCCTTTAGATTCTATTACTACTAATACTAGTATAATAGCTAGCAGTAGTTTATAAGGTTTATTAATAGTTCCTATATATTTTCTAAGTTAGAGTATCCTAACTACTTAACTAGATATTTATTTTTATATTTTTTCTTTTAATATTATATTATTTTTTTAACTTCTTACTTAGTTTCCTTCTTAACCTAGTAGTAGAAGTCCTTCTAGATTAGTATATTAGGATCTACTAGTTTTAATAGTAATATATAGAATATAGGGTGTATTCTAGCATCTCTTAGTAGTTTAAGTTAGTAGTTTATAGGGCTAATTTACCTAGAAATAAAAAATAGTCTAACCTTAATATAATCTAGTTTTTTTATTAGTCTTTATATTTATAAGTTTTTTATAAGGAGATAGACTTTATCCCCCTCTTTTAGCTAAGGTACTGTTTTTCTTTTCTAGTTAATATAAGAGATTACTTATTATTAAGCCTTATTAATATTTTTAAGTAATTTCTAGTATACTTCCTTTAGTCTTTATACTAAGGTTATTACTAAATCTATTTAGATATTACTATTAAGAGATCTTATAAAGAAATTTAGATATCTTCTATAATTTATAAAGAATAGTATTATACCTATTACTTCTAATAATTTATTATTATATATAATCTATGCTATAGGTAATAGTAAAACCTAGTTATCTTACTCCTAGTTGCTATATATTCTTAAGTATATCTCTATAATCTAATTTATTCTTTCTATTTATCTATCTATTTATAGATAGTATATAGTTAATAGCTTCTTTTTAGTACTAATAGCTGCTATAAGTATAGTCTAATAGTTTAATATAAAGAGCTTATCTCTATTACTAATAATTAATTCTAGTATACTATAGTAATAGATAATCCTATCTAGAAATACTTATACAAGCTGCTCTATAGTATAACTATATTAAAATAGTATTATTTCTACTACTTTAGTAAACTTATTTATTAAGGTTATAAACTAAGTAAAGCTTATAAATACTTCTAAGGTTAGTTCTCTAGAATAAGTGCTAGTATAGGAGGGAGTTAGTATAGATATCTAGTAAAATACTATAATAACTATAGAGTTAATAATAAGTAGTATATATAGTTAATCTATCTAGCTTAAAAGTTAGGTTAAGTTCTAATAACAAAGTTAATTAATAAGGTTAAATATAATGCTATAAGGGTAGTGTTTCTAATTACTATATACTAAGGAGTATCCTATATTTCTTATAATATCCTATAAAGTTCTATAGAAGGCCCTATAGTTTCTATAAGTAGTTTATAGTTTCTATAGAATATATATATAGTATCTTATATTATCTTATACTCTTAGTATAGTTTATTTCTATAGGATTAAAGGATATTATATAGTTATTCTAGCCCTATACTATTAATCTATAACTATAACTTTATTATACTATACCTTCTCCTCTAAGATTATAATACTATTCTTTTCTTTTATAGTTTATATTCTTATAAACTAATAAATAGTTTCCTAAAGTACCTAAGCCTAATATATAATAGAAACCTAAATTAATAATATTAGATATCTTGCTATAGTTACTTATAAGTACTATATAAAAAAGAACTTACCTTATAAGATATCTTTATTATATAAGAAGTATAGAAATTATAAATATAATAGAATAAAGAAGTATAAGCCTATAGATTTGCCTATTCCTAATTTCTTTAAAATTAATAATAAGATATTATATCTAGAAGAAATAGAAGATAAGGCTACTAAAGCTAAGAAAGCTATAATAGCTACTTTATAGGCTGCTTATACTAAATTAAACTAGGTATATAAATAAAAGAAATTCTTAAAGTATTATAAATAGTAATAGTTTAATATAAGTACTTAGTTTATTAAGAATATAGAGCACCTAGAGTAATAGGAGTTATTACTTAATAATATTACTATACTTAAAAATAGGTTAATAC
The DNA here is from genome assembly GCA_004835665.1 of Phoma sp. XZ068. NCBI lineage: Eukaryota > Fungi > Ascomycota > Dothideomycetes > Pleosporales > Didymellaceae > Phoma > Phoma sp. XZ068. The sequence continues at coordinate 1,853,444 of RBKR01000001.1, forward strand.
CTAGCTTACTTATACTAGACTAGGTATTATATTCTCTACCTTTAGATTCTAATACTACTAATACTAGTATAATAGCTAGCAGCAGTTTATAAGGTTTATTAATAGTTTCTATATATTTTCTAAGTTAGAGTATTCTAACTACTTAACTAGATATTTATTCTTATATTTTTTTCTTTTAATATTATATTATTTTTTTAACTTCCTACTTAGTTTTCTTCTTAACCTAGTAGTAGAAGTTCTTCTAGATTAGTATATTAGAATCTACTAGTTCTAATAGTAATATATAGAATATAAGGTATATTCTAGTATCTCTTAGTAGTTTAAGTTAGTAGTTTATAGGGCTAATTTACCTAGAAATAAAAAATAGTCTAACCTTAATATAATCTAGTTTTTTTATTAGTCTTTATATTTATAAGTTTTTTATAAGAAGATAGACTGTATCTCTCTCTTTTAGCTAAGGTACTGTTTTTCTTTTCTAGTTAATATAAGAGATTGCTTATTATTAAGCCTTATTAATATTTTTAAGCAATTTCTAGTATACTTCCTTTAGTCTTTATACTAAGGTTATTACTAAATCTATTTAGATATTACTATTAAGAGATCTTATAAAGAGATTTAGATATCTTTTATAATTTATAAAGAATAGTATTATACCTATTACTTCTAATAATTTATTATTATATATAATCTATACTATAGGTAATAGTAAAACCTAGTTATCTTACTCCTAGTTGCTATATATCCTTAAGTATATCTCTATAGTCTAATTTATTCTTTCTATTTGTCTATCTATTTATAGATAGTATATAGTTAATAGCTTCTTTTTAGTACTAATAGCTGCTATAAGTATAGTCTAATAGTTTAATATAAAGAGCTTATCTCTATTACTAATAATTAATTCTAGTATACTATAGTAATAGATAATTCTATCTAGAAATACTTGTGCAAGCTACTCTGTAGTATAACTATATTAAAATAGTATTATTTCTACTGCTTTAGTAAACCTATCTACTATAATAAAGATTAAGTTATAAGTATATTCTATAATAGAGTTCTTAGAGATAGGTAGTTATATAATAAAATCTATTATAATATTTATCTATAGTGCTGTTAGTAGCTCTATTACTTATATTTCTCTATACTTTATATATATACTATACTTATTCTTTTAGTAATTAATATAGTTCTTAATAAACTTAGTAACCTTATCTTTTATATAGCTAAACTTATAGTATTATCTAATAAGTTCTATTATTTATATTATACTAGAGTATCTATAAAGTAGGTTATTATAATAATAGCTTATAATTTTATTCTCTAATTCCTCTAGTACCTTTATAGGTATATATTATTCCTACTAAACTTATATTATATTATTAAGCTACTAAGATAGTCCTAATAACCTATCTTTATTAACTCTAAGTATAGTAAACTAATTAATAGTTTTCTCTTTAGCTAGATTATATTATCTACTAAGTATATTAGCTCTGCTATTATCTTTTCCTAGAGTATATAGTATCTTAAACTTATACTATCCTAATAGCTTAGACTAATATACTTATTATTAGTTAAGTATTTTAGTAGTAGTAAAGTATACTAGGTTCTTATAATCTATATAAATAGTAAGTTCTAAGCAGCTTTCTATATAGATTCTTTAATATTCTAGGGCTAATATAATAGCTAGTAATTCCTTATTATATATATTATATTATTCCTCTAGTTCTAAGAACTTCTTAGAGTAGTAGGTAATTAGGTACTATTATCTATCTTGTTTTTATATAGTATAAGCTTCTAATACTAAATCTAAAGTATCTATCTTAATTTAAAGTAGCTTTCTACTCTTAAATATAATTATTATAGGTAGCTTAATATAGAACTATTTAAGTAACTAGAAAGTATCTTCTTATACTTATTCCTACTTAAATAGTATATCCTTCTATATAAGCTTTATAAGTAGTAAGGCCTAAAGTAAATAATTCTTAATAAAGTATTAATTAAAGTTAATAAATTCTAGAAATTCCTAAATTTCTTTAAAGGAGGTAGGAGTTAGCTAATTCTTTATAACCTAAATCTTTATTTTACTTATCTTAACTCTATATCTTCCTATAATATAGCTAAGAAATTCTACTTCTTTCTTATACTATTTATACTTTTTAGGTTTAAGTTAAAAATCTACCTTTCTAAGGTATTCTAACACTTCTCTAATATAGTAAATATATTCTTCTAGTATTACTAAATATACTAGGATATTATTAAGGTATACTACTACTATAATATCTAAGTATACTCTTAATATATTATTAATAAGGGCCTAATATATAGCTAGTATATTAGTAAGCCTAAATAGTATTACTAAGTACTTAAAATAACTATAGCATATTCTAAATATAGTCTTCTATTCTTTACCTTCCTTTATATATATAAGGTTATACACTCTATATAAATTAAGTATAGTAAAGTATTATACTTTAGATAATTAATCCTATAGTTCCTTAATATTTAGTAATAGGTACTAATTCTTAATTATAATATTATTATGTTTCTAGTAGTTAATATATATTTATAATTTACTATCTTTCTTTAGTATAAAGAGGACTAGGAATTCTACTAGTAATTCTAATTCTAATATAAATCTTTTCTTAAGGTTTTTATTAATATATTCCTTAAGTATACTAAGTTCCTTTTTAGATATTCTATATATAGGCCTAAAAGGCAGTTCCTTTCCTTTCTAGAGCTTAATCTTATAATTCTAGAGTTTATACTATAGTAATATCTTTATAGTCTTCTTATTATAAAAGAGTTCTATATAACTCTTATATTTATCTAGAATATTAAGAGGTATACTATTCTTCTTCTTAACTATTACTTTATAACTAGTAGGGCGTTCTATATCTATATAGTTAACTACTCTATTTTAGTATATCTTATATATTAAAGAGATATTATTAATCTTCTTTTTATCTACTAGTTATATTATAAACTATATAGGCTATAATATAGTAGTGCTATATCTATATTAACTTAATAAAAGCTATTAATTCTTCTAGTTAATATCTAGATTGTGCTTTCTTAACTATAGAAGTTCTAATATAATATTATAAGTAGCTATTCTAAAAGTATCTAGGGTTATTTTCTTATAGTGTTTATAGATCTAGAGGGGTACTATAGTTACTTTATATATAATCTTAGATTTCTTAGGCATTAGTTCTCTATTAGCTACTCTAAGTAGGTAAGGTGTTAATTTCTAGGTAGAGTATAGTCTAGCTAGCTATACTGCTCTTAAAGAGATATAATTAGACTATACTCTAGAGTCTAAGAGTACCTTTATCTATCTTTTATTTACCTTAATAGGTAACTTAATTAGTTAGTAATTACTTTTAATACTATTAATAGATTAATCTCTAGCGCCTGCTAGTACTACTCTAAAAAAGAATTCTCTTATCTAAAGCTATTACTTTATTTTTTTTCTTTATAGGTCTTATAGTAGAGATTAAGGTAAGTCTACTAATACTAATTAAAGTATTACTTATTTACTACTAATCCTTATTATTTATACTTAGACTTATTCTAGCTAGAAAAGTATTAGTTATTATATTTATCTATTAGGTATAGTATATAGTAGTCCTTCTTATAATCTTTCTATTATAGTTTATATAGACATCTCTTTAAAAACTATCCTAAATTAAGCTTCTTTAAATAATATATCTAGTATTGTACTAGAGCATAAGGTAGCTACTATAGTAGGTACTAGAAGTGCTTAGTAACTAGCTTAAATTAGTAGTCTAGTTAGTATTAGATTAGTAGTTCTTAAGCAACAGACAGACAGACAATATACAATATAAATTAATATTATAATAACTATTATTTACTACTATCTTGCTATAATAGATCCTTAACTATTCTAACTCTTTTATTCTACTTGGTGCTGCTAGGTTTAACAAGTAACTATACTAGGTATGCTTCTTTACTACTAGTATAAAATAGTAACCTAACTAGGGGGTTATAGTATAACTTAGCAGTATTAGTATTATTAGTATTTAGCTATTAGATTGCTATAGAATGTTATATAAGCTAAAAGTATTAGAATTATTAGTATTATTAGTATTTAGCTATTAGATTGCTATAGAACGTTATATAAGCTTAAAGTATTAGAATTATTAGTATTATTAGTATTTAGCTATTAGATTGCTATAGAATGTTATATAAGCTTAAAGCATTAGAATTATTAGTATTATTAGTATTTAGCTATTAGATTACTATAGAATATTATATAAGCTTAAAGTATTAGAATTATTAGTATTATTAGTATTTAGCTATTAGATTACTATAGAATATTATATAAGCTTAAAGTATTAGAATTATTAGTATTATTAGTATTTAGCTATTAGATTACTATAGAACGTTATACAAGCTTAAAGTATTAGAATTATTAGTATTATTAGTATCTAGCTATTAGATTGCTATAGAATGTTATATAAGTTTAAAGAGGGAGCTAGTTAACCCTAAGAAACTAATAATATACTAGCCTTCTAATAACTAGGATATTACCCCTTATAAATAAACTTTATTAGATATAAGATTATTGCTCTAGTAAGAAGTTTTATTAATATTTAGGGGGATCTAGATCTAGAGAAGCTAACTACCTAGAAGAAATAAGAAAAAAAGTAGTAAGGAAGACTATAGATATAATAGAAAAAACTAATATTAATAAAAACACTACTAAAAAGCTAAAAAGAAAGGATAAGAAATAATATCTAAATTTAAACCTAACTATAGTTCTCTTCTAAGTACTTCTACTAAAGACTTAAGGCTAGATAGTTTATTAGCTACCTTAATAGCTTGCTAAGTCCTTATACCTATAAAAGAATATACTATTTATTTAGTATTTAATAGAAAGGAAGTAATAGAGTTCTTAGATAATTATAATTAAATAACTAAAAATAAGGGTCTAAATAAGACCTAGAAGGTCTAGCTCCTTCTAGACTATTATAAGGAGTATTGCAGGCGCTTTATTAAACACTTAAAACTATATATTAAGACTAATTAGCCTGCCTTCTAAGATACTATAAAGAAATACTAAAAGGATTAGAATACCTTCTAGAAAATAGGCAGCTAAGCCTTCCTAAAAGTATATATAGAAAGTACTAATTAATTATTTCTAGGCCTCTTTAATTACTATACTAACTTTATAGTATATAGTAATACCTATAAGAGGGGTAATTAGATTCTCCTAATAGAGGAAGAATATTTTTTCTTCCTTAGTCTCTCTAGAGAAGACTAGGACCTTATTTTATTTAATATACTAGAGAGTCTAGAGATAAAAGACTAGTCTACCTTTTAACTTAAAGCTATATATAAGTTTATAAAGAAGGTATATAAGTAATACTAAGGCCTGTATAATTTCTCTACTAGAAGGGATAAGATATAAGTAGCAGAGATATACTAATTAATTAGAAGAGTAAACTATACTAGTAATCTATAAGGACTAGTCTAATAGGCTTAGAAATAACTTATAATAAAGCTAGATGCTCTAGCTTAATCCCTCTCTACTAGAGTAGATAAAGAGGTAGAGGAGCTTATCTAAGCTATAGGAGATTAGAAACTATCTTTAGCTAAAGTTACTACTATTATAGGTATAAATAAAGAAGTAAAGAATATTCTAAAAAGTCTAATAAATTATACCTACTTTATATCCTAGGCTACTAAGGCTAGAGGCTAAACTTAATAGAATAATAGTTTATATATTACTACTGCCCTACGTAATATTAACCCCTTAAAAGAAATAATAATAATCTAAGGTAGAGAGTATAATAATACTTATAATATATATAGAGAACTAAACTACTATATAAGAAATTATAAGCTGTACTAAGCCCTTATAAGGATAGAGTAGTATAGCTACTACTTTAACTAGAATTCTAGAGTTTAAACTTTTTTCTTTAGTCTTATATACTACTAGATTACTCTAGTCTCTAGTATTGCTCTATAGACTTATTAGCTTAACTAGTTAAAGTAAAAGATCTAGGATTACTTTAATATCTCTTAGGACGTGCTAGACTAGCTAGCCTTGTCTATAAAACTAGACCTTTTTAAAGAGATAGACTCCTGCCTAAAGAGGATGTTTTATAGGAATAATAACCCTTATAAGCTAATTTCTAGCTAGTAACTAACTAATAGTATAAGTGCCCTAACCTATAATTAGAATATATAAACTAGTATAGTGTTAGCTGTTAGCCCTTTTAGAATTATAGACAAGAGAGATACTAAAGTTATAAGCCTAGATTATATTAATAGCTAGTATATTATTCTAGAGGTATATAGTAAAGATAAAGACCTAGACTAGGTTAATACTATAATAAGGTCCTAAAAGTTTTAAACCTAACTAATAGACTAGGTTCTAGAAAAGGCCTAGAATACCTTAGTCTATAAGGCTAAGTCTATAGTAGACTTTTCTATAAGCTAGCTAGTAGTAGAACATGCTTATTAAGAAACTTATAAAAGAAGTATTTAGAATAAGGGGTCTAGTTAGGACTACTTAGTTATAATAGAAGATAAGGATAATAAGTTAGGTATACTTTCTTTTATAAGTTAGCTATATAACTAGCCCTTTGCTATAGTAAAGCTACTAGTAACTAAGGAGGCTTTTATAGAAAATAGGGTAGACTTATAAAGGAAGAAGTTAAAAAGTATATCTTCTAATAGTAACCTTACTACTCTACTCTGCCTAAATATAAATAAACTACTAGCAGTAATCCTTTTCTAGGAGGTTAGAGGTATTACTATTAGTAACTTAGTATTATAAAAGGATATAGGTTTACTATTATAGGCTATAATAAAAGAAATATTAGTATAACTATTAGTAAATATTAATATAAATATTACCCTAGACTTCCTAGAAGGCTCTAACTAATTAGTAGTTACTAGGTCTTACCTAGTAACTCCTAATTAGCTAGAGATATATAGGGTAGCTACTAGCACAGATTCTTATCTCTAGAAGGCCTAGACTTATAACTAACCTAATAAATACTATCTACTTTTATCTAAGATAGTAAGGTTATAATATTTAGTAAAAGATTCTAGTAATATATAGGAGGACTAGAATCTAAGTAATAATATAGCTAAACTAAATAAGGTAGTTAGGTAGAAAATAGTTATATACTAAGACTTGCTATTATACTAGGCCTATATTAGAGACTATAGAGTTAGTTACCTTATTAATACTAGGGCCTAGATAAACCTCCTTTAATTTAGTACCTGCTAAGCCTTAGGCCTTACTTATAAGGAGATAGATTAAGACTTAGATAAGAGTATAGTAATAGTAAATAGTAGTATTAATCTATTTATTAGAACTGTATAGAATATTCCTATTAAAGTAGAAGAAGTAGTAATAATAACCTATTTCTAAATTATATAAAACCTAATAAGATTTATTATTCTTAGAATACTCTAGTGCTTAGCTGCCTAGCTAGCTATCTAGTATAATATATTTAGATAAGCTTTATATAGAATCCTTTCTAATAATAGAAGAAGAAATACTTCTTTTATTACTTTTAACTCTATACTCTACTACTCTAATAATACTAAGAGTAAATAAAGAAAAGACTAAAGGGTCCTTATATTAGGGGTAAGGACCTAGCTAAAAATAAGACTTTATACTAGTTAATATACTTAGTAGCTATAGTTAGTTATAAGTTACTTTATATAAACTCTAGTACTAGCTCTAAGGAAGCTAGACCTAACCTATTCTCCTATATAGATTAGTTATTATTAAAATAGATTTCTAAAAGTAGAGATCTAAACTAAACCTATATAGATAAAGAATACCTATAGCTTATATTAGAGACTATAAGGCCCTTCTTATACCTAACAGGACTTTAAGTAACTAATAAAGGCTTCTAATCTATAAGCCTAGAGGTTTATATATTATATAAATAAGTAGAGATAAAGGTTTACCTAGTTAATAAGCCTAGAGAAGTAACACTAATAAGGCTAGAAAGAGAGGATTAGAAATAGATAGCTATTAAGAAGTAACTACTTATTTAGAGTCTCTAACTACTAGATATTAGTCTATTTAACTATATATTTAAAGTAAGGCATGCCCTCTTCTCTTAAGGTATATATTTTAACCTAGAAAGGCTAGCTACCTAGAAGTTTAGGGACATACTACATCTAAAAAAAAAAGATATATTTAGAAAGATAATTCTAAACTATAAAGCTGCTATTACTTTTACCTTTTAGAAATCTAGAAGAATATAAGAAGATATAATACTACTATACTAAGTTTAAACTATCCTATATAAGGTATAGCAAGTCTAAATATTCTCTATAGCTAAAAGCTAGGAAGAGGAGCTTATTAAGATACTCCTAGAATATATTAACTAAGAGGTATTAGAAAGGTATAATAGTTAGTATTAAAATCCTTAGCACCTAGTTACTAAGAAAGATAAAGGGCTATAGTTTATAAATAATACTTAGTATATAAATAAAGTAACTCTATAGGATACTAGTACTCTACTAACTATAGATAAATTCTCTAAGCAATTTGCTAGATATAAGATTATATTACTTATAGACTTCTTTTCTAGATATAATTAAATTACCTTATATAAGGATAGCTAAGATATAATAGTAGTTATAATACTTATTAGTCTGCTATACTTCTGCACTTTAGTATAAGAAGCTACTAACTTAGTTACTATCTTCTAGAGAATAATAATAAAAATACTTAAGGACTATTAGCTATATACTATACTATTTTTAGATAATATTACCTATAGTAGACTAAAGATAGATTATAATAATAAGGAGGTGCTACTAGGTATAAGAAAGTTTATTCTAGAGTATACTTAATAACTAAACTAGGTACTTACTAATATTAAATAAGCTAGAGCTATAGTTTTAGGAAAGAAGTATTACTAAGGCTATAATAGGCTTAATATTATAGGTTATAAAGTAACTAGTAATAGTAGGCTACTAAATAAGAATAAGGTAGTAAAGATTTTAAACTAGCCTAGCTATTAAAATATATAAGAAGTTTAGATATTTATAGGTATCTATATCTATTATTAAATCTAGGTATAATTATTCTTCTAGAAAGTAAGACTACTATTTAACTTACTAAAAGATAATACTAAATAGAAATAGGGACCTATTAAGTAGGCTATAATAGATACTATAAAAGTATATATTACTAGCGCCCTAGCCCTTATAACTATAGACTATAAAAGTAGTATACTTATCTACCTTTTAGTAGACTCTAGTAAAGATAGTATAGAAGCTGTCTTAGAATAAGTAGGTTATAATAGCTAATGCTACCCCTATAGGTTTAAAAGCACTTTATAGTTAAAAGATTAGAGCTAATAGTACTTAACTAAACTTAAGTATAAGGTAGTAGTTTAGGCTCTAAAGAAGTTCTAGATATAGCTATATAGAGTATACTTTATTATTAAAATAGATACTAAAATACTTATTATATAACTAAATAGGTCTTCTATAGACCTGCTAGGTTCTATTATAAATAAGTAGCTTACCTTAATCTTGCTATAAGACTTTAAGATAAAATATATATTAGAAAAGAAGAATATTATTATAGATACTCTATTAAGGTACTCTAAACTAGAAGGCTAGAAAAACTCTAAGAAACTAGATTTAGATATAGAGAGATTTGTTAATAACCTAATTACTAATATAGAAGAGAGTATAACTTAAACTAGAATCTTATTAAAAGAATATTTATAGGACTCTAAAAATATTATAATCTTCCTATATATGCTCTAAATACTATATAAACTAGGCTAGAAATAAGTAAGGGCCTAGAAGAAGAGGGCTATAAACTACTTTAAATAAGATAGAGTGCTGTTCTAGAAGACTTCTAGAAATATAGCTATTTAATAAGTTATTAATAATACTAACCTATAAATAGCTGCTATATAGAAGATATACTAAACTATAGGCTACTAAGGTATAAATACTATCTACTCTATTATAGCTTAATAGTACTAGTAGGAAGACATATACTAATATATAAAAACTACTATTAATATATACCTAGAATGCTAGTTGCGCTTAGCAAAGTAGATAGTAGATATAATAATAAATACCTATATATATACCTTGTAGGAAACAGTTGCTATAGATATTATCTATATACTAATATATAAAGAATATAAATATCTAGTTATTATATAAGAGTACTTAAGTAGGTAGGTTAAAGCTTAAGCTTTGCTAAATAACTAATCTAGTATAGTTACTAAATTCTTATATAAGGATATTATCTATTATTAGAGTATAACAAGATAATTACTTATTAATAGAGGGCTAGACTTTATAGATATAGTAAAGAAGCTTGCCTTAGTATATAATATAAAGAGAGTTTAAGTATCTGCCTATAATCTATAGGCTATAGGGAAGGTAGAAGGTAGATATAAGCCTATTATTAATACTCTTACTAAACTTAATAGCCTATAGGTAGATAACCTTCTAACTGTTCTGCTAGCAGACTAGATCTTAATATAATTAATAGGCTATTTAGTATACTAACTAGTAACTAGGCAGAACTCTATCCTTCTAATTAACTTTTTAATCTTAATATAGTAAACCTTGCTATACTAAGTAGTTAAAAATAGAACTAATTTACTTTTAATATAAGTAATATAGCTTAACTTAAGAGATTAATTTATAAAGAACTTAATATCCTAGACTAAGCGTCTCTAGCTTAGTAAGAAGGAATACTAGAATAACTATAAAAAGATCTAGAATAGAGAGTTTATACTAGATAATCTAGTCCTGCTATAGAACTTAGTAAGAGATATTAATATATTAAGAGCTTAGAAGCTCTTAAAAAGGTAGCTTAGCCTATATAAAGTCTCCCTGTATAGAATATCTACTCTATAGGGCATATATATATTAAAAGACCTTAATAGTATAGAAATACTCTATATAGTGCCTAGATAGAGACTAAAGCTATTTATTTAATAAATAAGAGATAATATTAATATAGAGTATTAAGGTCTACTAAAGATATAGCCTAAATAGATTATAGGTCTAACCTAGGATAAAAGGCTAGTAGACTTAAGGGCTGCTATCCTATATATTAAACTCTAGTTACTTATATAAAAAGAATATAACCTCTATAAATACTATAATATAGATACCTCTAACTCCTTATTATAACTATAAGCCTAGGATAGACTCTTATATAGAAGAGAAGGTTAAACTTAATATTAGTATTATATTATACTAGTCTATGCTAGTAGTTACTTAAAAATAAATCTAGCTAATTAGGAGTTGCTAGGTAAGACCTAGTAACTACTAATTAGCTAACTCTACTAATATTTTAGACCTGCTAAAGGCTAGTAATAATAGAGGTATAGAGTAAAAGTTAAAAAGAGTAGTAAAAATATAGGTAGGTAGTAAAGGAGCACGCAGCTGCCTAGTACTCTACCTTAATATATACTTAATAAACCCTATACCTTAACTTTCTTCTCTAATTGCTAGTTAACTTAATAACTTAAATATTTAAGTAACTTAGTATATTAAGTACTTTAGAATAAATACTAGGCAAGTAATAATATTATTAGACTTTTTAAGTATTATGCTGTGCCTACTTCCTAGCTAATCTAGTAAAGCATATTTCTTATAGCTAGAAATTAAGAAAGCTATTAGCAGAGCTAATATTACTAGTATTAGTTCTAACTCTATACTATACTTATAAGATACTATAGTTACTTAGTTTATATTATATATTATATAAGGTAACCTGCTAGATTGCTAAGACCTTTTAGAGTCCTAGACTTCTATAGCTATTATAGAATTTAATAAAGTAGTATCTATTATATACTTTATAGCTATAATAGTAAGTAACTCTTCTAAGCTAGTTACCTAATATAGAGGTATAAAGAACTTTAAAGTATACTTCCTTATAGTAGAAGTTATAATTAACTATAGCTAGAAGCAGATAGATAAAGCTTCCTAGGTACTTTATAATATCTAAGATAACCTAGAGGGGGTATATATCCTATTAGATATTATTACACTATATAGCTATTTAATATTAGTTAAACAGCAGAGCCTAACTAATATCTAGTTCTGCTTAAATTAAATTAAACCTTCTTTACTAGTATAATTTGTTAATTCTACTATCTATTAATGCCTTCTTAATAAATAATAATTTAAGAGTAAGTTTATTATATTATCTAACTAGTATAACACTTGCAAAGTAATTAAGAACCTTAAAGTAACTATATAGGTCTTTGTTAAGAATAACATGTATAAGTATTAAGGTTATAAACTAAGTAAAGCTTATAAATACTTCTAAGGTTAGTTCTCTAGGATAAGTACTAGTATAGGAAGGGGTTAGTATAGATGCCTAGTAAAACACTATAATAACTATAGGGTTAATAATAAGTAGTATAGATAGTTAATCTGTCTAGCTTAAAAGTTAGGTTAAGTTCTAATAATAAAGTTAATTAATAAGGTTAAATATAATACTATAAGGGCAGTATTCTTATTTACTATATACTAAGAAGTGTCCTATATTTCTTATAATATTCTATAAAGTTCTATAGGAGGCCCTATAGTTTCTATAAGTAGTTTATAGTTTCTATAGAATATATATATAGTATCTTATACTATCTTATACTCTTGGTATAGTTTATTTCTATAGGATTATAGGATGTTATATAGCCTTCTTAGCCCTGCACTATTAATCTATAACTATAACTTTGTTTATACTATACCTCTTCCTCTAAGATTATAATACTATCCTCTTTCTTTATAGTTTATATCCTTATAAACTAATAAATAGTTTTCTAAAGTACCTAAGCTTAACACACAATAGGAACCTAAATTAATAATATTAGATATCTTGCTATAGTTGCCTGCAAGTACTATATAAAGAAGAACTTGCCTTATAAGATATCTTTATTATATAAGAAGTATAGGAATTATAAATATAATAGAATAAAGAAGTGTAAGCCTATAGATTTACCTATTCCTAACTTCTCTAAAATTAATAATAAGATATTATATCTAGAAGAAATAGAAGACAAGGCTGCTAAAGCTAAGGAAGCTATAATAGCTGCCTTATAGGCTACCTACGCTAAATTAAATAGGGTATATAAATAAAAGAAATTTCTAAAGTATTATAAATAATAATAGTTTAATATAAGTGCCTAATTTATTAAGGATATAGAGTACTTAGAGTAACAAGAGTTATTACTTAATAATATTACTATGCTTAAGAATAGGTTAATACCTAGTTTGCTTATACTAGACTAGGTAATATATTCTCCTTCTTTAGACTCTAATACTGCTAATACTAGTATAACAGCTAGTAGTAGTTTATAAGGTTTATTAATAGTTCCTATATATTTTCTAAGTTAGGATATCCTAACTACTTAACTAGGTATTTATCCTTATATCCTTTTTTTTAATATTATATTATTTTTTTAACTTTCTACTTAGTTTCTTTCTTAACCTAGTAGTAAAAGTCCTTCTAGATTAGTATATTAGGATCTGCTAGTTCTAATAGTAATATATAGAATATAGGGTGTATTCTAGTATCCTATAGTAGTTTAAGTTAATAGTTTATAGAGCTAATTTGCCTAGAAATAAAAAATAGTCTAACCTTAATATAATCTAGTTTTTTTATTAGTCTTTATATTTATAAGTTTTTTATAAGAAGATAGACTTTATCCCCCTCTTTTAGCTAAGGTGCTGTTTTTCTTTTCTAATTAATATAAGAGATTGCTTGTTACTAAGCTTTATTAATATTTTTAAGTAATTTCTAGTATACTTTCTTTAGTCTTTATACTAAGGTTATTGCTAAATCTATTTAGATATTACTATTAAGAGATCTTATAAAGAGATTTAGATATCTTCTATAATTTATAAAGAACAGCGTTGTGCCTATTACTTCTAATAATTTATTATTATATATAATCTATACTATAGGTAATAGTAAGACCTAGTTATCTTGCTTCTAGTTACTATATATTCTTAAGTATATTTCTATAGTCTAATTTATTCTTTCTGTCTGTCTATCTATTTACAGGTAATATATAGTTAATAGCTTTTTCTTAGTACTAATAGCTACTATAAGCGTAGTCTAATAGTTTAATATAAAGAGCTTATCTCTATTGCTAATAATTAATTCTAGTATACTATAGTAACAGATAATCCTATCTAGAAACACTTATATAAGCTGCTCTATAGTATAACTATATTAAAATAGTATTATTTCTGCTACTTTAGTAAACCTATCTACTATAATAAAGATTAAGTTATAGGTATATTCTATAATAGGGTCCTTAGAGATAGGTAGTTATATAATAAAATCTATTATAATATTTGTCTATAGTGCTGTTAGTAGCTCTATTGCTTATATTTCTCTATACTTTACATATATACTATACTTATTCTATTAGTAATTAATATAGTTCTTAATAAACTTAGTAACCTTGCCCTTTATATAGCTAAACTTATAGTATTGTCTAATAAGTTCTATTATTTATATTATACTAGGGTGTCTATAAAGTAGGTTATTATAATAATAGCTTATAATTTTATTCTCTAATTTCTCTAGTACCTTTATAGGTATATACTATTCCTATTAAACTTATATTATATTATTAAGCTGCTAAGATAGTCCTAATAACCTATCTTTATTAACTCTAAGTATAGCAAACTAATTAATAGTTTTTTCTCTAGCTAGATTATGTTGTCTGCTAAGTATATTAGCTCTACTATTATCTTTTCCTAGAGTATATAGTATCTTAAACTTATATTATTCTAATAGCTTAGACTAGTATACTTATTATTAGTTAAGTGTCTTAGTAGTAGTAAAGTGTACTAGGTTCTTATAGTTAGTATAAATAGTAAGTTCTAAGTAACTTTCTGCGTAGATTCTCTAATATTCTAGGGCTAATATAATAGCTAGTAACTCCTTATTATATATATTATATTACTTCTCTAGTTCTAAGAACTTCCTAGAGTAGTAGATAATTAAGTACTATTATCTATCTTGTTCTTATATAGCGCAAGCTCCTAATACTAAATCTAAAGTATCTATCTTAATTTAAAGTAGCTTTCTACTCTTAAATATAATTATTATAGGTAGCTTAATATAGAACTATTTAAGTAACTAGAAAGTATCTTCTTATACTTGTTCCTACTTAAATAGTATATTCTTCTATATAAGCTTTATAAGTAGTAAGGCCTTAAGTAAATAGTCCTTAATAAAGTGTTAGTTAAAGTTAATAAATCCTAGAAATTCCTAAATTCTCTTAAAGGAAGTAGGAGTTAGCTAATTCTTTATAACTTAAATCTTTATTTTACTTATCTTAACTTTATACCTTTTTATAATATAGCTAAGAAATTTTACTTCTTCCTTATACTATTTATATTTCTTAGGTTTAAGTTAAAGATCTACCTTTCTAAGGCATTCTAATACTTCTCTAATATAGTAAATATATTCTTTTAGTATTACTAAATATACTAGAATATTATTAAGGTATACTACTACTATAATATCTAAGTACGCTCTTAATATATTATTAATAAGGGCCTAATATATAGCTAGTGTATTAGTAAGCCTAAATAGCATTACTAAATACTTAAAGTAACTATAGCATGTTTTAAATACAGTCTTCTATTCTTTACCTTTCTTTATATATATAAGGTTATATGCTCTGCGTAGATTAAGTATAGTAAAGTATTATACTCTAGATAACTAATTCTATAATTCCTTAATATTTAGTAATAGATACTAATTCTTAATTATAATATTATTAAGTTTCTAGTAGTTAATATATATTTATAGTTTACTATCTTTCTTTAGTACAAAGAGGACTAGAAATCCTACTAGTAATTCTAATTCTTATATAAATTCTTTCTTAAGGTTCTTATTAATATATTTCTTAAGTATACTAAGTTTCTTCTTAGACATTCTATATATAGGCCTAAAAGGCAGTTCTTTTTCTTCCTAGAGCCTAATCTTATAATCTTAGAGTTTATACTATAGTAATACTTTTATAGTCTTCTTATTATAGAAGAGTTCTATATAACTCTTATATTTATCTAGGATATTAGGAGGTACACTATTCTTCTCTTTAACTATTACTTTATAACTAGTAGGGTGTTCTATATCTATATAGTTAACTACTCTATCTTAGTATATCTTATATATTAAAGAGATATTATTAATCTTTTTTTTATCTACTAGTTATATTATAAACTATACAGGCTATAATATAGTAGTGCTATATCTATATTAACTTAGTAAAAGCTATTAATTCTTCTAATTAATATCTAGATTATGCTTTCTTAACTATAGAAGTTCTAATATAATATTATAAGTAGCTATTCTAAAAGTATCTAGGGTTATTTTCTTATAGTATTTATAGATCTAGAGGGGTACTATAGTTACTTTATATATAATCTTAGATTCCTTAGGTATTAGTTCTCTATTAGCTACTCTAAGTAGGTAAGGTGTTATCTTCTAGGTAGAGTATAGTCTAGCTAGCTATACTGCTCTTAAAGAGATATAATTAGACTATACTCTAGAGTTTAAGAGTACCTTTATCTATCTTCTATTTACCTTAATAGGTAACTTAATTAGTTAGTAATTACTTTTAATACTATTAATAGATTAATCCCTAGCGCCTACTAGCACTGCCCTAAAAAAGAATTTTCTTATCTAAAGCTATTACTTTACTTCTTTCCTTTATAAGTCTTATAGTAGGGGTTAAGGTAGGTCTGCTAATACTAATTAAAGTATTACTTATTTACTACTAGTCCTTATTATCTATACTTAGACTTATTCTAGCTAGGAAAGTATTAGTTATTATGTTTATCTATTAGGTATAGTATATAGTAGTTTTCTTTATAATCTTTCTATTATAGTTTATATAGATATCTCTTTAGAAATTATCTTAAATTAAGCTTTTCTAAGTAATATGTCTAGTAACTATTATAGTAGTATACTGTCTATAATAATACTTTATAGTATAGATTTCTTAGGTCTAGGCTATAATTAGGTTCTAGGTAATTATTATCCTAGTTCTAATATACTTCTAGTTAATAATACTGTTAGTATTCCTTATATAACTTATTATACTAATTTTCTTTATTATTATCTACCTTAATAGAAGAGATAATTAAGTCTTAGTATAATTTAGTATAGGCTTTATTATTAGCTTTCTTAGCTTCTTGTTACTTATATTCTTAATAATATATATTATATTATACTCTATATTGTGCTGTAGTAGAACATGCTAACTTATTCTAATCTTTATTATCTTCTAGGTATTATCTAAGTAGCTATAGTATATTATCTTTAGTATTAGGTGTCTAGGTTACTCTAGGTCTATAGTATAATATTATAGATATACTAGAAGCTTCTAGGAGTTTAAGATATTTCTCTCTTAATATCTATATAATTATAGTTTTATAGCTATAAGGGTGTTTATATACCTATAATCTCTTAGGTGCTAGTTTATATATAACCTCTAGTTTAATATCTTTATTATATCCTAACTCTAGATTCTCTATAAGTTGTCTAATTTTGTTAGTAAGAATCTCCTATTTATTACTAGTATCCTTGCTATCTAGCCTACTAGCTAATATATTAATCTATTAGAATACTTTATTCTAGTAATAGTCTCTAGCAAAGTAGCCTAGTTTACTATAGTTATAACAGGTATTACCCTTATTACCCTTGTTATTGTTATGTCCCTTCTTTTTATTCTATTATAGTTTTATAGCTATTAGTCTCTTATTTATATTAGATAGGTCTATTACCTTAGGTCTATAGTACCTACTCTAAGTATTACTATAAATATAGTAACCTATATTAGGTTAGTAGTTATTTCTATAGTTACTATAATAAGTATAGTTATTCTATTAGTTATATTATAGTTAAGATAGCTAGCCTATAGCTTAAGTATATAGATTATTATATAGCTCTTATTAGAGCTTGTATAGTTTAATATTAAGGTTAATTACTATATTAATAAGGTTGTCTAAGGTTTTTATACTTGTGCTAGTGTATATTAGTTCTTTCTTTACCTTAGGCTTAAGTTCTTAATAAAATATTATAGTTAACATAGTGTTATTCTAGTCTATATTAGCTATAAGTTACTAGAACTTAGTAGTATAATTAGTAGTAGATTAGGTTTAATAAATATATTAGATATCTTATCTAGTAATAGTAGGTTTGTTTAAGACTCTAAAGATTAGGTAGATCTTATTCTTAAAGGTATTAAAGTCTTCTATCTATATATTAACCTTATTAAGAGTGTTATTCTTACTATAGAGTTAAATAAAAGGTTTAATCTAGGTAAACGCTTTTTTATATATATAGCTTGCTACTAAGGTAACTCTCTTCTTGGCCTCTACCTTGTCTTCTTAGAATATAAAGAATAGGTCCTATTATATTAACTAGTTATCTAGCTTACTATAGCCTCCCTTATAGAGATTAGGTTACTTAATATTAATAGTATTAGTAGTAATAGTTTCTTCTATTATATTAATATTAGAGTATAAGCTAGTAGAGGTAACTCTAGTTTCTAAAGTAGTACTTATTTTAGGGGTATTTAAAATATTAAGGTTATAAACTAAGTAAAGCTTATAAATACTTTTAAGGTTAGTTCTCTAGAATAAGTGCTAGTATAGAAGAGGGTTAGTATAGATACTTAGTAAAACACTATAACAACTATAGAGTTAATAATAAGTAGTATAGATAGTTAATCTGTCTAGCTTAAAAGTTAGGTTAAGTTCTAATAATAAAGTTAATTAATAAGGTTAAATATAATGCTATAAGGGCAGTGTTCCTATTTACTATATACTAAAGAGTATCCTATATTTCTTATAATATCCTATAAAGTCCTATAGGAGGCTCTATAGTTTCTATAAGTAGTTTATAGTTTCTATAGAATATATATATAGTGTCTTATACTATCTTATACTCTTAGTATAGTTTGTTTCTATAGAATTGTAGGATATTATATAGCCTTTTTAGCCCTACACTGTTAATCTATAACTATAACTTTATTTATACTATACTTCTTCCTCTAAGATTATAATAATAAGCCTAAGAGAACCTAGCTTAAGAAGTATAAGGGCTATAAAGACTTTAGTAAGATAGAGAAAGAGCAGATATAGCTTTAAGGACTAATTACTAATAATATAGATTAGAGCTTCTAGATTAATACTGTCTAAGCCTAGCTAAAGGATCTAGTACTAAATTACTTTCTAAATAACTAGCCTACTAGTTTTATTATTACTAACTATATTATAGACTAGTAGCTAGTAGATAATAAAATAGCTAGGCTAAACAGATAGATTATACTAAAGCCTATTAATACTAATATCTAAGAATAGCTTAAGACTATTACTCTAATACTATCTTTAATATAAGCTTAGCTTCTTACTTAGGTAGAAGAAGATACTTAATAAGGCTTAACTTATAGCTGCTCCCTGTCTAGAAATACTTTAACTCTACACAAGACCTAGCGCTATTAATAAGAAGAGTTAATTAGTAGTATAGTAAGTAATACCTTTATATAAGATATATAGTTAGGTAGAGGTTAGTTATACTCTTAGCTTATATTAATAGATATAGTAGACCTTAATAACCTATAGACTGCTAGAGTATAATTTAGAGTAGATTAATAGAATATTATTAATAAAATAGTATTATAGAGCTATCTTATATCTAAAGAGATTTAAGCTTTTTCTATTCTAGATAACTTGCCTAACTACTCTAGTAGAGAACTATATATAGATAACTATAAGCTATAAGAAGAGGATATAGCTAAAAAACAAGAAGTAAACTTAATTAGTAGGGAGACCTTCTTAGAGATTATAAGTAACTAATAATATTAATATAAAGACTTATTCTCCTCTTTTATTAGCTACTGCAACAAAGCTATTTAAGGACCTATAACTAATAATAAATATATAGACTTAATAGGACGTTAGGTTTAATAGTGTTATAAGAAAATCTAACCTATAGTAGTTATAGTAGGTAGTAATAAGCAGATAGTTTTTATACTAGTCTTTTTAAAAGTCTACTTTATCTATCTTTAATTTATAGTAGGTAGAGTTAGACTGCTTATTAGGACTATAAACTCTAAGACTATAATTAAGATCCTTATACTTTACTATAACTA
Organism: Phoma sp. XZ068; assembly: GCA_004835665.1. Lineage (NCBI taxonomy): Eukaryota > Fungi > Ascomycota > Dothideomycetes > Pleosporales > Didymellaceae > Phoma > Phoma sp. XZ068. The sequence continues at coordinate 1,873,615 of RBKR01000001.1, forward strand.
TCTAGATAAATAGGCTAGCTAGCGTTAGGACTTAGTAACTTATATCTTGTTTTAGGAACACCTTTAGGCCTATAATATTATAGATAATCTCTAATCCTATTAATACTAACTATACCTCTCTATACTAAGTATTAACTAGAATATACTTATTAATTATTATCTATAGTTTAGCTTTAGAAAAGCTATTAATTAGTTTAAAACAGAAGGAACTATAATCTTATATATCTTTAATAACCTCTTTAAGGACTAGGAACTTATAGAGATAATTAATATAAGTTTTAATATATATAATTACTATACCTAGAAGATTTATAGTAAGAGCAATTTAAAATAGTATAGAATAATATACTACTCTCTTATTTAGCAACTTATCTATAGCAACTTAATATACTAGCTCTACTATACTATAATTTAATAAGAAATAAACTTTATCTCTTACCTATACTATACTAAGTATACTAAAGTAGGTAATACTACTACTTTTAGGTATATTAACTATAACCTAACAGATACTATTATAAGCAGTAAGAGGGCAAATATAATCTAAGGATCTATATTATTTAATAATAAGAATAAAGAGAATTATACTAAGGCTCTAGCTAGGTTCTATACTAAGGTTAAGAAATACCTAGAGTAGCACACTAAGAAGGGTATTACTTAATAAAATAGGTATATTAAGAAGTAGAATAATAAGCAAGACTTTCCTCTAGAGATTACTAAATAATTAAATATTAAATAGAAGTAGTATATCTATAAATATAGAGATATCTATATCTTATACCCCCTGTTGCCCTATAGATTAATAGGGCTAGTAACTAAGAGTAAAAGAACTATCCTACTATAGTTTATACTTATTAGTAAAGATAAAGAGATAATAGAGAACTTTAATATAGGATCTTACTTATAGCTTATAGTAGTATACTAGTAACTTTAAAGTGCCTCTACCTTACTTTCTAGCTATAGGAACAAGTTTAGAAGAGTGCTGTTCTGTTTCCTAGCTAATATCTTACTAGTCTTTAAATCTATAATATCTTATACTATCTACTACTAAGAACTATATAATTTACCTATAGTTATAGGAGAAATTAACCTAATACTAAACAAGATAGATCTATAATAATTAAATAAGTACCTTAAGGAGACTTATATAGCTAATATTATAATAGTTAAGGACTACTAGGTATAGATAATAGATATAGAGGAAGTAGTATATATAGTAGATAAGAAGTTAGGTATATCTTATTACTTATATATTATAACTAAGAGTAACTACCTTATTAATAATAAATCTTATAATATATAGAATAGATAGTATAAATAAACAGATAGTGTAACTTAGATATTTATAGGCTACTTCTAGACCTAGAAGAATATGCTAACTATTCTTGTCTATATAATAATAGAAGAGGTAGAATATAGGTATATTAGGACTTAGTTACTATAAGCTTTAGAAACACCTAATCTAGGTTACTCTTATTCTAAGAGTAGACCTTATTAATACCCTACTTGCTAAGGTAGTATAGACTCTATAAAGGAAGATATTTAGAGTTTTTTTATATAGACAGGCACTATAAGGAGAGTATAACTTTAGAGGTAGTATATAATAGAGCTAAGCTCTTAGAGATAGGAGGTTTATACTAGAGTATAAGGTAGCTACTATAGTAGGTACTAGAAGTGCTTAGTAACTAGCTTAAATTAGTAGTCTAGTTAGTATTAGATTAGTAGTTCTTAAGTAATAGACAGATAGATAATATATAATATAAATTAATATTATAATAACTATTATTTACTACTATCTTGCTATAATAGATTCTTAACTATTCTAACTCTTCTATTCTACTTAGTGCTGCTAGGTTTAATAAGTAACTATACTAGGTGTGCTTCTCTACTACTAGTATAGTATCTATTATAGTAGTATACTATTTATAATAGTGCTCTATAGTATAGGTTTCTTAGGTCTAGGCTATAATTAGGTTCTAGGTAATTATTATTCTAGTTCTAATATACTTCTAATTAATAATATTATTAGTATTCTTTATATAACTTATTATACTAATTTTCTTTATTATTATCTACTTTAATAGAGGGGATAATTAGGTTCTAGTATAACTTAGTATAGGCTTTATTATTAGCTTTCTTAGCTTTATATTACTTATATTCTTAATAATATATATTATATTACGCCCTATATTATGCTATAGTAGAATATACTAGCTTATCTTAATTTTTATTATTCTCTAGGTATTATCTAGGTAGTTATAGTATATTATCTTTAGTATTAGGTATCTAGGTTACTCTAGGCCTATAGTATAAGGTTATAGCTATACTAGAAGCCCTTAGGAGTTTAAGATATTCCTTCTTTAATATCTATATAATTATAGTTTTATAGCTATAAGGGTGTTTATATACCTATAACCTCTTAGGTGCTAGTTTATATATAACCTTTAGTTTAATATCTTTATTATATCCTAACTCTAGATCTTCTATAAGTTGTCTAATTCTATTAGTAAGAATTTCTTATTTATTACTAGTATTCTTACTATCTAGCCTACTAGCTAATATATTAATCTATTAGAATACTTTATTCTAGTAATAGTTTCTAGTAAAGTAGCCTAGTTTACTATAGTTATAATAGGTTTAGTTCTTATTACTTGTATTATTATTATATCCTTTCTTTTTATTCTATTATAGTTTTATAGCTATTAGTCTCTTATTTATATTAGATAGGTCTATTACCTTAGGTCTATAGTACCTACTCTAAGTATTACTATAAATATAGTAACTTATATTAGGTTAGTAGTTATTTCTATAGTTACTATAATAAGTATAGTTATTCTATTAGTTATATTATAGTTAAGATAGCTAGCCTATAGCTTAAGTATATAGATTATTATATAGCTCTTATTAGAGCTTGTATAGTTTAATATTAAGGTTAATTACTATATTAATAAGATTATCTAAGGTTTCTATACTTATACTAGTATATATTAGTTCTTTCTTTACCTTAGGTTTAAGTCCTTAATAAAATATTATAGTTAATATAGTATTATCCTAGTCTATATTAGTAGTAAGTTGCTAGAACTTAGTAGTATAATTAGTAGTATATTAGGTCTAATAAATATATTAGATATCTTATCTAGTAATAGTAGGTTTATTTAAGACTCTAAAGATTAAGTAGATCTTATCTTTAAAAGTATTAAAGTCTTCTATCTATATATTAACCTTATTAAGAGTATTATCCTTACTATAGAGTTAAATAAAAGGTTTAATCTAGGTAAATACTTTTCTATATATATAGCTTACTACTAAGGTAACTCTCTTCTTAGCTTCTACTTTATCTCCTTAGAATATAAAGAATAGGTTCTATTATATTAACTAGTTATCTAGCTTACTATAGTCTCCCTTATAGAGATTAGGTTACTTAATATTAATAGTATTAGTAGTAATAGTTTCTTTTATTATATTAATATTAGAGTATAAGCTAGTAGGAGTAACTCTAGTTTCTAAAGTAGTACTTATCTTAGAGGTATTTAAAGTATTAAGGTTATAAACTAAGTAAAGCTTATAAATACTTCTAAGGTTAGTTCTCTAGGATAAGTGCTAGTATAAGAGAGGGTTAGTATAGATATCTAGTAAAATACTATAATAACTATAGAGTTAATAATAAGTAGTATAGATAGTTAATCTGTCTAGCTTAAAAGTTAGGTTAAGTTCTAATAACAAAGTTAATTAATAAAGTTAAATATAATACTATAAGGGTAGTATTTTTAATTACTATATACTAAAGAGTGTCCTATATTTCTTATAATATCCTATAAAGTTCTATAGGAGGCCCTATAGTTTCTATAAGTAGTTTATAGTTTCTATAGAATATATATATAGTATCTTATATTATCTTATACTCTTAGTGTAGTTTATTTCTATAGGATTATAAGATATTATATAGTTTTTCTAGCCCTGTGCTATTAATCTATAACTATAACTTTATTATACTATACCTCCTCCTCTAAGATTATAATACTATCTACTATAATAAAGATTAAGTTATAAGTATATTCTATAATAGGGTTCTTAGAGATTAGTAGTTATATAATAAAATCTATTATAATATTTATCTATAGTGCTATTAGTAGCTCTATTACTTATATTTCTCTATATTTTATATATATACTATATTTATTCTTTTAGTAATTAATATAGTTCTTAATAAACTTAGTAACTTTATTCTTTATATAGCTAAACTTATAGTATTATCTAATAAGTTCTATTATTTATATTATACTAGGGTGTCTATAAAGTAGGTTATTATAATAACAGCTTATAATTTTATTCTCTAATTCCTCTAGTACCTTTATAGGTATATATTATTCCTACTAAACTTATATTATATTATTAAGCTACTAAGATAGTTCTAATAACCTATCTTTATTAACTCTAAGTATAGTAAACTAATTAATAGTTTTCTCTCTAGCTAGATTATATTGTCTGCTAAGTATATTAGCTCTACTATTATCTTTTTCTAGAGTATATAGTATCTTAAACTTATACTATCCTAATAGCTTAGACTAATATACTTATTATTAGTTAAGTATTTTAGTAGTAGTAAAGTATACTAGGTTCTTATAATCTATATAAATAGTAAGTTCTAAGCAGCTTTCTATATAGATTCTCTAATATTCTAGAGCTAATATAATAGCTAGTAATTTCTTATTATATATATTATATTATTCCTCTAGTTCTAAGAACTTCTTAGAGTAGTAGGTAATTAGGTACTATTATCTATCTTATTTTTATATAGCATAAGCTTCTAATACTAAATCTAAAGTATCTATCTTAATTTAAAGTAGCTTTTTACTCTTAAATATAATTATTATAGGTAGCTTAATATAGAACTATTTAAGTAACTAGAAAGTATCTTCTTATACTTGTTCCTACTTAAATAGTATATTCTTTTATATAAGCTTTATAAGTAGTAAGGCCTAGAGTAAATAATCCTTAATAAAGTATTAATTAAAGTTAATAACTTTTAGAAATTCCTAAATTTATTTAAAGGAGGTAGGAGTTAGCTAATCCTTTATAACTTAAATTTTTATTCTACTTATTTTAACTTTATATCTTCCTATAATATAGCTAAGAAATTTTACTTCTTTCTTATACTATTTATACTTTTTAGGTTTAAGTTAAAGATCTACCTTTCTAAGGCATTCTAATACTTCTCTAATATAGTAAATATATTCTTTTAGTATTACTAAATATACTAGGATATTATTAAGGTATACTACTACTATAATATCTAAGTATACTCTTAATATATTATTAATAAGGGCCTAATATATAGCTAGTGTGTTAGTAAGCCTAAATAGTATTACTAAGTACTTAAAATAACTATAGTATGTTCTAAATGCAGTCTTCTATTCTTTACCTTCTTTTATATATATAAGGTTATATACTCTATATAAATTAAGTATAGTAAAGTATTATACTTTAGATAATTAATCCTATAGTTCCTTAATATTTAGTAATAGGTACTAATTCTTAATTATAATATTATTAAGTTTCTAGTAGTTAATATATATTTATAATTTACTATCTTTCTTTAGTATAAAGAGGACTAGGAATTCTGCTAGTAATTCTAATTCTAATATAAATCTTTTCTTAAGGTTTTTATTAATATATTTCTTAAGTATACTAAGTTCCTTCTTAGATATTCTATATATAGGCCTAAAAGGCAGTTCCTTTCCTTTCTAGAGCTTAATCTTATAATCCTAGAGTTTATACTATAGTAATATCTTTATAGTCTTCTTATTATAAAAGAGTTCTATATAACTCTTATATTTATCTAGAATATTAAGAGGTATACTATTCTTCTTCTTAACTATTACTTTATAACTAGTAGGGCGTTCTATATCTATATAGTTAACTACTCTATCTTAGTATATCTTATATATTAAAGAGATATTATTAATCTTCTTCTTATCTATTAGTTATATTATAAACTATACAGGCTATAATATAGTAGTACTATATCTATATTAACTTAATAAAAGCTATTAATTCTTCTAGTTAATATCTAGATTGTGCTTTCTTAACTATAGAAGTTCTAATATAATATTATAAGTAGCTATTCTAAAAGTATCTAGGGTTATTTTCTTATAGTGTTTATAGATCTAGAGGGGTACTATAGTTACTTTATATATAATCTTAGATTCCTTAGGTATTAGTTCTCTATTAGCTACTCTAAGTAGGTAAAGTGTTATCTTCTAAGTAGAGTATAGTCTAGCTAGCTATACTACTTATAAAGAGATATAATTAGACTATACTCTAGAGTCTAAGAGTGCCTTTATCTATCTTCTATTTACCTTAATAGGTAACTTAATTAGTTAGTAATTACTTTTAATACTATTAATAGATTAATCTCTAGTGCCTGCTAGTGCTACCCTAAAAAAGAATTCTCTTATCTAAAGCTATTACTTTACTTCTTTTCTTTATAGGTCTTATAGTAGGGATTAAAGTAAGTCTACTAATACTAATTAAAGTATTACTTATTTACTACTAATCCTTATTATCTATACTTAGACTTATTCTAGCTAGAAAAGTATTAGTTATTATATTTATTTATTAGGTATAGTATATAGTAGTCTTCCTTATAATCTTTCTATTATAGTTTATATAGATATCTCTTTAGAAACTATCCTAAATTAAGCTTCTCTAAATAATATATCTAGTATCTATTATAGTAGTATACTGTCTATAATAGTGCTCTATAGTATAGGTTTCTTAGGTCTAGGCTATAATTAAGTTCTAGGTAATTATTATTCTAGTTCTAATATACTTCTAATTAATAATATTATTAGTATTCCTTATATAACTTATTATACTAATTTTCTTTATTATTATCTACCTTAATAGAGGGAATAATTAGGTCTTAATATAACTTAGTATAAGCTTTATTATTAGCTTTCTTAACTTTATATTACTTATATTCCTAATAATATATATTATATTATACCTTGTATTATACTATAGTAGAGTATACTAATTTATTCTAATCTTTATTATTCTCTAGGTATTATCTAGATAGTTATAGTATATTATCTTTAGTATTAGGTATCTAGGTTACTTAGAATTTATAGTATAAAGTTATAGCTATACTAGAAGCTTCTAGGAGTTTAAGATACTCTTTCCTTAATATCTATATAATTATATATTTATAGCTATAGAGGTATTTATATACCTATAACCTTAAAGGTACTAGTTTATATATAACCTTTAGTTTAGTATCTTTATTATATTCTAACTCTAGATCTTCTATAAGTTATCTAATTCTATTAGTAAGAATCTCTTATTTATTACTAGTATTCTTACCTTCTAGCCTACTAGCTAATATATTAATCTATTAGAACACTTTATTCTAGTAATAGTCTCTAGTAAAGTAGCCTAGTTTACTATAGTTATAATAGGTTTAGTTCTTATTACTTTTATTATTATTATATCCCTATTTTTTATTCTATTATAGTTTTATAGTTATTAGTCCCTTATTTATATTAAATAGGTTTATTGCCTTAGGTTTATAGTACCTATTCTAAGTATTACTATAAATATAGTAACCTATATTAAGTTAGTAGTTATTTCTATAGTTACTATAATAAGTATAGCTATTCTATTAGTTATATTATAGTTAAGATAGCTAGCCTATAGCTTAAGTATATAGATTATTATATAGCTTTTATTAGAGCTTATATAGTTTAATATTAAGGTTAATTACTATATTAATAAGATTATCTAAGGTTTCTATACTTATACTAGTATATATTAGTTCTTTCTTTACCTTAGGTTTAAGTTCTTAATAAAATATTATAGTTAATATAGTATTATCTTAGTCTATATTAGCAGTAAGTTACTAGAACTTAGTAGTATAATTAGTAGTAGATTAGGTCTAATAAATATATTAGATATCTTATCTAGTAATAGTAAGTTTATTTAAGACTCTAAAGATTAAGTAGATCTTATCCTTAAAGGTATTAAAGTCTTCTATCTATATATTAACCTTATTAGAGGTATTATCCTTACTATAGAGTTAAATAAAAGGTTTAATCTAGATAAATACTTTTCTATATATATAGCTTACTACTAAGGTAACTTTCTTCTTAGCTTCTACCTTATCTTCTTAGAATATAAAGAATAAGTTCTATTATATTAACTAGTTATCTAGCTTACTATAGTCTCCCTTATAGAAATTAGGTTACTTAATATTAATAGTATTAGTAGTAATAGTTTCTTCTATTATATTAATATTAGAGTATAAGCTAGTAGAAGTAACTCTAGTTTCTAAAGTAGTACTTATCTTAGAGGTATTTAAAATATTAAGGTTATAAACTAAGTAAAGCTTATAAATACTTCTAAGGTTAGTTCTCTAGGATAAGTACTAGTATAGAAGAGAGTTAGTATAGATACCTAGTAAAATACTATAATAACTATAGGGTTAATAATAAGTAGTATAGATAGTTAATCTATCTAGCTTAAAAGTTAGGTTAAGTTCTAATAATAAAGTTAATTAATAAGGTTAAATATAATACTATAAGGGTAGTATTCTTAAATACTATATACTATAATAATTATAGTAGCTTACCTAGCTTACTATAAGCTATATAAGCTAAGATTACTAAGTATAATATAAGCTATATAAGCCCTTATATATAGTCTACCTAGCTTACTTACTAAGAGGTAAGCTTATTATATAACCTATAATAAAACTATACTATAACTATACTATATAGAAAGCCCTATATAATTATTATATTAGAGCTATTAGTATTATGCTAGTAGTAGAGAAGTATACCTAGTATAGTTACTTGTTAAACCTAGCAGCACTAAGTAGAATAGAAGAGTTAGAATAGTTAAGGATCTATTGTAGCAAGATAGTAGTAAACAATAGTTATTATAATATTAATTTATATTATATATTATCTATCTGTCTATTACTTAAGAACTACTAATCTAATACTAACTAGACTACTAATTTAAGCTAGTTACTAAGCACTTCTAGTACCTACTATAGTAGCTACCTTATACTCTAGTATAAACTTCCTATCTCTAAGAGCTTGGCCCTATTAAGCACTACCTCTAAAGTTATACTCTCTTTATAGTGCCTGTTTATATAAGGAAACTCTAAATATCTTCCTCTATAGAGTCTATACTACTTTAGTAAGTAGAGTATTAATAAGGTCTACTCTTAGAATAAGAGTAACCTAGATTAGGTGTTTCTAAAGCTTATAGTAACTAAGTCCTAATATACCTATATTCTGCCTCTTCTATTATTATATAGATAAGAATAGTTAGTATATTCTTCTAGGTCTAGAAGTAGCCTATAAATATCTAAGTTATACTATCTATTTGTTTATACTGTCTATTCTATATATTATAAGATTTATTATTAATAGAGTAGTTACTCTTAGTTATAATATATAAGTAATAAGGTATACTTAACTCCTTATCTACTGTATATGCTACTTCCTCTATATCTATTACCTATACCTAGTAGTTCTTAACTATTATAATATTAGCTATATAAGTCTCTCTAAAGTGCTTGTTTAATTATTATAGATTTATCTTATTTAGTATTAGGTTAATTTCTTCTATAACTATAGGTAAATTATATAGTTCTTAGTAGTAGATAGTGTAAGATATTATAAATTTAAAGACTAGTAGAATATTAGCTAGGAAATAGAATAGTACTTTTCTAAACTTGTTCCTATAGCTAGAGAGTAAGGTAGGGGCACTTTAAAGTTACTAGTATACTACTATAAGCTATAAGTAAGATTCTATATTAGAGTTCTCTATTATCTTTCTATCTTTACTAATAAGTATAAACTATAGTAGAATAGTCTTTCTAGTCTTAGTTACTAGCCCTATTAATCTATAGGGCAATAAGGGGTATAAGATATAGATATCTCTATATTTATAGATATACTACTTCTATTTAATATCTAATTATTTAGTAATCTCTAGAGAAAAGTCTTACTTATTATCCTACCCCTTAATATACCTATTTTATTAAGTAATACCCTTCTTAGTGTACTACTCTAGGTATTCCTTAACCTTAGTATAGAACCTAGCTAGAGCCTTAGTATAATTTTCTTTATTTTTATTATTAAATAATATAGATCTTTAGATTATATTTACCTTCTTGCTGCTTATAATAGTATCTATTAGGTTATAGTTAATATACTTAAAAGTAGTAGTGTTACCTACTTTAGTGTACTTAGTATAGTATAGGTAAGAGATAAAGTTTATTTCTTATTAAATTATAGTATAGTAGAGCTAGTATATTAAGTTGCTATAGATAAGTTGCTAAATAAGGGAGTAGTATATTATTCTATACTATTCTAAATTGCTCTTACTATAAATCTTCTAGGTATAGTAATTATATATATTAAAACTTATATTAATTATCTTTATAAGTTCCTAGTTCTTAAAGAGGTTGTTAAAGATATATAAGATTATAGTTTCTTCTATTTTAAACTAATTAATAGCTTTTCTAAAGCTAAACTGCAGATAATAATTAATAAGTATATTCTAGTTAATACTTAGTATAGAGGGGCGTAGTTAGTATTAGTAGGATTAGAGATTATCTATAATATTATAGGCCTAAAGGTATTTCTAAAACAAGATACAAGTTACTAGGTCCTAACACTAGCTAGCCTATTTATCTAGATAGTTATAGTAAAGTATAAGGATCTTAATTATAGTCTTAGAGTTTATAGTCTTAATAAGTAGTCTAACTCTACCTGCTATAAATTAAAGATAGATAAAGTAGACCTTTAAAAAGACTAGTATAAAAACTATTTACTTGTTACTACTTACTATAACTACTATAGGTTAGATTTCCTTATAATACTATTAAACCTAATATCCTATTAGGTCTATATATTTGTTATTAGTTATAGGTCCTTAAATAGCTTTATTATAGTAGCTAATAAGAAAGGAGAATAAGTCTTTATATTAATATTATTAGTTGCTTATAATCTCTAAGAGAGTCTCCCTACTAATTAAGTCTACTTCTTATTTTTTAGCTGTATTCTCTTTTTATAGCTTATAGTTATCTATATATAGTTCTCTACTAGAGTAGTTAGGTAAGTTATCTAGGATAGAAAAAGCTTAAATTTCTTTAGATATAAGATAGCTCTATAACACTATTTTATTAATAATATTCTATTAATCTACTCTAAATTATACTCTAGTAGTTTATAGGTTATTAAGGTCTACTATATCTATTAATATAAGCTAAGAGTATAACTAACCCCTGCCTAACTATATATCTTATATAAAGGTGTTACTTACTATACTACTAATTAACTCTCTTTATTAATAGTGCTAGGTTTTATTTAGAGTTAAAGTGTTTCTAGATAGAGAGTAGCTATAGGTTAAGCCTTATTAAGTATCTTCTTCTACCTAAGTAAGAAGCTAAGCTTATATTAGGGATAGTGTTAGAGTAATAGTCTTAAGCTATTCTTAGATATTAGTATTAATAGGCTTTAGTATAATCTATCTGTTTAGCCTAGCTATTCTATTGTCTACTAGCTACTAGTCTGTAATATAGTTAGTAATAATAAAACTAGTAGGCTAGTTATTTAGAAAGTAATTTAGTGCTAGATTCTTTAGCTAGGCTTAGACAGTATTAATCTAGAAGCTCTAATTTATATTATTAGTAATTAGTTTTTAAAGCTATATCTGCTTTTTCTTTATCTTGCTAAAGTCCTTATAGCTCTTGTACTTTTTAAGCTAGGTTTTCTTAGGCTTATATATATTGTTCTTAATAAAGACCTATATAGTTACTTTAAGGTTCTTAATTACTTTATAAGTATTATACTAGTTAGATAATATAATAAACTTACTCTTAGATTATTATTTATTAAGAAGGTATTAATAGATAGTAGAATTAATAAATTGTGCTAGTAAAGAAGGTTTAATTTAATTTAAGCAGAACTAGATATTAGTTAGGCCCTGCTATTTAACTAATATTAAATAGCTATATAGTGTAATAATATCTAATAGGATATATACCCTCTCTAGGTTATCTTAGATATTATAAAGTACCTAAGAAGCTTTATCTATCTACTTCTAGCTATAGTTAATTATAACTTCTACTATAGGGAAGTATACTTTAAAGTTCTTTATACCTCTATATTAGGTAACTAGCTTAGGAGAGTTACTTGCTATTATAGCTATAAGGTATATAATAGATACTACTTTATTAAATTCTATAATAGCTATAGAAGTCTAGAACTCTAAAAGGTCTTAGTAATCTAGCAGATTACCTTATATAATATATAATATAAACTAAGTAATTATAGTATCTTATAAGTATAGTATAGGGTTAGAACTAATACTAGTAATATTAGCTCTGCTAATAGCTTTCTTAATTTCTAGCTATAAGAAATGCACTTTACTAGATTAGCTAATGTCAGGCTCGATAGCCGGGGGCACTAGGGAGAGAAGTATCGATACAAGCAGGCAGGACTACAACAGTCCCAAACAAGGTCAATTAACAGTAGACTGTTCGCTACAAGGTAGCGAACAGCTAAGCTAGGCTCTATATACTCTAGTTACCCCGCACAGAGGTAACTCCAGTAACTACGCCCTACCCAAGCGTAGTAATACAAGTATTCAACTCCTATAAGCCATATATCTAACAATATCCCCCTTCTACAGTTAAACGTCCCAGGCAACCACAGAGGAACATGTTAGTAGCCGTTTCAAGCTATTATAGGCCGTTGTGGCCCTGTACTAGGAGGATAGGCAGCAGGTAGCCCAGCTTGAGTTGGAGGCGGGCTCAGGCTCCTAGAGGGAAATTTCTACTTTCACCTTCACCTTCACTTGGAATTCCGTTTGCCTGCGCTCCAGTTCTGTCTGCTGGCCAGCAGGGTGCCCATAGGCCTCTAATAGGTTTCTATCCACAATTTCTAGCCATTACTCCTTCTTCCCACTACACAACTCAGTAAGTTTTTATAGTTTTCTGTTTTCGAATCCCAGCCCTAATAGGCCCCAATATAGGTCATTCTAAGCCATTATAGCCCAAGTCGGCTCATTGGGGCTTATTGGAGCCAGTTCGAGCTTTGTTGGACCATTTCAGCGCTAACTAGGTCATTTTAGACCATTTTGCGCCGTTCTCAACCATATCTGCGCATTACACTGCCTACCAGCACCTTCCAGCCGCCAACCATAGATTACTCAGAGGTCTTGAACAATATAGTGCCTAATTCCCGCTGTACAGCCTTTAGCTGCGTCCGCTGCCTCAATTACTTCAGTAAGAGTAGCGTCTCCTTCGCTAACCGCCTGGGCTGCCGCTTCCCCCCAGTCAACAACAGCAATCGGCACCTCTACCGTGCTTGGGTCCACAAGGTCAATGCTAGCAAGGACATCCAGACCATGCAGTGCATGCAGTGTTTCTTCACCAACTCAGACTGCTTTGCAGTATGTGGCCTCATCATAGGTCATTATTAACCGTTGTAGTCCATTCTAACCTGTTACAGCCTCCTAAAGCCGTCTTTGACCAGCTCAACACAATTCGCAAGCACTTCGCCACGCTCAGCTCAGCTACGCGCACTAAGGCCCAGCCTAAGTCCAAGGGGGTGCTCAAGAGCGCAAAGGTCCAGGCTAGAAGCAATTTAATCTCCAATGCACGCCAAGTCACCAAGATAATCAAGGGGTAAGCCATTTCGCCCCCTTATTGACCATTCTTGGCCCTTACTGACCCCTTTAGGGAGTTCAAGCCCTATGCTAACCACCTCTTCCTGCACTCAGGTGTTCGCGCCTCTCAAGGCGAACCTACAACTAAGGTGCGTCCCGTCGGCCAAAAGCGCAACAAGGTCTCCACGCAGGCCAAGGTCGAGGGCAATAAGCGCAAGCTTAAGCTGCAGGCTGCTGCTGAGGCCGCTTCTCCCGCCAAGAAGGTCAGTTTTCCCCCTTTTAAGCCACTTTAGGCCATTCTAACCCATTATAGGCCAAGGGCGTCCTTGTCAACAGCAAGAGGCGTAATCTTGAGGCCAGGGCCGCTATTCTTGTAAGTAAGATCAAGGAACTCCGCCTCTCCAAGGCTAGCAAGTCTGCTGCCAACAAGGGCAAGATTACCAAGCGCATAAACATAAAGGACAAAGAGCATAAGGAACTTCTAGCTAAGGCTGCCAAGTTGTAAGAGGTAATAGGTAGTTTCAAGGCATTCTAAGGCGTATTCAGTAATTCTAGAGTAAAATAGTGCATAACAGGGTGATATAGCCCCTGCTGGCGTACATAGGATAATACCCAGTTTTCTGCTGCTTTAGCAGCCATCAATAGTCATAGTTCATTCAAATTCCACTCTTGTGACCTTTCTGTGCCGTTTTATAATGTAATAGGCCATTATAGCCCCTAGCACCTCCTACTATTGTCAATTACACGCCAGTAGCCTTTCCGTGCTATTTTATAATATTATAGGCCATTATAGCTCCTAGTACCTTCTACTATTGTCAAGTGCCATTAAACACCTAAAACCCAGTAGGAAAAATAGTAAAGGTAACTTTTTCAACTTTAGTAGTGGTAGTACACTTAGGATTTCTATAATTTTCCTAAGTATTGGGATATTTTTCCCTTTTCTTAGGCAGCCGTCCCGGGCGCCTCTTAGGTTGTTACTGTTTACTCTGTCACCTAGGTAGTATTTTCTCCCTTTCCCAGAACTGTTTAAGGGCATTAGAGGATATATTAACCCCAGGCTCCCATAAGTTCTCTTCAGAGGAAAAATTAGCCCATTTTACGTGATAGAGCCAATTTCCATCCTCATCTTGCTTTCATTCAAGTATTTTTTCCACTTCCCACACATCATCGCCATAAGTGCGAAGAGTGTCCAGAATTGGGGTTGCTAGGTGTGGAAGTAGGCCCTTTAGGTTGAAAGGTTCTAATAATAACACATAGAAGACCAGATGAACGCTTTAGAGTCCAGGTAGGTCCACTTTAAACAATAATAGCCCAATCTAGGCCATTATACGCCCTAGGCCCACATACTTCCAATCTAGTTTGCGTTTTGGCCTGGTCAATCACATATGTCAGTTTAAAACCATAACTTGGTCACCTACTATAAATAGAATAGGTAACCTTAACTTATTCTAGTACGCCTGTTGATACGCATTTACTGCAAGTATCTTCTTCTTACATTCCCGTTGTAGTTCTAGGAGTTTGGTCGCAACCTACCTCCCAAGGGGCGATTCGCCCTAGCCAAGGGCCATACTAGGCCAGTCCGCCCCCCTAGGGTCCAAACCATAGTTTGCCCAGAAGGGTGTAGTCTTAATAGTCAAGTGTACACTATCATTGTACGCAAACTCCGCTACTAAAATCCATAGGGCCCAATCATCCTGTTCTAACGAACAGTAGCATCAAAGATATTATTCTAAGGTCTAGTTCTGCCTTTCTGTCTGTCCGTCTGTCTGTAGGTAATAGGCAGACATAAGAACCCTCCTAGAGTTCAGATAATGTTAAAAGGTGTCCCAGTATTTCGCGTTCATTAGTAGGCCCTGGTCAGAAATAATTCGTTTAGGGGCTCCGTGCAATCAGATTATCTCCCTTATCCAGGACTGTGCTAGGTCAACTCCGTCCCAATCGCCCCTAGCTAGGATGTAATAGGCCATTTTGGTCAATCAGCACACCACTACCAACACCGCATCATATACTACACCACTTATCTTGCTAGAGGGGAGTTCTGTAATGAAATCCATCATAACTTCCTCCCATAGTCTATCAGGTAGTAGGAGTAGTGCTAGCAGCCTGTACAGTTTATGCCTTGCTGGTGTCAACCTTCTACAGGGTATACACTCCCTGCAGTACTAAGCTACGTCCTCTCTCATGCCCTTCCACACATATCAGCGCTAGAGTTTCTCTAATATCCTTCTTGCACCAAAATGTCCCGCCATTAGGTTATCATAGCATTCCTGTAGGGCTTCTGCTCTTTCCTGCAGTGTTACTAGCTCCTTAACGCCCAACTAGGATACAGCAGAGCGTTCTAGGCCATTATAGGCCGTTTTAGGCTCCACAACGCTAGTATCCATCTCAGTGTCCATTTCTATATCAGACTCCTCTTCCATAGTCCTAGGTTCCCTCAGGGATTGCTTATCAGCCTTCCAGAATTCCCAAAGAGCTGTGCTTGTCTCCTCCAGTAGGGTATATATTACCTTTGACTGTATTATTACCGCAGCTACTAAAGTGCTTAGGTCTCTTTTCCCATTCAAGAGGTCCTTCATTAGTTGTACAAATGCCTAATTATACTTTTAGGAGGGCTTTTGCGCCTCACTCATATAATCAGGTCTCCTTAATAGCCCATCTGCTAGGTTTATTTTCCCAGGTCAGTAGGTTAAGGTAAAATCATACTAGCTTAGTACCAAGTATAACCAAACCTGCCAGTAGTTCAACACCTTGGTCTCCATAAACCATTTTAGGTTCATGTAGTCTATAAGAATTTCGAAATAGATCCCCTGGAGGTAATGTCGCCAGTACTTCACACTCTTTACAATTGCTAGTAATTCCTAATCATATGTGTCATAGTTGTACTCTGCTTGGATAAGCTTGCGCAAATAAAAGCCTATTGGCCTCCATTAGTCCACCTTGCCCTATCCTAGGCCATATTAGCTTAGTATGCCTGAAATTGCTCCACCTGAAGCATCAACTTCTAGTCTAGTTTATTTTCCTTTCTCAAAGTAAGCAAGGATTAGGACTGTTAAGAAGGCGTCCTTCAGCTGCTTAAAGGCTTTCTTTGCCGCCTCTAGCAAGTATAGCAGCTGGCTTTCCTCCCTCTTCATGGCTGGCCCAGCCCAGGCCTGGCCTGGGTCCTTTCTTGTCAATGTTATAAGTAGAAGTACTATACAGCTAAATCCTTCAATAAAGCGTCAATAATAGTTCATAAATCCCACAAAAACGCGTATATCGCATACTATAGCCAGTAATGGCCAATCTTGGATCGTTTTGGCCCTTTCTGGGTCAATACTAACCCCTTGTAGGGATACCACGTATCCAAGGTACTCTGTACGCTGTATATGCCATTCACACTTCAATAGCTTGACATACAGCTTATATTGCCACAATCATTCCAGAATTTCTTGAACATGGGCAATGTGCTCCTCTTCTATATTTAAGAATATTAAGATATCGTCCAAGTACACAATGCACATAACATCTACCAGTCCTGCCAAGGCTTCGTTTATATATGCCTAGAACTAAGCAGGTGCGTTTGTTAGGCCAAAGGGCATAACAGTATACTCAAAATAACCGTATCTAGTCCAGAATGCAGTCTTCCATTCATCTCCTTCCCTTATTCGGATCCAGTAATAGGCATCCCTAATATCTAACTTAGTAAATACCTTTGCCTTTAAGAGGCGATCTAGGGACTCAGAGATTAGGGGTAGCAGGTGCTAATTCTTCACAGTTATCTTGTTAAGGCCTCTAAAGTCCACACAAAGGCGCAAACTGCCATCCTTTTTCTTTGCAAACAATATTAGGGCCCCAGCAGAGGATCTTAAGCGTTGAATCCAACCTCTCACCATATAGTCAACTAGGTATTTCCGCAACACCACCAACTCTGCCTCTAACAGACCATATAAGGGCTAATACAGGGGTGTAGTTCCTTCAGCTAAATTAATCACCAAGTCGTTCAAGCTATAGTCAGGTAAACACTGTGCGTCATCTTCCAATGCGACATCCGCAAAATCGGCATAGTATATAGGCATTTTGTCCACATTAGGTTGATCTAGCCTGTTCTAGCCTGTAAAGGCCACAAGACAGGCATATATATCCGTCTAGGGGTTACGCATAGTGCAATCAAACTCTTCTACGTCTTCTAACGCTACCTTAGAGAATTTGGCCATACTCTTAACCTTTGTCCCCCTAAAGAGCACGCGCTAAGTAGCGTAATTAATCTTGGGCTAACACATGTCAATCCAAGGCAGGCCCAAATACATTTGGTACCTTCTAAGGTCAGTAACCACAAATAGTATGTCACCTGCCTCCTTACAGCCTCGTGAGTCAACTACAGTTATTCTCACAGTTATAGTGCCATATATCCATATTGTAGACCCATCTACCCCCTCTACAAGGAATTCAGGCAGGGGATCTACACAGAGATTTTGCTCCTTTGCTACAATTACAGAGAGCAAATTAAGCTAGGAGCCCCCATCTACCAAGGCCTCTATCAGTCTAGAAGATCCCACAGTCACTTCTACTATAAGCAGCCATACTAGCTAAGGGTGTAATGCTGCGCAAAGGGTGCCAAGATCCCTACTCTCCTATATATAAGAGATATAGGCAAGAAGGAGCAGATCTAATCCTTCCGCCCCTTGCCTTTTCCCAAGTCCCCCCCTTCTTTGGGTTTCATAGACTTATCAGGGTTTAGACACTTCAGTCTAATATGTCCTACCTCCCCACACCCATAACAGGTTACTATAGAGCAGTCTGCCCTTGGCTTCGACCCCTTGGGCCTCTTTAGGCCACTATAGTCGGGACTACCCTCTTTCTCACGCTTTGTGGCCTCTTTGGACCCCTTTATATCTTTCAAGTTGCCTTTCTACTTCCCTAACTCCTTAGAAGGTTTTTCTTCCTTCAAGCTCTTAGGACAGCCCCTCTGTCAATAAATTATGTTGGCAACCTCTTCTACCTGGCTAAGTATCACACAACGCTCCTCCAGGTACATAAATAGCTGCCTTTGTATCTCTTCAGGCAATGCATAGATATATCCAATTACTTAGAGGTTTGCTCCATACGTATCACCTAGTTCTTCCCAGTAAGGCCTCATATAATCTAGCAAATCCGTAGGACTGCTATAAGGAAGCATTTTGGCACGACTCAAGGCCTCATATGCTTTTTGTCTCCTTTCTAAGATAGTGCCTAGGGAGCCTAGCATCACAGCTTTCATAGCTTCCCAGGTCGGTTTCCACAAGGGATTCGCGTGAAGTTGGTCAGTACAGTACGCCAACCATAAGGTCTTCATGGTCTCTAACAGGTACTGTACGCCAAAATCAACCTTTTGCGCCTCCTATAGGAAGTTAGCAGGCAGTCTGTCAAAAAACCGCTCGCAATCTCGCTTCCAGCAGTTATATGCTACACATGTCCGCTTAGCAAACACATGTAGTGGCTCAGGGCGAGGTAAACCCGAAGTTGGGACCACAGGAACTGCCATAGCTAACAGAGCTCTACTAGGGATAGCTTGCAGGGCATTGACATCTCTAGCAAGGTATCTAGCCTTCGTTTCCTTAAGGCAAGCCACTCGTTGCATCTTTGTGGCCCTCTCGTGCCAAGCTTCCAACTCTTGCAGCTCTTGTTCTACACTGTCCACCACTGGGGTATTCTGGGCCTCCACAGGCCGCTGTGACCCGTCGGAGGGTCCGCTGGCTCGTACTGGCGAGCCTCGTGCCTCGTTCGTCGCATTTGAGGAGACAATAGGTCGATTGTCCCTTGGCATCATGTCCTGAGTTCCCGCCGTCCTTGAGGTGGAGGACTCCCCTGTCGCCACAGGAAAAGAGGCTTCCTGTAGTTCCGGGGTGAGTTCCTCTGCAATAGGGCTTGATCGGTCACTCATTCTATAATACCACGATCTACTCCCCAGTAAAGGGAGCAAACAGAATGTCAGGCTCAATAGCCGGGGGCACTGGGGAGAGAAGTATCGATATGAGCAGGCAGGACTACAACAGTCCCAAACGAGGTCAATTAACAGTAGACTGTTCGCTACCTTGTAGCGAACAGCTAAGCTAGGCTCTATATACTCTGGTTACCCCGCACGGAGGTAACTCCAGTAACTACGCCCTACCCAAGCGTAGTAATACAAGTATTCAACTCCTATAAGCCATGTGTCTGACAGCTAAGAGGTAGGTATAGCATAATACTTAAGAAGTCTAATAATATTATTACTTACCTAGTATTTATTCTAAAGTACTTAATATACTAAGTTACTTAAATATTTAAGTTATTAAGTTAACTAGCAATTAGAGAAGAAAGTTAGAGTGTAGAGTTTATTAAGTATATATTAAGGTAGAGTACTAGGTAGCTGCGCGCTCCTTTACTACCTACCTATATTTTTACTACTTTCTTTAACTTTTACTCTATACCTCTATTATTACTAGCCTTTAGTAGGTCTAAAATATTAGTAGAGTTAGCTAATTAGTAGTTACTAGGTCTTACCTAGTAACTCCTAATTAGCTAGATTTATTTTTAAGTAAGTGCTAGTAACGTACCTCACGGGCGAGTGGATCAACGGGCGAGTGGATCACTTTTGCCAAGCCCCCACCAAATCTCACCCTCTTATGGCCCAAAACACCACAAACTGGCCCTGTATCAGGTAAAACAAGCTATAATATTACTCAGAAGCTACTTCTACACTATTCTTACATGTTCGTGCGTTGTGCCCACCCTCTCCACACTGTCCACAGCGTCGTTGGGTTGGTTCACCTCCTTTAGCGCGCACCTGCTTCTTCCTCTTCTTTCCATCACCACGAGCCCCAAACTCCTTTAGAGCAGTTACCCGCTGACCCTCCTCAACTATAAAGGTCCCTTCCTCCTTAACCCGCTTTCTTTTGTGTGATTTT
This sequence comes from Phoma sp. XZ068, assembly GCA_004835665.1. NCBI lineage: Eukaryota > Fungi > Ascomycota > Dothideomycetes > Pleosporales > Didymellaceae > Phoma > Phoma sp. XZ068. Next base: position 1,894,206 of record RBKR01000001.1, read on the forward strand.
CGGCGTGTGGCGGCCTTATTAGCTGCCCGAAGCTCAGCGATTTCCTTTTGCGCCAACACCAGCTTGTGCGCAATTATTGCTGCCCCCTTTGAGACCTTCTCAAACGCTTCCACCATAGAAGTTGGTGAGCTATTAGTATGCCTTTGAATCCTTGTTTTCACGAGCGTTGATTGCGACCCAAGTTCCAGGGTATTGCTTGGGGTTTGCGACTGCCACAGCTCGTTGCTGGTAGGGAGTTGGGGTGAGGGAGTCCGCAGCTTCACATCAAGGGCCATTATAACCCGTTCTAGGTCAAATGGGACCAATCCAGCGCCTTGGAACCCTCCCTGGATATTACTAGGAGTAATTGCTGCTTTATAGGCGCGTATAAAGCATGGCAGGAACTCTGTCTTTGTAATGTGGTTGATCTGGTTGCGCATGAGGATTTCGGCTTGGCGCCCATACGCCCTCTTCAAAGGGGCAAAACAACCCACATCAAGGGGCTGTAGGAGGTGTGAGGAGTGAGCAGGCATACATAGGGTGATAATCTTGTTATCCTTGCAGTATTGCTGGAATTCGAGCGAATCATGGCTCTCATGACCATCAATAACCAGCAAACGGTAGCTGCCAACAGTACGCTCCTTGGTATGCCTGTTGAAGTGCTTTATCCAGTCCAAACCAAGCTTGTTAGTAGTCCAGCCGTTATCAGAGACTCCAATAACCCAGTCTTGGGGCAGATCCTCTTCTTTGTACCAGATAGAGAGGTGATGGTGGGCCTTGAAGATAAGGAAGGCTGGAATGGCCCATCCTTTGGCATTGATGCCTACTATAGCCGTAACCCACTCCCGGTTCCCTGGCTGGATAGTCTTTGGCCGTCCTCGTTGTTCTGAAGCTGTAACAACTGCTCCTTGGGAGATCTGGCCCATCATGAAGCCTGTCTCATCAAAGTTGTACGTGTCGTCGTCCTGGATGCCATACTTGGCTTTGATGTTGGCTACAAGACTGAACCAGCCCTGTATAACCTCAGGGTCTTCACAGAGGGCTCTCCTGTAGTCGTATTTGCGATTGAACTTCACTTGGAGCTCTGGGTGCCGCTTAACAAACATACTGGGCCAGTTTGAGCCAACATGGCCCAGATTGCGCTCAGCGCGTAAAGAATTGGCCATATTGGCCACATCTGAGAGCCGAGGGGGAAATCCTCGCGCAGCTAGCTCAAGAACATGGTCAACAATCACCTTCTCCTCGTTGTTGTCCAGCTTCCGCGAGTTGGCCATAGAATCTATGCGTGAAGGTTGTCCTGCGCGTCGTCTGCTTAGTGTAGATTGTGGAACCTTGTAGATAGCTGCAGCGTCTCGTTGGGAGAGATTCGCGTCTTGTTTAAGAGCCTGAAGTGCAAGCTGTACCTGACGTTCCTTTGACGCGTCTGACTGGTGTTGTTGGGGAGGCATTGGTGTAGGAAGGGTAGTTTGGTGGGGGCTTGGCAAAAGTGATCCACTCGCCCGTTGATCCACTCGCCCGTGAGGTACGTTATAGACTAGTATAATATAATACTAATATTAAGTTTAACTCTCTCCCCTATATAAGAGTCTGTCCTAGGCTTATAGTTATAATAAGAAGTTAGAGGTATCTATATTATAGTATTTATAGAAGTTATATTCTTTTTATATAAGTAACTAGAGTTTAATATATAGGATAGCAGCCCTTAAGTCTACTAGCCTTTTATTCTAGGTTAAACCTATAATCTATTTAGGCTATATCTTTAGTAGACCTTAATACTCTATATTAATATTATCTCTTATTTATTAGATAAATAGCTTTAGTCTCTATCTAGGTACTATATAGAGTATTTTTATACTATTAAGGTCTTCTAATATATATATACCCTATAGAGTAGATATCCTATACAGGGAGACTTTATATAGGCTAAGCTACCTTTTTAAGAGCTTCTAAGCTCTTAATATATTAATATCTCTTACTAAGTCCTATAGTAGAACTAGATTATCTAGTATAAACTCTCTATTCTAGATCTCTTTATAGTTATTCTAGTATTCCTTCTTACTAAGCTAGAGACACTTAGTCTAGGATATTAAGTTCTTTATAAATTAATCTCTTAAGTTAAGCTGTATTACTTATATTAAGAGTAAATTAGTTCTATTTTTAACTACTTAGTATAGTAAGGTTTACTATATTAGGATTAAAAGGTTAATTAGAAGGACAGGGTTCTGCCTAGTTACTAGTTAGTATACTAAATAGCCTATTAATTATATTAAAATCTAGTCTACTAGTAGAATAGTTAGAAGGTTGTCTACCTATAGGCTATTAAGTTTAGTAAGAGTATTAATAATAGGCTTATATTTACTTTCTACCTTCTCTATAGCCTATAGATTATAGGTAGATGCTTAAACTCTCTTTATATTATATACTAAGGTAAGCTTCTTTACTATATCTATAAAGTCTAGCCCTTTATTAATAAGTAATTATCTTATTATACTCTAATAATAGATAATGTTCTTATATAAGAATTTAGCAACTATACTAGATTAGTTATTTAGTAAAGCTTAAGCTTTAACCTACCTACTTAAGTACTCTTATATAATAACTAGGTATTTATATTCTTTATATATTAGTATATAGATAATATCTATAGTAACTGTTTCCTACAAGGTATATATATAGGTGTTTGTTATTATATCTACTATCTGCTTTACTAAGCGCAACTAGTATTCTAGGTATATATTAATAGTAGTTTTTATATATTAGTATATATCTTTCTACTAGTACTATTAAGCTATAATAGAGTAGACAGTATTTATACCTTAGTAGCCTATAGTTTAGTATATCTTCTATATAGCAGCTGTTTATAGGTTAGTATTATTAATAACTTATTAAATAGCTATATTTCTAGAAGTCTTCTAGAATAGTACTCTATCTTATTTAAAGTAGTTTATAGCCCTCTTCTTTTAGGCCCTTGCTTATTTCTAGCCTAGTCTATATAGTATTTAGAGTATATATAGGAAGATTATAATATTCTTAGAGTTCTATAAATATTCTTTTAATAGAATCTTAGTTTAAGTTATACTCTCTTCTATATTAGTAATTAGGTTATTAATAAATCTTTTTATATCTAAATCTAGTTTCTTAGAGTTTTTCTAGCCTTCTAGTTTAGGGTACCTTAACAGAGTATCTATAATAATATTCTTCTTTCCTAATATATATTTTATCTTAAAGTCCTATAGCAAGATTAAGGCAAGCTACTTATTTATAATAGAACCTAGTAGGTCTATAGAAGACCTGTTTAGTTATATAATAAGTATTTTAGTATCTATTTTAATAATAAAGTATACTCTATATAGCTATATCTAGAACTTCTTTAGAGCCTAAACTACTACCTTATACTTAAGTTTAGTTAAGTACTATTAGCTCTAATCTTTTAACTATAGGGTGCTTTTAAACTTATAGGGGTAGTATTAGCTATTATAACCTACTTGTTCTAAGACAGCTCCTACGCTGTCTTTACTAGAGTCTACTAAAAGGTAGATAAGTATACTACTTTTATAGTCTATAGTTATAAGGGCTAGAGTGCTAGTAATATATACTTTTATAGTATTTATTATAGCCTGCTTAATAGGTCCCTATTTCTATTTAGTATTATCTTTTAGCAAGTTAAATAGTAGTCTTGCTTTCTAGAAGAATAATTATATCTAGATTTAATAATAGATATAGATGCCTATAAATATCTAAACTTCTTGTATATTCTAATAGCTAGGCTAGTTTAAAATCTTTGCTACCTTATCCTTATTTAGTAGCCTGCTATTACTAGTTACTTTATAACCTATAATATTAAGCCTATTATAGCTCTAGTAATACTTCTTTTCTAAAACTATAGCTCTAGCTTGTTTAATATTAGTAAGTACCTAGTCTAGTTATTAAGTATGCTCTAGAATAAACTTTCTTATACCTAGCAGCGCCTTCTTATTGTTATAATCTGTCTTTAGTCTACTATAGGTAACATTATCTAAAAATAGTATAGTATATAGCTAATAGTCTTTAAGTATTTTTATTATTATTCTCTAGAAGATAGTAACTAAGTTAGTAGCTTCTTATACTAAGGTGCAGGAGCGTAGCAGACTAATAGGTATTATAACTACTATTATATCTTAGCTATCCTTATATAAAGTAATTTAATTATATCTAGAGAAGAAGTCTATAAGTAATATAATCTTATATCTAGCAAATTACTTAGAGAATTTATCTATAGTTAGTAGAGTGCTAGCATTCTGCAGAGTTACTTTGTTTATATGCTAAGTATTATTTATAAACTATAGCCCTTTATCTTTCTTAGTAACTAGGTACTAAGGATTTTAATACTAACTATTACACCTTTCTAATACCTCTTAGTTAATATATTCTAGAAATATCTTAATAAGCTCCTCTTCTTAGCTTTTAGCTATAGGGAATGTTTAGACTTACTATACCTTATATAGAATAGTTTAAACTTAGTATAGTAGTATTATATCTTTTTATATTCTTCTAGATTTCTAGAAGGTAAAAGTAATAGTAGCTTTATAGTTTAAGATTATCTCTTTAAATATATCTTTTTCTTTTAGATATAGCATGTCCCTAAACTTCTAGGCAGCTAGCCTTTCTAGGTTAAGATATATACCTTAAAGGAAGAAGGTATACCTTACTTTAAATATATAGTTAAATAGACTAATATCTAGTAGTTAGAGACTCTAAATAAGTAGTTACTTTTTAATAGCTATCTATTTCTAATCTTCTCTTCCTAGCCTTATTAGTATTACTTCTCTAGGCTTATTAACTAGGTAAACTTTTATCTCTACTTGTTTATATAATATATAAACCTCTAGGCTTATAGATTAGAAGCCCTTATTAGTTACTTAGAGTCCTGTTAGGTATAAGAAGGGCCTTATAGTCTCTAATATAAGCTATAGGTATTCTTTATCTATATAGGTTTAGTTTAGATCTCTACTCTTAGAAATCTATTTTAATAATAACTAATCTATATAGGAGAATAGGTTAGGTCTAGCTTCCTTAGGGCTAGTGCTAGAGTTTATATAAAGTAACTTATAACTAACTATAGCTACTAAGTATATTAACTAGTATAGAGTCTTATTTTTAGCTAGGTCCTTACTTCTAATATAAGGACTCTTTAGTCTTTTCTTTATTTACTCTTAGTATTATTAGGGTAGTAGGGTATAGAGTTAGAAGTAATAAAAGAAGTATTTTTTCTCTTATTATTAGAGAGGATTCTATATAAAGCTTATCTAAATATATTATACTAGATAGCTAGCTAGGCAGCTAAGTACTAGAGTGTTCTAAGGATAATAGATCTTATTAGGTTTTATATAATTTAGAAATAGGTTATTATTACTACTTCTTCTACTTTAATAGGAACGTTCTATACAGTTTTAATAAATAGATTAATACTACTATTTACTATTACTACACCCTTATCTAAGTTTTAATCTATTTCCTTATAAGTAAGGCCTAAGGCTTAGCAGGCACTAAATTAAAGAAGGTTTATCTAGGCTCTAGTATTAATAAGGCAACTAACTCTATAGTCTCTAATATAGGCCTAGTATAATAGTAAGTCTTAGTATATAACTATTTCCTGCCTAACTGCCTTATTTAGTTTAGCTATATTATTACTTAGATTCTAGTCCTTCTATATATTGCTAGAATCCTTTATTAAATATTATAACCTTACTATCTTAGATAAAAGTAGGTAGTATTTATTAGGTTAGTTATAAGTCTAGGCCTTCTAGAAATAGAAATCTGCGCTAGTAGCTACCCTATATATCTCTAGCTAATTAGGAGTTACTAGGTAAGACCTAGTAACTACTAATTAGTTAGAGCCTTCTAGGAAGTCTAGAGTAATATTTATATTAATATTTACTAATAGTTATACTAATATTTCTTTTATTATAGCCTATAATAGCAAACCTATATCCTTTTATAATACTAAGTTACTAATAGTAATACCTCTAACCTCCTAGAAAAGGATTACTACTAGTAGTTTATTTATATTTAGGTAGAGTAGAGTAGTAAGGTTACTATTAAGAGATATACTTTTTAACTTCTTTCTTTATAAGTCTACCCTATTTTCTATAGAAGCCTTTTTAGTTACTAGTAGCTTTACTATAGCAAAGGGCTAGTTATATAGCTAACTTATAAAAAGAAATATACCTAACTTATTATTCTTATCTTCTATTATAACTAAGCAGTTCTAACTAGACTCCTTATTCTAAATACTTCTTTTATAAGTTTCTTAATAAGTATGTTCTACTACTAGCTAGCTTATAGAAAGGTCTACTATAGACTTAGCCTTATAGACTAAAGTATTCTAGGCCTTTTCTAGGACCTAGTCTATTAGTTAGGTTTAAGACTTTTAGAACCTTATTATAGTATTAACCTAGTTTAGGTCTTTATCTTTACTATATGCCTTTAGAATAATATACTAGCTATTAATATAATCTAGGCTTATAACTTTAGTGTCTCCCTTATCTATAATTCTAAAAGGGCTAATAGCTAATACTATACTAGTTTATATATTTTAATTATAGGTTAGAGTACTTATACTATTAGTTAGTTGCTAGCTAGAAATTAGCTTATAGAGGTTGTTATTTCTATAAAATATCTTCTTTAGGCAGGAGTCTATCCCTTTAAAGAGGTCTAGTTTTATAGATAAGGCTAGCTAGTCTAGTATATTCTAAGAGATATTAAAGTAATTCTAGATCTTTTACTTTAACTAGTTAAGCTAATAAGTCTATAAAGTAATACTAGAGACTAGAGCAATCTAGTAGTGTATAAGACTAAAGAAGAAAGTTTAAACTCTAGAATCCTAGTTAAAGTAGTAGCTATACTACTCTATCCTTATAAAGGCTTAGTATAGCTTATAATCTCTTATATAGTAGTTTAGTTCTCTATAACGTAAACCACCACCGAGAGCGACAACCCACCGAGAGCGACAAAATCTCTTGGCACGACTAACACTAGTTATGAATTATCAGATTCATCGCTATCAAACAAGGATCCTATGAACCTTGTGCTCGCATCTGATTCAGAAGTGTCTTCTGAATCCTTTTTGCACGTACGAGCGTTGTGCCCAGTCCCTCCACAGTTCCCACAGCGCCGTAGAGCTGGTTGTGCTATTTCTTGATCACCACCACCTCGAGTCCTTTTGGACGACAAAGCCACCACAGACGCCTCAGCAGCTACCTGCGCTGACCCTACTCCATACTCCAATGTACCCCCATGCTGAATCTGCTTCCTTTTGCGCCCTTTCCGCTTGGTCATCACTGCCAATTGCTCTTCAAGCTCAGTATTGCGGGCAGCAAGAAGCGCATTTTGATGCAGCATTAGTTCAGCTCCCTTTACAAGCTGTGAGAAGCCAGCTTGGGCAGCAACTGGTGACCGAGTAAAAGACTCGCTCACAAGCTTTGACTGAGACCCAAATTCATGCGTATTGCTTGGAGTCTTCGACTGCCACGGGGTTGTTGGTAGTGGGGGTTGAGGCGGGGTACGCAACCGTGTCTCCAGGCGATCCAACACTACCTGCGCGTTGACAGGGACTAGTCCTGATGCCTCAAAGGCCTTTCGACAATTAGCCTGTGTGAATACGTCAAAAAACGCGTCCTTGAAGGCAGGTAGGAAGCCTTCCTTGTTGATGTGGAAGACGCGTCGGCGTGCCAAGTCTCGGACGCGTTGGGAGTACTTCCGCTTCAATGGCGAGAAGCAGACCACATCAAGTGGCTGGAGGATGTGTGATGAATGGGGAGGCATACAGAGCGTAAGGATCTTGTTCTCCAAGCAATAGTCCTTGAACTCCTGGTTAAGGTGGCTCTCGTGACCGTCCAAAATGAGCAGCCGGTATACCCCCACCTGACGCGCTGTTGTATGCGTGTCAAAGTGCTTCAACCACTCCAGGCCAAGCGCGTTGTTTGTCCATCCGTTCTCTGAGACAGAGAGCTTCCAATTACGCGGTATATCTGCCTCCTCGTACCATGCAGAGATGTGGACACGCCCTTTGTAGATGATAAATGGCGGGGTTGCGTGGCCAGCAGCGCAGATACTCTGGATGACTGTAACCCACTCGCGATCTCCTGGCTGAACGAGCTCTGGTCGAGTACGTCTATCAGAGCCTGTGACGACCTTCATGGACCCAATGACGCCCATCTGGAAGCCAGTCTCGTCAAAGTTGTGCACGTCGTCGTCATGGACGCCGTACTTGGCTTTGGTATCCTCTACCAACTTGAACCACGCGCCAATGACCTCAGGATCTTCCTGCATTATCCTCTGCCTATCCTTTGCTCGATTGAACGCCATCTTGAGCCTATCTGAGCGCGTCACAAAGCGCGCAGCCCAGTGCTTGCCAACTGGCTTTCCATCACGCACACCCAACAGTTTATCAGCCATATCTGCCACCTCACACAGCCGGGGCGCAAAGCCTCGCGCGTCAAGGTCAAGTATGTATTGGATAATCGTCTCTTCCTCTATTGCAGTAAGCTTGAGGCAGTTCACGCGTGTTTCGAGTCGAAATGGTATTCCCTTGGCACGTTTAGATAGGGTATGATGATTAACGTTGAATGCTGCAGCAGCGCGTCGCAGGCTTGGAAATTCATCTGAACGATAGGCTAGAAGGGCAAGCTGGACCCTACCTTCGTCTTGTTGATATTGCGCGTTGTGTTGTTGAGACATGTTAGGATGAAAGGAGGAGGAGTGGTCTTGGCAGATTTTGTCGCTCTCGGTGGGTTGTCGCTCTCGGTGGTGGTTTACGTTATATATTATAAGTATTATTATACTCTCTACCTTAGATTATTATTATTTCTCTTAAGAGGTTAATATTAGGTAGGGCAGTAGTAATATATAAACTATTATTCTATTAGGTTTAGCCTCTAGCCTTAGTAGCCTAGAATATAAAGTAGGTATAATTTATTAAATTTTTTAGGATGTTTCTTACCTCTTTGTTTATGCCTATAATAGTAGTAACTTTAGCTAAAGATAGTTTTTAATCTTCTATAGCTTAGATAAGCTCCTTTACTTCTTTGTCTACTCTAGTAGAGAGGGATTAAGCTAGAGTATCTAGCTTTATTATAAGTTATTTCTAAGCCTATTAGACTAGTCCTTATAGATTACTAGCATAGTTTACCCTTCTAATTAATTAGTATATCTCTACTACTTATATCTTGTCCCTTTTAGTAGAGAAATTATATAGGCCTTAGTATTGCTTATATACCTTCTTTATAAACTTATATATAGCTTTAAGTTAAAAGGTAGACTAGTCCTTTATCTCTAGACCTTCTAGTATATTAAATAAAATAAGGTCCTAGTCTTCCCTAGAGAGACTAAGGAAGAAGAAGTATTCTTCCTCTATTAGGAGAATCTAATTATCTCTCTTATAGGTGTTACTATATACTATAAAGTTAGTATAGTAATTAGAAAGGCCTAGGAATAATTAATTAGTACTCTCTATATACACTTCTAGGAAGGCTTAGCTGCCTATTCTCTAGAAGGTGTTCTAATCCTTCTAGTATTCCTTTATAGTATCTTAAAGGGCAGGCTAATTAGTCTTAATATATAGTTTTAAGTATTTAATAAAGTGCCTATAATACTCCTTATAATAGTCTAGAAGGAGCTAGACCTTCTAGGTCTTATTTAGACCCTTATTTTTAGTTATTTAATTATAATTATCTAAGAACTCTATTACTTTCTTTCTATTAAATACTAAATAAATAGTATATTCTTTTATAGGTATAAGGACTTAGCAAGCTATTAAGGCAGCTAATAAACTATCTAGCCTTAAGTCTTTAGTAGAAGTACTTAGAAGAGGACTATAGTTAGGTTTAAATTTAGATATTATTTCTTATTCTTTCTTTTTAGCTTTTTAGTAGTATTTTTATTAATATTAGTTTCTTCTGTTATATCTATAGTCTTCCTTACTACTTCTTTTCTTATCTCTTCTAGGTAGTTAGCTCCTCTAGATCTAGATCCCTCTAGATATTAATAAAACTTCTTACTAGAGTAATAATCTTATATCTAATAAAGTTTATTTATAAGGAGTAATATTCTAGTTATTAGAAGGCTAGTATATTGTTAGTTTTTTAGGGTTAACTAGCTCCCCTTTTAAACTTATATAATATTCTATAGCAATCTAATAGCTAGATACTAATAATACTAATAATTCTAATACTTTAAGCTTATATAATATTCTATAGCAACCTAATAGCTAAATACTAATAATACTAATAATTCTAATACTTTAAGCTTATATAACATTCTATAGTAATCTAATAGCTAAATACTAATAATACTAATAATTCTAATGCTTTAAGCTTATATAACATTCTATAGTAATTTAATAGCTAAATACTAATAATACTAATAATTTTAATGCTTTAAGCTTATATAATATTCTATAGCAATCTAATAGCTAAATACTAATAATACTAATAATTTTAATACTTTAAGCTTATATAATGTTCTATAGTAATCTAATAGCTAAATACTAATAATACTAATAATTCTAATACTTTAAGCTTATATAATATTCTATAGCAATCTAATAGCTAAATACTAATAATACTAATACTACTAAGTTATACTATAACCCTCTAGTTAGGTTACTATTTTGTACTAGTAGTAGAGAAGCACACCTAGTATAGTTACTTGTTAAACCTAGTAGTACTAAGTAAAATAGAAGAGTTAGAATAGTTAAGAATCTATTATAGCAAGATAGTAGTAAATAATAGTTGTTATAATATTAATTTATATTGTGTGTTGTCTATCTATCTGTTGCTTAAGAACTACTAATCTAATACTAACTAGACTACTAATTTAAGCTAGTTACTAAGCACTTCTAGTACCTACTATAGTAGCTACCTTGTGCTCTAGCACAGTATCTATAGCTATTAATATTCTAGTTAGCTAGTTATAAGTAGATTATAATAAAGGCTAAGTACCTAGTAAATAAGTTAGAGAAGTTAGGTAAAGATATTTATACTAAGAAGATAAACTACTCTATAGTAGATATATTAGTAAGGTACTCTTCTATAATATAGGCTATACTTAACTTAGTAGATACCTCTATAAACTTTAGAATAAGCTTAGTAGTTATTAGTAATTAATAAGGTTTATAACTAGCTTCTATATATTTTCTATATTAGAGTAGCCTAACTATTTAACTAGGTATTTATCCTTATATTCTCTTCTTTAATATTATATTATTTTTTTAACTTTTTACTTAGTCTCTTTTTTAATCTAGTAGTAAAAGTTCTTCTAGATTAGGATATTAGAGTCTACTAGTTCTAATAGTAATATATAGAATATAAGGTATATCTTAGTATTCTATAGTAGTTTAAGTTAATAGTTTATAGGGCTAATTTACTTAGAAATAAAAAATAGTCTAAACTTAATATAATCTAGTTTTTTTATTAGTCTTTATATTTATAAGTTTTTTATAAGAAGATAGACTTTATCCCCTTTTTTTAGCTAAGGTGCTATTTTTCTTTTCTAATTAATATAAGAGATTACTTATTACTAAGCTTTGTTAATATTTTTAAGTAATTTTTAGTATACTTCTTTTAGTCTTTATACTAAAGTTATAACTAAATCTATTTAAATATTACTATTAAGAGATCTTATAAAGAGATTTAGATATCTTCTATAATTTATAAAGAATAGTATTATACCTATTACTTCTAATAATTTATTATTATATATAATCTATACTATAGGTAATAGTAAGACCTAGTTATTTTACTTCTAGTTACTATATATTCTTAAGTATATCTCTATAGTCTAATTTATTCTTTTTATTTATCTATCTATTAATAGGTAATATATAATTAATAGCTTTTTCTTAGTACTAATAGCTACTATAAGTATAGTCTAATAATTTAATATAAATAGCTTATCTCTATTATTAATAATTAATTCTAGTATACTATAGTAATAGATAATCCTATCTAGAAACACTTATATAAGCTACTCTATAGTATAACTATATTAAAATAGTATTATTTCTACTACTTTAGTAAACCTATCTACTATAATAAAGATAAAGTTATAAAAGTATCCTATAATAGGGTCCTTAGAGGTTAGTAGTTATATAATAAAATCTATTATAATATTTATCTATAGTGCTATTAGTAGCTCTATTACTTATATTTCTCTATACTTTATATATATACTATACTTATTCTATTAATAATTAATATAGTTTTTAATAAACTTTATAACCTTATCCTTTATATAGCTAAACTTATAGTATTATTTAATAAGTTCTATTATTTATATTATACTAGAGTGTCTATAAAGCAGGTTATTATAATAATAGCTTATAATTTTATTTTCTAATTCTTCTAGTACCTTTATAGGTATATATTATTCCTATTAAACCTATATTATATTATTAAGCTACTAAGATAGTTCTAATAACCTATCTATATTAACTCTAACTATAGTAAACTAATTAATAGTTTTTTCTCTAGCTAGATTATATTATCTACTAAGTATATTAGCTCTACTATTATCTTTTTCTAGAGTATATAGTATCTTAAACTTATACTATCTTAATAGCCTACACTAGTATACTTATTATTAGTTAAGTATTTTAGTAGTAGTAAAGTATACTAGGTTTTTATAGTTAGTATAAATAGTAAGTTCTAAGCAACTTTTAGTATAGATTCTCTAGTATTCTAGGGCTAATATAATTACTAGTAGCTCTTTATTATATATATTATATTATTTCTCTAGTTCTAAGAACTTTCTAGAGTAGTAGATAATTAAGTACTATTATTTATCTTATTCTTATATAGTATAAGCTCCTAATACTAAATCTAAAGTATCTATTTTAATTTAAAGTAGATTTCTACTTTTAAATATAATTATTATAGGTAGCTTAATATAGAACTATTTAAGCAACTAGAAAGTATCCTCTTATACTTATTCCTACTTAAATAGTATATTCTTTTATATAAGTTTTATAAGTAGTAAGGCCTTAAGTAAATAGTCCTTAATAAAGTATTAGTTAAAATTAATAAATTTTAGAAATTCTTAAATTCTCTTAAGAGAGGTAGAGGTTAGCTAATCCTTTATAACCTAAATCTTTATTTTACTTATCTTAACTCTATATCTTCCTATAATATAGCTAAGAAATTCTACTTCTTTCTTATACTATTTATACTTTTTAGGTTTAAGTTAAAAATCTACCTTTCTAAGGTATTCTAACACTTCCCTAATATAGTAAATATATTCTTCTAGTATTACTAAATATACTAGGATATTATTAAAGTATACTACTACTATAATATCTAAGTACTTTCTTAATATATTATTAATAAGGGCCTAATATATAGCTAGTATATTAGTAAGCCTAAATAGTATTACTAAATACTTAAAATAACTATAGTATATTCTAAATATAGTCTTCTATTCTTTACCTTTCTTTATATATATAAGGTTATATTATAAAGAAAGTAGGTAGGGGGGTAATAAATATAAATAACTACTTTCTTCCTCTTTTTAGTAAGGGACCTAGATTACTAGAAAAAGATATTAATAATATAATTTAGCTTTATATTATAAAGCTATATAATAGTATAGTTATATATTATACTATTATAGACAAGTAGTATAATATAGTCTTATAGTATAAGCAAATAATAGAATATATTACTAGAGTTGCTAGGTACTTTCTAAATACTAGAGATATACTACTATATATATCTATAGTATTTAGCTATTTAGCCTTAGTAAAGAGCAAGATTTATAATAATATACTATTTAACTCCTTTAACTCCTATAGATTTAAAATATAAGAATAGTAATCTTTAATACTATTTATTACTTCTCTTTTTAGTTTCTTACCCCTCTTTAGTAGTTAGAGCTAAAAGTAATACTATTACTAAAAATTCTCTTGGCCTAAATACTAGGCCTAATTAGGTAATTTATACCTAATTATAACTACCTATACTAGGGGAATAATATCCTACTTTTAAATATATACTATACCTAATAGGGAAATATATAAATAAGAATATACTTAACTTTACTAAAGTATTTTTCTAAGTTACTTAGTAACTTTATAAATACAACCTATACTTTATTTAATCTCTACTACTAACCTAACTATACTTTATAATAGGTATAAACCTAAGTAATATAATACTATACTAATTATAAGCCTATTAAATATCTCTTTTAATATTCTCTATTATTAAATATATAGGCTAATATACTATATTACTATATACTATAGTTATTAGGGTCTTATCTACTACTATTAGTATTAGTACTACTATTATACTAGAGGGCAGCTTTGCCTATATTACCTACTACTAGTTACTTATATATAGTTTATTATATACCTAAATACTACTTATCTTATTATAGAATAATTTTATTAGCCTATAGTATATAACCTCCTTAAATAGTTAGTAGGCTAGTAGAAATTTTATAATATTAGTAGTGTTATAGTAGACTATCTTAATTATAATAGGTAGGCCTTTACTATCTATACCTATAGAAATATCTATATAGTAGGCTTAGAAGCCTTTACCTAGTATTTTAAATAGAATATATTCTAGTCTCTAGTTCTACTAGTAGGTACTTATAAATAATAGTATACTATAAAGTAGGTATATTTATAGGTTTAATAATAGAGAATCTATATCTCCTTATATATATTATACCTTATATAGCTAAAATATAAAGGTATAGTCTAACTAGGACTTAAAGCTAAGCTTATTAAGTTAGTTTAAATAAAACCTATTTCTAATATTATATTAGTAAGTATAGAGAGTATAGGCTGCAAACTATATAAGTATAATATAATATACCTTTATCTAGCCCTCTAGCCTAAACCTACTAGTACTTTGTTATTAGACTTATAAATTACTTAGAATAGAGACTATAGTAAGGTTGCTAAGATAATACTACTATAACTTATAGTAGTTAATATATTAGTAGTACTACTATTACTAAGTAGAAGTATATACTTAAGTAGCCTTTTTTCTATTTTAACCTCTTTAATACACTAGAATAGAACTAGTATATTAAATTTCTTAATATCCTAAACTAGGCCTATATTATAATCTAATAAAAATAGACACTTAAGTAACCTAGCTAATAGGAATAGCTAGCTGCTTAATCTAGCCTAACTAATTAGACCTGCTAGTATAGAGGTATCCCTAATAATTTAACTAGTAGATAAAGTAGTAGTACTTACTCCTTAGTAAGTAAGTAACTAAAGGAAAGCCTATAGCCTAATTTACTTATCCTATAGAATAGGTACTATAGGGTATATTAACTAAGAGCTATACAGCTCCTAATTTACTTAAATAGTACTACTCTCTTAAATACTATATTTAAGGAGAGAGTACTATAGCTATAGATAAATACCTCTAGACACTATTCTTAGGACAGTGTGTTTAACTTAATAATCTTCTATATATTATATTCTTATTAACCCCTAATAATAGCTAGCTATTATCCTATACTCTTAAGTAACCTATTTATATATTAGAGTTTACTTTAGTATACCCCTTAATAACAGCAAGCTGTTATCCTATACCTTCTAGTAACCTGCCCTACCTCTGCCTGTACTTATCTCTAAGAACTAATAGAATAATATATTATAAGCTTGCTTAGGTATAACTTTAATACTTTAAATACTCTAAGATAAGTATATCTCTAGAGGATATAGAGGATACCCTAAGTTGTTCCTAACCTAGCAAGATAGATATACTAAACACTAATACTCTAGCCTAGAGTATACTTAGTGTTAATAAGCTAGATATATTCTATAAGGAGTAATATAAACTAGATAACTAGCTTATATAGTAGGACCTCTTTTTTCTCTTCTAAAGAAGTAGAGTACTAAGTAAGTAATAAGTTACTCTTATAGCTAGCTATATATATAGAACTATATTCTAATAGATTAAGCTATTTATCTAATAGTATAACTAAGGTAAAATAATAGAGGAGGAAAATAGCTAGATAAGAAATTTTAATAGCTTTAAGAATAGAATCTATTTTATTTTTAGAACCTATAATAAATTAGCTATTATATAATAAAATATCTAATATAGCTAATAGACTAAGTCTACTACTAACTATACTACTAAGTTTTAGTAACTTACTATACTTATAGGCTAGAACAACCTAGTATTAATAATAATATTCTAATAAGGCCTTAAGCCTTAAGTTAAGAAAGAGCTAATATATACTAGTACTAGTATTAATACTCTAGATAACCTAGTATATACTATAATTAATATTAATAATTAGCTCTATAAACTTAAATAAGAACTCTAAAATAACTCTAGAGCCTAGATACTTATATACTCTACTTAACTACTATAAGGAACCTAGTATAGCTATATACTAAGGTATAATAATTAAAAGGGATATTACTAGCTAAATATAGAGTACTATATTTATAGTAATATATAAGCTAAATACTATAGACTAGAAGCTATAAACCTATTAAACCTAAATAAGGGACTATAGTAGGAATAAACTAGTAAGATAGGTAAGCTACTAATATATTACTTATATAATAAGCTAGAATACTATATATATAACTATTAAATAAGAAATAAGGTATATTAGTAGGTTAATACCTTTACTAGCTCTAGCTAGAAATAAGCTATTAATACTATTCTAGAAGATATACTACTATAACTCTTTATCTAGCTAAATAGAGTTAAAGTAACTATACTCTTAGACTTAAGTACTTAAGAGAACTATATATTCTATACTATAATTAAATAAGCTAAGATTAGAGTATACCTTAAGAACTAGCTATACCTACTTAGAGTAGTAAATAGTAAGCTAATACTAGAAGAGGACACTATTATATATAAAGTAGTAGATATACCTCTTTAGGTACTTAACTATAGAAAATAGATTAATCTAAATATACTTAGAATAGCTACTTATAATATTATTCTAGGTCTTCTATAGCTATAGAAGTATAACCTATATATTAACTAGATAATATAATAAATCTTATTAAATAACTATAGCTATAGTACTACTAAAGAATAAGTAAAAATAATAGTATACTATTTATTTAATAAATACTAATATAGCGCTACTATACTTAATTCTATATAGTATATAATATAGCTAGTAAATAAGAAAGAGATTAGTACTATCTTTTTAAGTAATAAGACATACTAAGATAGAGTAGTTAACTTTACCTATAGTAAATAATATACTATATAAGGAGTAAGAGAATAGAAGATAGCTAGTATACCTCTTAATATCCTAAATAAATATAGTAACTACTAAGAACTATTTTATAATAAGAAAATAATTAAGGCACTACTATAGTATAAACTATAGAATTATAAGATTTAATTAGAAGAGGGAAAGGTACTAATATTTAAACTAATATATTAACTCTTAGAATAGAAACTAATAGTACTTTATAAATATATTAATAAGAACTTTAAGAAGAGTATAATCTATCTATTAGAGTCTCTAGCTAGCTACCTTATTATATTTATACTAAAGAAGGATAGTAGCCTATAGCTATATATTAATTATTAAAAGTTAAATAATATTATAATAAAAAATAGGTACCTATTACCTAATATATTAGAGTTATAGGATTAACTTACTAGAGTATAGTTTTTTATAGTACTTAATTTATAAGGAGTATATAACCTAATATAGATAAAAGAAGAAAAAGAGTAGAAAATAGTATTCTATACCTACTATAGCTACTATAAGTACCTAGTTATACTATTTAGGCTAATAAACGCCCTAGCTATATACTAGGTACTTATTAATAATATACTCTAAGCCTACCTAGATTAAATAGTAGTAGCTTACCTAGATAATATCTTTATTTACTTAACTATAATTAAGGAGTATATCTAATATATTAGATAAGTACTAGAATATTTATAGTAGGCTAACCTATAGCTTAAGCTAGAGAAGTATAAATAGTATAAAAATAAACTAGAATTTCTAGAGTTTATAGTAGGCTATAATAAAGTAAAGATAAGCTAAAGTAAGATATAGGTTATAAAAGACTAGCTAATACTAATAATAGTTAAGAGAATCTAAGAATTTTTTAGATTTATAAACTTTAACTAATATTTTATTAAAGACTACTTAACTAAGGCTCTACTACTTACTATATTAACTTAAAAGAATACTCTATTTATCTAGAATTAATAGTAGAGTAATATATTTAAGTTACTTAAATAGGTATATATTAAACTACCTACTCTAGTAATATTCTATAGTTATAAGCCTTTATAGATTAAGACTAATATATTAGATCTAGTACTTAGAGTATATACTATATAGGAATAATATAGTAGATAGTACTCTATTACTTACTACTTAAGAAAGTTTTCTAGACTAGAAAAATAGTATAATATATATAATAAGGAGCTACTAGTAATAGTATTAGCTCTAGAATACTAGTAGATTTATATAAAAAGCTATTCTAATCTAATAGTATATATAGACTATAAAAACCTAGTATATTTTACTATAACTAAGATACTTAATTAATAGCAGGTTTAATAGTTAGAGCTTCTAGGATAGTATAAGTTTAGAATAGTATATACTCTAGGCAAGGATAATAGCTAGGTAGATATACTAAGTAGATAATATAATATTATAAAGATAAAGATATTAAATAACTATATAATTCTAGGATTTAATATAGATAGATTAATAGGGCCCTTATAATAGCTAAATAGAATACTTTAAATCTAGTAGAAGTAACCTATTCTATCTAGGGTACTATTAGAACTAGAAAAGGAAGTAATAAGTAGTTACTATAATAACCCCCTCTAGAGATATCTAGAGATTATATAAATAATTAAACTAATATAATAATACTACTACTTTAATAATATAAAGAATAAGGTAATAGAGTTTATTAAATACTATATTTATTATTAGTAGAATAAATATAGTATATATATAAAGTATAAACTACTATAGTTAATACTCTTTTTAAGAGTACTATAGATAAATATTATAATAGATTTTATTATATAATTACCTACCTCTAAGGACCTAGTAACAGGCTACTATTATAATACTATCTTTATTATTATTAATTAATTTACTAAGTATACTAAGATAATACTATTCTATTATAACTATACTATAAAGCAGCTTATATAGGTATTTTTTAATAGAGTAGTTTACTACTATAGTATACCTAAGTTAATAATAAGTAATAGAAATAAATTATTTATATTAAACTACTAAATAATGCTTCTTATAGCAATTAGTACTAAGAAGAAACTATTAATAGTATACTACCTAGAAATAGACAGCTAGATAGAGCAGATAAACTAAACTATAGAAATATTTCTTAGAATATATAGTAACTAGTAATAAGATAACTAGGTCTTACTATTACTAATAGTATAAATAGTATATAATAATAAGCTATCTAAATTAACTAGAATAATACTATTTTTTACTAACTATAGTTAATACTTTAACCTCTTTACCTAGTTACTTAATAGTACTATTAACTTAGACTTAGTAATAAGCCTAATAGAAATAATTAAGAAGGTATATAGTATATTAGCTAAAATATTAAGTAAGATATAAGAATAAACTAGCTTCTATACTAATAAGAGATAGAAACAGGGTCCTATACTAAGAGAAAGAGATAAGGTATATCTCTATATAAAAAACCTATAAATAAGATAACTAGCTAAGAAGTTAGACTATATTAAAGTTAGACTATTTTTTATATTTAAATAAGTTAGCCTTATAAACTACTATCTTAACCTTCTAAAGAATATAAAGATATACCTAGTATTCTATATATTACTACTAGAACTAGCTAACTAATTAACTCTAATCTAGAAAGATTTCTACTATTAAGTATAAGAGAAAATAGAGTAGGAAGTAGAAAAGATACTATAATATTAATAAATAATAGGTAGAAAAAAATACTTAGTAAAATAGTTAGGATATCTAGACTCTAAGAATATATAGGAGCTAGTTATAAACTTTATAAACTATTATAAGTTACTTTACTTATTCTAGAACTTATAAATAGGTTATTAACCTAGAACTAGAAGTTAGCTATATATTATAATCTAACAAAAGTAGATATATAAGCAACCTAGCTAATAGGAATAGCTAGCTACTTAATCTAGCTAGACTAATTAGACCTGCTAGCGTAGAAGTATCCTTAATAATTTAACTAGCAGATAAAGTAGCAGTGCTTACTTCTTAGTAAGTAAGTAACTAAAGAAAAGCCTATAGCCTAATTTGCTTATCCTATAGAATAGGTACTACAGAGTATATTAACTAAGAGCTATATAGCTCCTAATTTACTTAAATAGTACTACCCTCTTAAATACTATATTTAAGGAGAGAGTACTATAGCTATAGATAAATACCTCTAGACACTATCCTTAGAATAGTGTATTTAACTTAGTAATCTACTATATATTATATTCTTATTAACCCCTAATAACAGCTAGCTATTATCCTATACCCTTAAGTAACCTATTTATTCTTAAGTAACCTATTTATATATTAGGGTTTGCTCTAGCATACCCCTTAATAACAGCAAGCTGTTATCCTATACCTTCTAGTAACCTGCCCTACCTCTACCTATACCTATCTCTAAGAACTAATAGAATAATATATTATAAGCTTACTTAGGTATAACTTTAATAGCCTAGTATATATAGAAATCTATAGGTCTCTAAGTATAATCCTATATTCTATATATTACTTAATACTCTATTACTATATATATATATAAGGTCTACTTAAGGCTAAGGTACTCTAAGTAGGTCTCTTATATATACTATAATTAGTAGTAGAGTCTAGGTATTTCTATAATACTTTATAGAGTATAAAATTATATATAGCTTATAAGTACTATACTAACACTAGTTTATTAGGTTCTTTTAATATAACTATATATATTTTACTATACTAGTATAAGAGAGTATATACTTAAGGTAGTATTTATATATTAAATTAGATATCTTTATAGTTTTAGGTATTAGAGTAATATTAGCTAGTTTAGTAGAGCTAATATAGAAGGGTAATAATATACTCTAAGATAAAGTATAATATCTAGTATTTTAAGTTATACTATTTAATACTATAAACCTTAACTAGAATAGCTATAATATACTATAGGTAATATAATACTCTAACTTATAGTAGATTATCTAGCTATCTTACTTATAGCTAGTTTAAGAGAACCTTCTAGAGTAGATATAGAATTATATTAAAGTAGTTATAGGATATAAAGTAAATATCTAGTTCTATAAATACTATTAAAAGTCTAGTTAGTCTATAGGTAGTAGTTTAAAATAATTAGGTAAGCTTAAACTAGCACTATATATATAATTAGTAGAACTCTATTTTAAATTTTATTATTACTCCTTCTTAGTATTATTAAAAATTAAAGTAGATTAATAGTTTAAGTCCTTTCTAAGAATATATATTTAATATTATAGTCTATAGAGCTTAATATATCCTTATTACTAGTTTATTTAAGAAATAAAGTATTAATTAACTTTATTTATTAATAATTAAAGTCTACTTAAAGTTACTCTTTTAGTTCTTTATATAATTCTTATAGAAAAGTTAGTTTATAAGGTACTAGTAGTAATAGTATTCTTATTACTCCTACTTAGATTATAGACTATAATATTATATTATATTATCTACTTAGTAGTACTATATTTATTACTTACTAATATATATAGTATATAGAGGTAATTACTTAGTAGATAGAAAATACAACCTATATAATAATATTTTATATAAATAAGCCTGCTAGATTATATTATAGCTAAAGGAGCTATTAGTTTACTAATTAATTATTTTTATACTAAGAGTTATAGCAATATTTAGGCTAGATATATAGTAGAGAATTATCTTTCTTATTAGTATAAGTAATTAACTAATATAAAACTATAATTAGTAACCTTAATTCTATATTAACCTTAGTTATAATTTATCCTCTATAGCTTCTATACTATAGATAGTAGTACTATAGGTAGTCTTAGAGTAAACCTATATTTTTATTTATATAGTATCTAACTAGACTCTATACTATAGTAAGCCTAAATTTCTAAACTCTACTCTATTAGTACTAGGATAAAGACAGCTATTAATTATATATATTCTAAGCTATTAATATTCTAAGGGCTTTCTCTAGTTACTATAAATCTCTTAGCTAGTATATAATAATATTCTTAAACTTAATTAAAATATTTTTAGTTATTATTTAAGTTAACTACTATAACTTATATACTAGATTCTATAACCTAAAAACTCCTAGTAAAATAACTCTTAGTTATATATAAATATACTAGTAAGTAAAATATCTAATAGTAAGAGCTAAAGGCAGGTAGAGGTAAAATAGAACTAAAAGTAAGAGTAAAAAGCTTTACTTTATATAGCTACTCTTATTATATATAACTAAGCTATTACTAACTACCTTTAGACTATAGGAGTTCTAGATCTAGGTTACTTACTATATAAGGACCTAATCTATAGTAGTATAGTATAGCTAGATCTTACTATAGAATATAGTATACCTTAATACCTTTATTAGTATATATCTAGTAAGAGTAAAAAGAGTAGTTAGTTTTTATCTACCTGCTAATAGAATCTCTCTATCTCTATAAAGTAGATAAAACTCCTTTATCTCTAAGTATTAGATATATCTAATAGTAATAGCTTCTTTATACTTAGTTCTACTACTATATATATAATAGTAGCTAAATACTTATTAAGAGTAGACTATTCTTACTATTTAAATCTATACTATTAGCTATAGTAAGTCCTATCTTTAATAGAGGTAAAAGAGTAGGCTAAGGTAAGGTATATATATCTTTACTTATAGACTATAAATATATTATAAACTAGATTATATAGCCTAAATACTACCTACTTAATAATAGCTACTACTTCTATACTATATAATATAGTAATCTTGCTTGCTTACTATAGAGGTAACTACTAAGTATCCTAATTTCCTAGATATACTAACTATAATAGAAGGTTATCTAGTGCTATATATAGGAACTAGTAAGAGTTAAGGTTACTAGTAGATATATACTAAGTACCTACTATAGTACTACTATATTACTAAAAACTAGCTTAAGGCTATTATTTATAAAGCTATTAAGTTTATTACTAGTAAATAAGAGCTTCTATAAGGTATATAGAGTAATAGTAATAGCCCTACTTAGAAGACTATAAAGGCTACTCTAATAAGGTAGCTTACACATAATTTATTATAGAATACTAATAAGCTATTTAGTAAAAGTAATAAAATAGTACTAGATATAGTTAAGAAGAAGGTAATACTATATATTACCTAGAATACTTAAGAGAAGATTAAGATTAATAGTAGAGTATATAGTATTAACCTGCCTATTAAGCTAGAATATATAAATAATAATATCTTCTTTAGTTATAGTACTATAGCCTTACCTACCTACTTAGCTATAAGTATTATAGTAAGTTAGATATACTATCTTAATATAAGTAATATTAAGCCTACTATCCTAAATATCTACTTAAGTAATATATTATTTATTAAAGCTAATAGGATACTAATTAAATATATTACTATAAAGAAGGCTCTTTACTCTAACTTATTTACTAATAGATTAAAAATAATAATATCTATAGATATTTATTACCTGCAGCTATATACTATAACTACTACTACTACTAATATTAATAAGGTAGATATATTACTAAGTTCTAATAGTAATAAGATTAGTAACTAATATAAGCTTAAGGCTGCTATTAACAACTTTATAAATAGTATTTACTAAAGTAATAACTTTAATATTATTATAGTATTAGTAAAGCCTAAATAAGGCTAGAAAGGTATATACTTAAAGGTCCTATACTATTATTAAGAGTATATACTAATAAGTATATTATAGTGTTTATATAACTTTAAGCTCTATTAAATACTAATAGCCTTACTCTAAAGATAAATAAAGGTAAGATAAGTAAAGACAAGTCTAGTAAAGATATATCTAGTAATAATAGGCCTTATAGTAGTAGACCTAGTAATAATAGGCCTAGTAGTAGTAAGCCTAGTAGTAGTAAGCCTAGTAGTAGCAAGCCTAGTAGTAACTCTATACCTACTAAAAATATAAAAAAGAAGATAATAAAAAGAAAGTCTAGTAAGAGTATATCTAGAACCTTATTAAAATTAAGACTATAAATACTATAGCCTAACCTACTAGAAGTATATAGCTCTCTTCCCCCTATTAATAATTTAAATAGATAGATTAGTAATATAGAGGAGGGAGAAGGTAATAATAACTAGGAGTCTAAGTTACTTAAGTAGTAAGTATACTATACTATTAGTATAGTATAAAACTAACTCTAATAGTATATAAACTAAATTTAATAATTTAAAGGTAGGCTTTAAGGCTATATAAGTAACTCTAGAGGAGTAGTATAGTATAGTATATATATTTAGTCTCCCTATATAATAACTATATAAATAGTATACCTCTAAGAACTAGTTTATCCCTATTAATTCTACCTTAGGCTTTAGCTCTAAGTTTAAGCTTATAGCTTATTAAGTAGTTAGTACTAATATTATTTATAATATAAACTTTAGCTTAAGATATAGCTATATTAAGTAGAATTATATAAGTATAGGTAAAACTATATAAATTATTAGTATATTCTTCCTAAACTTTATTCTAATATTTAAATCTTATAAGGGCTCTATACTACTATCTACCTAGTATTTATACCTTAATTCTAATAGTTTATTTAAAGGTTAGTTACTATAAATTAGGGCTATATTTCTATTAGCTAACTCTAATAGTATAGAGCCTTAGCTATAAGACTAGGTTAAAGTATTATAAGATAGCCCTCTACTTATATAGGCACTATTAAAGTAGTATCTAAAGATAATTATACTATATAAGTCTAGTAAGATATACTATAAGACTTATAGAGGAGAAGCTAATAGCCTTTACTATAATATTACTATAGACAACCTTATTAAGATACTACCTTAACTAGACTAGGATAATAATACACGCTCTATATATAGCTTTATATTAGACCTTAAAGATAGGCTAGAAGGACCTAAAATCTAATACTTAGGCTCTAGCTTATAGCCTAATTACTTACTTACTACTATAAGTAAACTAAGTCTAACTAGTAGTAGGATCTTTATTATCTATATAAATAAGTATTAGCAGAGCTAACTCTATAAAATAATCTAACTAAACACTAAACTAATTTAGAAGCTTAATAGTAGTATTAATAAAATAAATCTATTATACTCTAAGAAGTTAAGAGATCTCTATAAGAAGTATTAATTACTTATTAACTAGAGCCTTAAGGGGCGTAGAGATAGTAAGTAGTATAATTAGGCTATATAAATAGCTATATAGAAAAACTACTAAGGTATTAAGAAGACTATAATAATAGTCTATAACCTTCTCTATATAGTATAGGTTATTATTAATAAAATCTACTTAGCTAGTGTTATAATCTTAGAGGAAGAGGCACAGTATAATAAAGTTATAGTTATAGATTAACAGCACAGGGCTAAGAAGACTATATAACGTTCTATAATCCTATAGAAATAAACTATACTAAGAGTATAAGATAGTATAAGGCACTATATATATATTCTATAGAAACTATAAACTATTTATAGAAACTATAGGGCCTCCTATAGGACTTTATAGGATATTATAAGAAATATAGGATACTCCTTAGTATATAGCAATTAGGAACACTACCTTTATAGCATTATATTTAACCTTATTAATTAACTTTGTTATTAGAACTTAACCTAACTCTTAAGCTAGACAGATTAACTATCTATACTACTTATTATTAACCCTATAGTTATTATAGTGTTTTACTAGATATCTATACTAACCCCTTCTATACTAGTACTTATCCTAGAGAACTAACCTTAGAAGTATTTATAAGCTTTACTTAGTTTATAACCTTAATATTTTAAATACCTCTAAGATAAGTACTACTTTAGGAACTAAAGTTACTCCTACTAGCTTATACTCTAATATTAATATAATAGAAGAAACTATTACTGCTAATACTATTAATATTAAGCAACCTAATCTCTATAAGAGAGACTATAGTAAGCTAGATAACTAGTTAATATAATAAGACCTATTCTTTATATTCTAAGGAGACAAGGTAGAGGCTAAGAAGAGGGTTATCTTAGTAGTAAGCTATATATATAGAAAAGCATTTACTTAGATTAAACCTTTTATTTAACTCTATAGTAAGAATAACACTCTTAATAAGGTTAATATATAGATAGAAGACTTTAACACCTTTAAGAATAAGATCTACCTAATCTTTAGAGTCTTAAACAAACCTACTATTACTAGACAAGACATCTAATATATTTATTAGACCTAGTCTGCTGCTAATTATACTACTAAGTTCTAGTAACTTATAGCTAATATAGACTAGAATAATACTATACTAACTATAATATTTTATTAAGAACTTAAACCTAAGGTAAAGAAAGAACTAATGCGCACTAGTATAAGTATAGAAACCTTAGACAACCTTATTAATATAGTAATTAACCTTAATATTAAACTATATAAGCTCTAATAAGAGCTATATAATAATCTGCATGCTTAAGCTATAGGCTAGCTATCTTAACTATAATATAACTAATAGAATAACTATGCTTATTATAGTAACTATAGAAATAACTACTAACCTAATATAGGCTGCTATATTTATAGTAATACTTAGAGTAGGTACTATAGACCTAAGGCAATAGACCTATCTAATATAAATAAGGGACTAATAACTATAAAACTATAATAGAATAAAAAGAAGAGATATAATAATAATAAGGGTAATAAGGGTAATACCTATTATAACTATAGTAAACTAGGCTACTTTACTAGAGACTATTACTAGAACAAAGTATTCTAATAGATTAACATGTTAGCTAGTAGGCTAGATAGTAAGGATACTAGTAATAAATAAAAGATTCTTACTAACAGAATTAGACAACTTATAGAGGATCTAGAGTTAGAATATAATAAAGATGTTAAACTAGAGGTTATATACAAACTAGTACCTAAGAGGTTATAGGTATATAAACACCCTTATAGCTATAAAACTATAATTATATAGATATTAAGGGAGGAATATCTTAAACTCTTAGAAGCTTCTAGTATAGCTATAATATTATACTATAGACCTAGAGCAACCTAGACACCTAATACTAAAGACAACATGCTATAACTACCTAGATAATACCTAGAGGATAATAAGGATTAGAATAAGTTAGTATATTCTACTATAGCATAATATAGGGCATAATATAATATATATTATTAAGAATATAAGTAATATAAAGCTAAGAAAGCTAATAACAAAGCCTATACTAAATTATATTAAGACCTAATTATCCCCTCTATTAAGGTAGATAATAATAAAGAAAATTAGTATAATAAGTTATATAAAGAATACTAATAATATTATTAACTAGAAGTATATTAGAACTAGAATAACAATTACCTAGAACCTAATTATAGCCTAGACCTAAGAAACCTATACTATAGAGTACTATTATAGATAGTATACTACTATAATAGTTACTAGACATATTACTTAAAGAAGCTTAATTTAGAATAGTTTTTAAAGAGATATCTATATAAACTATAATAGGAAGATTATAAAGAGGACTACTATATACTATACCTAATAGATAAATATAATAACTAATACTTTTCTAGCTAGAACAAGTCTAAGTATAGATAATAAAGACTAGTAGTAAATAAGTAATACTTTAATTAGTATTAGCAGACCTGCCTTAATCCCTACTATAAGACCTATAAAGGAAAGAAGTAAAGTAATAGCTTTAGATAAGAGAATCCTTTTTTAAGGCAGTGCTAGTAGGCACTAAGAATTAATCTATTAATAGTATTAAAAGTAATTACTAACTAATTAAGTTACCTATTAAGGTAAATAGAAGATAGATAAAGGTACTCTTAGACTCTAGAGTATAGTCTAATTATATCTCTTTAAGAGTAGTGTAGCTAGCTAGACTATACTCTACCTAGAAGATAATACTTTACCTGCTTAGAGTAGCTAATAGAGAACTAATACCTAAGGAATTTAAGATTATATACAAGGTAACTATAGTACCCCTTTAGATCTATAGATACTATAAGGAAATAACTCTAGATACTTTTAAGATAGCTACTTACAACATTATATTAGGACTTCTATAGTTAAGAAAGTATAATCTAGATATTAATTAAAAGAATTAATAGCTTTTATTAAGTTAATATAGATATAGTACTACTATATTATAGCCTATATAGTTTATAATATAACTAGCAGATAAGAAGGAGATTAATAATATCTCTTTAATATATAAGACATGCTAAGATAGAGTAGTTAACTATATAGATATAGAATACCCTACTAGTTATAAAGTAATAGTTAAGAAGAAGGATAGTATACCTTCTAATATTCTAGATAAATATAAGAGTTATATAGAACTCTTCTATAATAAGAAGACTATAAAGGCATTACTATAGTATAAACTCTAGAATTGCAAGATTAAGCTCTAGGAAGGAAAGGAACTGCCTTTTAGGCCTATATATAGAATATCTAAAAAGGAACTTAGCATACTTAAGAAATATATTAATAAGAACCTTAAGAAAGAATTTATATAAGAATTAGAATTACTAGTAGGATTTCTAGTCCTCTTTACGCTAAAGAAAGATAGTAAATTATAAATATATATTAACTACTAGAAACTTAATAATATTATAATTAAGAACTAATACCTATTACTAAATATTAAGGAATTATAGAATTAGTTATCTAGAGTATAATACTTTACTATACTTAATCTATATAGAGCGTATAACCTTATATATATAAAGGAAGGTAAAGAATAGAAGACTATATTTAGAACACGCTATAGTTATTATAAGTACTTAGTAATACTATTTAGACTTACTAATACACTAGCTATATATTAGGCCCTTATTAATAATATATTAAGAGTATACTTAGATATTATAGTAGTAGTATACCTTAATAATATCCTAGTATATTTAGTAATACTAGAAGAATATATTTACTATATTAGGGAAGTGTTAGAATACCTTAGAAAGGTAGATCTTTAACTTAAACCTAAGAAATATAAATAGTATAAGAAAGAAGTAGAATTTCTTAGCTATATTGTAGAAAGATATAGAGTTAAGATAAGTAAAATAAAGATTTAAGTTATAAAGGATTAGCTAACTCCTACCTCCCTTAAGAGAATTTAGAAATTTCTAGGATTTATTAATTTTAACTAATACTTTATTAAGGATTATTTACTTAAGGCCTTGCTGCTTATAAAGCTTATATAGAAGAATACACTATTTAAGTAGGAATAAGTATAAGAGGATACTTTCTAGTTACTTAAATAATCTTGTATTAAGCTACTTATAATAATTATATTTAAGAGTAGAAAACTACTTTAAATTAAGATAGACACCTTAGATTTAGTATTAGGAGCTTGCACTATATAAGAATAAGATAGATAATAGTACCTAATTACCTACTACTCTAGAAAGGTCTTAGGACTAGAAGAATAATATAATATATATAATAAAGAATTACTAGCTATTATATTAGCTCTAGAATATTAGAGAATCTATACAGAAAGTTATTTAGAACTTACTATCTATATAGATTATAAGAACTTAGTATACTTTACTACTACTAAGATACTTAACTAATAATAAGTACGCTAGTCTAAGCTGTTAGGATAGAACAAGTTTAAGATACTATATATACTAGGAAAAGATAATAGTAGAGCTAACGCACTTAGTAGACAATATAATTTAGCTAGAGAAAAAACTATTAACTAGTTTACTATACTTAGAATTAATAAGAATAGGTTATTAGGACTATCTTAGCAGCTTAATAATATAATATAAGTTTAGCAGGAACAGCGCATACCTATAAAGGTACTAGAAGAATTAGAAAATAAAATTATAAGCTATTATTATAATAACCTGCTTTATAGATACTCTAGTATAATATAAATAATAGAACTTATTAGACAATACTATAAGTTTAGCTATATAAAGGATAAGGTTACTAAGTTTATTAAGAACTATATTAATTGCTAATAGAATAAATATAGTATATATGTAAAGTATAGAGAGATATAAGTAATAGAGCTACTAACAGCACTATAGATAAACATTATAATAGATTTTATTATATAACTACTAATCTCTAAGGACCCTATTATAGGATATACCTATAACTTAATCTTTGTTATAGTAAATAGGTTTACTAAAGTAGTAGAAATAATACTATTTTAATATAGTTATACTGCAGAGCAGCTTACACAAGTATTCCTAGATAGAATTATCTATTACTATAGTATACTAGAATTAATTATTAGTAATAGAAATAAGCTCTTTATATTAAACTATTAGACTATGCTTATAGTAGCTATTAGTACTAAAAAAAAGCTATTAACTATATATTATCTGCAAACAGACAGACAAACAGAAAGAACAAATTAGACTATAGAAATATACTTAAGAATATACAGCAACTAGAAGCAAGACAACTAGGTCTTACTATTACCTATAGTATAGATTATATATAATAATAAATTATTAGAAGTAATAGGTATAACACTATTCTTTATAAATTATAGAAGATATCTAAATCTCTTTATAAGATCTCTTAATAGTAATATCTAAACAAATTTAGTAATAACCTTAGTATGCAGACTAAAGGAAGTATACTAAAAATTACTTAAAAATATTAATAAAGCTTAATAATAAGCAATCTCTTATATTAATTAGAAAAGAAAAATAGCACCTTAGCTAAAAGAGGGGGATAAAGTCTACCTCCTTATAAAAAATTTATAAACAAGAAGACTAATAAAAAAACTAGATTATATTAAGGTTAGACTATTTTTTATTTCTAGGTAAATTAGCCCTATAAACTATTAACTTAAACTACTATAGGATGCTAGAATATACTCTATATTCTATATATTACTATTAGAACTAGTAGACCCTAATATACTAATCTAGAAAGACTTCTACTACTAGGTTAAGGAAGAGACTAAGTAGGAAGTTAAAAAAATAATATAATATTAAAAAAAAGGATGCAAGGATAAATACCTAGTTAAGTAGTTAGGATACTCTAACTTAGAAAATATATAGGAACTATTAACAAACCTTATAAACTGCTACTAGCTATTATACTAGTATTAGTAGTATTAGAGTCTAGAGATAGAGGATGTGTTGCCTAGTCTAGTGCAAGTAAGCTAGGCATTAACCTACTCTTAAGTATAGTAATGTTATTAAGTAATAGCTCCTATTACTCTAGGTGCTCTATATCCTTAATAAACTAAGTACTTATATTAAACTATTACTGTTTATAATGCTTTAAGAATTTCTTTTATTTATATACCTAGTTTAATTTAGTATAAGCAGCCTATAAGGTAGCTATTACAGCTTCCTTAGCTTTAGTAGCCTTATCTTCTATTTCTTCTAGATATAATATCTTGTTATTAATTTTAGAGAAGTTAGGAACAGGCAAATCTATAGGCTTGTACTTCTTTATTCTATTATATTTACAATTTCTATACTTCTTGTATAATAAAGATATCTTATAAGGTAAGTTCTTCTTTATATAGTACTTGTAGGCAACTATAGCAAAATATCTAATATTATTAATTTAGGTTCCTGTTGTGTGTTAAGCTTAAGTACTTTAGAAAACTATTTATTAGTTTATAAGGATATAAACTATAAAGAAGGAGGATAGTATTATAATCTTAGAGAAAGAGGTATAGTATAATAAAGTTATAGTTATAGATTAATAGTATAGGGCTAAGAAGACTACATAACGTTCTATAATTCTATAGAAATAAACTATACTAAGAGTGTAAGACAGTATAAGGCACTACATGTGTGTCTTATAGAAACTATAAACTACTTATAGAAACTATAGGGCCTCCTATAGGACTTTATAGGATATTATAAGAAATATAGGATACTTCTTAGTATATAGCAATTAGGAACACTGCCCTTATAGCATTGTGTTTAACCTTATTAATTAACTTTATTATTAGAACTTAACCTAACTCTTAAGCTAGACAGATTAACTATCTATACTACTTATTATTAACCCTATAGTTATTATAGTGTTTTACTAGGTATCTATACTAACCCCTCTTATACTAGCACTTATCCTAGAGAATTAACCTTAAAAGTATTTATAAGCTTTGCTTAGTTTATAACCTTAATAGCTAGTAGTAAGAATACCTTAACTTATATAGGTATTATTAATCTCTTTAATTTCTTTATTAAAGACCTAGCTCTACAACCCTTTTTTATAGTAATTATAGGCTTTACTATAGTAAATAGTATTATAACTATACTTATCTTTATACTTAAAAGATTAAGGTATAAAGATACTACCTAGAAGAAACTACTAGATAAAGCTATCTAGTTTCTCTAGAAGTGCAACCTTAAGAAGATACTAAAGACCTAGAAATTATTTAAGAAGGTATCTAGAAAAGACCTTACCTAACTAAGTACTAAGAGAATTAAGAATAACCTAAAGATAAAAAATATCCTTAAGGTTATTATAGAGATTATTAAAATATACTTTATTAGTTATAACTATTACTCTATAGATATATAAGGTTATAAACTAAACCTAATAGACTATATACTAAAGGACTAGTACCTCTCTATTATATTTAAGCCTAACTACTATAAAATACTTAGAAATATTAAGTAAAATATCTAGGTGCAAGTTAATATATAATATAATAAAGTAGTTATAGAATAGAATAACCTTAGTAGTAAGAGTTTAGAAAAACTAAAGCCTAAGTATTAGTCTACTGCGTCTATTAATCTAGGAAGCTACTAGAAGACTAAGGTACTAGCTAGCTTTCTAAACTTTTTTAATACTATATATAAATACTAAGATAGATATCTAGAGAAAACTCTACTTATTAGCAAAGATACTAGTTAGAGTAATAACTATAGCAAGACTAACCTTAAGCTTAATAAAATACTTAAGAACCTTCTATAAACCTTATAAACTACTAGTAGCTATTAAAGAAATTTAAGACTAATTAGAAAGTGCTATATTAGCTTTCTAAGCCTTAATTAGCTACTCTTTAAAAGTACTCTATATACTAGGTAATAGGGCTAGGCTAAATCTATCTAAAGGACCTTTTAAGAGAATTATCTCTTCTTCTAGCTTCTACTTAATAATACTTTACTTTTCTACTATAATTACTTTTTCTATATAATAATTAAGCAGATCTATTTATTAGTATAACTACTCTTTATATATATATATAACCTATAACTCTTCTAACACCTTTTTAGAGGCCTTAAGCACTTTATTTTATACTTTATAACTTTCTTTTATTTATACCTATAGCTTTTCTTTCTTAGTCTCTAGATATTTAAACTCTAACTATATTATATAAATATTATAATACTACCTATACTTTAAATATTTACTATACTTTCTAGAGTAAATATAAACTTTATATACTTACTTATACTTTTTATAAGTTAAATACTTCTTTACTATAATCTTTCTAAAGAACTTAATAAATTTATATAGGTAGTAATAATAGGCTAAACTTAACTTAGCAGAATATTTAGGTATTATTAAGAGGATATACTATTAAATAAGGGGGGGCCTATATTATATAAACTAAGCTTAAGAGACTAAGCTAAGATAGAAAGAGAATAGTATTATAATTCTAAACAATACTAAATAAAGGTTAATAATTATAGGCTAAGTATAGTATAGTTAAACTATATAGGAGAAAGTATTATAAGTAAGTATAAATAATAAGTGTTATTAGTTACTACTTAGGTAATAATATAAAGTTATATATTATAATTAGTCTTAGTATAATTAGTATATTTAGTAATTAGTATAATTAATAATTAGTATAATTAGTAGCTATTATAATACTAAGCACTATATATATCTCTTTAGTATATAGTATATAGGAATATAACTCTTATAGTTTATATTTAACCTAATTAATATACTTTATTATTAGAATCTCTACTTATATATTAAGATAGATAGATTAACTATCTATACTCCTTACTATAACCTAACTCTTAAGATAGATAGTCTACTCTATACTACTTATTATTACCTATAGTTACTATAGTGTTTTACTAAGTATCTATACCCCTATAATCTACTATATATCTATTTATCTTAGAGAACTAACCTTAGAAGTATTTATAAGCTTTACTTAGAATATAACCTTAATAATATCTTATAAAGTAAGTTTTTCTTTATATAGTACTTGTAGGTAACTATAGCAAGATATCTAATATTATTAATTTAGGTTTCTATTATATATTAGGCTTAGGTACTTTAGGAAACTATTTATTAGTTTATAAGAATATAAACTATAAAGGAAGAGGATAGTATTATAATCTTAGAAGAAGAGGTATAGTATAGTAAAGTTATAGTTATAGATTAATAGTATAGGGCTAAGAAGACTATATAATATCTTATAGTCCTATAGAAATAAACTATACTAAAAGTAGAAAATAGTATAAGGCACTATATATATATTCTATAGAAACTATAAACTACTTATAGAAACTATAGGGCCTTCTATAGAACTTTATAAGATATTATAAGAAATATAGAATACTCCTTAGTATATAGTAATTAGGAATACTACTCTTATAGTATTATATTTAACCTTATTAATTAACTTTATTATTAGAACTTAATCTAACTCTTAAGCTAGACAGATTAAATATCTA
The DNA here is from genome assembly GCA_004835665.1 of Phoma sp. XZ068. Lineage (NCBI taxonomy): Eukaryota > Fungi > Ascomycota > Dothideomycetes > Pleosporales > Didymellaceae > Phoma > Phoma sp. XZ068. The sequence continues at coordinate 1,929,041 of RBKR01000001.1, forward strand.
TACTACTTATTATTAACTCTATAGTTATTATAGTATTTTACTAGGTATTTATACTAACCTCTTCTATACTAGCACTTATCTCTAAGAACTAACCTTAGAAGTATTTATAAGCTTTGCTTAGTTTATAACCTTAATACTCTTATTCTTACTATATATCTAAGAGTTATATACTAGAGTAGATTAGTATAGGTTCTACTTAAGTATAGAGCCTAATATAACTAGGTCCTCCCTTATAGCTAGTACCTAGTAGTAGTTAGTTATTACCTATTATATCTCTAGTCTAAGCTTAGAGAATAGGTATTAAACTTACTATTATTTAGTATATAGTATAAGTTAATCTTCTAGGATATTAAGATAAGTTATAAATAAATAAACTAATTAGTCCTTTTACTATATAGCCTAAGTATATACTATAGCTACTTTTAGAGAGTAGTTAATTAGATTAGAGAGTAGATCTAGTATATAGGTTTTAAAGTATTTCTATATTAGTATTTCCTTATAGAGTTTAAATAGATACTTATAGTATAAGTACTATAATTCTCTTAGGTCCCCTATAGAGTATTATATAGCCTAGAGAACTTTACTCTTATTATAGTAGAACTTATAAAGTATAAGCTAGAATACTAGCTTATAGGAGTAGAAGAACTTATAATATTCTCTAAGGTTTCTTCTTTTATATTTAGCTAGGTCTTTTAGCCTAATTATATACTTTAGGTATAGTATAGTATTATAATCTACTTATAACTAGCTAACTAGAATACTAATAGCTATAGATACTAACAGCTCTAATATAATAATTATATAGGGCTTTCTATATAGTATAGTTATAGTATAGTTTTATTATAGGTTATATAATAAGCTTACCCCTTAGTAAGTAAGCTAGGTAGACTATATATAAGGGCTTATATAGCTTATATTAAGCTTAGTAATCTTAGCTTATATAGCTTATAGTAAGCTAGGTAAGCTACTATAATTATTATAGTATATAGTATTTAGGAACACTACCCTTATAGTATTATATTTAACCTTATTAATTAACTTTATTATTAGAACTTAACCTAACTTTTAAGCTAGATAGATTAACTATCTATACTACTTATTATTAACTCTATAGTTGTTATAGTGTTTTACTAGGTATCTATACTAACCCTCTTCTATACTAGCACTTATTCTAGAGAACTAACCTTAGAAGTATTTATAAGCTTTACTTAGTTTATAACCTTAATATTTTAAACACTCTTAAGATAAGTACTACTTTAGAAACTAGAGTTACTCCTACTAGCTTATACTCTAATATTAATATAATAGAAGAAACTATTACTACTAATACTATTAATATTAAGTAACTTAATCTCTATAAGGGAGACTATAGTAAGCTAGATAACTAGTTAATATAATAAGATCTATTCTTTATATTCTAAGAAGATAAGGTAGAGGCTAAAAAGAAGGTTACCTTAGTAGTAAGCTATATATATAGAAAAGTATTTACCTAGATTAAACCTTTTATTTAACTCTATAGTAAGAATAATACTCTTAATAAAGTTAATATATAGATAGAAGACTTTAATACCTTTAAAGATAAGATCTACCTAATCTTTAAAGTATTAAATAAACCTACTATTACTAGATAAGATATTTAATATATTTATTAGACCTAATCTACTACTAATTATACTACTAAGTTCTAGTAACTTATAGCTAATATAGACTAGAATAATACTATATTAACTATAATATTCTATTAAAGACTTAAACCTAAGGTAAAAGAAGAACTAATATATACTAGTATAAGTATAGAAACCTTAGACAACCTTATTAATATAGTAATTAACCTTAATATTAAACTATATAAGCTTTAATAAGAGCTATATAATAATCTATATACTTAAGCTATAGGCTAGCTATCTTAACTATACTATAACTAATAGAATAGCTATACTTATTATAGTAACTATAGAAATAACTACTAACTTAATATAGGTTACTATATTTATAGTAATACTTAGAATAGGTACTATAAACCCAAGGCAATAGACCTATCTAATATAAATAAGGGACTAACAACTATAAAACTATAATAGAATAAAAAATAGGGATATAATAATAATAAAAGTAATAAGGACTAAACCTATTATAACTATAGTAAACTAGGCTACTTTACTAGAGACTATTACTAGAATAAAGTGTTCTAATAGATTAATATATTAGCTAGTAGGCTAGAAGGTAAGGATACTAGTAATAAATAAGAGATTCTTACTAATAGAATTAGATAACTTATAGAGGATCTAGAGTTAGAATATAATAAAAATACTAAACTAAAGGTTATATATAAACTAGTACCTTTAAGGTTATAGGTATATAAACACCTCTATAGCTATAAATATATAATTATATAGATATTAAGGAAAGAGTATCTTAAACTTCTAGAAGCTTCTAGTATAGCTATAACTTTATACTATAAATTCTAAGTAACCTAGATACCTAATACTAAAGATAATATACTATAACTATCTAGATAATACCTAGAGAATAATAAAGATTAGAATAAATTAGTATACTCTACTATAGTATAATACAAGGTATAATATAATATATATTATTAGGAATATAAGTAATATAAAGTTAAGAAAGCTAATAATAAAGCTTATACTAAGTTATATTAAGACCTAATTATTCCCTCTATTAAGGTAGATAATAATAAAGAAAATTAGTATAATAAGTTATATAAGGAATACTAATAATATTATTAACTAGAAGTATATTAGAACTAAGACTATAATTACCTAGAACCTAATTATAGCTTAGACCTAAGAAACTTATACTATAGAGTACTATTATAGATAGTATACTACTATAATAGATACTAGATATATTACTTAAAGAAACTTAATTTAGAATAGTTTCTAAAGAGATATCTATATAAACTATAATAGAAAGATTATAAGGAGAATTACTATATACTATACCTAATAGATAAATATAATAATAAATACTTTCCTAGCTAGAATAAGTCTAAGTATAGATAATAAGGACTAGTAGTAAATAAGTAATACTTTAATTAGTATTAGTAAACCTGCCTTAATCCCTACTATAAGACCTATAAAGAAAAGAAGTAAAGTAATAGCTTTAAATAAAAGAATCTTTTTTTAGAGTAGCACTAGTAGGTACTAAAGATTAATCTATTAATAGTATTAAAAGTAATTACTAACTAATTAAGTTACCTATTAGAATTAATAGAAGATAGATATATATACTCTTAGACTTTAGAGTATAATCTAATTATATCTTTTTTTAAGTAGTATAGCTAGCTAGACTACGCTCTACTTAGAAAATAATACTTTACCTACTTAAAGTAGCTAATAGAGAACTAATATCTAAAGAATCTAAGATTATATATAAAGTAACTATAGTACCCCTTTAAATCTATAAATACTATAAGAAAATAACTCTAGACGCTTTTAGAATAGCTACTTATAATATTATATTAAGACTTCTATAGTTAAGAAAGTATAATCTAGATATTAATTTAAAGAATTAATAGCTTTTATTAAGTTAATATAGATATAGTACTACTATATTATAGCCTATATAGTTTATAATATAACTAGTAGATAAGAAGAAGATTAATAATATTTCTTTAATATATAAGATATACTAAGATAAAGTAGTTAACTATATAGATATAGAATACCCTACTAGTTATAAAGTAATAGTTAAAAAAAAAGATAGTATACTTCTTAATATTCTAGATAAATATAAGAGTTATATAGAATTCTTTTATAATAAGAAGACTATAAAGGTATTACTATAGTATAAACTCTAGAATTATAAGATTAAGCTCTAGAAAGAAAAGGAACTACCTTTTAGGCCTATATATAAAATATCTAAAAAAGAACTTAGTATACTTAAGAAATATATTAATAAGAACCTTAAAAAAAGATTTATATAAGAATTAGAATTACTAGTAGGATTCCTAGTCCTCTTTATACTAAAGAAAGATAGTAAATTATAAATATATATTAACTACTAAAAACTTAATAATATTATAATTAAGAATTAATATCTATTACTAAATATTAAGGAACTATAAGATTAGTTATCTAGAGTATAATACTTTACTATACTTAATTTATATAGAGTATACAACCTTATATATATAAAGAAAGGTAAAGAATAGAAGACTGCATTTAGAACACGCTATAGTTATTTTAAGTATTTAGTAATACTATTTAGGCTTACTAATATACTAGCTATATATTAGGCCTTTATTAATAATATATTAAGAGTATACTTAGATATTATAGTAGTAGTATACCTTAATAATATCCTAGTATATTTAGTAATACTAGAAGAATATATTTACTATATTAGAGAAGTATTAGAATACCTTAGAAAGATAGATCTTTAACTTAAACCTAAGAAATATAAATAGTATAAGAAAGAAGTAGAATTTCTTAGCTATATTATAGAAAGATATAGAGTTAAGATAAGTAAAATAAAGATTTAGGTTATATAAGATTAGCTAACTTCTACCTTTCTTAAGGAAATTTAAGAATTTCTAGAATTTATTAATTTTAACTAATACTTTATTAAGAATTATTTACTTAAGGCCTTACTACTTATAAAGCTTATATAAAAGAATATACTATTTAAATAGAAATAAGTATAAGAAGATACTTTCTAGTTGCTTAAATAGTTCTATATTAAGCTACCTATAATAATTATATTTAAGAGTAGAAAGCTACTTTAAATTAAGATAGATACTTTAGACTTAGTATTAGGAGCTTGCGCTATATAAGAATAAGATAGATAATAGTACCTAATTACTTACTACTTTAGAAAGTTTTTAGAACTAGAAGAGTAATATAATATATATAATAAAGAATTATTAGCTATTATATTAGCCCTAGAATATTAGAGAATCTATATAAAAAGCTACTTAGAACTTACTATTTATACTAACTATAAGAACTTAGTATACTTTACTACTACTAAGATACTTAACTAATAATAAGTATACTAGTCTAAGATATTAGGATAGTATAAGTTTAAGATACTATATACTCTAGAAAAAGATAATAGTAGAGCTAATATACTAAGTAAATAATATAACCTAGCTAGAGAAAAAATAATTAATTAGTTTACTATACTTAGAGTTAATAAAGATAGGTTATTAGGACTATCTTAGTAGCTTAATAATATAATATAAGTTTAATAAGAATAGTGTATACCTATAAAGGTACTAGAGGAATTAAAAAATAAAATTATAAGCTATTATTATAATAACCTGCTTTATAGACACCCTAGTATAATATAAATAATAGAACTTATTAAATAATACTACAAGTTTAGCTATATAAAGAATAAAGTTACTAAGTTTATTAAGAACTATATTAATTACTAATAGAATAAGTATAGTATATATATAAAGTATAGAGAAATATAAGTAATAGAGCTGCTAATAGCACTATAAATAAATATTATAATAGATTTTATTATATAACTACTAATCTCTAAAGACCCTATTATAGAATATACCTATAACTTAATCTTTATTATAGTAAATAAGTTTACTAAAGTAGTAGAAATAATACTATTTTAATATAGTTATACTATAGAGTAGCTTATATAAGTGTTTCTAGATAGAATTATCTATTACTATAGTATACTAGAATTAATTATTAGTAATAAAGATAAACTATTTATATTAAATTATTAGACTATACTTATAGCAGCTATTAGTACTAAGAAAAAGCTATTAACTATATATTATCTATATATAGATAGATAAATAAAAAGAATAAATTAAACTATAGAAATATACTTAAGAATATATAGTAACTAAGAGTAAGATAACTAGGTCTTACTATTACCTATAGTATAGATAGTATATAATAATAAACTATTAGAAGTAATAGGTATAATACTATTCTTTATAAATTATAGAAGATATCTAAATCTCTTTATAAGATTACTTAATAGTAATATCTAAATAGAATTAGTAATAACCTTAGTATAAAGACTAAAGGAAGTATACTAGAAATTACTTAAAAATATTAACAAAGCTTAGTAATAAGTAATCTCTTATATTAATTAGAAAAGAAAAATAGCACCTTAGCTAAAAGAGGGGGATAAAGTCTATCTCCTTATAAAAAACTTATAAATATAAAGACTAATAAAAAAACTAGATTATATTAAGGTTAGACTATTTTTTATTTCTAGGTAAATTAGACCTATAAACTATTAACTTAAACTACTATAGGATACTAAGATATACTCTATATTTTATATATTACTATTAGAACTAGTAGACCTTAATATACTAATCTAGAAGAACTTCTACTACTAGGTTAAAGAAGAGACTAAGTAGAAAGTTAAAAAAAATAATATAATACTAAAAGAAAAGCTATAAGGATAAATACCTAGTTAAATAGTTAGGCTACCCTAATATAGAAAATATATAAGAGCTAGTTATAAACTTTATAAATTACTAATAACTACTAAACTTATTCTAAAGTTTATAAAGGTATTTAGTAAGTTAAGTATAGCCTATATTATAGGAGAATACTCTATAAGTATATCTACTATTAGGTAGTTTATCTCCTTAGTATAGATATCTTTACCTAACTCCTCTAACTTATTTACTAGGCACTTAGCCTTCTTTATAGCCCTATCCTTTACTTAGGCTAGGATTTTCTTATTATATAGTAATTATATAATTACTTTAGATAATAACTTTTTATCTTCTTCTACTTTTTTCTTATATTTAGCCTATATCTTGTCTAAAGACTTTTAGGAAAGGTTAATATATAGATATCTAATATAGATATACTTAGTATATTTTAGATAGTTTATAGAAGGTATAATAAAATAATTATAGCCTAAAGTAAAGTAATAATTATAAGAGATAGGTATAATAGTATTATAGTAATAGATTTTAATACTAAGATATAGACGCTTTTAGGTAGTAGAGAATATAATAATATAATAGAAACTAAGTAGTAGTAGGGCTATACTTATAAAGAATAGCTAATAAAACTTAAGGTAAGTTCTAAAGAAAGAGAGAATAGTATTATAATCTACTTATAACTAGCTAACTAGAATACTAATAGCTATAGATGCTAATAGCTCTAATATAATAATTATATAGAGCTTCTTATATTATATAGTTATAGTATAGTTTTATTATAGGTTATATAATAAGCTTACCCCTTAGTAAGTAAGCTAGGCAGACTATATATAAGGCCTTATATAGCTTATATTACGCTTAGTAATCTTAGCTTATATAGCTTATAGTAAGCTAGGTAAGCTACTATAATTATTATAGTATATAGTATTTAAAAATACTACCCTTATAGTATTATATTTAACCTTATTAATTAACTTTATTATTAGAACTTAACTTAACTTTTAAGCTAGATAGATTAACTATCTATACTACTTATTATTAACTCTATAGTTGTTATAGTGTTTTACTAGGCATCTATACTAACCCCCTCCTATACTAGCACTTATCTTAGAGAACTAACCTTAGAAGTATTTATAAGCTTTACTTACTTTATAGCCTTAATATATAGTAAGTATTAGAAATATACCTTTCTTATATATAGCTTTACTCTTAGGCTTAGAGGTACTTTTAACTACTAATCTTACTATACCTAGACTAGTATCCCCTTACTAGCTTTCTAGGTATTTAATTTCTACCTTAAAAGTATATAGGTATTATAGTCTCTAAAGTTTATTATATCTAGCTTTAGTAGCTTAGATATACTTATCTAGTATTAAAGTTATATCTCTTATATTTACTAGAGAATTATTACTACTATAGGAGGCTAGTGCCCTCTAGCTATTTATATATATAGTTAGAGCTATTCTTAGACTATTAGAAGAAAAGTATTATTATATAAGGTTCTAACTATAGGTAATAGTATTTACTTTATACTAGATAGGATAGTATAAGAATAGCTATAGATAGATTATAAGAATAATACTTATCTTCTCTATAGATTATAGGCTATACTTATTTTATATAGCTCTCTTGCTTAGGTGCTAGTCCCTAATAAGAATAATACTATAATATTATAATACTATACTAAGCCTTATAATATCTATTATACCTAGTATATTATATATATATTATATAACTTAAAGTAGAATAGGCTATATAGCTAGAAGGCTTAGTATAAATTAATATATTTATACCTATACCTCTACTATTACTATACTTATTACTATATAACTTTATAGCTATAATATTACTTAAAGTAAAAGTAAGTTTATAAAAATAGTAATATAAATAAAAGTACTAGTATAGACTTCTATATATACTTTCTTATAAGTAAGAGTATATAAAAGATACTAAATATATAGTAGAAATAGTTTATATAAGCTTTAGAGAACTAGAAAGTATAATAAAGATAATATTACTAAATAATTAGTTACTATTTAGCTTAGCTAGAGTAAGTATAATAGTAAGAGTAAAGTATATATTAGAAGGTAAGAGGGATAAGTACTATAAATAAGAGTACTATATATAATATTAATAGGTACTATACCTTTAGTAGGCACCTAGAGAGTATATTATAGTAGAATAGAGTTAAAGTACCTTATACTAACTTAAGGTACTCTAACTAAGTATATATATAAAGTTAGAGATTATATAATATAAAGGTGCTATACTCTCTAGAGTAGGGTAGACTATTCTCTAACGCTCTGCACGTATATATAGTTAATTTATCTAATCTTATATAAGATTAGTGGTCTAATACATTGATTACCTGAATACGTGCTTGCAAGCTCCCTAATTCTTCCACACTTTGTAATAGCATCGTCTTGCTTTTGGGTGACTGATACAAGGTTTCTAAAAAACTGCTGACCAACTGGTGGGCCTCCAAATTCCGTCAACAGTGCCGCCGAGACGAGGGCCACCTCGATCTGCTTGTGTGCCGCAATGTCAGGAGTGGTGTGTAGCGCTACGGCGTCAAAGACGATTTGGAGGCGACCAGGTGTCCATTTTAGCTTGGCTTCTCTCTCCAAGAATGCCCGCGCTTCGTATGCACCATCAATTTCAAATCTCCTGTCCTTGGACACGTAGTCGGTGCCAAAAGCCCTGACAATTCATTTAGCACCTTCAATATGACATACCAATTGAATTACATACCATCCAAGGTCATGCACGATGGCGGCTATACCAAATGCTTCTTGATCAATTGCAGTCTGGTTTGCAAAGGGAAGGTTGTTGATCATCGTTTAGCCATTGAGCCAGGTTCGCATGACGTGTCGAAAGCCATTATCATGCAAAGCGGCCTGAGCAACCTCGATGGAAGAATTGATTAGGGCCGTATTCGGCACCTTGACGCCAGCGATAAGCCGGGTGAAAAATGGCAGTCCTCCTTTCATAATGTAACTTGGCAAGTAGTATAAGTGATGTGAAAGAAGTGCAAACTGGTTAACAACAAATTATTGGACCGGCAAAGTACTGAGTATTTAATCATTCGTCGTCGACTTTATGGCGGCGTAATATTACTGATTGCGGCGCAATATCACTAATCCGCGTATACGATTTGTATGGCGCAATGTTACTTTTACCGCACAATTGCGTGCAGGAAGCTTCTCGATGTGCTTTTGGCACCGGCCAGCCCGGAAGGGAATTGCGCTAACCAATTGCAATAGAGTCGTGCCATTGGCCAGTGTAGTGCCGGAAGGATCGGAGCGGATGTAGGTGAACTACCGACCCGTTCAGCATCCGCTTTATTTGCGAATGACTTGCTATCCCTTTGATCGCCAGTTTCTTTCTTCGCACTAAGACAAGTCAGTGTATGGCGACCAAAAGCCGTAGCGACTGCTAAGTGGTCACCTGAGGTATATGGTCAAAAGCTACTCCTTTTGGAATATCAAAGATTATCCACCAAGACACCAGAAGTAGAACTAGTATAGTTATCTGATATAATTAGTGATAATACCTTGCTTCTGCTTACGCTACACAGACTCGGCCTTGTTGCTTGGCGTTTTGGAGGCCTACCAAGCTGCTTACTATTGTGACATCATGTGAGCCAGTACTGATGAAAGCATTTGCGATTCTTCGATCGTACAGTAACTGTGCTACTGCAATCAGGTGCTGAGCAAGTGGAATGCAGGTACCTAGGCTTTTCGAGCTTCTCCACCTTTTCATTCCTTACACAACATGTATGGCCAAGAATTATGGGCTCACTGACTGGCTAGGAAGCCTACCTACCGATCGAGCTTACTATCCAGTCATGGAAGAGTCATTCGAGACATCCTAGCGTTGTGTACTGAGTTCGTACAGCACTTGCCACTCTGCATGTAACCGAATACTTCGTGCGCCCGTCATCACCATCATGACAACTTCTCTGTCTGACTATGTTAGTCCCATAGGACCGTTCGTTAGGGATAGAGCTTCTCATTCCAGCTATAAATACTGGAAGGATACCAAAGGTACCCCTCCAGCCTGCCTGCAAGGTTATCGAAGTTCTAACTTCTACATCCATCGAGCAACTCTGCTGTACACACAACGTTATACCTCTGCATCCGATCAACCCCCCAAAAGTCAAGATGAAAATGAATACTTTTACCAGTGCTATTGCTTTTCTTACCACTGTCTTTGCAAATCCAACTCCCGAAGAGGATGTGAACATGGGCCTGACGAGCGTTGCGAAACGACAAACCAACAACCCGTGTAGCCAGTGGACTCCACAGACACGGCTTGTAGGGGATGGCTCCCCTAAAGATTGGTGGCTCTGGAAACAAGTAACGGTATATTTACATTCCCGTCTGCAGAACTGCTAGATATCATAGCGCTCACAGGCCTTATACAGGGAGAGATCAGATGTGGTAACACAGATACTTGCGCTATTTCGGCTGGTGAATACGAGTCTTGGACCATTGGTGCCGACCTTTCCGGTGCCTCGTCATGGATCTCTGGAGGCTTCTCTGTCGAGAAATCATGGGAAACAGGTACATCGTGGACTTGTGAAGACAAGAAGGGCTCCAAGATCTGTTTGTGGATAAAGATTGCTCATACTGAGGTGTGTCTTCGTATCTCCGTCCTTTGGTGCGGGCAATAGTGAAACTAACGTATTGGTAGTATGAGGTCCAAGATGGGTCATACAACTCTTGTAGTGGGTTCAAAGGGGGCAAGAAACACAAAATTACGAGCCCAAACAAGAAGAACAAGGGTGGGTATCATGAATGCTCTGTTACGGACTGTCGAGAGGAAGGTTTTCAGTACTGGGTGGAGTCTTGAGAAGTTCGGCGATGCGAAGGTGGCTTGTGGAAAGGAGGCGAGACTGTCGTTGGTCGGCTTGTGTTTCTGTAATCTTGCTTCTGCAGAATTTCGAACCCCCTTCGTTACAATGCATCTCCAAAAATGTCGCAGTCACGCTGAAATGCTTGCAAGCGTTGAGTACAACGTGAGATCTTATAAGAAACACACTCTCACATCGGAGGTCACTCAGGGTTTTCTACTCAGCACTGGATGCATGTATCCCTTATATCGCTGTGACTATTTAACGTATGTTTCTTCCAGCAGGACCATCGTTAGCATCCCCTAGTTGCTGATTTGGATCAAGATTTCTAATACCATACGGGCAGGATTGCACGTGTCTCGTAGTGAGCTGAACCTGCATAAAATTTTGAAATGCTTTCTCTACGACATTCCTTTTTGCCAGACATCTGGTACACCGATTGCACCAAATGAGCACTGTCAATTAATCCAAGGATAATCGCCCCCGTTCCTTGTGGTCTCAAATTGTCCGTTGAACGGAGAAGCTCACTTTTCAGAGGAGGGGTGGATGGCGAAGAAAAACCCGTCTAGTGTCGTACTTGTGGATGATTGTCTGACCTGACTGGCGAGGCTTTGCCGACAATTTTCACAAACTTACAACAACATCCAGATGTATCAGCAGTTTACACACACAGGATGGGCAGTATGACCCCAAGTGTATTGATCTACAAGTTGTCTTTCTCCTGTCACCTATGTAGACAGCCAATGTACCAACGGATTTCCAGCTCTGACACAAGCCCACACAGTGTAGAGGTGACGGACTGACTGCTGCTTCCGCCAGCACCAAAGAAGGCTGTGGTTTAGCAGGATAGAATCATCGGAATACGGTATTGACTATTGAAGTCACGGGAATCTCAATATTCTTATAAACAATCCTGGATTCGTTCCCAGCACCATCGATTTGAGGTTCTGAGCTTTGGGAATTGGCTGTGAAGGCCTTTGACTGGTTTTGGGAACTTCAAAATACAAACTCACTGATTGTGGACTGCTTAGAAATTTTAGGGATTAGCTCCTAGGCCTCACGTTGGGCCACCATGATAGTGGTTCTTAGCTTCGCCTCAAAGTTCTGAAGCGCTCGTTGAAGTGCTGCTGTCCTGCTACATGAGGCCGAGCAACATAACTTCAGGCAAAATTGACCAAAGCTCCCTCTGCGCTTATTACTACCAGATTATGATGCCTCTTCTTTGACTCAAGCTGACATAATGGATGGCGTTCAGCTACCCCATAACTGAGCGTGTAAGGCTAGTCCCGAGATACCGGATGCAACGTAACTTCGTATTCAGCCGCGCTTCCACGCTAGCCGCGTGGCTCTTTGGCAGCATAACGTCATAGCGGCCGTCGCAGAATGTGTCTAATTTGTACAGTATGTGAGCCTGTCCACATTGGAACGAGGGGCAAACAGGACATCTAAAGAGAAGGTGCATCATCGTAAGAACAATTCATTCATGCACTATTTGGGTTTATGTCGTTCCTCAACCCATGAACGCACTGGTCGTCTGCGGAAGAGCGAATGCAGGATATCCGGCGAAATGCTATCCTTCGCTAAGCTTCCTAGCTCCAATGATAAGCCTTTTGAGATAGTAGAAACATACGTCGGGGCCAACCTGCCATCAATTTAAGTGCCGACACCCGAGATTGCAGTATATTTCATGGGAACGGTTGACAGGTGCGGATACAAAAATAAATTCCAATAGCGCCACCTCGTGAAGAGGATCCCGCCTACACTCGTACAGCCCCTCACCCTTCTTATGTCCGCTCATAGTGTCTTCGGAAACAAGAAACAGGCATCAAATCAAACGCTACCCGATGAGATCATACACTATTGATTTTGTAACGATACCTAGGCAGCCCCGGCTCAGATCGTAACCCTAAATTGGGCTTAACAATCTACAGCGTCTGCCATGAAGGCGTCTTGGCACAGAAGCTTGTTCTTTTAAGCTTCTTGTTGCTCCGCATGCATCGTTTAATGCATCGTTTACAACCTCGACTTTTAACCAATCCTTGTGCGCTCCTTCAGCCTTCGAAAACCCTAGCCATCTGATCAATTCTTCCCCATTTGTTCCAAATGCACTTGAGGCTTGTCAGTGCTGGGCTTGCTGCCTCTTACAATGCTATCTCTCTTCCTTGGACCACGCGAGCGGTCAGCTCAGCTTCGCTTCCGCCGCTCCCCCTCGAACACTTTGACACTCCGAAATATGCCCGGCCGCTCACCCTTGATGAAGCCTTGTCGGGTGCGAATGCTTCTGTCACTACCATCGCAGAAGCGGACCTCCAAGAAGCTAAGGACAAATTTCCGGCGCTCGTAATCCCCAACAATTCGTCGCTGCCGAACTCTACGTTGGATCTGGACAGTGAGCTGAGACGGTTTGAAAAGAGGCAGGAAACTTGCTCCAACGTCCGCATCCGCACTGAATGGGATGATTATTCGGGTAACGATCGACAAGCATACATCGATTCAATCAAGTGTTTGATGAGCAAGCCACCATCAGGACAATTCAGCGTGTCTCAAAGTCGTTACGATGATCTTGTTGGCCTTCACCAGACACTAACCCCTAATGTTCATGGCAATGCCAAGTTCCTGCTATGGCACAGATATTTCGTATGGACTTTTGAGCAGCTTCTCCGCGATGAGTGCGGGTTTGATCGCAACCTGCCCTGGTTTGATGAGACTCGCTATGCGGGCCATTTTGCAGACTCATCGATCTTCAGCTCTCAGTGGTTTGGAAGTGTAAATATTGGTGGCCAGTGTGTAACAGATGGAGTAAGTCCTTACACTGCCTGCACTGGAATTCGTCGCTGATACTACTCTAGCAATTCGCCAATCTGGCTATCAATTATGGCCCAGGTCCTAGTAACACACCTCACTGTCTGGCTCGGAACAATGATGATTCAAAGACTATCAACACTGGAAATGCGATTGTAGATGCGTGCAACAGTCGCACAACCTATGCTGATATGGCTGCATGTGCTGAGGGCGGTGCTCATGCTTGGGGTCACAACGGAATCGGGGCTGTCATGCAAGATGTATATGCATCTCCAGCAGATCCCGTCTTTTTCTTGGTACGTGGAGCTCCTGTGGATCGCAGGCGTAAGACTAACTAGTTGATAGCACCACGGTTTTATTGATCGCAACTTCCGCATCTGGCAGAATAACGGAGGTAATCAGCGCGTCACTACCGTTGGGGGCACCGACTCAGCTGGTCATCCTCTGACTCTTGATACCATTGTCAATGTGTATGACTTCCGCCCTGACGTACGCATTGGGGACATCCTTGATACTAGGGGACCGACGTTGTGCTACAAGTACAACTATTAGCTAGCTTTGTCCACTGGCTCAACAACAACACGTAACTACCTGGGCACCTAAGTGCCTTACCTGAAGTTACTTAGGGGCACATAATTTTTTTGTATATATCTCTCGGCTTGCTCTAGGTTTCAGTGTGAATTATACATCAGGCGGGTGGTTAGGACTAGGTCTTGTTAATTCTTATTCCGCTATGCTGCGCTGTCATGTAGTTCCGCGCTTGCGTGCTTTCGTGCCCGGCTTGCGACTGCCTTGTGAGCAGCCGGGCCGAGAGCCGTGTGGCGCACAGACGGCAGCTTCTTCCTGTTGTTCATATTTCCGAGCACCTTAACACGACACTGCGATAAATCAAACTGATCGATTCGTCGCTGAAAAGAATGGCCGTGATTCAACAGTCAGAGAGGAGGCAGGATGTACAGGAAACAACGCCGTTGTTGTCTCACACGAAACTAGAAGAGGAAAGAGTTGGACTGTGGGGCAGTTCTGTGCAATGGCGCCTCATGCTTTGCGCCTTTCTGGTCTCGTTATCATTCGGCATCACCCAGGTTCCGATGTTGTTCGTTTTTCGAATAATGTCGTGTGATGCATACTACGAGGATGCACGTCATGTTCGCGACCCGATGGCAAAAGACGTTTGCGCAAAGCATGAGATCGAAGCCAGCACCGCACGATCCGTTGCGCTTCTCGGAGGCTCGACAACATTATTTGGCCTCGTCAATTTACTTGTCACAGGCTGGACAATCAAGCGCTTAGGTGTTAAAAGAGCGCTAGCAATTCAGATATTCTGGCCAGCGGTCAGGCTAATCGTGCAGAACATCGGTGTATCAAAGGGATCGAGTACTGGTATTTTTATCTTGCAGGCCAGCCAGATAATCACGATCGTTGGGGGACCGAATGGCTACGTGCTCGCCTTAAATTCGTTTGTGGCAGACATTGTCGAGCATCAGGGTCGGACAGGTGCACTGGGGCGCCTTCAGGGTTGCATGTTATTCGGCGCTGCTGTCGGATTCCTGATAGGAGGGCTTATTGGGGAAGCGTTTGGGATTGCGGCGCCATTCCGCATCACTGTCGTTCTGTTCCTGTTGTCATGTGTTTACGTCGCAGTATGTCTTCCCTCTACACCACCGCATGACAACAAAGACAACTGCGTGAACCAGCCGGCGATCGGCCTTGGCCGCTTCTTTGGCCCGCTTAGGGTATTCGCCCCTCAAAAGTGGACGCTCGTCAATGGCAGTAAGAGCACACAATTTGGAGCAATGACGCTTGGTCTTGGTGTCTTCTTGGGCATCCTGGCTACAGGCTACATACCTACTCTGCTCCAGATGTATGCGACGGACGAGTTCGAGTTCGGTACTAAAGCTAACGGCTGGCTCATCTTTATGTACTCTTCCTTGCGAGGTTTCTTTCTCTCTTTCATCTTCCCTCGCATCATCTCAGTCGGGAGAAACTGGCTGGAGCCAAGCGATACGAAAACAACAAAATCGGTAGAAGAGGAGCCATTTCTCAGCGATTCACGTTTGCCTATATCATCAAATGAGGTCGGACCTATTGATCCCATGGACAACGATGTAGAACCGACCGGACCACCGCAGTTTGACGAGAAGCAGACATTTGCATTTGACCTCATGTATGCGAGATTCAGTCTCCTCCTTGACGGTGCTATGACTGGACTTGCTGTGTTTGTTTCACAAGGCTACCAGCTCTACATAGTGGCAGCGTTACTTCCAGTTGCGGCTGGGACTGCCGCTGCCTCGAAGGGTACTATCTTGCAGATGCTCCCCAATAGCCAGCGCGTTGATGCGCTAAGCGGGATTACCCTCGTCGAGAACATTGCGAGACTTTCCACCACTGCCGTCTTCGGCTTAATCTTTGCAGCGCTCGCGGAAGTCGGAAAGATTCCTTTAGTGTTCGTGTGCAATGCAGCCGTTGCCTTACTCGGCTTTACGGTCTTGCTCTTTTCGCAATTTCCGCCAAATGGCAGTCGGAGGGCCGATCTTTAGGTAGCGCTTCCGTTGTCAAACTTCACGCCACCCGCCTTGTGGTTCAATTGTACATGTGTCCAGGCTCGCTTCGAAGGGTAAATACAGAGGTATGCACCCCGCACCGCATCGGTGGGGTATTTTTCCGTCTCCATCTAAATCACAGCCATCCTCTCCACAGCAATGGCGAGATAGTACATGGGACTGCGTAGGAGGCACGGAAGATGAACAATTAAACCGGCTTGGACCCGCAACGTATGGCATGACGTGGAGGTGCTCCGTGATGTCTGTGGCCTCGAGTACAAATTGATTGCGGAGAACGTTGCGTTCTTGTTCGTTTGTGTTGCAAAACAATCATGAAGCTCAGCCAAATCCTTACTTGGGCTGTACTGGGCTTGTTCCCGGCGCGGGCCATGGCTCGGGCCCTTAGTGATAGTCCCAGTGACGCCGAGCGTGTAGCGTTTCAGGACATCGTTACTTTCGACGAGCATTCATTGTTCGTTCATGGTAGGCGTATCATCTTCTGGGGTGGTGAGGTGCATCCCTTCAGGTTTGTTGCTCGTCCGTCGCTAGACAGCCGTTTACTAAATTCTTCTAGACTCCCGGTTCCAAGCCTATGGTTAGATATATTTCAAAAAATCAAAGCCCTGGGGTACAACGGCGTATCGTTTTACACACCGTGGGTCCTACATGAGCCCAGACCGGGGTCTTTTCAAGCTGAAGGTATCTTCGACTACGGACCGTTCTTCGAGGCCGCGGCTAGAGTTGGCGTATACCTGGTCGCAGTAGGTGTAGCAGCAAAGCTTATATGACCCTAGCTAACTATACAGCGCCCCGGAGGATACATTAATGCGGAGGTATCGGGTGGCGGGTTGCCGGGTTGGTTGCAGAGGATATCCGGCAACTTGCGCACACCAGATTCTGACTTCCAGCAAGCGTCAAAATATTACATTGAACACATTACTCCGATCATCGCAAAATCTCAAATCACCAATGGTATGAGAATCAGATTGGACTGATTGCAAATTACTGACCGAGCTCCTATAGGTGGCCCAGTTATCCTATTCCAACCTGAGAACGAGTACAGTGCAGGCCTCAACAACGTCACCTTCCCGGACGCTGACTATATGAATCTTCTCATGAAGCAGTTTCGAGACCTCGGCATAGACGTACCTATGAATAATAATGCCGCCTGGGCCTCAAACGGCATCAACGCGCCGGGCACTGATGCTCCAGTCGATATTTACGGGCACAACTCTTATCCCTTAGGCATGAATTGTACGGACCCTTCGTACTGGGCTGACGACTCGTTACCTGTCGATTGGCGAAAGACGCACCTTGAGCTGAGCCCGAACACACCCTACATGGTAAGCACAGAAACACATTTAGAAACTTCGCTGACTTGATCAGCTCGTAGAGTACCAAGGCGGGGCCTACCAGCCATGGGGCAGTGATGGCTTCGAAAAGTGCGCGGAGTTTACGAACCACGAGTTTGAGCGTGTGTTTTACAAGAACAACATCGCTGCTGGTGCCACAATATTCAATGTCTACATGGTATGCTGACTGCTTCAACTTATCCTATATGAACTTTAGTCCTAACATGATCAAGACCTTCGGTGGTACAAACTGGGGAAATCTGGGCCACGCAGGCGGCTATACTTCTTACGATTACGGCGCAGCCATCACGGAGGAGCGTCAAGTACACCGCGAGAAGTACAGCGAGGCGAAACTAATAGCCAACTTCATGCATGCATCGCCAGCTCTGGCCAGTGCGGTACCTGGCTACAACACCACTGGTGTCTACACTGACACTAAAGACATAACCACTACACCACTTTTTGGAAACAGGACGAACTTTTACGTCACGCGTCAGACTAAGTATAACAGTTTGGCGTCAACCCCATACAAACTCAAAGTTCTGACGAGCTCTGGGAATTTGACACTTCCGCAGCTTGATGGGAAACTATCCATCAATGGGCGTGACAGCAAGATTCACGTAACCGATTATGATGTCGGTGGTTTCAATTTACTGTATTCAACAGCAGAAATATTCACGTGGAAGAAATATGGCAGCAGGAGCATTGTCGTAGTCTACGGAGGGCCTGAAGAGAGACACGAGCTTGCGGTCTCCAAGACGAGCGGTGCCACAGCTGTGGAAGGCTCAGGCGTCAAGTTTGCTAACCGCAATGGTAACACAATCCTCAACTGGCAAACGGATGCGACGCGCCGCGTTGTTCGCATCGGTTCTGATTTGTACATTGTCATCGTCTCACGAAATGAGGCGTACAATTACTGGACCGTGAGTACTTTGCCTGCAGGTAGCGCATACTCACATCAATCCACACTGTCGTCCGATCTTATTGTCAAGGGGGGATATCTCGTCCGCAGCGCCTCGATCTCAAGCGGCAGAATCGACCTCATAGGTGATGTCAACGCGACAACAATTGTCGAAGTTATCGGAGGGGCGCACGAGAATATCAACGGTCTGACCTGGAACGGCAAAGATCTCCAAGCAAAGCGCGATGGCAATGGCTTCCTCAAAGGCATCGTCATCTTCTCAGCCCCCAAGATCGAGATTCCTGACCTCAAATCGCTCACGTGGAAGTCCATTGACGCGCTCCCCGAGCTACAGGCCGACTACGACGACGCCGCCTGGACCAATGCCGACCACACTAAGACCAACAACACTTACTGGAATCTTACCACACCAACTGTGCTCTGGGGTGCGGAGTACGGATATAACACTGGATCGCTAATTTTCCGTGGTCACTTCGTTGCAACTGGTAACGAGACTGTTATGCACCTCAATGTATCTGGTGGTCCTGCATTTGCGTTCTCCGCGTGGGTGAATTCGACATTTGTCACATCTTGGAAGGGAACAGGAGAAGCTGCTATTGCGAACCAGACACTGTCGCTTCCAAAACTGCAGCGTGGAAGTAATTATGTTCTTACTGTGCTTGTCGATCACATGGGGCACAACAATAACTGGTGAGTCGTAACACAAATAACATCGCTTTTTATGCTAATTTGAAAGGTTCGTTGGCTACAACGAAATGAAGACACCACGTGGGATCCTTGGATACGACTTTCCTGGCCATAAATCGCAGATCTCCAACTCCTCTCGCGCCGACGATGGCATCCGCTGGAAAATCACTGGCAACCTCGGCGGCGAAGACTACCATGGCGGACCACGCGGCGCTCTCAATGAAGGCGCTCTGTTCCCAGAGAGAAACGGTTTCCACCTTCCTTCCGCACCAGTAGAGTCTTGGGCCAGCAACGTCGGGCCTACATCGGAACTGAGCAAACCTGGTGTGCATTTCTACCAGACTACATTCAAGCTTAATATTACTCAGGGTTGGGATGTCCCTCTATCGTTTGTCTTCAATGGCGATGAATTTACTGGAAACGGCCATGGTTGGCGTGCTCAGCTATGGGTTAATGGGTATCAGTTTGGCAAGTTCGTGAATGGAATTGGGCCGCAGCGAAGATTCCCTGTACCAGAAGGCATATTCAATTATCACGGCGAAAATACCGTGGCAATCAGTATCTGGAAGCTTGAGCAGGGTGGTACAATGCCAAAGAACATCGAACTGGTTGCCGGTATGCCTGTGCTGTCTGGCTATGGCGATATTGCTCTCGCGCCAATGACTAGTTGGGGGAAGCGGGAGGGTGCATACTGAGCAATCGGTCAGTAGATGCGGTCTTGGGGAATTCCAAGGTCATATTTCGGCTGGAAGCATTAATGTTTGCGAAAGAGTTCAGATTCTTTAGTACACTGATCGAAACTTTGACATTCAATCAATCCGCAACCCGTCTCTCTCGGCTTGCAAACTGATTACCAATTTATCATGCGTCCCAGCATGCAGTCTCTACAGTTGTTCTTAACAGTGCAATAGGAAATGGCAAATTATGCGTGAGATCGCCAAGGGGGTGATTGCGACCATCGTAGCGCCGAGATCGACTGGAAACACTGGCGATTGCGATAAAGAAGAAACTATGGGCCAGTGATGTAGCCGACGGTTATTTTAACGATAGACTCGGGTACAAGTACGGCACATGCTTAGCGATAGTTGCTAAACACGACCAAACAAATGCGACCCATGAAGCTCCTCTCGGAGGTACTCCAGCCACTGCGCTGCTCGATGCCATTACGCCTGCAAGGATCTTGACAAACATCGTCCCCTCAAGTCTTGGCTTTGCTAGAGCCCGTATCCGGAATATTTACGAGGCTGAATGATGCCGACATTTGCGATAACGAAACGAATTGATGATGAGAAAACCATAATACACTCTCGACCTCTGAGGGCGTGAAGTATCCGCCTCAGCTCGAGTTTATGGTGCCGGATTAGTGCAAAGCTTAGTAGGTACCTAGCACCAAACAGTCTTCAGACCTCGCTCAGCCTGAGTCTGATTGGGTGCAAGTTGATGTGTGACAAGCTTCCTTTCTCATATAATGGAGCAGGTGCAAAGTGATACATCCGTGATCATGAGACATAGCGGCGCGTATACTCTGCCTTGATCTCTTCTTGTAATCTGCGCTGGAAAAGTTCGGTTCACAACCGTTGTGTCCCATCCGTTACAACTCTTCATGTTACCGTCTCCAGTCTGGCGCCCACCGACTTCGTTGTCATAATCTTTTGTGCCAGGGATGTCTCTGTGCAGAAACTATTCATCAATGCCGCAATTCTCGATAAAGGTACTTAAGTTCCCAGACAGGTTTGACATAATGGTAACAAATACTTTGTAGTGTCGGACGTGGGGTATCTGTATTTCGTTGTTCTTGGTCGTAGAATCTTCATCAAACCCCTATGCGCACTGGGATATCAGCTCTTGTGACGTCTGCGCAATCCTGTTGGGTGTGTCGCAGTGTGCAACTGTTGCCTTCACAGTTGCTAGAAGAGCATGATGATGTGATTTGCAATGTGGCCCTGATTAACAAGAGTGCTTTCGCTGCATGGGATCTCGTGAAAGCACGATTGGCTAAAGAATGAGTCCAACTACGAGGCCTGCAAGTCCAACATTTGCGCTGAGATGCAACCCAGCATTAGTAGCTGGAGAAGCAGAAGCTGCGGTAGAGCTTGTAGATGCGCTTGCGGCTCCCGCAGATGTGGCCTGGGCTGGTGCTGTCGACCTAGTTCCCCGAGCAGTGGAAGTAGATAGATTGCTACCTCCCGTAGCCGTAGCGGTTGAGGTTCCAGTCTGTACTTTGCCATCCGGGCCCGTGTATTTTCCAGAATAGTAGTTGCCATTTCCTCCAACATCATCGTGGTATGATCCTGCGAAAAACATCAGCTCTCGAAGTTCGCAGCGTAACCTGCGGGATATGAAAGACTTGGACATACCGGTTCCCATATTCAAGCACAACAAGCTTCCGTCCGTAAATTTATAACATTTCTCATCAGTGTCGCAGCTGAGAGCAGCTGCACGGGCCTTCAACCCTCTTGTTTCCGGGATGAATCCAAGGGAATTTCTGTCTACAGCAGCGCGTTTGCCGAGGCCAGCTGCTTTCAAGCAGGCTTGAAAGCAAGTGGCATCGTTCATGCAGCAAGCTCTGCAGTTCTTGACGGTAGTGTCAAACTTTCCGGGAACGTCACAGTCGCCCACTGGAGGCCATGAAAGGGAGCCGGAGCTGGTACAGGTACCGGCGGCTGCAATCAAGGGAGAGAAGGAAAGGGAGAGCAAGGCAGCCGTTTGAAGAAGTTGCATTCTGGGCGATGCAGCGGAGGAAGGAAAGCAGGTCTAGGAAGAAAATTTATGTGAGGTGATTTGGTATGGACTGAGTAGGCCCAAAGGCGTTGCTTATGTATATTCGGGGTCGCCGGTATTCAACAACAAGATACCAAGTTACTAGCGACTGCGCCTTTCACAAGACACGGGAGATAGTCTGACAAGCCACAAATGATTAACCCATCAGAGAAGTTGCAGCGTTGAATTGAGGCTGAAAGTAGACTACTCTCCACTCACTCGAGTTCCGTTATCGTAGAGCTGAGGGTTTTTGTACCTTAGTGGATTCCGCAGTGATCAGAGCAGTCTAGATCCCCTAGCTCTAGTACCGTATTCACCCACGTGTAAAGCCGTCCCTTTCACCCACCATAGGTTTCAACGCACAGACGCGCGCTCAATAGCCTCGCGTAGACGTTGTAACTGCATTCGTCACTCAGCCTCACACTACCACCAAATACGATTCATCTCGTCTATTATCTCCTCAAGCTGCCTCGCTTGCACAGCTGGTCATTACAGTAATGGAAAACACATGCCCGACTTTGAAATAAGATGTACCAAGCTACTGCTTACTGGGTCAGATATTGCCAGGTCTGTAGATGCGTCGCTGCGTTGTAAGCTCCCAGCATTCCCGGGGGGACGGAGCACGGCCGCACCCGGCTTCCTTCCTTGGCGCTCAAGGTAGTTTGGGCGCTTGTTGCCTTTGATACTTTCCCTCGAGCCTAGATAGAAGTAGCGCCATGGAAAGAGGCAAGCGCAACATGACAAAAACATGGATACCCGCAACGATAGATCAAGGGAACAAGGCTGAGTAAGGGGATATGAGCAAAGAGAGCCGGAATAATATAAGGTAATGATGGTGATATGATGCTGGCTATCTGCTTTGGGTTCAGCCCTGCTGCACAGTTGTTCTCTAAACGACTCATCCGTGTTCGGATACGCGAATCCGAACGGCAGGAGGCGGATGCGACACACAGCCGCGGCTATGATGTAGATCGATAATTGTAATGCAGTATATTCCTAATGCGATACCCCATGAAACGTTAGATGCAGCGAAGGCCATCATGCTCCCTCAATGCTTGTATAAACCCCCAAGCCTAGTATGGCTCCATGTGATATCATGCCCGTTGACGCATCCAGGTCGTAAATGTTTCAGTATAGCGATCTCCGCTTCAATTTATTCCTGCATTACGTTAGCCTTCTCACCCGACTTCCAAGTGTGTCAGTTCGACTTACGCTGTGATTCCCCAGCTCAATCTGCTTAGCTTACTCTTCTCACCCTCCGTAATAACACCAACACCAGAGTCGTGTTTTGCTTGCTTGTCCAGGTCATTCGCTTTGGCCGTTAACGGCGCAGTAGTCATAGTCTGAGGCCTAGCATTTTGCAGCCTTAAATCCTCGTTGCTATCAATGGCCATCGCTTTTGAGCTGGTGTAGTATCTTGGTTGCGAGGTTCTCCTCAATTGTGGCGGGCGTACGGCCTTCGGAAGTGCGGCTGTTTGAGTACCAATGACTGGCTGTGTTGCGGTGCGTGGTCGCAGCAGGTGTTGCTCATCAAGTTCCTTCCTGTTTGGAAAGCGGTGTGGGACAGAAGAAATTGGTGCTGTGCTTGTCCGTGGGCGAGTTGCTAGGTTTTGGGGACCCGAGATGGGGCGAGGGATCAGCCGGGGCATTGGATCTCCGTCCTCTTTGGGCACGGGCGGGTGAGATTGGAGGGACTGTGGGTGCTCGCGTAGAGGTGCTGTGTGAGGCTTCGAGGCGAGGTTGTTGAACGTAGAAGTGGATGTGTTACCCCACTGAGACTCAGAGATGGTCGGGCTTCGAAGTGCGCCTTCGATGCTGGTGTCTTTCTTGACGATGCGCTTCACCCTATCCCTCAACCCCAATCCGCTTCTCCTCTTTGTGTAGGGCATGTCTGCTGCAGGGGTGTTGCTGGTTATGCTATGTCTCTGCGAGTCGCTCTGGCTTCTTCGGTGGCCACGCGCCGCGTCTCTTTGCTGCAGGCTGCCCAAGAGAGGACTACCCAGCATAGGTGCAACGGGCACATTTGGGGCATCATCTGAGGACGTCAGCCGTGATGGCGGACTATGTTCGTTGATGAGCGTCGCACCACTTGTTCGCGCTGAGATATACTCGGCTGAGGAGACACGGTGCCTGGAGCGATGCGCAGCGAGGCGCTCGTGGTCTCGCATAAGCCTCTCCTTTGCAACCTCAAGGTCCACAACGGATTCCTTCAACTTCTCAATCTCCTCGCGAACAGACTCACTCTTCTGCATAGCGATTTGCATATCTGCCCGGAGTGTTTCGAGTTGACGGTCCTTCGCAGCCAATGCGGCCGTCAGTCTCTGAATCTCCGCCTCTTTCTTGGCCATGTCATCTCTGCTTTCCTTGAGCTGACCCTCCATGCGCTGAAAATGGACACGGTGCACGACACTAGGCCGAGCAGTCTCCATGTCTGTGTTGATGGCGTGCTCCAATCGCACCTGTTCGCGCAGCGCCTCAATCTCTTGGTCCGCAAGGAAAACACGTGCATTGGCGTCACGAACCCGCTTGTCAAGCGCTTCGATTTCCATGTGGAGGCGTAGATTGTCTTGCTGGGCCGTGTCGAACATAGCCTCCAGCTCGTTCTGGTCATTTTCCTCGATCGTTGGGAGGCGACCTGAGGGGTCACTCCTACTCCTTTTCCTGCCTGACTGGGTCTCTTCCAACTCGGCACTTGCTTCCTGCAAATGCGCTTTGGTCTGGTCGTGTCGTTCCCGCTCGTCCTTGAGAGCATTTTGGATTTTCTTGCTAATGTCCCAAGCCCTTTGCAATTCCGCTTGTTGATTTACGACGTCATCGGCTGATTTCGTGGCGGCAGCAAGCTCGCGCCTCAGTTGCTCTATTATAGCGTCCTTTTCTTCCTCAGGACCAGACAGCGATGGTCGGCCGTTCTTAAACCGTAGCAGACGGACCTCCAACGCGTGGTCGCCATTGCCGTTCGCTTCGAATCTAGCATCGTGGCTGAATTTGGGGCTTTCTTGACGCTCCATTGCAGCAAGTCGCTCCTTGAGTACGTTGAGCTGGGCTTCCTTCAACTCCAGGGTGGCGTGTTGTTGCCGCAATGCCTCGCTGAACTGTGCGTCCTTCTCTTGCATATATCTTTCTTTCTGCTCGTTTCCTTTGCGAAGAGCAAACAATTCGATATCTTTGCGGTAAACAATTGCTTGGTGATCCTTTCCAAGGGATTGCTTCATCGTTTTCATATCATTGCGTAGGGTCGAAATGTCTGCAAATGACTGTGTGAGCGCATCTCTGGCGTTAAGAAGCTCTTGCTGGGCAATACCCAACTCCACATCCTTGGCTTTGGTTGCGGTCTGCAAGTCGGTGAGGGACCATTGCAGTCGCACGATCTCACGGTCCTTCGTGTCGTAGGGCCCTATAATAGAAGTGGAGTCCCCTTTTTGAGACCGGGAGAGTGATCGACTAGGCAGACGGACAATTTGCGATTCGGCCTGGAGGGTATGCGTCTGCTCCAGGCAAGTTTCAACAGCCGACGACGGTGCACCATTTTGGTGTTGTGATTCGTCCTGCGCGGTAGCGTCCCCGTCCAATGCGCGCTGGAACACGTCGAAGCTGACCATGACTAGCGCAGCCACCAGCCAATCACCCGAGCGGGACCCCTGACCTACGAAACTGACAAATGCCACAAACTGCAGAGTGTTTGCCGTCCCTCCTCGATGTCTAGCAAGCCAGGAACCAAGAAATCGGCGGATGAAAACCAGAAATACTGCGAGTACAAAGACGGTGAGAACCTGAAATACCGGTATCCGCGCTATCCAGGGATGTTCCAAGAGGTGGCGCGCTTCTGTGATGAGGCGGTCTGCAAGTGTGATAAACAAAGGCCTGATCTCGTGTGTCCGCTTGCCGATATGAAGGAATGTTCTTTCGGCGTGATCGCTCAATCTTTCCGCTGAGATGAGAAGCTGTTGCACGAATAGGTGCCTGGAATCGAAAGCAGTTGCACCGTGGTCACCCGACTGCTGGTGGTACCTTAGGGAGAAGAAGTCTGCGAAACCTGGGTTATGCACAAATGGGTGTCCGCTGATGTGGAGGATCGCTCCTGAGGATATTATGATCAAGCTGGTCGCGACAGAATACGCAAGAAGTGGATGGTTTTGTGTATAGTCTTGGATGTCGTTAAACACACCGGGCATTATGTGTATGTCAGGCAAATTGTGCTAGTCTTTGTCATTGAGTTGAACATGAGGGTGTACATGCCATACGCTACGATATGGACTGCAACTGCGAACGCTGAAGGGGAGGGGGACGGAGCAAGATCGAGGAAGAGATGCGATTAAGCATTATTTGAGGCCACAACAAACACGCATGAAGCACCAAATGACGCTTGGAGAAGCAAATGACCAGGAACGCCATGCTGAAATGCTTCCGGTCAGGATATCGCAGTAAAACCAAATTGTGACAACAAGGATAAGTGACAGCTTGGGCGACTGGATACCCAAGCTCTTAGCAGGCTTCATATCTCGAAATGCTTGTAGCCCTCGACCAGTCCGTCGCTGATCTTTGAAGGGATGGCCCAAACGGGCAGATAATGTTGTACCTCATCAAAAGCAGGGATGTGGCCTGCATTCGCATCCGACCACAGGCACACCACCCTTCCAGAAAGCTTCGAATTCTCCTTAGCGTCCCATGAAACGCTCAGGTTCCAGGGTTGCGACCACTCACGGTGCCAAAGACGCACCTCGCGGGAGCCTTGCTCGCCGGTGCGTTTGAAGCGGGGATCTGAGACACCCCCGGCAACCGTCAGATCCCGGATCGCCGTGTCAAACAGAATGCGACATGCTCGCGTGTTCTGCCCTTGAACACGAATCATGGCCTCGTTAGTCTTATTGCTCCTTGTAATCGTGTAGTCAAGCCAGCTATCGAAGTGATTCTTGTGGTTCAAAGGTGATGCATCTGCAACCACTTTGGCGGCGAGTCCTTCCCACTCGCACTTTTTGAGCTCTTTGCGCGTCACCACGTCAGGTGTGGAGCAGTTCACGTTCTTCCCCTGCGCGCTGGGCAGCTGTCCAATAACCTGTTGAACGTAGCCATCCACGCCTGTCAGGGATACCGTGTTCACACCCGTCTCAAGGTTGACTTGCTGGACGAAGTAAACCTTCAAACGATGTTCCCTGCTGAAAGGAAATGCCACGAGGTTGTAAATGACAGTTCCCACGCAAACCAGGAACAAAAATGTGGGTACGTGGTACGTGATTCGGTGAGCGAATGGTCCGGCCGGAGCGATCAACAAAGTGGTGAGCGCGGCGAAGGAAAGGTAAATGAAAAGTGACGAGTTCCCGTCTGATGGCGTCTGGTAGAGGGCTGACGTCAGTAGCAAGGCAATCTGGCCGACTAGAATGATGGTGATGGGAACCAGGAGCCAAAATTGTATGATCCAGATCCAGCTTGGCAATTTCCCACTCCACTCTTGTTCTCCGGGGTAGGGATGCCCAAGATCTAGTGGTCGGGGCTCTTCTTCCTCGCTAGAAGAGCCTCGCCTGCTGCCTTGCCTGGCTCTTGCGAAGCTTCGTTGATCACCGCGTAAAAGGGAAGTGGTCTCCGTGGCTTCGTCATCGGGGAGCGGGCGATCCTTGGAGCGGGGGCCACTATTGCCAGTGGGCGGTCGGCTGTCAAGTTGGGTATCCTCTTCGATGATGTCGAAGGTCTGCGCATAGGCTGACTTCTTAGGTGCAAAGAACAGCTCCAAGTAGGACAGGAGAAGAGCAGCGAATACTGCTGCACAGTAGAACAAGGCCCAGTAACCGCCAGCCAGCTGGTAGTTATTTGCCAGTACGGTGACCAATGCCAGAAGTATAAAGCTTCCAATGAAGAGCCAGATTAGACCGTAGATTCGCTGAAGTGCGGACGGGCGCATTGCGCTGGCACCGCGTGAAAAGAACCAGGCGAACGAAATCCATGTAGATATCATCATGCTACACACAGATCAGTGGTGCTCAGTGAGGGAACAAAACAAATGTAACATACCTCCAGACAGCATAGGGGCTGCTGTAGACGATTAGTGGATTGACACGGACAACGAGGTACGCCAATCCAATCACGGTGGCTGTAGCGATGACAAAGACGACGGGAAGACGGAAGAAGCCTCGCCAGCCATATAGGTAGATAGGGGCGTCATCGTCTGAAGAGTGAACATAAGCTCTGCGCGCGAAGAGGTAGTTCTTGTCGGCCTTGGTCAGGCCAACGGTAAGAACAATAAGCGTGAGCGGTGCAACGACGAGCAACGTTACGCACAGAGCAAAGAATGTATGCAGACGGAACACGACAAAGGCTTGGCCGAGTAGATCAAACCACACGGCATCGGTACCTGTGCCAGCATCGACCTTGGCATCTTCGCGGCTCCCGTCACTGCCACTAAATTTGTCGCTGGTGTCTGAGGCCAGACCGGATACTGTAGCTATGGAAGCGGAGAGCATGTGCCACACCGACTTTAGGGACGTCTCCCGTGTCGAGTCCTCGACGGTGTGGTATCGCGCGCGTGGTTCCATAAAAGCAACATCCAACCCGCGAAGACCAAGCTCGCCATGAAAGACTCGGTAGTCGGTCTCGCTACGGATGAGGCCTTTCTTGAAGCCATCTCCGCTAACGACCGTGCCGAAGGGATGCTTTGAGGCGCGATAGTACTTGGTCACCTCAGTGTCGGTGCTGCGAAAAAGAGTCGCTCTTCCGCCAGCACCAGCACCCTCGAGGTTGAGGAAGGTGTGAGGCAACCGAGAGATGGGATGGCGCATAAAAGCCTTGGCCCCGTTCAAGAAATCTTCTTCTCCGTTGTTGAGAAGGAGGACGACTGTTCGCTTCGGCCAGTTCTTCTCCTCGGTGAAGTAGGATAGCAGCTGCAGCACGCAGACGACTCCTACACCGTCATCCGTGGCGCCATAACCGCTGCTCACGGAGTCGTAGTGAGCATTGACAAGCACTCCGCCGTTGTTTGGACGGCGGGAGGTTGTCAGAGGGCTCTGATTGGATGCATAGAACGGTTCATCGTCTTCAGAGCCACGGATAGCGACGATGATGTTGGTGCCCTCAAAGTAGACTGTGGTGCTGCTGGACGAGAAGGTGGCATTCGAAGTGTTGTCGTCGATGAGGTCAACTTGTTTGTTGCTCAAGTGCTTGGACGCTATCACATGTTTGATGCGTGCCAGAAGATATTCACGAACCTGATGGTTGGCGCGGCTGTTGTAGGGATGGAATTGGCGAGTAATGTGCTGGAGATCATTCCAAGCTTCGGTGAGATTGGTCCCTTGGGGACTTCTGGACGGGTAGTTGGGTACGCGCAGATGAACGACCAGAAGGACAGCAAACAGGGCGATGTAGGTCAGGGTTGTGAAGAAGGTGACAGGGCCGGGGGTGAATGAGAAAGGGTTGTAGCGAGCCATGTGGCACGGCGGTGGTGTGTCGACACCAGCTCCAGCTCTACAAAGCTTCCTGAGGGCGAACGAAGATGTCGGTCGCTTGTTGCGGCGCGTGATGGCTGGAGATGTATGGCGAATGGAGCTGCTGCGGGGTGAAGGCTAATGCGGCGAGCTATGGCCACCATGCACGATGATGTGATGCGCAAAAGCAAAGCACACCAACACGGCCGTTGCTGTTGATGTCTGTCGCGGTTGCTGTTGATAACTGTCGCCGTTGCTGTTGATAACTGTCGCCGTTGTCGCCGTTGTCGCCATTGAGATCTGCCGCCGCTGATAGCTGGTGTCGTGACATCTGTCGTCGTCGACCACGCCCGCCATGGACAGCAGTGGTGACCAGGGTGCAGAGTCGCTGCTTCCCCTCCCACGACTGACAGACAGGCCCACGGCCTACGCGGGCTGCTGTCTCGCCCTCAGCACGCCGCTCGTTGCGCACCTCGAGTCGCTGCTCCCGCCGCCGCCCGCCCTGACGCTCTCCATCGGCAGCGGCTTTGGCCTGCTCGAGGCGCTGCTCCTCGCCGCGCCCTGCGCTTCACGCGTTGTGGGCGTCGAGGTCGCGCCGAGCCCCAACACGTACCTGCCCGCGACACACCACCGCGTTGTGCACGGAACGCGTTTCCTCGACCCGCTCGCCGCAGACGCCGCCGCCTGGCTTTTCGTGTACCCGCGCCGCGTCGGTCTCGTCGCCGAATACCTGGCAGGCCTGGGCCGCCCAAGCGACGCCGTTCAGACCGTCATCTGGGTAGGCCCGCAGGCTGACTGGGCCGACTATAGCTCCTGTTTTGCCACTGGCTGGCATGTGCACTCACAAAGCGCTGATGTCGCTGGCGGCCAGGCGTGGGAGCTGATTGCCATTGCAGAGCGAGTGCCGATATGACCCGCTCCTACTTGCACCTCAACGACAAGCAGCATCCTCAACAGCATCCTCCACAGCACCACTGCCACGCGTAGATGGTCAAGTTTGACTGGAGCAGTCCGGTATTCGCGGCCACGCCGCTATGAACCGTTTGCCCTTGTTCTCCAAGACATGCTGTCCGTTTCTATTCTAGGCCACCGGCGTTTGCTCACCCTTGGTCTTATTGTCCACTGTCTTTCACTCCGCTATTGTTGGACAAAGCACAATGGAACAACGAATACTATCCAGTAGACGTTTCGAACATAGACCACAGTCTTTCCACCACAAGCTTGCGTGCTAGCATGCAATATAATTACATCCCATCACATCAGCCATCGACACGACACATCCAGTAATCTGTCTATTCCCTTTCTACTGACCATGAATACTGTACCCCAAATCCCCAGCGGAGAACCCCTATGGCTCTCCGTTCCACT
The DNA here is from genome assembly GCA_004835665.1 of Phoma sp. XZ068. Lineage (NCBI taxonomy): Eukaryota > Fungi > Ascomycota > Dothideomycetes > Pleosporales > Didymellaceae > Phoma > Phoma sp. XZ068. The sequence goes on from RBKR01000001.1 coordinate 1,960,148, forward strand.
CCTCGCAGCCGCTCAGCTCTGGACGTGGCATCCACTTTGGGCAGCGGGCATATGGACTGTGTACGGCATTGGTGCTCTCATACCGGAAGGAGCAGTTCAGTTGCAGCCTATGCCGGAATCATCCTTGTATCCTATACTCAACCCGCCGAGCCCACAATGTCGCGCACCAGGCCTAAGAGCTGTCACCAGTGCTAAATCGACGTACAGCGATGCTACTAGTATCTTCATGACTTCAACACCAATCAATTCTAGTCTTAAGACTACAGCTCAGTCCATCACAGCTGATATTGCGATCTCGATGGGCACAACCACTGCAACCAGGATTAACAGTCCATCTCCTCTTGCCCAAACAAGCCCTCCCACATCCTCGAGTAGTTTCAGTCTTGAGACTACAATACGGTCGGTCAAACCTGATATTGCGACATCGTTACTCACACCAAATGCAACCGGAATCAGCAGTCTATCCCCCTTGGTACTAGCAAGCTACTCCACAACCTGGAGCAGCTCCAGCATTCTCCCGCCAGTTACTACGCACCAAGGCCCATCCTCGTTCTCCGCTCTCAACCACCTTGCCATATCCAATGATGCCGTGTGCCCTACCGCAGGCGCCTCTACGTCGACCAAGAGCTTGCCACTATCCATCGACTCCGGACTTAAACAATACGTCCCAACTTACGATACGTACGGGTACCGTCACCTGTTCCGAGGTCTACATTCGATTGCCAGCTGGAATCCCTATGGGTTTCCGCTGGGGGAAATCACATTCACTGTATTTCTCGTTGTTCTGGTTGCCTGGATGATATGGCGGGAGCTAAAGCCCGCTTTCCTGTGGGGATGGCGTTTCCTGGCTGGGCTTGATATGCTGTGGTGTGCAGTCAACTGTATCCAGTACCTGCAGGATACTTTGATTGAGAGGCAGGTGCTAGACAAAGTAGCCCAGGCGGCACTGGCAGTTCGACAGTGGTTTGCGAGCTTGATATGGGGAGCACAAACGCCCCAAGCCCGCGTCCTCAGAGCTGGAACAGCCTTCCTCCTCTTCATGGCCCCATCCATTATCTGGGGTTGGCCTCTCGCGGGATGGCTCAATAGATGGATCATCAGGTTACTGCGTACCTTGACAGCAGCCGTATCAGACCTTGTTACAACCCCCCTTCTTATAGCCCCGACGCCTAATTTCACTTCTGACTCGTTCAGAAGTACCGTTGCAACAGACCTGAAAACTAGCAAGATCATCTATACGGATTTCCATTGCTTCTCACACATCAAGCGCTCGTTTCTCACAGCCTTCCGTAACCGCCCCTCCCTAGACAGTACTCACATACCCGCATTTAAAAGCTCACCGAGCGCTGCAGCTGTATGGAAGTATATTAAAGGCATGGTCATGAAGCACAGAACAGTCTCTATCCTGATGCACAACAGTTCCATCCCAGCAATCAAAAATTGCTACGCCGCTGCCTGGCAGAACAGGCTTTTCATAACAGGAGATTACCAAGCCGCACCCCATTTTGGTCCGACCGCATCTTTATGCTCCATTATCGAATGGTTAGTCATGGAGTACAGGAGCGCCGGGCAGACGATGATGCCGTATATTGCGAAGCTGAATCGCACGAGGGGCCCTATTTGCCGAATCTTTAGGTGTCTTCCAGTCGTCTCCACACTCAGCGGGAGCCTTTGTCCTTTGTGGTCTCATATGCTCAGCTGTGTGACTATCGTCATGCTTCTTACCGCTTTGTTCTCGCTCAACATGATGGCAATGACAAAGTTCCCTATCGCACAGGGACGCTCTTCAACCGTGCTTGCCCAGAGCGCTGCTACTTTTGCATACCTGAACTTAATTCCGTTCACAACACTTGTAGCGTTTGTCTGGGTCACACGTTCGTCCATCAATATAGAATATTATACCATAACGGGCACGTTTGGTGTACTGTGGATCTTCCGGGAGTCATTGGCAACGAAGTGGTATGCTGTTCTTCAGCGCTTTCGAATCGCACCAACCAATAACGTCTAGGGCAATGGAGGCATAATCTGAGAGCTTCTACCGGTCGGATGCACTATGTCCCATTCCTTCCTGAGAATCTGTAGCTCGTAGCGTGGTGTTGATCCGCATCCCCGCATCCGAGTCCGACGCCATCTGCAGGTACGCTCGTCATCCATGCAGTATGTCTCAGCCGCAAGATGGACCTCGAACCCCAAATCAGTTAGGACCTTGAACAATTGGGCTATGGGCAGTGTGCGGGGCATATTGATCGTCCTAGGTATTGGGAAGGCGGGAGTGTCAGGGGAGTAGCGGCTTGGGGGGGGGGGGGGTACCTGCAGCAGCCGCACCGGAATCTGACGTCCAGACGCAACTTGAACTCGTGACGACGTAGGGCCCACACTACTTAGACCTTCGTTGCTTGGACAAAAACAATCTGTGATAACAGATGCAAGGAGTTAATACCACATTTGTTTGCAAAAGTAATGAGTAGACCAAATGAAAGCATGACTTGATTGATCCATGGGAGAAGAAACAAGAGAGGCGCTGATAAAGCAAATGTGATAGTGAGGTGTTTCATTATTAACGGCATCGCGGCCACAGGCCCGGAATTATATACAACTGCTATCGTGCAATCCATAAGGAAGCGAGCGTAAGAACGGTATATTGCCCCCACCTGACAGCCAACTTTTGGTATCAGACGGACAAACTCCAAGAAATGGTAAACAACCAGTACTCTCATCTCATCTAAAACCTAAAGCGGTCAAACACATTGCTGTTCTTGATATCCCTCTTCCTGCTACCTCCAGGCAGCGCGCTCGTGCAGTCAATAAGGCCCCTCTGATCAACACCGAGCATGCTCATCTTGGTCATTGCGCTTACGAAAGCCCTATCCCATGCGCCCTTGCTGAGCGCAAAGGTGTTGAAAGGCAGCATAGTGAGGGGGTTCTGGGCAACGCTCTTATCCGAGGGGAGGGTGAAAGGAGCTTTGCCGCTCTTGGTCTCGGAATAATACTTGTTGTCCCAGGTACCAACAGTTGAGTCGAGTTCTTGCGGCTGGTCGGGAGCAGTGAAACGCTGCTTCGCGGCGGTGTGGGCGCCGAGGAGGGCGGCAAGATCAATGGGTGAGAAGCCCTTGGATGCTGAGACTTATTAGTGTCTGTTCTCAAGTGTGCGTTTTGACTTTACTAACCAAAGAGCTTGATGAGATCACCACCTTTGGCAAAGCCAGAGGGAAGCACACCGAGAGCGTTTGCAGTGCTGGAGTCCTTGCGACCGACCTTGACAGGAATAGTAGGCCCACCAGGGCAGGTCTTTACACCGTGTGCAGCAGCGAATTGAATGAGGTCGGCCATACCGACACCAGTGTTGGCCTGGACAGTCTTCAGATTACCGCAGAGACGCTCAAGACCCCTATTCTCAGTGTTGGAGCACTCGTTGGCAAGGATCAGAGATCCATCGCAGGCGCCGTTGAAGCAGTCGTGGAAAGACGAACGAATGGCGGCGCGAGCAGCATCTGTACACTGACCGTCTGCCAGGAACTGTGCGGTGAGTTGAGTAGAGATCTGACTCCAGACAGCAGGGCACTGCTCTGATGCCCTGTTGTTTCCAAAGAGCCCGGAGAGAGTTCCGAGGATCTTTCCAAATGTGCGCTTAGAGATTTCGCCAGCGCTGTGTGCTTCCTCCTTGAGGTTAAAGGCTTGTGCAGTACTGGTGGCCACCAGGGCGGTGACAAAGATGTTCGAGATATACATTATTTAAGGTAGATGATGACCAGATCTTCTTGAATGAATGTGGAGAGATGGGTATCGAAGGGTGCAAGAGAAGTGAACGGCTGCGAACTGATGATTTGGTTTCGAGGGCAGTATACGCAGAGATTTATATCTTCAGGCAACTCAACGAGTACGCAGGCAGAGTGCCCAAATTTGGAGATAATCGGTGGAGCCATGGTACCAGCGTAGGTTCACAACCCAGGTGCCATGCCAAATGTGTCGAAATGGTGCTGAAATAGATCTGCCAGCCGCTAGTATGGTGTAGCAGGCAGTGAGGATACTGGCTCGAGCTCTTCGCAGTTGTGGAGCACGGAGTCGCGCTAAGTGTGACCGACAGCTAATGCAATCTGACAGGCAGCCGATCACGCCTACGCTGCAGGTCGATAAATTGACAGCCGCTTCGTGAGCTGGAGATAGTGCTGTACTGGTTCAACCCAGTGTGTAAATTGCGTCTAGGAGACCTGGTGTTCCCGTTAACTCTGTGCTTTCACGAGGTTGGCCTAGCAGGTTAGCATTGTAGCAGAAGGTTTTGTTATGGTCCCCGATAGATCACGTTAGCCTCAAAATCCGCTGTCTGGTACCTGAGCGCTATCGATTCGAAACAAAACACTTCTAAAGAAAGCGTTGAAGATCTTGTTTCGAGGATTGTTAAGTTTGGTGAGCGTGGAGGTTGAACTCAAACGGCGATCGTTACGGCCCCACGCATGCAATCCCCTGCGCAAGTCGCTTTAGACGAGGACGAAGCCTTCGCTAGGCTTGCAGTAAACCACTAGAGGCTTAATGCAGCCGAAAGAACTGCATTATAGCCGGGCACTTTCTCGATAGCCTCAGGCGGCCGGAGATCTTTCGTGCCTTGCGATTAAACGAGAATGCCTTCCTTTGCGAAGATATGCCCAAGGTAGCCGGCTTCAAATTAGTCAAATGTCTAATTGAGTTCAGTTTGTATCGCGGGCTTGCTGCAGATGCCAATTGAGACTGTGATTCGATGATGGTCCTGCGCCATAAGCAACTTTTCCTTCGTGACTTCTCAGGGGTACAGGAACACTGTAGCCGCCTGACAGAAGTTACAAGGCTGCTCAGGGCATTATCCAATGACCTGGTGGGTATTTGAACGCACAGGTCCCTAGCTGAAGCAATAGTCTTGTTGGTGGTACGGAGTTTCGAGGGGACCCGAAGCCGCAGGAGCTTGGATGTATGGGCGCGAGCGGCCATCGCTTAGCGAAAGCTTCCCTGCCGAATGAAACACTCGTCTTTATTGACGTCTTCTCTCCCAAGCCTTGCCCAAGCCTTGCTGTAGTACGGTGCAGACGATTGCACTCCTGTGCCAAGCCACAATCGCGACCGGGAAAGATTGCGCTCCGAGAGGGAGGAGCCCTCAATACCACGCTGCTACAACCAACACAACGAACTCTTCGGCCGATTGACACCAGAAACATGGCCATTGAGTGGTCTCGGAATATCTATGAATTTATATTCGTCCTGTAAATTCCATATTTCATGCGATCACTATCTAAACCATTCGTGGTTCCATTCTTTGCGTGTGTTCGCGATTGCACCACGGCTGTACACCGCATTTGAGCATGCAAGCAAGAGATGGGTCAAAATATGGATCTTCGCCTGCAAATTGCGCTTAAAGCACGCAGTATATACAGATTCACACATGCTTGACGCGAGTTACTGTTCCAGGAAGGAAGCGATGCAAAACATCCCCAAGGTCGATTGATTATCCAACCCTTACAGACCAATACGTCTGATGAAGTCCGAAAACATATTTTCGTTGGTACCTGTAGCATTGCATTAGCGAGGAGCGATCTGGAACCGTATCGCTAGGTGATGCAACAGGAAGGCTATTGCTGACTGCGTGTCTAGGACGCTGCCCTTCTGAACAACAGGTCAGTACAGAAAGTTACCAACGTAGACGCTGTGCTTCGGCGGCGAAAACGTTGCTTATCGTCTGCGTTGCTGCAGTCAGATCCGCTGCAGGTGACTGCTTCGTGCGGGGAGGAGCTGAGAGGCTGGAGACATTGAGATGAGAAGCGAGGCTACCATCCTCACCCTTGCTCTGACTTGGAAGGCGTTCGGGACGCGCGACGCCGTGCGCAGAGCCTGAGACTCCTTCTGAATACTTTAAACAATATGGTACCTATACCAGACTTGCTTTTTGGAGGGAGCAACCATCCTATTCCTTCCCACTGCCCAAAATCTCCGTCAACCGTAAGGGCAACCATTCCCCGTCCTTTTTCTCACCCCACGCATCCCAAAGGCGTTCTAGCCTCTTCCATTTCCTATCCGACCTCTTCTCATCCTCCTCAAGGCTACGTTGCTCCCAGCCCTCTATCTCATTAGCAACCATCGTCACCCTCTCTCCGTCGCCTACATACTCCTCCCACGGCGCTGCTCCATTTGCAAAACCGACCTACATCCGATTATGCTTGTCACTGATATCCTTCAACTCTGCATTTGGAAAGCGGAATTGCAGTGTCATAAAGATGAAGTACATCTCCACCCGGTGATGCGGAACCTTGTAGAACGGTACACCAATGAATAGGCTTCCGACATCGACAATGTATCTGTACACTTTCTTACCCGTGTGGACGGAGAGGTGATTGCATAGCGCGTGTATGGGAGCGTCGAAGTTGATATCACCGAGCCAGCGTGTCGCGGCGTGGACAAAGAGGTTGTGGTCCATGGTGGGCGTGATGTTGTATGTGTCCAACACCCTGGTGGTAGCTTCTTCACTGAGACCAGCAAGCATGTGCGACTGGAATTTGTGCGGCATCAGCGATTGCGCAACGGAAAGGTACGGTGTTCCTTTGAAACCAGTGTTGCCGATGATGAGGGCGTCGACCCATCAGCACTGGCTGATTATCACGGGCATGGTGTCCCAGGTTATGCGTTTGTGTGCGAAGAACGAGGAGTCGAGGATTGGGCGCCAGAAGTTGCCTTTCCCAACCCATATGTCGCCTGCTTCGATGAGTTTCTGGATGGGCAGAGCAGAGAGTTTTTCCAGTGCAGCATGTCCTCGCTCCTGAATCCCCAATATCTCACAGATCTCATTGAAAGACTTTTCTGCTTCTTCCCGAGCAACAGGTACCATCAGTGGTCCCGGAATACCTGACATGATAATAACCCTGTCGAACAATGGCCTCTCTCTCGGCCACCTCAGCATATGGTAACAAATCGAGTAACCCCCGGCACTCTCTCCAAAGAGCGTGTCCCTCCCGTCATCCCCTCCAACCCCCCCCCCCCCAATGAACCTCTGAATCCGTTGCGAGGAACCCTATCGCGCCAAGCCGATACTGCAGGCTCGCTATGACAACAGGCTGACCGTTGTCGATAGACTGGGAGACCATGGCTGCGGTGTCATGGACTGCATCTGCTTTGCCAACGTGGAACGCGCCGCCGTGGATGTATGTCATTGTTGGGATTTTCCGCATGTCCTGCTCCTCACCTTCTTTGTCTTCACGATGCTTGGCCTTTGCAGTGAAAGCGATAAGGTGTTCCAGCGGCACACTCAACGTCACTGTCAAGCACTTGAATTCATCGGACTCGATTTTCGTCTCTTGTGGACATAGGCCTCCACTGTGGGTGTCCTCCATGGTGAAAGTGTGTGGGCATGCATGACCAGGGTACTTGAAGCTTCTATCGATGCCATCAAGATTTTCGAGGAAAATACTCTTCTCGAAGCGACCGGGGACTGTAGCATACGGTATGCCGTGGAATTGCACCACTTTGTCGCCAGGGAGGAGGATGCCTTCTATGATGCCAAGTGCGGGGTGTGAGAAGTTGAAGGAGCGGTGCGGTTCATCGCGGCGGGGACGGTGGGCCTACATTGCACTACAAGAGGTGTTGTTAGATGGAGAAAACGTTATGAGCAATGTCTGCAATTTGTACTGCTCGAATATGGATCGAAGGCACCATCCTCGTAACCATTACTGCTTGATTGGTGCTTCACGTTATCCGTCTCTTGACCGCCGTGCCCGAATAGGCAATCGCGAAAAGGCAAAGGAGGAGCGAAGCATTCGACCAAAATTAGTGTATGCAATGCAAATATCCTAACCATCTTCCAACAGAGTATGCACGCTACAATGCTATCCGCTCAACTCCTCCGAAACTGCAACAAGCCAACAATGCTGTGTAGTCTATACCCAACATCCAACGTTCAAGTTAAAGGTATACATGGAAAATGTCCCACAACAACGGAACGGGTATTTGCGAAATCAGACACGTCCTTTGCCCTTCCGAGCCTCCAAAACACCAGCTTCAATCTTAGGCACAACATGCTCGAAGCAAGAAACCTCAAGCCTCATCAGGAGGCGGTGTAGGCAAATCCCTGCCCTTCTGCTCCGGACTTGGCGGCACGACAACCGTCGTTGGCGTGGTAGGCATCTCATCACTACCCCTCGTGACCGGTCTCTCATCCGCTGTACCATCTCTTGTACCCGGTCTGTCGCCAGCGATGCTACCGCCGGCATCACTTGCACCATCAAATTCCCTCTCTTCAGGGATACTCGGACTCATCAGCCCGCCATCTTCACTTGCTTTGCTAGTCGCCTGCTGCCTTCTCCGTCTCCTCCTCTCGCGCTCGGAATCCGCAGACTCGCGGCGTCTCCTTACGCTTAAAGAGCCGTCTTTGTTCATACTGTCCGGCCGCTGCAGGCCTTCCAGCATCGCGGCCGCACGGTCCGCAACATCGGCTCCTGGCGCGGTAGGACTAGTGACAGTCGCGTTACTAGTCGTCTCTGAATCATTGGTCTCGCTTGTCGGGCTGAGCAAGTTCGCCTTCTCGGCGCTGCCCTCGCCCTCCGCGCCTGCAGCAGCCCCTTCGTCTTCCATATTGACGCCAATCTCGGGGATCTGTTGGCCAGACGCAACGCGCACCTGGTGTCGGTCCTTGAGGCGGGCACGTCGGCGGCGATCGCGTTGATCTCGCGCTTCGGGCTTTGCCGCGCGCAATTTCTGGAGAAGGTCGTCCATGGCGCCCGTGCTGGCGGGCGACTTGGATCCGCTGTCGTCGGAGGCGGCCGAGGGTGACAATGGGCCAGCTTGTTGCTGTTTGCGGCGCATGGAGATTTCGTTGCGGCGGTGTTGCTCTTCCAATGACGTGTTCTTCTCCTTTGATTTCTGTGTCTTGGTTAGCATGTGGTCGAGTTGAACCAAAAGCATAACGTACCTTCCACTCCTGGACGAAATTGGCCAGCTTGGCGAAGAAGTCGCGGCGCGAGGAGTCATCAGTAGGATCTTCTCCATAGAATGCCATGATGTCGTCGTAGCTCTTCTGCATATCCTCGAGGAAGACTTGCAGCTGCTCGGCCTTCCTCCTTGCTTCCTTCATGCTTCGCTGCACAATGATAGAAACCTTGTCTTCAGGATGGAACTTGCTTGGGTCAGACAAGTTACCTGCGTCCAAGGACATTTGAATGTTCTTGATGTTGTCAATGTACTTCTTTGCATCAGTCTGCAACTGCTCGACGTTGATCTTCTGTGCCGTGATGACGCCACTAATCTCGTCGGTGAAGCCTTCCCAGCCGGGGTACTGGTTGCGCACAATACGCTCAACTACATCGGCAAAGGTGGACTCGTTCTTGTCGTCCTTCAGCATGCCTAGACGAGACAGAGTGGAAAGCTTGAAACCGTTCGCCTGCTTGTTGGCATCGTTCATGAAGTTACCAATATCCAGAATGAGACCCAGGACACTGATCAGGCTGGACGAGCTCCTCAGACTGTCTGCAACACGTGAGATCTCGAGGAGCTTGTTCGAAATCTCGTCGTACTCGATTTCGTATGTGCGTGTCAAAGCGAGCGCCCGCATCCTGCTCTTCCAGTAGAAGTGCAGCTCGTACGCCGTGTACAGGTAGATCTGGTCTTCTCGGGTGAGCTCGTTAGGATCTTGCTCACGCTTGCTCTCAGCAGGGTTGGGTCCGGTCCAGTCCTTGGAGTAGGGCGCCATGAGCTTCGCGGTGTTGTCCGGAACGTCGCAAAAGTCGTTCTTCTGCAAGAACTCCATGACAACACTATCATCCAGAATTCTCTTATCACAATGGATGATCATCTGGACTAGGTCTTCGACCGAGTATGATGAGAACTTGGCCATACTGATCTGGAAGTTGTGCATCAAGTCACGGGAGATGACTTGCTTCTTCTCCTCCTTCTTTGAGTTCTTCTTGCCAATTGCCTTGATCTCCTTGGCCAAGAAGAGCTTCTCGACTTCATCGAGTACACCCTTCTTCGAAAGCTCTTGATATTTCTCCTCCTTCTCTTCAGCAGTGAGACCATGGGTGGCCCATACAGTCGAGCTGGGCGAGTCAACCTTGTCCCAATGAAGAGCCTTCATCTTCTTCTTCGGTCGAGGCCCTGACAAAGCCATAGATCCTGGTGCGTTGAAAGAACCCTTTGGCAAGAAACCGGGTCGTTTCATGCCCGGCATAGGCGGTGGTGGGGGAGGCGGCATGCTGCCATCGCCTGGCATTCCAGGCATTGGCGGAGGCGGTGGGATACCGGGTGCGCCAAAGCCAAGCATGCCAGGAGGTGGCGGTGGAGGTGGAGGAATATTAGCATTGGCACCAGGCATAGGCGGCGGAGGAGGTATCCCAGCAGGGAATCCAAGAGCACCAGGGGGTGGAGGAGGCGGTGGAGGTATCCCAGCAGCACCATCGGGAACAGGACCATCAGGGACGCCGGGGACGCCGGGAGGCGGTGGTGGAGGTGGTACTGCTCCAGTAGGTGCACCGTTCGCTTCTGCTTCGTCGTCGCCGTACTTTGGCACAGTAGATGCGATCTCGCCCATGAGAGCATTGGCTGTTGAAGCACTGAGCTTGGGCTTGTGCATCTGAATGAGACGAGGCTTCTCGATGATCACATCCTCGTCATCTTCGTTGACATCGTACATGATTTCATCATCGCCACTAGCACTGCCAGGAAGAGGCTTCCTGCGAGGTACACCACTCTTCGCCCGTACAGAGCCAAAGGAGTTGGGCTGCAAGCCATCGCCGTACCCTTCTGGCATTTCGCCCACGGCACCCTCCATCTTTTCTCTGAGCTCCCGCAGCTTCTCACTTGGCTGCACAAGCTGAAGCGTCTTGCCCTCAAGCGTAGCTTGCGTTTTGGCTCGCTGGAGCTGGATCTCGAGTCTGTTCATCAAGCGCTCGCGATCCATAATGCCCTGCATCTGCGCAGGGTCTGAAGCGCCCAAACCGTCCTTGCCAGACTTCTTGGAAGCTGAAGCAGCGACATCTTGAGCATCCCTGAGCATGAGGTACAGCTCACGCGTTTCGAGTTCGTTGCGCTGCAATTCTTGTGCTCGTATTCTCTGCATCTCAGCAAGTTCGGCCTTCATCTGCTCGACCTGCCTGCCGCGGAGATCGATGATGCGTTGTTGCTCTGCAACCTGCTTCTGTAATTTCTGCACAAGACCATCTGCGCCCAGCTCAAGCTCTGCCTTGACTTCATCACGCTCAGCGATAGCCGAGTCTGCGATTTGTCGGGCTGCATTAGCTTCGTCCCGGATCTGGCGAGCCTCTCCATCGGTATACAGCTTGTCAAGCAACGACTGAACCGTAAAGTTCAGACTCTGCTTCAGGTCCATGTCTGGCAATCGGCGGTCCATAGCCACGTAGCTCAGCATGGAATCCACAAGCTGGAACATTCTGTTGCGGTCTTCGCTTTCGGTGTCGCGAATGAGCAGCAAGTGCTGCATGGCAGACAGGAAGTAGTCCTGCGCACGAGTGCCGCCAACCTTTGTCATGATGGCTTCTGCGATCTGCGAGGGGTCGTTCAGGTCCTTGGTCTCGCCGCCATCGACACTGTCCACCATGGAGCTGTTCTCGCGCTCGAGGAAATCTTCATAGTCGACGGCTTCATTGGCCATGTACTGCTCAATCTGCTTGTCAATGACGTCGTACTGGAAGCCCTCCATCTTCTTGAAGATGCGCTTAAGACCGCAGCCGGTGAACTGGGCACGGATGTGCATCCTGAGCTGCAGGTCGCGCTTCGGTGCGTCCACGATCATGTTGATGAAGAACAGTGTGGCAATGGCGTATTCCATCAACAGGTTCTCCACGCCAATGCCTCCGCTGCGGACTTCGTCTGAGGCGCCGACCATGGATCCCATCTTGCCGCGGCCATCGACTGTGACTTCGACGACGCGCATCCAAGCGTCAAAGCGGCTGTTTTCGCCATACTGTGCCTTGAGGGTATCGAGTGCGTTGAGGACTTTTTCATGGCCGCCGCCTTCGCCCCAGTGGCACAGAAAGGTCAAGACATCCGAGACGAGTTTTCGGGTATTCAATCGAGACGAGATGAGGGAACCTGCGAGGGCCTGGATGATGGACGGGTGGTTCAAGGCGTTATCGGCACCATATTTGTTGTTCATAAGCGCTTTTAAGCATTTGACGATTTCGTATTCGCGCTCGACATCGTTCTCGGCCTTTTGGTTGAAGGCACTCGGGGGCGGCGCGGGGCCTGTTCCTTTTCTGCGGTTGATCTTGGTCAAGACATTGGTCAAGGCAATCTGACCCTGGGCCTCGATGAAGCCACGGACCCAGGCGATGGGCTGGGTGCGCAGACTGATCTCCAAGCTCGACATTTGCTTGTTGGTGATGGAGTTGTCCATGACCTTTTTGACATACCACTCGGGCGAGCCCTCCTCTTCGGCGCGCATGAGGATGTCTGGATTGGCGCCGCCGCCGTAGGTGATGCGTTGTGTCTGGCGCTTCTTCTCCTCGTGCTTGTGCTCGGCCAGCTTGTCCTGGTAGACGAGGGTCCACTTCTTGTCAATCTTGTAGGCCTCCATCTGGCGGCGGGCCTGCTCGGGCAGGCTCTTCCACCCACGCTTCACCATCAGGTTCATAAACTCCTTCTCGACGACATGGTCGGGCGGGCGCTCGATGTCGAAGCCCTTCTGGCCCAGGCTGGCGTTGGTGCCAAAGGGCACCTGGCCGGCGTGCAGCAGGCGGTGCGAGTCGCGCGGGGTGGAGGTGGCCATGGGCAGCAGGCTGCCGGCGTCGAGGCCGATGGAGGAGAAGGTCGACTGCGAGGGGTGCTTGGGGTAGTAGATGCTGTTGCCGCGGGAGCGCGAGTCGGACGAGTAGACCGACGTCTGGTCGGACGAGGCGCGCGTGTAGGCGGACGCGTCGGTGGCGGCGTAGTAGGAGCTGGCGGTGGTGGGCGCGGTCCTGCTGCTGTCGCGGGCGCCCCACTGCTGGATGCTCACGCCGCGGTCAGTGCCCGGCGCCGGGGCCTGGGTGGTCATGGTGGTCGCGGCGGCGGCGTGCGGCGGGGGGCGCGGGGGGCCCTCTCTGCTGCTGGCGGCGCTGCCGTAGGCGGTGGGCGGCATGGCCGAGGGGTCGAAGACGGGGTACTGGTGGAAGTCGCCGCCGCCCTTGTTGAGGTGGTGCGGCTCGAGCTGCTGCGAGTAGTCGAAGGTGCTGAGGGGGCCGGCCTTGGCGAAGATGCCCTCTGCGCTCAGCGACACGGGGCGGTCGACCGAGGCCTGGCTGCTCGAGTGGTGGTGCGAGTGCCGCGACGACTGCGAGCCGTGGGCGCTGCCCGGCGGCGACTCTGCGGGCGCGCGCGTGTCGGGGCCGCTGGGCTTGTCCTTGTGCCGCCGCCCAAAGAACTTGGACGTCGACGACTGGCGGCCTTTGGCGTCCATGGCCGTGTCGGTGGCCAGGCGGTGGCCGGGCGGTGGCCGGGCGGTGGCCGCGCTCTCTGGCCTCTCTGGCCTCTCTGGCCTCTCTGGCCTGTGTCTCTGCGGACGTCTCCTATCTCTCCAGGCTATGTATTGATCGCTCTCTCCTGCTGCTGTCTCCGGTCTATCTCTCCAGGCTATGTATTGGGCTCGCTCCTCCTCTTGGGCGGGTGTCCCTCCTACGCTGCTTCGCGGCGTGCTGAAACGGGGCGGGGCGCAACGCTCTCCTTGCTCTGCGTGCTGCGCGGGCGTGCAGTGGTCGGGGTCCAGGTGCGGTAGGGGCCGAGTGGTGACTAGCGGCTCTCGTGCATGGCGTCTGCATCCGCCGACAAGACAATTCACGTGCTGCAAGTGGCAAGGCGCTGCGCAGGCGTGCTGGATCGTGAACACAGGGAGCGTGCAGAAGTCTGCTCCACCGCGTTTCGAGCCGTGGGGTGCTGCATCGCCCAGGGCGCCGCCGCTTCTCCTGAGACGTCGACGGGCCCCTGGTCGCCGGGCGCGTGCCTGTGGCTTGCGCGTGCGGACGGGGCGCTGGCGCGTCCGATTGGCAGCGACGGCCAACGGCAGCCATGCCTCCCGCCGCCGCCATGTCTTGTTCACGAACATCTGGCGTGCCTGCTGGTGCTGGTGCTGCTGTTGCTGCTGCTGCTGTTGCTGCTGCTGCTGTTGCTGCTGCTGCTGCTGCATGACTTTGGTGTGCACTCACTGCCTGCACCGTCACCACGACGACACTTGGCCCTCCGCCCCCGTCTGCGTCAGCCTCCGGACATCCCAGGACGTTGCGACACCACGTCTCTGACAGTGACCCTCATACGTCTGCAACATGGCCGGCTTCACACACTTCCTCAGGGTGAGTGCCCCCTTCCCTCCCACTACAACCCTCCGACTAACCCCCCAGGGCATCCTTGTCCCCCTCTTCACAGCCCTCATCCTCTACCTCGCCGCAACCCTCGTCATCCTCCCCTTCATCCGCCGCCACCGCACCCGCTACTCACAGTACCTCCCCATGCCCACCGCCATGGCCTCCAGCGCCGCCTCCTGGCGCACAACCCTCTCCGACGCCCTCTACGCCCTCTTTGTCCCCTCCACCTGGTCGCGCCAGCCCCCCATCCACGTCCACGACGACTCCGACTCCGACTCCGACTTTGACGACGAGGAGGGCGAGGGCATGGTCGGCTTCGATCCCGTCGACGACCGGAGGAGAGAGGCCCTGGAACAGCGAAGGAGCATGGTCGAGGAGGAGCGTCGTCTGGGGAGAGAGTTGGAGCAGGGCTTCAAGGATGATAGTGAGGATGAGGATGTAGACGAGACAAGGAGGAGTCTATCGAGATCACGGTCTTGATAGTTAATTGATTCCACACACCGCACACGTTTGAACAACTTTACTGGATACCCATAGACTGCTGACCAATTGGAACATTGACTGTCTCCTGATTTCTGTCAACACTAACATGTTTGACTGTCTCCTGATTTCCTCTATCCTCATTTCTGTCACTAACATGTTTGACTGTCTCCTAATTTCCTCTATCCTCATTTCTGTCACACTAAGATGTTTGACTGTCACCCGAGTTCCTTTATCCGCAATTCTATAACACTTTGATATTTGACTATCTCCTGAGTTTTATCCTCATTGCTGTAAACACTTAAAATGGCATGTTTGGTTCAGGTAAATGCTTGCACACAGACGATGAAATGCATGGGATATATTGATTTATACAAAGCTCAGAGTACCCAAGACCTCCTCGCCCCGTCAAGAAAAGGAAATTCGTTCAAAATGCATACACCAACCCTCTACTTGCGCTGACCGTACGCCTTGGTTGCGTATGCGCCCTTGTGGACAATAAGATCCTGAGGCCTGTAGTCTTCGCGGCCAGACCAGTACGAGTCGAGGATAGCCTTGGTGCCGGCGGCGTAGCGCTCCTGAGCGTCGATCGAGGTACCGGACATGTGGGGCACCATGGCGTTGCCTCCGCCCCAGGGGTTCTGGGCGTAGCGCAGAGGGTGGTCCTTGGGAGCGGGCTGGGGGAACCACACATCACCACCGTATCCGCGGAGGTGGCCGTTCTTGAGCGCATCGGCAACGTCCTCCTTGACAACAATAGCACCGCGGGCGGTGTTGACGAGCCATGAGCCTTTCTTCATCTTGGAGATGAGGTCCTTGTTGAACAGACCGCGCGTCTTCTCGTGCAGCGGGCAGTTGATGGTGACAACATCGCACTGTGCAAGCATCTCCTCGAGGTTCTCAACGCGACGGCAGCCAATCTCCTTCTCGACCTCGGGGCTCAGAGGCTGGTAGTCAAAGTACAGAAGCTCCTTGCAGTCAAAGGGCTTGAGACGGCGGAGAACGCGCTCACCGATACGGCCAACAGCGACGGTACCGACGACCTTGTTCTCGAGATCGTACTCGTTCTTGGCGACCTCAGCAACGTTCCAGTCACCACGGGCAATCTGCTCGTGGGCAGGCACAAAGTTGCGGACGAGGGTGAGGATGGTCATGACGACGTGCTCAGCGACCGAGACGACGTTGGAGCCAGTGACCTCTGCGACGGTGATACCACCGTTGGTCTTGTTGGCGGCATCGAGATCGACATGGTCAGAACCGATACCAGCAGTGACGGCGAGCTTGAGGTTCTTTGCCTTGGCAAGGCGCTCTGCTGTGAGGTAACCGGGGTGGAAGCTGTCAAGTAATGGTCAGCCCTGGTCACTTATTCCATCTCATCGCTCGCTAAAATAACAAGCTCACGCGTGGAAGCGGGGCGGTCTAGCGGCGATGCGGGGTAGCTCCGACATACGGGGTGGTGATGATGACTTCGGCGTCAACAAGGTGCTTGTCAAACTCAGAGTTCTCACCCTCCTTGTTGGAGGTGGTGATGAGCTCGTGACCCTGCTCCTCAATCCACTTCCTCAGACCGAGCTCGTTCTCGGTAGTACCGAGAAGACGGGGCTCCTGCTCAGCGTGGATACCACCCTATAAACCTGTCAGCAGCTGTCTCCGAGCCATGCGAGGTAGTCCAGCTTACATCGTAGAGAACGAGAAGAACCTTGCCCTGTTGTGAAGCGGTCGCGGTTAGCGTTCTGAACTGATTCGGTTGTCGAAGGAGGGAGGCGCCCGATGTCAACCGTGGACCAGCACGAGCTGTGAAGAGGGAGGACGCGGGGCGCGCAAGGCGAGAGGCTGAGCGGAGAAATACCATTGTGAATGAGTTGTTGTGAGAATTGAGGCTCCGTAGAGAAATATATAGTCACGACCGGAGAAATGGTACTTTGGTACGTGTATCTGACCAAGGATCTGTCAGCCTTCCATAGTGATCCGAGCAAAAGAGGGGTGTGCCTGGGATTCAATACCTAATGTGGTTTGAAGTGACGTCGAGCTTCTTCAAGATGTTTTTGAATTGTTTGATGCTGTGTGCAATTGAGGGGTCGTGAGGGGTTTATATATACTTGGGGGTACCCACCGCATCTGCTTGCGGTGCGAAGAGCCTGGAAACCTTGGGTCATTCGGATCTCATTACGGACAGCCCTCCCCACTTGGTGATGCAGAATCGCCTCGCAACAAGTGGTCCCTGCCTCCTGCGGACATCACTGTCATCTTTGGAATTACTTCGCACCGCAGTCGGTGCGGGGTCGCAACGAATGGCGCCAACGCGTCCCGAGTACGCGCCAGGGGAGCTCTGCTTCGAGCTTACCCGATTGATCCATACAAATGCTCCGCTGATACGTCAATAACGCTAGCTCCTGGGCTTTGTCCTACGAGGATAGACGCCACAGGGCCAATGGGAATGCTTGTTGCCATGGCGCGGTACGTAAACCGGTGGAGGCATCGAGCTACAATCTAGGACTGCAATGCTCTCGGCAGGGTTCCCGTTCCGCATGCGTTCCGACGATGCCACTATCTGCGAGACAGCGACCATCAGGCTCTAGGCCAGGTTTGCATACCTCTGAGGACGATTGCTGGAGGCCAGTTGTACTGATCTGGTCGAGTCCCAGTTTCCCATCGCGTACTGTCAACCTCTGCGGCTCCGAAAGCGCACATCAATCTGGGGAATGCATGCTGACACGGCTTGACACCACCACCAAGGTGCTCAGCAGCTCTACCGCGACTACAGAGGGAAGGTGGGGTTGTGGCCGAGCATTCTAGACGTCTGAGCGCGTTGCGTGGCGGGGTGAGCAGACGGAGGTGCTGCGGACGCGAGATGTCACCGCAAAGTTCGCAGAAACATCGCACATTTGACGGGACGAGGCTCGGCGATCCGCTGATAAGATAGGAGATGGCTTGGGATAGCTCGCTGCGAAGCCGGCCGAAGCCCACCGAGACCACCGAGATCACCGAACCGAGTGCGAGCCAACGCGCTCCGCGTTCCAGATCACCGCTCGCGGCTATCGATAGTTGTCGCATCAATTCGCTCCTTGCGGACGAGCTATCCGGTACGGCAGTTGCATTCCATTTGAGACATTTGATGCCGTCGTCCTTCAGTCCGAGGAGGCCTGGAGACCTTCATGCTCGCCGTGCATCCGTCGACATTCTCAAGGTGGGCATGAGTCCCGGACTTGGAGCTCCACATACTCATCCTCTCCCACTCGACTTTCTTCAGCTTCTTTCACGACCGCCATTGTCACACTTCTTTATGGTTACTAGTACACTTGCTTTTCGGTCCAACTGCTCAACTGTCCGTCAATACGCTGCGTACGCTGCGTTATTCGGCGATTCTCAAGAGACAGCGAGACCCTGTCTGCGCTCCATGATGCGAGCAATCGAGAGATCGAGCCCCCGCACGGTGTTGCCTGTAGTTGCCCCAAATCGAGCCAACTGCAAGCCAGCGCAGCAGCACTGACGGCTAGCGCGACGCGAGTGACGGGAGCAAAACATGCGTCTCGATTCCCGGGAAAACTGATTGAACAATGACCCAGGCGTGAAGATGTAAGGGAGGCAAAGTCGCGATAACATAAGCTGCTTTGTATTTGTGCATTCGCGCAATGCGCGCGTCTGCATAGCAGAGACTGTATGGCGCAGGTAAGTTAAAAACTATCGATTTTGTGCGTTGAAGTAGAAGAGAGAGGTAGTAAGAGTCCTCTCCCTCCAAACTCAGAAGATGCGATTCTCCGCATTTCCATGGGCTGCTGGACCAGTACTGAGCTCCAGTAAGAAGGCGCGTCCGAAAGATCGGCAAGAGCCAGCCGATGGCACAAGAGCATCCCAGACGCAAGTCCGCTCAGCTACCACGCCTCGAAGCACGCTATGACCGAATTACCCCAGTTACCACGACGAGAATTAGAAATTGAATCGCGACCGGTGTATACCATATTCACTGTGACAGCGTACCTTGTGTCGAACAGCTTCTTCAGATTGGCTGCTCGACAATGCAGGATTTGATGTTCTGCAGCAGGTGTAGACAGGGTTGCACGCTCCCAAGAATCTGGTCAAAGAGTTATTCAAGTTTGGCCATTGCTCTGTCGATCAGTGCCTGAGGCTATGTTCGACGAGCGATTACGGAAAGTTCGAGCGGTGGGCTACGATCTAGGTGACCAACGTCGCGCGCTTCCCGGACGAAGGTGTTCTCGACGAACCAGGATTACCTAAGTAATCACTCGAACTCTCGAAAACAGCGTTCGCGACGTTTCCCAGGGCCTGTTTCGGGACTGAGAACTACATCGATCGCTCAAGCTGTGATGACGGGAATTTGAAATCCGGAGGCTACAATAAACTATGACACTCTGCGACAGTATCGAAAGCCTCTGTATGGACTGCATCAAGCGAAAGGCTGTAGAAGCCCGTCCAAATCGGCGCTTCGTGTATGAAGCCGGTTCCGACGATGCTATCTTCACTTGGTCATTACACCTCCCAATTCCATCATGTACTTTGTTCCGAAATGAACTTGTGAGCCTGTAGTCGTATTGCGATGGGTGGATGCGTATAGATAGTTGTAGGCTGCTCTAAAGTTCGAGTGATCTTGGTTTGTACAATGCATATTCTACCAACTTAGAACATTAGGTACCGTGGCGAGCTCATCATTTGTCCGCGTACATCTGTGAAGTCATACAAACTTCTCCAGTGATACCAGGTGTACAGATATTCGTGCAACATAACGCAACTCGAACCGGAGCACTTATGATTGGCTTCGCTAAGGCTTGCAACTTCCCCATGTCCGACTCCGAATGTACAATTTCTCGCTGACAAGCTCAGACCAAAAACTGCTGCCTTCCCCCAATTGACTTGTCTGATCTGAAGCACTTCACATGCATTAAGTCTCTCTACTGATCCGTCACCCATCCATTTCATATCCACATA
Source organism: Phoma sp. XZ068 (assembly GCA_004835665.1). Lineage (NCBI taxonomy): Eukaryota > Fungi > Ascomycota > Dothideomycetes > Pleosporales > Didymellaceae > Phoma > Phoma sp. XZ068. The sequence goes on from RBKR01000001.1 coordinate 1,979,869, forward strand.
AGCGTCTCGTTCGTTCAGCCATATTGCTGTGGCCCGTGGTGCGACCCTAACAGGCAGTTTCGTACCACGTACAACTGCCGATTCGCTGATCACAGCAAGCATTCCATCCTGTCAGCATCGCCCATCGCCTAAAGAGACGTAACTCGCACTTGACAGGCCAGCTGCTTCATTGAGACTCCACTCTTTGACGGCTTCGGAAGCTGCGGACGGAGTAAAGTTCACTGTAAAAGACGCACGCAATAGGTTTTTCGAATTTCGATAAGGTTGAAGAGTACACTCATCTAACCTGCAGAAGAAGGTGCGTTTGGGACAAGGTTGAAAAGGAAGGGTCATCCTGGACAAAGTATTCTGATACCGGCGGCCTGCGTTCTCCCTTGTGCACCACCGCGACTCCATGTCCACGACCCGTTACGAAGGTGCCATAAAGAGTTGCACAGCCCTCGATTTGGCAGATCTTTTCTGTCCTTATCAAAACATCTAGTACAGCTGTCAAGATGCATGGATATCTTAGCATCTTTGTCCATTTCGTCCTTGCACTCCGCACAACCGCCAGCATTACCCAAAAAGACTTCACTGGCATCGGTAACATCTACGTCCTGAATTCGAGCGACTGGCGCAACGCATCACCTACAAATGACAAGGTCGGGTGTCTGAATGAGGACGGCAAGCTCGTCTCAGCAAACAACAAAGAGGCATGCGGCACATTCACAAGAGGCGGCGCATTTCCATACACTCTGTCCACGAAAAAAGGAAATTGCACTTTCAATGACGAGTCACAAGAGCGCAACACGGACAGCAAGTATGGCGCGCTGGATCACGCGTGGAACTGCAATGCGACATATGTGTCTGATATATATGATCAATTGTACACAATCGTAAGTTCAAACCGGCTCTACTTGAAGCGTAGTGCTTACGTGCTTACAGGACGGCTTTCCGTACGTATTCCTTTGCTTCGGTGACGTAGCGTGCTACTACGATGGCAAGAAGGCGCCTGCACGCAACGAAAAGCTATCGCTGTGGCAGTTTCACTGGGGCTCTGGTCAGATGGGTATCACTCCTGGTCATATACAATTGCTTCTCTTGTGGAACAAGATTGGCGAATTGCCGAAGAGGAAGGATGTAGATGACATTCCAGGTCCACGACTGAGGCTTATGGACGGGCTGCAAATACCATTGTTGGGACGGCAGAGAAGATTATCGTGAAGAAGAATTGTACCGAGTCTAAGCAAACAATCGAACGAAGCTTCACCTTCGGGGCCTTCATCATTTTAATACCCAGTCCTGGAGGTGTTCGGTAGCCACTGAGGTGAGCTTCCACAGCTCGAGTAGATGTCTATTGACATGCAATTGCAACCCAATACTGTTTATCCGTTCGATGGGGAATTATGATGACTTCAACTCATTCCAAATGATTGAAAGAAGCACTATACCTCAGTGAAAAGCGTCCCATTGCGTTGCGCCGTCGATGTAGTCATCCATATGACGTTCGATACCGGTTCCAAATCCCCTCACGATGGTTAAGTCTTTTTTGGCCAAGTTCAGGATTGCTTCAAGTGTACCATCATTCGTGACTTGGTAATGACGGATCAGTGGTTTGACCCCAAATGGATAGGTTTCCACGTCCCGTCTCATCTCAATAGTAACAGTCTTGAGAGGGATACCTTGTCTCAAGAAGGCCTCGGTGACTGTTGTTGCAAAGTAGCTCATCCATACCAGTCCGGTTTTAGGGTCTTCGACCGTTTGCGGACCGATGGTGTAGATGTTTTCGAGTTGAAACGGGCTAGTATGGGAACGCACGTATGACGCCTTGGAGTGCGTCAGTGAAATCCATGTCGTCTCCTAAAAGTATATAACTTACCGCAAGGGCTTTCATGTCCCGCGCGAACCACATGCTACTATTCTTGATAATCTTTGAGACCGACATTGACATAACAGCGCTCTCCATGCCTAGGCTGACAATGTTTGGGAACTTCGACAACATCGAGTTAACACAGTTGGCAGGAAGCTGACCTACTCGAAGGGAAATCGTCTGAAGGTTTTTGAATAGGCATTCAATCAGACCGTCTTCGCCACGGAACTTGATGCGCATGTGTGGTGGGATCTGTATGCACAGGTGTCGGAGATGCTTGAGAGACCTAACAAGATCCGTGACGAAATAGCTGTCCTTCGTCTCTGTGTCGAGGAAGGACGTATACTTCACCCAGAAGAATCTGGACAGCCGAAGGTTTTGGAAAGCCATACTTTCCATGAAGGCTTGGGCGTCATATAAGTTCATGAGTTGCAAAACCTCCAGCACAGGGAATGATATGTATGTGCTTATGTGATGTATACGCACCTCTGTCAAGATTAGACGCTTTAGATGAAGCCACTTAGCAGATATTTGGATAATGTTCGCGAAAATGGTCTTCAATGATCGTGAGACGGAAATCGAACTGTCGCTGTGGCTTCCAAAGAAGGTGAGTGACTCTCCTGCAATACCCCATTTCGTTGCCAGCTTCTGCGCTGATTCCAAATCTGCGAATGGACGTACAAAGAAGTTTTGTCCGCCAACTGTAAGAGCGTGTACTCCTAAGCCACAGAAACGATCATCCGAACCGACATCTTCCTGGTACTCCCTATGAGCCTTGGGCAAGACAATGTGTTGGAAGCTGTCCGCAAGCCCCAGAAAGCGTCTCGTGATCATGGGCGCGTAAAGACACAGCTTGCGTGAACAGTAATGCTTGCAGTTTGGCGGTCGATGTTGTTTTTGATGAGTGAAAAAGTTTCCGCTATGTCTGCTTTGGTGACGTTGGGCAGAGAGTGTAGACCGAGCTTCTGGACATGCTTGAGTGCGTCTGCCGTTTCGGACGAGAGATACACCTGCCGCTTGTATGTATCCTTCGCCACACGATGGCCGAGTCTAACAAAGCAGTGCTTCCACATTGTAGTGATACCAACTCTAGCGAGGCTACGACAGCACAGCCTGAGTGCGCTGACGTGTTTAAGTTCAATCTAAGTGCAGCTTCAGCTTTGTCTTCTCTAAATACAAGTGCTGTCAACACATACATATCCCAAGACTTGCAACAGCAGCTCATCTGAAATTTTCAACAAGTACGAATTATCGCCAGTAGCCAAGCCTGTATCGGGTTCAAGCTTGGGCTTGGATGTTTTGGTAGCAGGCGCGATCTTGTCATTTTTGCGCTTGCGCTTCTTCGAATCGCGCGGCATCGTGTCGACCTATCGTACGAGCAAACAGAGAATGTAGATGCGGGGAGTAATGACCGGGATGCTACTACGCGTCGCTGCGCAGGCTGGTGCCGTGGCAAGGCCTGTCGACGTGCGCTTGAGGCGAAGAGCGTGGCACTCCAGAAACAATATGAAACCAAAGAGCTGGTCAAATGGACAAAGCAGAAAGACAGCGCGAAGTCGTGTCAAGAGCTTGATCGCGACACACTGGCGGAAGTCTTTTGCGGCTTGCGCTTCACCCTTCTTCATTCCTTCTTTAGACACCACGGAGTGGCAAGTCCTGCACCTGATAGTCGTGGCGTCAGCTCTGCAGGATACTACCATCCCTTCCTACCCATCTTTCTGAATATTAACTGACTCCCGGGGGGTGCGTCCGGGTATAACCTTGGCGGCTTCCCCCAGCGTGTCAATCGTGTCGGTGCTTGCACTGTGCCCTCCGGGGATTTCGAGAGCCTGACCAGCAGCGCTGAGAATTTCTTTTTTTGTTGGACTCGTTCCGTACGATCTGACCATTTGACCTGACCAAGTGTCAATTGTACCTTCCACGGTTCAGGGAATCTAGGGACCCTCCTATCGTGACTATGGGGAGGGGGACCCGAACTCGAACCAACTCGCGTGTTACCCATGTCACACTTTTTTTCATTGACATCTCTGGCTTGCTCGAGTGCTGAGGAAGACTGTTGGAGTCAGATGTGCAAAGAATGCTTAACAATACGTAATATTCAAAAGAATGAATCCGAGACGTGTGTTTACGCCAAATGCCAGCCTTTTTCCAGCGCTTCTTCAACTTGACGTAGCATCTCATAATTCGTGTATCCATCTGGGCAAGAAAGTCTCGACAATCATGTTGTCGCCTTCCCTGCTATCCAGAAATGATTTGCGATAAAGTTTTTGACCCAATGAAGCGCATTGGGTCTCATTGTTCGGGATGGAAAATCTGATCACGGTCTGTAACCTGTACCGACGTGGGCGCCGTTACCTTGGGCTCCGCTTTACTCTTTTCCATATTGGCGAACTATAGCTTAATGACTCTGCGCTCGCCGCAATAATTTAGGACATTTGAATTCATTCTATAAGCAAATGCGCACAAGGAAAAACGGCAAATCAAGTCATTACAAAAGGTTGTGATGGAAGGGTTCATCACTTCGCCAATGGAACCGCCGACACTTGATGCCTTCGTGACAGATGTCGTATTGTCACATCAGCGGTGGCACGCCATCGGTAGCCACGCTGATCCAAGGGTGGTAAACCAATCATGATATCTTCAAGATGTTCGAGGTATTATAGCATGATCGACGCTTCACTGCAAGCGCACAGTGTTAACTAACTTGAACTGCCGCGCTGGCGCGGCAACCATTATTTGGCCTGTGGTTTTCGCGACCAAACAACTGGTTTGGTGCGCTGGAGTGTCATGAGGCTGATGAGTTCTTCAAGTAACTAATCCAGATGTAAAGAAGCGGAAATGCATAGAAACAACGACTTTGTTGTGCAGAAGAACATTGTTCAAAGTAAAATGTCAAGATACCGAAGAATGCCGGCCACTCTATGCTGAAAAGGCCGAGGTCGAAATGCCATGACGGCCCGTGCATGCTTCCCCGCAAACACAGCAATCAAGGGAAGCTCACTGCGACAAGCCACAGCGAGTCATCATCATGTTCGAACCGAGTGAGATTGCTTTTCTTCAGGACTGTTGCTTGCTTCCACGAGCACCCACGAACTATCCAGATCGCTCGAAGCCACCGGCGGGCACCTTCACTTTACATACATAGACACTTTACACATCATAACGGGGACCACACCAACATATCACGACACAATGTCGCAACCCATGAACTTCTCCATTCCCGACGACCTCAAGCAATATCTCGCCTCCCTCGATCAATTCATCGAGAACACCATCCTCCCGCTTCAACACAAAGACGACAATAACCGCTTCTTCGATCACCGCCGCGAACACTCGCGCACAAACTGGGACGCCGGCGGCCTACCACGCCAAGAATGGGAGGACCTCCTTACTGAGTCGCGGCGGCTCGCCGACGAAGCAGGGTTCTACCGGCTCTCGCTCCCCAAGCAGTACGGCGGGCAGAACAGCGAAGACGGGCGCGGGAGCAATCTGTGGATGGCGGTGATACGGGAGCACTTAGCCGCGAAAGGACTGGGTCTGTTCAATGATCTGCAGAACGAGCATAGCATGGTGGGAAATTTCCCAGACGTGATTATGCTGATGAATTTCGGGAGTGAGAAGCAGAAGGCCGAATTGATTCCTGCGCGGCTGAGGGGCGAGTTCAGGATGACCTTTGGGTTGACGGAGCCCGGGCATGGAAGCGACGCGACACATATGGATACTAAAGGTGTGCCGGAGAGGAGGAACGGGGTGAACGGGTGGCTGCTGAATGGGTTCAAGAAGTGGCAGACAGGCATGCATCATGCGACGCATTGCTCGATCTTTGCGAGGACCAGCGGGAAGGATGGCCAGATCAAAGGCATAAGTTGTTTCATTGTGCCGAAGGATACGCCGGGGTTGAAAGCTGAGTCGTATGAATGGTAAGAATTGCCAATACTGGAGCGAGGAAGCGTCTGCTAACAGAGTCAAGGACGCTTAACATGCCGACCGATCATGCCACAGTCTCCATCAAAGACGTATGGGTGCCCGAAACCGCTGCCCTGGGTCCCATCCACAACGGCCTCGGCGTAGCGCAAGCCTTTGTACACGAAAACCGCATTCGTCAAGCTGCCTCGTCCCTCGGTGCAGCAGTCTACTGCGTCCAACAATCTGTCGAATATGCCAACGAACGCGCCCCCTTCGGCACACCACTATCGCACAACCAAGGCATACAGTTCCCCCTCGTTGAGCTCGCGACGCAGTGCGAGATGCTGCGTCAGCTGATTCGCAAGACAGCGCTGGAGATGGACTCAATGCCGCATAATGAGATTGAGAAGAAGATCGGCGATAAAGTGTCGATGTGCAACTACTGGGCAAACAGGTTATGTACTCAGGCTGCTGATCGTGCGATCCAGGTTCATGGCGGTAATGGCTATTCCAGACACTACCCCTTCGAGCACATTTGGCGGCATCACCGGCGATACAGGATTACCGAGGGGAGTGAGGAGATTCAAATGCGTAAGATCGCTGCGTATTTGTTTGGTTTTGGCGGAAGGAAGAGTCTTGTAGATGCCACCAAGCAGGGGTCGAAGCTGTAGCCTACATGTAATCCGTAATAAGTATTTCGACGATACTATTGCTGTGTTGCGGTGTCTCCATCACGGCGGCCTTTGAAGGACGGGAATGCTTTCTGTGGGGTTTTGCCCTCTTAGATGGCTCATCAAGCTCAACATTAACGAGGCTGCACGTGCGTACGCCCCAAACTTTCACCGCCCACCCCGTAGCCAAGCATTCACCCGAATCATTGCATCTCTTTCCATGATGACCGGCAACATGACCACAATAATCACAAACCAAATAGTAAAACCCACGATCCAAAGTACAGTAGTGCCGAGCTTGACTCTATCTGGGCTCCGTGGCAGAGGTTTAGACTCGATTGGGTCGTACAAAGGGACAGGTGGTAGTGGCTTCAATTGCTTGGGTGGAGCTTGAGGTTGGAGACCGCGCCGTTGAGAAAGCGGGCGCTTTATGCTGGGTTTTGGGGGAACAGGAGGACCAGTAGAATCTGCTTGTGGTCGTCTGTTGCGTAGGGTGTGGGGTTCTGGGATATCGTTGGACATAGTGAGATGTTGGAGGTGAGAGGATGGGCAGCGCGGATTGATGTTAAATGGGCTAGATCAAAATGGGTTAGTCTGTCTGGAGATGAAGGCGGTCTGGGTTATCAATATGCTCAGTCCTGTGTACTGTAGTCTGGTGCTCGTTAAAATTTCTTAGTCAAACACATGCGAGAGTTTGAACGAATAGTGGTGTGTAAGGCAATGCGTGCAAATGCACCAAGGAGTCTGCGTGGCTCGTTTAATCAACTATTAGAGATATATATGTACGGGCATCAATGCCAAATTGCAGGCACACGCCTTTGCATACTTTTCACGGACGTTACCGCCATTCTCCGAAGCCGGGATATTGCTGTTGGGGGTGGAAGACATCTGTAGATTCTTCCAGATCGGCGAATGCCAAAACATCGAAATTGGAATCGATGGCGCCATAGTCATCGAAGTCGAGATGGAGGATTTGTTGGTTTTGTAACGAGGTCAACGGATAGCTCGATACATCGACTATTGTCACTGGTGCATCCGGTAAATAGCTATCAGGGGGGTAGTCGGGTAGAGGTTCTAAGCTCATGCCGAGGTTTCGAAGATGAAGAGGCATCTCTGCTATGATCATTTTGGCGAATCCGATCTCTTCCATATGACGGGCAATATTTACACAATCATTGGCATCCTTCTTGAATTCGGGCGTTTGGTAGTGTGCAAAGGCGCACATGAAGATGGTAATGCAGCGAAGCACGGTCGTGCTGTCAAATGTCGTGAGGCTGGAAATTGTTCGGTCATGGATCATTCGCTGGAACAGCTCAACACTCTTTCGTGCAGCATCAATGGAAACCATGGCCATCTTCTCGTACCCGATCTTGCTACTCGGAGCTAGTTCCGTCCGCTTCAAAGCAAGATTGAGCAAGAAAGGCCTCGTGAGGAGTATCTTAGTACTCCAATAGTGCAGATGAAGCACTGTTATCGCGCGCCTATAGAATTCGTGTGACGTGTTCCAAGATTCGAGTCTAAGGTGTGCAGGCAGCTGTTGATGCCATTTTCGAAGCCGTAGTAGTAAGTCGGAAACAGTTGAGAACGATATCAACTTGGACTCTCGCTCCGTGTATATCTCCCGAATGACGTCGCGTTTTAGGCCACCGAGCTCCACAAATGTTGACAACCACTTGCGTGGCGTATATACTCCTAAGAACTCGGGTTTGACCTGAACCTGTCAGTGTGTATGTAGAATAGACGAATGCGTGGGAGCTTACCGGCTGGTGTCCAATCCGCTCAAGAGGAGTAGAAGTTGTAATTCTAAGATATCGATCATCAATCAAGGTCGGGCTGCCACCTCTCATGCCGATCTCTAGGTCGAGAGTTGTCAATGTCCACCATATACGCCGATTTTCTTCACGTTCTTCTTTTGAACCTGATGTTGGTAGCTGGTCACGATGCAGGCCGAGCGACCACGCGATCTGGACTGCAGTTCCGATATAAAGGTATGCTGTGACCCTTGACAAGGCGTTCTCAAGAGCAATAGCCTGCTACCGTCAGTCTGATATTTTCAACGCTCAGGCTTGACATACAGCTATGGCCAATGCTCGTATGCTGTCGATGTCGGCGCTTTCCTCCACCTTGGGTTTGAGCTGCTTAACTAGGGCGATGTAGTCTTCTGAAGTCTTGTTGTCCGAGTGCGGATGTAACCCAGGTGAAGGTGATTTGTCGGTTGGATTGCGGGGTTGCGCCCCGATAGCACAGATGGCGTAGAGTGAGCATATCCATGAGGTCGAGGGTCGTTGGCCCCTTCTGGGAGGCGGAGTGGGCGTGCCACCATGCTCACGCTTGATTGTAACAAGTGGTGGTGCCGACTCATACCATGCGTATGTATCTTCAATCCGCTGCAAAAGGTTGGCTTCAGGATAGAGCCAATACATACAATGTACCTGTTCACGATATCTCTTGACGTAGTGAAAGCATTTGTCTTTCGATGGAAGCCAAAAGACTTCCTCTCTGCTTTCCTCCCGCGGTGGATAATTCCCAACTCGGGCTGGCGGGATAATGCCCGATTTTGGGGGTGGCGTGCAGAAATTCGCTACCGCTCCGTTAAAAGGTATATCGCTCTGGGCGCCGACATAGCGTAAAACGTTTTTAGAATCTTTCATCATGCTGCCTAATGGTTCGTGTAGGTTGTCGCCGTCGACGGACCATTCGCCTGGGGTGCCGGCACTGGAGTAGCCATCGTCATCTTCTGGAGACCCATTTACTTCAATATAGCTGTCTGCATTGAAAGTTGGCAACACCAATGAACCGTCCTTGATAGCTTTCGAGATCTTGCGCAGCGACTCAAGGTTCAGCTGCTGGCCATGGAACACGCGCGAGAGGATACTCATAGATAGTTGGTACTCCTCTTCGGTCACATGGTAGAACGGACGCTTTCTCCGTGGGGTGGCCGTCGTACACGTGGCTCCCGTGCGAGCACAATAACGACATGGTCCGGGAACTGCTATACATCAGCTTGGGTGGGCCCGAAGGACGACACCAATGAATCGAGTCGCACATACCGGGATCGATGCACTGCACGGCTAGTCAATAATGGCTAGGCTTTGAACAACGGAAAATCCCACCATACCTTGGTTTTCCTACTCCGACACCGATCGCAGCTACTGTGGACGCGGTGCGCGCTTGCTGCGCGTGTGGAGGTGCTCGGAGGTCGAGACCCAGTCATTATTTCGGCCATTTTCGACTGGCGAATGGCCGAACGTTCTTGTAACAGACCTGGACGCTCCGGGTGAGCTCACCCGGCAAAACTGCAATTATTACTCGGTGGGCGTTGGCGAGGGGCGACGGTTTGCATGTTGGGGTCGAGAGAACAATAGGATGTCGGATACCCTCGCGGGGGATTTGCTCGAATCTGTGATGGACGAAGCTAAGCACTCCCCTGCAGATCAGGATCGGCTAAGGCGAATTAGACTAGAGACGGAATAGCGCAACTTCCCAATACCGCAGTATAAATGTTTCAGCTGTTCGTATAGATACATGAGCATGGTAATAATTCTTTCGGCCTGTCTATCCAGCGTGTAGGCGACTAGATATCCCACAACACGTCTTGTATCGCTTACAAAAGCGGCTTGTGCTCAAACGCCTAAGAATGCACTGACTCCCGCCCTGCCAAACCATTGCGCCAGACCCATGCCTCGATCAGCTTACTACGAGATGACAAACATCGTCAGGAGCGTCAAGGCGACAAGCGCGACGCTGCCTAACTGGACGCTATAGAGACTAGCGCCACTTTGCACATTTAGCTTGACGACGGCCCCTGGGAAGCTACACGTCAGGATATCGCCATCTGGGTCCCGCTTGCCATACTGCAGAGCTCTGGCGGGGTTGTTTGGGCATGAGAACCCAAGTTTCGCGGGGCAGCTTCTGACTATGTCGAAACACAAATCCTCACACGGGAGCATCTCCTTGTAAGGTCCTGGTTTGATGTCTGTGTCGATCATGGGATTACGGCTCTTGCTGAATCCGAAACGTTCACGCCTAGTCGCGTTGAACTCAGCGCTCATGTTATTCGCAAACGGGTAGCTTCCGTCCGCAAAGGTGGCATTGATGTTCCGGGCTTGGAGCCATTCATCATTGGCAGTCCAATCCTCACATCTTGGAATCAAGACAGAGCAGAGCCAAGACTTGTAATCATCTCGGCAGTCGTTGCAATTTCGCGCAAGTGAATACTGGGCAGTCAAGGGCGCATCGCAGGCAATTTGATCCAGCGAGTTCAAAAAATTCTTGAAGTACTTCTTCGCCTGCCCGTCGTACAGCGCCTTCAACTTGTCGTCATCAAACTTGAACTCCGGAGATGATGGGACAGCGTAAGCGACGGTGTCGCAAAACTCGAGATCCGTCAGGACTTGGCATGAATCGTCTGGAACAGTATCAGCATAATATCAAAGCAAACACTTCCTTGATTGTTTCCACCTACCTGCTTTTGTCGTCCAATTGAACTGCTGGAAGACTTTGCCGCCTGCACGCACTCTGCCAACGCCGGGCAAATCTACTGTGTCCTGATTGCCTTCGACTACTAGATATCCATTATATGTCTGGGCATTGCTCAGATTATGGATATTGAACTGGCTTTTGGGAAAGCCGGCACCGAATTTGGTCGTGATTTGCGTATCGACGGTTATGTTATTGGTTGAGTTGAATTGCTGCTTGAGTGCGCAGTATGAGTTTTCCATGCCCGTGACTGGTGACCGGCCAGCTGGGAAGGCATACATAGCAAACGGGTTTGAGTTGTTCCACTTTTCGATGTCCTTTGCTTCGTTTGAGTCGGTAAGGTTGTAGGTGATAAACAAGGTAGACTCGCTGTCCGTATCAACCATGAATAGGAAGGGGTTGGTCCGATTGTAGCTGTGATAAGAACCGTCGGTACTCGTAGCAATTTCGAAGTGCCAGCTCCCGAACCAATTTTCATTCAACTTTGGCGCGGAGATTCCAACATAGACGTCTGACGTGGCGTTGACTTCGAATGATATATATCCGTTATCGAAGGGTATGCCGGTCTTGTTTGTAACAAGATTTTCTGTAGATTTTGGACCTGGCTTCTGGTTCTGAGCTGACGTCGAAACATACAGTGAAAGCTGAGGTGCCCCCGTGGATGAGGCGTTGTTTCCCGGCATAGGTTGTTTACATGTGTTAGCTGACACCCACACCTTTCGTCCTGCCGCTTGCCGCGCCTTCAGTGTCTCGCCCAGAACTTCAGAAGCTACAGTCTCGTTCATGGCCTCGTCCTCGGATTGCGGCTCGCTTGTGGGTGTGTCTGCTGGGCTTCGTGCGTCCAGCGCATTCGGTAAGCCATCAGTTCGAGCTTGTAGTTGGCTCTTCTCAAAAACGAAGAACACGGTCGTCTCAGGTGAAATATCTATGTCCAGCTTCTCATCGTTCTTTAGCTTGCCCACCTCCTCAGCTTGGCGCCCAAGGAGACTAGGCGCAAAGTATGCAAAGTCTGGCGCATAGCCACCACTTTGGTCATCTCCAACAGTGCCATCATCAACGTGTAGGGGATCGGGGACGGCGAGTAAGGGCGGTTCGGCTTGGGAGAGATGCTCCTGATCGGGTGCCGTGGGTACGTCCGCGGCGTTTGCGAAGACAGGTGACTGTGTCAACGAGCACGTGATGAGGAGGAAACAGGCAGCTGTGATGTAGGCGAACAGCTTCGGCTGCACGTGTATGGGTATTCGGGGTTGCATTGCCCTCTCCGGTGGCCTATCGACGGATTGGAGGATGCATGGAGAGTGAATGCGGCGCAGACGAGGCGCAGAGGTATCGATAAGAGCCTGGGAGGCGAGATTATGTCATAGCACGCCACGAGTGTCTTAGGGCGTACAGAGTGTCGAAGTATCTTCAAAGGTGTATCTGAGCGGAGAGTGTACAATGTCAACTGTCGCCCTGTCAGGGTCGCCGTTCCCAAAGGTGGGATCGGCGCTAGTCAGTGGACCCGGGCCAAGCCACGTTGCTTTGCTGCCGCGGCGCTCAACGTTCCCGGACCGTTCCTTGTGTCACAACCCTCGACCATCGGTACATCATTGATCTCTTGCCCTGCATCTATCTCTGCCCCGGTGGCGTATACACTGCAGCGGGAAGAAGGGGCAGATTTTTGCTTCCTGAATTCCGACTATCGCGGTGCTACGAGAGTTGGGAGTCGAATAGTCGAATTTATCCAGAATCGGCGGCTGGTCGTACTCAGCAAGGTCGATCAAGTCTACTCCTGAGTCTTGAGCCGAAATTGGGTGAATACTCAACTGGTCAGCCTGGAAAACTCCAATTCCCAGTATGTAGTAAGTTGAAGCATAGAGAAAGCAACTGCTTGTGAGGAATATCTGTTACCGGTGAGAAGCCTACGTATATTTCAAGTGCCCCTGAACCTGGGTCGCTATATGCCCACAGCACGTAGAATCCCATTGCACCATCTACAATGTCATTTTTTAGGTCAAGCGTTGGGGGCAGGGCAATCACAATGCTTGCTTTCTCCAATGGCTTCTCCATGGCGCTGCCGGAATGTCAAGAGCATAAGTTGAGCAACTGTCATGTAGCCTGACTTTGAACCGTGTGTCACAAAAGAAGCATGCCAATGGTGTACATCCAAATCGAACAGGTGAATTTAATCGCCAATAGCCGGAGGAACATTCAGGGGCCCTTCGCTTTCGAGTCCGAACGCGAAGCATGGGTTGCTGAGATGAATTGCATCAGACTTTGTTCTCTACCAGGCCTGAGATGCTGCGGACCTACTAAAAGAATTCCCAATCTCCAAGTTTTACTTATGTCTTAAGGTTGAAATACTCAAAGTTGCGATGATGGCAAACTTGAGAATGTAATAGTACCTGGCACATGTTCGGACGCACTTGATATGCCGCCTTTGAGGACGTCAGTAGATAGAAAGCTGATGCAGAGCTCAGGTGAGATGCATCTATCGAGAGTATGGACCTTTCTGTCATGTTTGGTTAACACAACGTTGATAATAAGATTGTTGAAGCAGAAGAGCAGTGAAACCATCACTTCCACCTTGAGTGTACTGAACTTTCCACAGGCTCTCTTACGCCACCGCAACCCTTTCACTGCTCACCTCCTGATGTATATGCTAGGGTTAAGAAGATGACCTTCAAAAATACTTTACTGCGCTCACCCACGGCTCACCCCATAACAGTGCCCAACTCTACCAAATAGATCTTTGCTACCTAGAAAGCCTCTCGTCACAATCAAGGCCAAATCCTATTATCATGATGATCTATACAAGCAGATTGCCAATGCCTGTAGGTGCTCAGTCGACACACCCTCTCTATCGAATACGCTCGGAAGGTCAATTAAATGTTGTATCAGAGCGGACGCTGCCTCGCATGCGATCCCTAGGTCAGGTTTCTCCCCCTCCAGACATTTGTCTTCCTCCATTACCTCCACGCTCGCCATCGCGCTCAAGAGTTAGTGGCATCGTTAGCTCGACAGCTGCAGGCAGTCGTGCCGCGCGGAAGCACTCTCGAGTCACTGCCTCTATCAGCAGCTCCTCTTCCAGCTCACGATACAGCCAAGATACCTGGGAAGCAGGAAACGACAGCTGTTCAGGTCGCAACTCTATTCTCATCCTAGAGCATGGCGAACAAGATAGAGTTCACAACATCTTCCGTCGAAACTCCAAAGAGGCGCCCGACCTAGAGGATTTGAGCCATATTCTTCACCTCCGAGGTCGCCTGCAGGAGATGGGGACCACGTTCACCGCCGAAGGTGAGATGTTGACCTATGGTAGACCAACATCGGATGCAGAACTAGACCAGATGCTGCGTCTCGGAACAATGTATGACGAGCAGTGGAACTTGTTCTTCAAAGGCAGCAAAACCCCGGACGCAAAAAGCGATCTCTGGCCTGATATCAGGCTTTTGAAAAATATGCTGCAAAACGAAGGCGTCCAATTCGACGACCAACACAAGCGTCTGAGCTCCGGCACCTCTCGTCTAAAGCTCATTCACCTGAGCGATCGGTACGATACGCTTCGGGACGAGTGGTACGTCAAGACCTTCCAGAATTTGCATCCAGCACTCCGTCGTCGTCGCAGCCCGACGCGAGACGAAAGGCCCATAACTCCAACGAACCTGGGTTGGCAGTTCCTTCTGGACAATGATGCAGAGGATGAACTAGTTCAGAAAAAGAGCAATTGCTCACTCCGCCTTACAACCGTTGTCGAGGAACAGGCAAACCTGCGCAATGGACCGGGTCCAATTGTTCAAGAGGGAAATACAACGCTTCCTTCCCCGTTGGCTACATCTGCATCCATGGTAAGCTTGAGTGGTATAGCTTCCATGCGCGGAATTGCACCGGACGTTTCCATTACTACGCGCCCGCGTGGGATTACAATTCGCGGACCTGCACTCCTACATGGCTCATCGCCGCTCCAAGTCGAGGTAGAGACAGGTATCACATTGCTCCAAGACACCGAGTCCGAGAGAACAACTGATAGTTCAACGAGCGAAGTGAACGAACTGCATCGAACCGAACATATTGACATTTTAGCGATGCTGGCAGACGGCGAGCAGAAGCGTATTGATGTACCAATTGCAGGATACAACGGGAAGAAAGGTAGGAAAAGCACAGGTCTGCGGAAATGGCTGCGGGCTGTATTCAGGCGGACGAAGGAAAGGGACCATTGAAGCGGCCGGGTATCGATCTAATTGCACCATGTTGTGTGGCAGAACAGAGAGAATTTCTATGATCCGAATCTACAAGGGAGTTTAGTTGATCGGAAGGCGTTAGGGTCCCTTTAGGTGTGCATTGAATGCATTGCATAATGCGAAGCTTTGAAACAACTCAATACGAGGATAGAAACTTCACTGACACACGAAACGAATGCTGTCGACTGACTGGCGGTAGAAATTGATTGGCTGATCCTTTCACTCGTTTCATTAATGATTAACTCATGCCGTAGAAGTGATACGGATGAGTTGGCGTAATTGTAAATATATACAGACGAATAACTACTCAGCGGTAGTGTGGTCCCAAACGCCGATTCGCTAATGCAAAATACCTAAACTCAGCATGCCTATCGCGCAGAAAACTTAAGCACCAATAGCCTGAGGGTTCCAGAACACATTGTTAGGGTCAACCTTCTTCTTCAACGTCAACAGCTTAGCATACAGTGCATCGCCATAGTAGACCTTGTGCGCAGTTGCAGCATCGTAGCTAGGGTCAATGTAGTTCAAGTACGCGCCAAAGGTAGTCTGGGGCTGCGCGTTGATGATGGCATTGTTGAGGCCATTGATGAAGTTTGTTGATGAGGTGGTGTATCCATAGTTCTGGAAGACCCAGAGGCTATCGCGGTCGCTATATGCGGCGAAGTTGGTGTCCTTGGAGTTGATGGCAGAACCGGGGCCGCCGTACAGGTTGACGATGGTGTAGTACTCGGTAGACGCACCCTTGATGTAATCGAACCAGGCATTCAGAGCGTTGGTGGTAAGGCCAGTGGACTCGGGAACAGTGATGGACTTGGCGAAGAAGTTCTCGTGTTCATCGTAGCCGGTCAAAGGCTCCTTGATCTGGGTCTTTCCAGATACGAGAACAAGGTAGTCATACCAGCTGTAGGCCTTGACAGTTGGGGAGGAAGCGGCGGGCATAGTGCGGATGAGCTCAGGCCTGACCTTGGTGTTAAACTCGTCAACGGAGCCGAAGTAAGCACCACTCAAGCTGAAAGTGCCATAGTTGTCCATGTACACTCCGAATGAGATCTTGTTGTCAATGACCGAAGCGTTCTTGGCAAAGTTTTGAAGGTGGATCCAGGCGTTGGTGAAGGTGGTCTTGGAGTTGTACATGTTGCTGAAGGGGAATGCAAAGTAAGTGATGCTGGAAGGCGCGGCCTGTGTTTGGAGGTAGAAGTTCGTGACTATGCCGAGGGAGTCAGCCGCACCACGAATACCCCAGTAAACATCGGAGTTTTCAGTCGAAGAAGCCTTGATGAGCGAGCCGTCGGCAAGAACGACATCAGCAGCAACAATCTGATCCATAGCAAGACCCCAGTGACGCGACGTATGGCCGTATCCACCGTGGGTGAAGTGTCCACCGATACCGACGCCAGGACAGGTTCCGTGCGAGAGTGCCTTCTGGCCTTGAGTGTAGATGCCGTCAGCCAAGTTGCCGAGACGAACACCACCGCCGACCTTCGTGATGCCGGTGCTTGCGTCGAGCTCAACCTTCTGGAAGGACTGAAGACTGATCATCATCGATCCGTCCTTGCCGCCAGAGCTGAAGCTTGCGTAAGAGTGTCCACCAGACTTTGCCTGAACCTTGATGCCGTTCTGAGCAGCGCACACAACTGCATCTTGGACGTTTTGCTGGGTCTGGGGAAGCACAACAACAGTCGGCTTGAAGGCGCGAGCCAGGTTGTAAGGTTCAACAAGCTCCGCGTAGTCGCCATCCGAAGTCATCTTGTAGGGTACATTCTTGCCGTTCAAGCACTGGAGAACACCGCCGGCTGGCGAGGGGGTAGGAGATGGCTTTGTTGAGCTTGTGCCTGATGGGTTGTTACTACCACAGTTTCCATATCCCGACTGGCAAGTTGATCCGCAATAATCAGTAGTCGAACCACACCACCCAGAGCCGCTGCAGCAGTTGCCGAATGAACTGCCTAGGCAAGTAGCGCCGCCGTTGTTGGAGCCGCAGGTTGCATCGGTGGAGACTTTCTTGGTGGGTGCTGAGGATGGAGCAGCAGACGTACGTGTTGGTGTTGCAACAGGCTTTGTTGACGACTGCAAAGTGGTGGGTGTGCTGCCAGCGCAAGTTCCGAAGGCAGAGTTGCATCCCGTTTTGCAATGAGCATCCGACGTTCCACACCAGCCGTACTGAGAACAGCAGTTGCCAAATGTGCTACCTTGGCAGGTGTACTTGTTGGTTCCGCCGCAGGATCCGTCAGGCGAAACCGCAGCGCTGGCCAAGCTCGCGGAGAGCAGGCCCGCGGTGAGAGAGTAAAAGAACTTCATGGTAGCAACCTAAACGAACGTGGATGTGCTGTGGAGTTCAGTAGAGTCGCTCAAACGAGAGGCAGCGACAGCGAGGGTGCTTCACTTCCAGGCGGATAGGATCGTCGTTTAAGTAGAGCCGATCTCACTGCTCGTACCTGCGTTTGCCTTCACCTAAACATAGCACGCCACTTGCGCATGCACCTAATATCGCTTTTTCATCTCGCGTCCTTGTGTCGATCTCACAGCTGGCTTCCCGTTTGGTCCTAAACGGTGCTAATACGAGCTTACGGCATCCGCATCCCCACAGGACGCACGAGTCGCGCACGAGGATTCGAGGAGCAGCAGCAGCCTGCGTGCTACAAAAGCGCCATTTCGATATCTTGGTGCAGGGCAGTGTTGCACTCGAACGGTGCCTGAAATGCCACGGTTCAGGCGCTGTTTGTTAGTGCACTATCGATCCTGTTTGCCTGAGCTTATGACGATGTTTCTCGGTCTACTCGCTTTTCTCCGAGAGGTGCGCTTGGGCTAGAGGCCGGCACCAACAACAGAACTAGGCGAAATTGCTCGTACAAGGCCCCAGTGGAACCATCTGTTCAGGGCTGACTGCCATGTCACAGTGCCCTTGGCTCATGCGACAAGGGGCTCAAGCTTTGCTAAGCCTGCAGCGAATGACATCAATAGCCATCATCAGCAGACTTGCAGGTTTGGAGGACACCAGTCAAGGCCTTCCGCTGCGTGGTAGGCCTCCACAGCGCCTTTCACTGGCATGGTTTTTCTGTGGAGAAGGTTTCCCTCCGTTGATGAACGTTGCTGCCCTAACGGCATTGATCCACAGTAATCCTTGCGAATAGGAGAAAGTGTCGTTGTAGTGGCTATTTTGGGAAGGAGCGGGGATAAGGTCGGAAGACATCCAAAGCACCGGACGTCCGTGTCTGATTCGCATACGAGCAAGCCAAGACCTGTCTTGAGTCGACATCTGACACTCAAAGCGGTATTGACATTCAACTTTTTTGTGATATTGGTGTCACAAAGTACATTCATCTCGTATAAATCACAGGTGACGATAATTGGAAACTGCGTTGTGGCGGAGAGCTGACTCCGATGTACTATTATTTATCATTCATTGCGTTGGTCCATGCCGCCATTATTATGTACCGGAGAGATACTTTCTCTCGAACCATGTCCCTGCATATGGCTAACATGTATTGAAATAAACGCCGTCCATGTGGATATAGCCGCCCTCTTCAGCAACACCAGATGCACTTTATGGATGCATGAAACCATCTCCCTTCATGTGGCAGTTGGTCTCCAAGCCGAAGCTGTTCTCAAAGGTCTGCACCTTCTTTACAGCAACTGCTTGCGAGATGTGCACGCGGCGAGGCTTCAACTTAGTCGTGGCCTCGAAGCTGCTGCGCTTCTGACTGTACTTGCCACCAGCGACGCACTTGCTGCCCTGACTCCATCGAGCGTCAGCAGCCGCCTTCCAGAGGGCCGTGATGTCGACGGTCATCTCTGGAGTGTAGTATAGACGGCAGTCAGCCTCCTCATAGACGAACTGCAAAGCAGTGCCGGTAGTGTCATTCTGAGGGAGACCGTCGCGGACATTGACACCAGGTGACACACCACCAGCTGATCGGTAAAATGGCAGGTCGTTTGTATAATCACTGAGAACCGATTCCTTCACTGAAGGTTCCCATTTGACAGCGTTTTGGGCGGCCTGTTGAATGAACCCGTATTGAAAATTGTTTACTCCCTTGACTCCACCGATAGCTTGGATGGCGTCCTTGTTGCTGCGACCTCCCATGGTGATAGTCTTGACGCCGGCCTGCTTGGTCAGGAACTCGCTGAAGATGGTGCAGGTCGAAGCACAATATCCATCTGTAACGATAACGATGTTCTCAGGCTTGAACTTTGGCGGTCCTGTGATGTTGGCAAGAGATCCGTAACCGGTAACGTTGATACCGCCGGAGCTGACGCTGGTGTAGTAATCGGAAAGATTCCAGCGCGCGAGTGTGGTGTACTTATCTGGAAATGGTTAGCATCATGACACGACAATGGAAGAGACTGTACTCACCTCCGTTGACCTCTTGTGGACCAAACTTCTGTGCCCAAGAAGTGAATGGCTCACCATTCACGTCCATATCTTGGTGGTAATCGAAGTAAGATGATTGCGCCGAGGACAACGAGCTATTAGCTCCACGAGGAGCCAAGGACGCGCGCTTGCTGTATGACTGGCCGATTAGGTCCGCAGCTTCGGTAGCCCGGTAACGGCTGGCACCATAAGGGTCGTAGTCGGGGAAGAGCTGCTTGAACAAATCATAACCTTGGAGGATAGTTCCACCTCCGTTGGCTTGGAGATCAAGTATAAGCTTGGTCTTTCCGTCGGCAAGCGACTTTGCGAGAAACTCCTGTGAGGTCTGCTGGAAAGCTCTACCAGCGGATGAACTACCCACGAAGTTGGGGATAGATAAAACAGCCACATCTGAGTATCCTTCTGCGTCGATGTAGTAGCCGTTGATAAGATTCAAAGGACCCAGGGAGACAGGATCAGGATAACCCGGTGCTGTAGCAGAAGCAGCTGTTGAAGCGGTCTCAGCCTCCAGCGAAGCCGCCTGTGCGGAGATAGCACTACCATAGTTGAACCACTCCTTGGCAAGATCTTCTCCGGTGTTGATGCGACGGAAGTTGTATCGCGCGCGAGCGTAGTTTTCGA
This sequence comes from Phoma sp. XZ068, assembly GCA_004835665.1. Lineage (NCBI taxonomy): Eukaryota > Fungi > Ascomycota > Dothideomycetes > Pleosporales > Didymellaceae > Phoma > Phoma sp. XZ068. The sequence continues at coordinate 1,999,987 of RBKR01000001.1, forward strand.
TAGTACGGTCGGTGCCGTTGGCGAAGGTCAAGGTAGTGGTTGCCCCAGGGTATACATATCGACCGCGGCCGCCGCCCGTAAACATGCCAGTTCCACTGCCAGACTCACCAAGGCTGACCTGTGCTAGTTCGTAGAAGACATTGTTGTAGAGGGCATCACGGTCCTGGAGAGATCCAAGCTGGCTCAAAGTCTGCAAGAACTCAGTCGCCTCGGTGTTGTCGATTTTGACGATGGCTGAGGGAGTGTACGAGATGTTCTTGTACTGCAGTCCAAGGACGTCTTCGAAGGCGAAGACCGCGGGGAGTTGCTCGCCGTCCTCAGACACAGAAACAAGGGGGAGATTGCGACCCCACTGGAAGATGCCACCAACCGAGTCCGGAACGTAGGTGAAATGACCATCGTGAGCACTCTGGATCAAGGTGTATAGAGCCCATCCAAACGCGTACTCGTTGCTGAACTTCCCAGAGTCAACATCACTGGAGATCTGGTCGAGACCGCCCATGATGTCGACTGCAGGTTGCACCTTCTCGACATATTCTGCAGGCGGGTTCTTCAAGACAGTGAGGGTGCTCTGCCACTGAATATAGGGCTTGATCGACTCGACCAGCAGCTTGGCAGAGGTTGCGTTCAGTGGCACGCTGTTAATGCAGTCCCACGCCATTCCAGCAGGCACGACCTGGTTAGCAGGTTTGGTGCCATCTCCGTAGATAGCTTGCGAGACCTGAGCACATGCAGGACTTGACGAGTTATTAGCCTGTCGAGTGTGAATGTGCGGTTGGGCTTGAGGAAGCGAGCGTGGTTGGGCTGGCGCCACAGGTGTCGACTGAACGAGTGATGTGAAGCCCGTGAGGGCAAGAAGAGCGAATGTCTGCATGGTGAGAAGTTGACAAACAATGTCTATAGGCGCGATAAAGAGTGGCCCAGTCGGATGAATAGTATATCGGTGATCCTGAACGATAGTAGTTGTTGCAGCCGGATTGAAACGAACGCGTCCAGCTGGCGATGGGTGAAAAGAGAGCGTGCGGCCGACGAGGAAATATGCTCGGTACCGGTGACCTTAACGAGGGTAGAGTAGGAAGGAGCAACGCGCGGGTCACGTGGGGCCAGTCGACAAGCGCCAAATCCAGAGATCCCGACTCTTTCACCTTGTCCGGTTATATTCACTCAAAGTGGTGATGGTGAACCCGGGGTACGAAAGACTTCAGGTCGTAGTGGTGGGTAGTAGGCCTTGCGTACGACGGGCACGAGGCTCTTCTTAATATTTGAGAACAGACACTAAAAATTACGGGACTGGACTGTTTGACAGGCGTGACGCAACGAGGAGCTGCCTGAGTACAAATACTAGCAGCAGCAAACCATGGAAGCACCAGCGCACCGCCTCGTCAATCCCCATTCTCCGGGGGACGGTGCTTGCGCTAGGGCCGTCAGACCAGGCACAAACGTGCACCTCGACCCGGTGACACCAATCACATCAAGTGCGAAAGTGGGACTCTCCAGCCCCAGGAAGTGGCAGTTTAGTTGCCGTGGATGAGCCGCACTCTGGTAGGCTACTGTCCGGACTTCAGTCTTATGCAGGTAAACACTCAACGGGCCTGACTGGAAGACGGCACGCCGCCAGGAGAACCAGCAGCAAGAGAACACGAGGGTTTGCACCACAATCGCAGGCTTTCGCTGTGTGGCAGGCCGGCGGCTTACAGCATTATCCAGGCGCGTCACTCGCTTGCATCGACGTTTGTTGTGCGGGTCTGACGGGTGGTCAGAGTTACTCGAAAAGGAAGAGGCAAGTGCATTGCCAAGAACTCGCCTGTTTCACCAAAGCTTGCTCGCAGATCCTCCCTGCCACCCAAACCTCTGCTCCACACTCCATCAAAACTTATGCACATTGAGTTCAACCGCGGCTCAACAGCCGTTGAGTGTGCTACCCAGAGCGCTCGATTGTCCATCCTGTCCATGACCAACGTATGGAACTGAGCGCAGGAATAGCACGCTGCGCAACAATGCCTTGTTTAACTGCAATTACCCATTGTTCATGTGCAATCAAAGGACCCGCATTTGCGATCCTCAATTGTGATTGCGATGTTCTCCTGACACGCACAAGATCAACGTCACCGCGTATCTACCAACCTCGCCACCTCCACCGACTTCTTCCGCGCGAGGCTGTCATACGAGTCGTGGACCAAGCTCTGCCGCCAACTTCTGCATGAGTGGCTGGAGACCCACTCGTGTCTGCAGCGTGGCAGACGGTTCCTGAAGGACCCATGGATCTGATATCTCCCTTACTTCAACAACGAAAACTACAACGAGAACACCGCTTGTGTGGTAGGGAGCGAAAACTTCTTGCCGCTTGTGCGATGGTGACCTCAGCAACTTTCCGCGCCTTGGCCTCGCACGAGGTTGTGCTACCGCGCACTGCAGGGTCTACCGTTAGCGTAAGACTAAAGACTTCACGATGTGATGCTCGAAGACGATGTGCGAATGATCATCTCGAATACCGTAGTGAATGATCACGATAGGCCACGAGGTACCATCTTCAGAACTCACGTTCGCTTCGATGTACCGATCGTTGCAGTGCTGTTCGCCTAGTTGACTAATTCCTCCCCGAGCATTCCTCTACTCACTATAGCCAGTACTACGAACGGAAACCTTCTGCACAGCCAATTCGCAGACCTTATCAAGCCTTCCCTGCCAAAGCTTGTGGTAACTCATTGAAGACAGCAATCTTGGCCCCCTTTTCGAGCGTTTCAGATGAACCCACAACATCTGTGCCATGTAAAGACAATCCATTGCAATTACCTCCTATCGAGTTGGTATGCTGGAAGCCCGTGCTACTAATCTCGTCACCTCTATCATGATTTGCGTTTAAAAACGGGGATCTCCCCGAGGCGCAGATTTCAGGTAGATCACAAACATCTGCACCACAGTCCGTAAGTTTCAACAGGTATACAAGAAACGCCGGGCAGTCCTGCTATCATTCATACTATATCTGCTCTGCACATCACCCAGTGTTTCTCGGGGTCCAAACCGATCCATCAACACCTGTCCATCGAAAAGTCACTCAAATAATCAAAGCATGCTTCGCGGACCCTCGAACACCATATCAAACCACAAGCATACCAATCCAACCGCGAATTCCCCGTGCAAAAGAATAATCAGCGCTGACTATCGCACACCAACATCCCAGCCAAATTGTGATGTTTTAAAAGCAAGAAACCACTAGGATATTTTGCTCTGCTGAAGCTCAACCCTGCAACCTGCTCGTGCTATTCACCACATTCTACATCCTACGTAGCTAGCAGGTCCTCGGATATCTCAATCGTTGTATGCTGTCCATTAAAGGCTGCGGGGAGTTCGATTTGTTGAGTTCCAAGTTGTGTTTAGCTATACAATACACTGCACTACATCACTTGCTCAATCACTTGATGTTCACTGTGCGAGATTAGTGTAAGGAGCCAGGATAGCAAGAATATTTTGCAATTCGATTCGACTCGATTCAATTCGGACTCAGGTATTACAGCGATACAAGCCGCCACCCTGCGCCTGCACAGTCTTGATATACAACACAACAAAACACAACACAATACACCGCAACCCAATTCAACACACATTGACTTATTCTGCCTCCCACCCAAACACAGCTGAACCATTCCTTTCTCCTCCCTTCAGCATCCATGCCAGACCCAACATAACTTAAAACCTCAACTCAGTACGCTCACCCACAAGCGACGCATTCGGCCACCCATCCTGCACCGCATGTTTCTCCTGCAACGCACGATACTTGAACCCGAAATTTAAACACAGCGCAACCGCCAAGCCCACGGCAACCACCAACGGCCCAGTCACGGCGTCGAAATCCTTACCGCTGCGCTCGCGGATAAGCTTGCTTCTGTACCAGTACATTGTGTAGCCCCATGCGAGTGCGAAGACGGCGATGGAGGTGTACACGACGGCGAGGGCGCGCGCGATGTTGTTGCCTTCGCCGGCGGCGTTGTAGAGGCCGAGGGAGAGCGAGGCCAAGAGTACACTGACGTGCTGCCATTTGATAAATGTGCGCTGGTTTGCGAGCCAGACTTTGGCTTCGACGCGCACGGGGCCTTGGTCTTTGATCCAGACGCCGGGGGCGGAGATGCCGGGGGGTAGCTTGACTCTGCGTTGCTGCTTCTTGGCGTATTTGCTTGTGGAGAAAGATGGGAAGAGTTTGGAAAGGCCGTTGGATTTGCCCTTGAGGGCGTAGGGTGACGTGAGTGTTGTGCCTTCCTCGTCGCTGTCGGGCTCCTCGTTTGCGCGGGCCTCTTCCTGGCGCGATTCGAGGCGCGAGTCGGGGAGGTGGGTGACGGGCATTGAGTGTGCGACGGTGCTGGGCGCAACTTGGGCGATGCTTCCTCTCTTAGGGGCAGAGCGGGAGGCGGCTGGCGAGCCCACAGGGGATGTGATGCCGGGGCGGAACGAAGGGCTGGCGGCCGTGCCGAAGAGGGAGCCGACTGCGAACTCGTCCTCGGCGGCCTTGCGCTTGCGTTCTTGTTCGTCGTCGAAGGCCTGTTCGGGTTCCTTGCGGATATCGTCCTCGACCTCGCTGAGCCAGAAGGGGAAAGTGTTGACGTTGTCCTCGAAGAGTTTCGCTACACCGTGGACGAATTTGGAGAAGCGCGGCGCTTCTTTGACGAGGTGAGAGTGGATGAGGTCCTCGACCCACTCGTACTTCTTCATGCCCTTGACCTTGATTTCGAGCAGGGCAAAGGGGAATTTGTGGATCTCGCCCTTCTTGATGGCCTTGAAGGGGAACTCCATGTTGCTGTTGTCAATGTCGCGCCTGTGCCAGTCATCGGGCTCGCGGCACGGCCTGTCCATGTCGAGAGCATCTTCGCGGATCAGAGCCAGGTTGGTGTCGAGCGATATGCGGACGCTGTCGTTGCCGGGGATCTGGAAGGCGGTACGTGTGTAGTTGGCGCGCAGGACGGGCTGGAGGTCCTTTTCCCGGATGAAGCTCTGGATGTCCGCGACAGCCTTTTTCAGGTTATCGATCTTGGCCTGGTCCTTGTTCGGCCTGTACTCGAGCTTCTCGATGCTCTTCTCCATGTGGTACTTGTCCTCGAGGAAGGACTGGATGTACTTGGCCTTGATGGGGAAGCGGACTTCCTCGCTGGCATTGCCCTCCTTGATGACCTTCTTCTCGAACATGATCTCGGGTTTCTCGTCGAGCTGGCCATACCAGCGCAGGCGGAGCGAGGAGGCATCTTCCTCGCCATTGACCTTGTCGGTGTAGAGGGAGAAGTTGGGGTTGTCGAAGTAGATGGAGGTGATGGTGGGGTCGCGCTGGGTGCCTTCGGCGATTCTGGCGGACTGTGGGTTGTAGACGAGGACGGGCAGGCGGCGGAGGATGACGGTCTTGACTTCGAAGAGGTTGTCCATGTGGACCCAGACTGTCTTGTTAGTACACACAAATAGAGCAATGCGTAGTAAGATTGGACGTACACTTGTGCGAAGTAAAGCCCTCGCCGGCGGTGCTCGTCTCGGAGAAGGACAATGCCTCCTTGCTCTTGCCCTCGAGGCTCTGGCGGACAAACGAGTACAGCGCAGACAGACGGTACAGCAGCGGCGAGGCATCCTCGGTGTGCAGCGGGTGGCGGGCAATGCGGGCGTCGATGAAAGGCCGCAGCTTGTACGACTTGCCGCGCAGCTTGTCGTGCTTCTTGGTGGCCTTGATGATGGCGGTGAAGTTGATGCGGCTGAAGCCCTCGAGCTCCTTGACCTCCTTGGTGACCCTGTCCAGCTCGGCTAGGACCTCCTTCAGCAGCTTCTCGCGCTCCTCCTGGCTGGGTGCCGGTTGCTTCTTGGCCTCGCCGGCCTTGACGGCGTCAGAGAAGAGGCCCTCGCCCGCCTTGCCCTCGGCGTCGTCCGTCTTCAGGCCCACGGCCAATGGCTCGAGCTTCTTCTCGCAGGCCGAGGTGCGGTCGCGCAGCTTCTGGGAGACCTGGATGATGAAGTTGTGCACCTTCTCGAGCTGCACATTGGCCAGCTCGTCGACAAACGCGCTCTCGTCCTCGGCGGTCCAGCTGTCGTCGTCCTCATTGTCCTTGAGCAGCTTCTTCAGCTTGTCGTAGTCGATGTACTGCGCCCTCCATGGCGGGTAGATGCTCTTGCGGAGCGTAGTGCCGAACTTCATGTTTGCGACTGCGGCGTCCTTCCAGAGCGTCCAGGGCTACCAATTGTCGAGACAGCGGCGAGCAAGCAGGCGACCACTTCAATTGCCTCCACAAAAGTCGCAAAAAAGTCGAGCGCAGGAGATCTCTGCGTCGCCAGGGAAGCTGGCGGTCGGTGGGGAGCTCGCTGATGCCGCAGCCAGTCCTTGGCCAATCGGACAGGCACGTGTACCGTCGTCATGGCTGCAACGGGCAAGGCGCCGCATTCCTTCGCGCGCTGCAGCGTGAAGAGCCTCAACGCAGTGAGAAGCTTGAATTGAATTGGCTTTGCGTGCATCTGTGAAGAGTGCCTGGCAGCGCTTTGAATTATGAGAAACTCTTGAGCTGTCTAAGATTTCTATCCATGTCCAAGCATATTCAAGCCATGCATGCCTCGTTTGGCTCAGATGCGTATGGACAGCCATGTTGACTATGCATGAACTGGATCCACATATCAACATGCACATCTATCCACCAAAATGCATGCAAAGAACATTGAGTAATGTGGAATAAAATAATAGTACAGCTTTCTACATGATATCATAGCACGTCCTTCACTGTCGTTCAAGCATAACATAGACGCATGAACTACAACTCAACAGCAAAGTCTATGATACCCAAGCCACCCAAACGCCAATTCATGCACATCGCTTCATCTCACTAGTTGCCCTGGGCCATGACATCGACATATCGTCCGCCCTTCTTCTTCTTTGCTGCCGCTCCCTTCCTTGGCTGCGCGGCCCCGAGCAAGTCATCGATACTGCTGGCGTTGCTCATGCTGGTGCTAGGTCGTGAAGGCGGCCCAGAAGCGAGAGGTGGTCGTGCCAGCATGGGCGGCTTGGGTCCGCCCTCATTGTCTGAAGGAACGCCAGGTGTACTTGCTCGGGAAGGTATGCCCATAGGTGGTGGCATCGACGAGCTCCTTGGCGGCATCGACGTCGGCGGTCGCAGACCCGCAGACGGAGGTCCCATGGGCGGTGTGCCACCAGATGCACTCCTAGGACCTGCTGGTGGCCCACCTCGGGGCGGAGGAGGTGTGGCGGTGGGCTTGCCTGTGTCCGTGGCACCCGCTTTTTTGTTGATCCACTTCTTGAGCTCAGGATCGTAGACAAAGCTGTTCTCTTCACCAAGCTTGGCCTTGATCGGACCCGGGCCCTGTTGCGGCATGTTGGGGTCCTTCTTAAACCAACCGCCAAACCAGCCCTTCTTGTTGCCTGCAGCCTCCTTGCCGCGTTTCGCATCCTCCTCGGCTGCTTTGCGGAAGGCTTCCTCTGTCGCACGATCTGCCTCCGACTTGCCGCCTGACTTCGCACCGCTAATCTTGAGAGCGGAGGCGCGAGCAGCAAGGTCATCATCGTCGTCATCATCCATTATTGATTTCTTCTTCGGCTGCGGCTCGTTCTCTTCCTCCTCAGGTTCCGGCTCGTAAGGCGTGTATGATGGTGAATCAAATGAGCTCGTAGGGGGCTCGTAACTTGTCGATGGTTGATACCCTGCAGACGTCTGCTCCTCGTTCGAAGGAGCCGGATCGTCAAAGCTGGCCTGGGGAGGCTGATATTCGCCAAATGATGGAGTCGAAGCAGAACCTTCAACCGGAGGAGTAGGTGCATATGGGCTACCGTAAGAGAGCGCCGCGCTCGGCTCGGCACGGAGAGGAGAGTAGGATTGGGTCTTACCCTGCAGCCGCTGACTGGTCGGGCTGAGCATCGCCTGACCTGGAGTGTATGGGCTCGAGGGCTGTGACGAAGGCATGTAGGTGTCCGACACGGAGCGAGCAGAGTCCATGGATGGTCGTCCTTCGGGCTCGTATCGAGAACGCTGTTCGGATGAGACTTGTGGCGCGTACGCGCTCGAAGCGTTGGACGGAGCGTATCGTGAGTTTGAAGGAGCCGATGGCTGGGTTGTAGGTACTCCATAGCCAGCATATGCACCATACAGATCTGCATTAGACTGGGAAGGCGTGAGGCTTGGACTGTCACCGGCAATCTTGGCAAACGGACCAACTTCTGCACCGGCTGATGGGTTGGCAGAAGCATCATCATCTTCTCCAGCAATGAAGCTGTTGAACTTCGATAGCAGAGAGCTGCTTACTTTGTCCATGCTTGGCTTCGAGATCCAAGAAGATGAGCCATCCTTTGGTGACTGGGAGAGACGTCTGCTTAGCTCGTCTAAGCTTCCAAGGAAGCTGGCGTTGTAGTAGGGCGATAGCTTGGTGACCGCCTTCATACTCAAAGCAATGGCATCGCAGTACGCCTGCGCCTCGGTCCTGTACCCGAACTCGGCCAATCGGTAGGCGTGTGCAAGTTTGTATGATTGTAGATGCGGGAATGCAAACGAGGACGTTGGTGCTGACAGCGACAAAGCGAACTCATATACCTCGGTCAGCAACACCGGTTCCATTTCCAAGCCAAGCTCCAGTGGACTCTGTTTGTGGTTTGCGCCAAGGAGGACGATGTCAGCCTGTGGATCGTCCGCCCCATTGACGAGTGCTGCAGCGCGTGCAAAGATGAAGCAAACATGAGCAGCTTCAATGCGGTCATACTGTGCGAGAAGTCGACCGAGCGACAACAAAGCTGCAGCATCGCCATCACTACGATTGTTCAGAATCAACGCTACAGTCTCGCGCCACTTGTCCAGGCCCTGCAGAGCGTTTTGCGTTGCACCTGCACCATCCGTGCTGACCATCTGGAAGCCAGCACGAGCCGAGGCTGGTACGAGCTCATCGATGCAGTCCTCATGGTTGCCTGCAAATACCTCATACAACACCGCCAGAGCCTGGTGGTTGCCGCCGACCTTTTTGACCTCCTTGCGGACGAACTCCTGAACTACTTGCTTCCAGGTGTCCTTACTCAGGGTGGAAGAGAGCAGCATTGCATGGCCCCACAGCCTTTGATCGACTGCGTGCCAGACTGCCTTCTCGCGGTCACCCTTGGTAAGCAACTTCTGAAGGTCTTCGATTGCGCGAGGATCCACGGGCTCAGCTTGCAGAGTGTTTGTCCTGGAACGGCCGACGATATCAGCCGTGGTGCTGAAGGAACCCTCAGCGTCTGCTGCATCGCCCTCGTCAGGTGCTAAAGCTTTCTTGACGGCAGCCTCAGCAGCCGGTCCCTCCAGACGCCCGTCGTTATCAACCAACACCTGGAGAATCTTCCAGAGCACAGACTTGTCTTCGAAGCGCTTGTGTTCCTCTTTGCTCAAAGAGTGCTCGAACCCAGGTTCCTTTCGCTGGCTTTCCAGAGCTTCAAGCTTACGGCTAAGCCAACCCGAAACATCCTTCTTCTTGCCCTTGGACTTGAGTGGGCCAGGGAACTTTGTGATATCATCGGACTCAGGCAAAACCTCCTTGATGCTTTGGATTTTGACCTCGCCGGGGCTAAGCTTGACCATCGGTGCTGATGTGCCGCCACCGTAGCGAGGGATCTGTTTTGGGAATGTAGTGACAACAGTACCGCCCAGACCCCAGGTGAAGATGGGAGCACCCTTCCACTGCTGCAATGGGTCGGCAGCACGTTCATCCGCTGGAGGAATGCTTTCATACTCGAAGCTCAGCGATGTTTGCCTCCGGTGAGGGATACTGTTCACTGGTTTGTGGGCAACTGGCTGCTCGTTATATGTAGGACCTGGCGGCGGCGACATCATTCCATAGGCGGCGCCATGGTACTCTGACGATGCGGTCATGGCTCGTGTGACTGGCTTCATACTTGCTGCAGGCGAGTGCGTGTCTGACCGTGGAGGTGATGCATGGTACTGGGGCGTGTAGTTTCCTGTTTTCCTCGGCGAGCCAACATTGGACGATGGATGACTTCGCAGGGGCGGTGTGCCAGATCTGCTAGGGATGAACGGCTGGGATGCCGGCGCTGTCGCCCGTTCTTCAGCCTCACTGACGCCCTCCAGCGGACTTCTAAAGGGAACACGCGGAGCGTTTTCCAGTGATTGCGAGAGATGATGGCCGGGGGTAGGATCGAACGACGCTTCTGTTTGTGGAGGATGCTCCTGTTGACGCGGCATAGCATGGAACGCAAGTGGGCTGGAAGTTCGAGGTGCATATGGCTGAGAGGATGGTCGTGGAGGGCCGGCCGGTGGCTCAGACCCGTAGCGTGCATGAGCTTGTCCTTGTGCGCTGGGTGGGGCAGGCGAATACCTTGAACTGGCCGGCGCAGAGGGAGGTGCGGGTGAGTACCGAGCATTTGCCGGTGCTGCTGCTGGGGGCGCAGGAGAGTATCTTGTTGACTGTGGTGGAGTTGGCTGCGGGACAGGCAAGCTGTTCGTTCTCGCAAGCACCGAAGGCTGCGCGGGAAACATAGGGAGCTGCTCGGGTTGTCTAAAAGGAACTGGAGCTGCAGCCGGGGCACTGCTCGAGTCTGGCAGTACTTCGTTGCGCAGACTTGACCATGAAGGCGCTCGTTCCTTTGGAGGAAATTGTGGAGGTCCTTGGGCGACATGTGGCGGACCTTGAGCAACGTGTGGAGGGCCATGAGGAATCTGCGGCTGAGCTTGTTCATGCGGTTGAGGCGTGTAGCGTCCTGAATGCTTCTTCGGTTTGGTGGTCACAGGCAATTCAGCAAAGAAGTCTGCCGACGGTGCCCTCGCAGGGGCTACAGGCTTTGCAGGTGGCATTCCGGTCATTTGCGACTGCGTTGAGTGGCTTGACGAGGGCGGAGACATGCTCGCAACTGTCATGTTGGAAGGCGGAAGCGTGGGCCTTGGAGGCCCGGACTGAGAGGTGATACTACTGCTTCGAGGCGGCGGAGGCGGCGTGGGCTGCGCAGCTGGGACTGTAGCACGAGGCGCTGCTCGTCTCCGGGTGGTGACAATTTCGTCCGGTAGATCATAGGGCGATGCGTAGCCTCCTTTGGCCTTGTCGGCGAAGCTCTGCCCTGAGCTTGCGATTGGAGGTCGAGCTGGCTGTTGTGACACGGGTTGACCGAAGCCATTGTACATGGCCCCAGGAGAAGCCGCTGCGGCAGGCGCAGTATTCGTGAATTGAACACCTGTAGGGGCATAAGGATTGGCGGGTGGTGCTGGTGCAGCTGCGGCCTGCGCAGCCTGCGGTGCGTATCGGTTTGCTGTGCCTGATACAGATCTCGCTGCCGGTGCAGGCTGCTGAGCGGGGGCTGCAGGCTCATCATCCAAGAAGCCAGCGTCATCGTCGAGATCGAGATCGAGTGCGAGAGTGTCGTCGGTCTCGGGTAAAAATTCGTCGTCCAGCTCCAGGTCATCGAGGTCGAGGTCCCATTCATCTTTAGCGGCTGGCGCGGACTCGGATTCTTGCACCACATGAGCTCCAGGAGTCTCGGTCTCGCCTTCTGGTTGCGCGGGCTCAATTGTCTTGGATGCGACAGCTCCAAAGAAATCCTCTTGCTCGTCTGTGTGGCCCCAATCAATATCGTCTCCTGCATTACCGTCAACCGTGTTGCCAATGACGTGGTCGTCTACAGGCGCCCCTGCGTTTCCCCCGACTGAGGTGTTGCCAATCACATGATCGCCTACAGTCGTCCCTACAGCTTCAGCTAGTGGAGTCTCCAAGGGGAGGGCTTGTTGGATTGCGCCAAGATCGAATGGGTCTTCAGAGGCACCCCAGTCATCTGTCGCGGCTTCGGAATCTTTGACCAAGGGCACGCTTGCGCTCTCAACCACGGCGTCCTCCAAGATGGTGGACTCTCCTTGGTGCTCGTAGTTCTCAGCGGGGCGTTCTTGCGGTGCGCCGTCTTCCTCTTCAGACTCTTCTTCTGAGGAGGTCTCCTCTTCTGATTCCGAAGGTTCGGCTGGGCCTCGGCCTACGTGCGTCGGTGTTTGCCCATGAATGTGAACGGCATGTGTGACGCTGACGGGGGCAACGTTCTGTTTTGGCGTTACCGGCTGGGGCGGGAGGACGGTGCTCTGTGTGGCGGTTGGGGGTGCTTCTTCCTCGTCTGACTCGTCCTCGTCCTCGTCCTCTTCAGATGTGTCTTCGCTGGAGGAAACGGGGGCAGGCGCTGTGGTTGCAGTAGGAGTAGTCGGGGCACCTGGGGCAGCACGCGTCGTGGGTGCTGGTGCAGACGCAGGCACGGAGACTGGTGCGGGTGGAGGTGCGATTACTGGTGCAGGTGGAGGTGCGATTACTGGTGCGGGTGGAGGTGCGATTACTGGTGCAGGTGGAGGTGCGATTACTGGTGCAGGTGGAGGTGCGATTACTGGTGCAGGTGGAGGTGCGATTACTGGTGCAGGTGGAGGTGCGATTACTGGTGCAGGCGCAGATACGGGTGCGGGTGCGGGTGCTGGAGCTTTCGCTGGCGCTGTCTCTTCGTCGTCCGACTCGTCCTCCTCTGACTCGTCCTCTGATTCCTCCTCCTCCGACTCAGACTGCGGCGGTATCTGCCGAGGTGGAGCTTGCTGTGTCGCTGGCTGGGCGGACGGTGGTGGTGCTGGCTGGGCGGACGGTGGTGGTGCTGGCTGGGCGTGCGGTGCTGGTGCTGGCTGGGCGGACGGTGGTGGTGCTGGCTGGGCAGGCGGTGGTGGTGCTCCCGGGGCGTCCGCCTGGTGGGGTCGCAGGGCGGGATTCCACGACGCTGCCGGGGTCGAGGGCCGTCTGTCGCCGTAGGCGTAGGAGAAGTTGGGCCCGTCTTCGTGGTCCATTATGCAAGATTAGGAGATAGCTAAAAAGGGTATATGCAAGAACTACGGGAGTCAGCCCTATGCGCAGCGCATGGAGAGGGACCGTGGTGCATAGGACACGGCACGGTTCGGCTCGCGCGAGTAGAGAAATAGAGTGGGTTGTGTGCCTGCAGTGCGTGGGCGGGCACAGGAGGCCAGTGGTGGGCGTCGAGGCTCCTGACGTAAAGAGGATGACGGGACTCGAACGTACCTCTACAGAGAAGCAGAAACGGCAAGCGCTATGCGTCGCGCACACGAAGAGTCGGCTGGATGGGATCCTCGGTCGACAAGGAGCGCGCAAATCAACAATGGGCCGCAAGGGCGTGGTGCATGGCGTGCAATGCTCGATATGCTTTGGTCGCGAAAGGGACAGCTGTCTGCCGTTGCTCAAACGAGCCGTCTGCCGTCGTCGGCTCCGCATACCCTGGCCTCTTCCGCAGGGCGCCTCCGCATGCGCCACAACGCCACGCCGCAGCTGGGAGAGGTGACGCGACGGCCTTGACGCCAGGTAGACATTTGTTGCTCGTGGATATTGCGCGTACGGATACACCAGCACGGCCGCGATCGAGGCCATTCAGAACAGCCCTCGCCATACAACCCACCGCCGCCTGCACACACACACATACACGCACGCCAAACGAGACAGCTGGCCGCCTGCTGCACCCCCCATACCACCACCCCCGGACTGGCCGCGGACTCCCGAAGGCAGCTCTCGTCGCAGCAACCCGGCGCACAGCGATCGCACATGTGGTGCACATAGCCCCCACCCCTTCCCACCCCCGCCGCTGCCCTCTACGACGCCTATGAGCCATGTCCGCCCCGCATGAATACCACCAGCCCAACGCCCCAGACGAGGACTCCGACCTCGAACTCGACCTCGAGGAGCTCGACCCACTCGCCGGCCGCCTACGTCCGTCCGAGTCACCCCCGCGCCGCCCGTCGAAGGAGCAGCGGAGGCCGTACCACGAGCTCGGCGCACGGATACCGCTCAGGAACCTGCGAGTAGGCAGACTGCGAGGGAACAGGAGGAAAGAAGAGCCGGAAGACGAGGACCTGAGAGGCCTGATAGACGACGACGAGCGAGAGAACCGCAACTCGGCCGGCAGCTATGGCCAGTCTGGCGACGACGATTCACCGCTGCTGCCTGCCAGCACCAGCTCTCGCCGCCCGGCACACCGCAAGCCGAGCGCCTTGTCGAAGCTGAGCGCTGGTCTCCGCCTGCCCAGCTTCCTCTCCAAGCAAGATGCTGGCTCTATCCAACTCGGCGATGGTGGTGGAGACGACGACGCGGACGAGGAGCACGACCCTACCACCCAACGCACCATCTCCGTGGGCGCACTTCAGACATCACGATTTCCCGCAAATGCCGTTTCCAACGCCAAATATACCCCCTGGAGCTTCCTGCCGCGCACCTTGTACAACGAGTTTTCCTTCTTCATCAACATGTATTTCTTGCTGGTAGCTTTATCGCAGATCATCAAGCCCCTTCGCCTCGGCTACCTTTCGACCTACATTGCCCCGCTGGCCTTTGTCATTTCCATCACGCTAGGGAAAGAAGCACTCGACGACATTGCCCGCCGCCGGAGAGACGCAGAAGCAAACTCGGAGGGCTACACGGTCTTGAAGTTTGAGGAAAACAGCGCCGGCAATGGCGTTGCGCCAGGGCAAGCCTCGAGCCGGAAGAAGAAGCTGAGAAAGAACAAGAAGGAAAGCGGCAGGCTGGCCGAGATTGACGACGAGGAGCAGCGCTTGTCAACCAAGGGCCTGGCCACATGCACTTACTTCGAAGTCGTAAAGCCATCCAAGAACCTGAAGGTTGGCGACGTTGTGAAGCTCGGCAAAGACCAAAGAGTGCCCGCCGATATGGTTGTGCTGAAGAGCCTTGCCGCCGACAACGCACCTGCATCTGCACCTGCACCTGTAGACTCGGCCCCCAGCAATGAGACTGCCATGCTCATTGATGGGGAGGACAGTGATGCACCTCAGGCCCAACCAGCAAAGGTGGAGAGCGCTGCTTCCACTGGGCCTTCAGGCGAAGCCTTCATCCGTACAGATCAACTCGATGGTGAGACTGATTGGAAGCTGCGTCTATCGTCACCCTTGACGCAAAATCTGCACATTGGCGAGTATACCCGCCTTCGCGTTGTCGCAGGTAAACCAGACAAGAAAGTGAACGAATTCTACGGCACGGTCGAGCTGCACCCAAAACGCCAACGACAGTATGATCCTCACGAGGCTGAGCAGTCTTCAAGCGACGAGGTACAGTCTGCGCCACTTGGCATTGACAACACTATCTGGGCAAACACAGTAGTAGCCTCGAGCTGCAGTCTGCTTGCTGTTGTTGTCTACACTGGTCCTCAGACACGGCAGGCTTTGTCAACATCGCCTTCGCGCTCGAAGACGGGTCTGCTGGAACTCGAGATCAATGCTCTCACGAAGTGGCTCTGCGTCTTCACACTTTCGCTGTCCTTTATTCTGGTAGCACTAGCTGGCTTCCGCGAGATCGAGGGCCGTGTATGGTACGTCAACATGATGCGGTTCTTGATCCTCTTCTCCACCATTGTACCCGTCGGTCTGCGTGTCAATCTCGACATGGGCAAGTCGGTATATGCCTGGTTCATCGAGCATGATGAGAGCATCAAAGGCACGGTGGTCAGGACCAGCACGATCCCGGAAGATCTCGGCCGGATTGAGTACCTACTGAGTGACAAGACTGGTACTTTGACCCAGAATGGTATGTTGAGCGGACCTTGTTACCATACTACAGCTAACGTGTTCAGAAATGGCGATGAAGAAGATCCACGTTGGAACAGTGTCCTATGCCAACGAAGCAATGGACGAAGTTTCTTCATACGTCCGACAATGCTTTACACCTCCTGCAGGCGAAGATCCCTCCCTTGTAACTCCGTCGTCAGCGTATACAGTACCCCTCACTTCAGCCACTCGCACACGCCGAGAAATAGGGTCCCGAGTCCGCGATGTAGTGCTAGCTCTTGCCCTCTGCCACAATGTCACGCCCACCACCGAGGAAGAAAACGGAGAGATAGTCACTACATATCAGGCGTCGTCTCCTGATGAGATTGCCATTGTTCGCTGGACAGAGGCTGTTGGCTTGAAACTCCTTCAGCGTGACCGAGAGTCAATGACCCTAGAGTCGGTCAACAGCGGCAACGCTGTTGTTCGAGTTCGCATCCTCAACACCTTTCCTTTCACATCTGAAGGCAAACGTATGGGTATTGTCGTTAAGTTCTACCATGGTCCCGTCACATCGCCCTCTGATGAAGATGGTGAAATCTGGTTCTATCAGAAGGGTGCTGACACTGTAATGACTTCAATCGTTGCTGCAAACGACTGGCTCGACGAGGAGACTGCGAACATGGCAAGAGAAGGACTCCGTACTTTAGTCGTGGGTCGCAAGAAACTCTCTGCGCAGACCTACCAAGACTTCTCAAGCAAACTCGCACAAGCATCACTAGCCCTACAGAACCGCGACACAGGTATAGCAGATGTGGTGAGCGAGTATCTCGAGCGCGATCTCGAACTCCTTGGCGTCACCGGTGTCGAAGACAAGCTACAGAAAGATGTCAAGCCCTCCCTCGAGCTCCTCCGTAACGCCGGTATCAAGATCTGGATGTTGACTGGTGACAAAGTCGAAACCGCCCGCTGCGTAGCTGTGAGCTCCAAACTTGTCGCCAGAGGTCAATACATCCACACCATCCAGAAACGTACGTTCCGTCTCACACATCCTCTCACCTCCACTAACAATTGCAACAGTGAAGCGCAAAGACCTCGCCCACTCATCCCTCGACTTCCTCCGCGGCAAAACCGACGCTTGCTTGCTCATCGACGGCGAGTCCCTCGCACTCATGCTGACCCACTACCGGCAAGAGTTCATCTCCATTGCGGTCCAGCTCCCCACCGTGGTCGCCTGTCGCTGCTCGCCAACCCAAAAGGCAGACGTCGCGCGCCTGATCCGCTCCTACACCAAGAAACGCGTCTGCTGCATCGGCGACGGCGGAAACGACGTTTCCATGATCCAAGCCGCCGACGTCGGCGTCGGTATCGTCGGCAAAGAGGGTCGACAAGCCTCTCTCGCAGCAGACTTCAGCATTGAGCAATTCTGCTACCTAGTCAAACTGCTGGTCTGGCACGGCAGAAACAGCTACAAACGCAGCGCAAAGCTCAGTCAATTCGTCATCCACCGCGGCCTCATCATCTCCATCTGCCAAACCGTCTACTCCATCGCCACCGCCTTCGAGCCCAACGCCCTCTACAAAGATTGGTTGCTCGTCGGCTACAGCACAATCTACACCATGATGCCCGTCTTCTCGCTCGTCCTCGACCGCGACGTCGACGAAAGCGTCGCAAACCTCTACCCGGAGCTCTACGCGGAGCTAAAAACCGGCCGCAGCCTAAGCTACAAAAGCTTCTTCATCTGGGTCGCCGTCTCCATCTACCAAGGCTCCATGATCCAAGGGCTCTCCCAACTCCTCGTCGGCGTCGGCGAAGACTCAACCACAATCTTCGCCCGCATGGTCAGCGTCTCCTTCTCCGTCCTCGTCCTAAACGAACTCATCATGGTCGCCATGGAAGTCACAACCTGGCACTGGCTCATGATCGCCAGCATCCTCGGCACAGGCGGCATTTACTTCGGCTCCATCCCCTTCCTGGGCGGCGGCGGCACAGAGGCAGGCGGCTATTTCGATCTCGGGTACGTCGCGAGTGTGGATTTCTGGTGGAAGGCGGCTGTTATTGCGGCGATTTCGTTGTTGCCGCCGTATGCGGTGAAGATTGTGGGGAGGACGTTGAAGCCGCCGAGTTATAGGAAGGTGCAGGGTGTATAGACGTTATTTACTGACTGTACTTTTTCGGGCTGTGTTTGGAGTAGCGTAGCGTAGCGTTGCATAGCGTGGAATTGATGTTGTTTGTCTTGTTACGTCCAGTGGTTGTAAGGTTGAGTCTTAACTTTGCTGAGTGTGGTCGTGATATAAGCAGGCTGCAAGAGGATGAGATGTGGCGCTGCGCGGAGGACGAGGATTGGAGACTCCTGGGCTCTGCTGGTTGGGCGCCCATGCATGATCAAGCGGGTGGTGAAGGTGGAAAAGCTTGAAGATGGGGTTGGCCGGCTGTTCGAGAGTCGATTGGTTGGGCGTTGTCAAGGTACGTGGCTGTGTGAATGCTGTGGAAGGATGTCGATGTCAAGGAGCTTTTGTGTTCAGAAATGGCCGGGGGGGGGGGCATGTTGACAAGCCAGCCGATGGAGAGTATTGGCGGACTCTTCCCTGCTTAGACTCACAGTATGTTCTTCCCTGCACTGATCACCTCATAGGTATATAAATACGTACAGCTCCAGAAGATCGGCTTGCTTTGGTGTCTGCAAGTCAAGCCCTAAGTGAAGTAAATGTATCCCAGTTAATGCTTTGAACGGAGCCATCTTACTGTATGTTTACTGGCACTTTTCAGACTTCAATCTTGAGCAGAGCGGGAAGGTGTCACAGAGCGGGGCCAGGGCGCTCACTTTCTTGTGTCCATGCTGTAGGTGGGGAACGCTGCAACGTAGGTGATATTGAGGCTAAATATGCTTAACGCACTGGTGACTTAAAGATTCTTGCTATCATCGGTAACTTAAAGATTCTTGCTATCATCCTTCAGTACCATTGGCTGCATATAGCAAGCCGACCCTTTTAAATACAGTTTAGCAATGAAATACAGTACTGTTGATCGATATACCTATTTCGTGTAGATCCGCCAAGATTAGTCTCCACCTGCAATGCTTATACTTGTGACCACAAGGCTGCCTTCTTAATTGGCCCGTGGACCTCAGGGAAGCACGCTAGGGTTTATTTGCCTTGTTGCGTGCCCATTTGGTCCGCCCACCATTGAGGCTCTGCTACCCTCGCTCGTCTCGCACCTGCACTGTTGCCGTATGCAAGCCTCGGGAACATTGGGTATTCATAAACACCGTGTGCAGCCAAACTTAGACCAGACACGCTTTCAGCACTCGATTTCATTCATATCAGGGGATTTTGTATTCGGCCGCCTCAATTTTCAATTACATACTTCATCTCAGGTGTCAGATTGATCTCGCAATTGACTAAGCGTCTTCACCGTAACTCCTCGCCCGTCATGATTACTGTCAGGCACACGCGGTCTTCCACCGCTCATGCCTACACCACACAAGGCCGGACAGGCAAAACACGTGCTTCCCTCTCAATATGGCTACCTTTGATGTTAGCTATTCTATTTCTGGCAACACCTACTGCGGCCCTGCCCGACATGTATACTCAGCGCCACGAATCAGGCATTGCTATCGCAGCCGTCTTTTCATTGGCTGGCCACCATATCGTTGCTTTTTCCGGGACTATTGTTGGTCCGTCGATGGGTATATCCAGCGTTTTGTGGCTTGTCATGCGGAACGATATTGCCATTGAGCCGAAGTTTTCATGGATGTAAGTGGCGGACCGGGCTTGAATGTTGCATAGCTGACCAATGATATAGGGTGTTTGGGGCGTGGGCTTTGTTGGTACTTCTGTATTTCACAATTCAGTGCCGTCGTGTTTCAAACCATCCGCTGTGAGTTGACCCTATTCAGTTTTGTATTGCAGCCATGCTAACTATCATCCAGATATATCTTGTTAACTATTGCTACTGCGAGCCTGTGCATGTGTATGGTCGCGCTAGTCCAACAGTCCTCTCTACAGAGCGGTCTCGTTACAGCTATTCCGCCATGCACCTCTTTCGCCGCATACGCTGTTGCATATTTCTTCTCCGACCGACGACGCATCATTGACCCTTGGTCTGGCGTATGAGCTATGCTCTGACCTGGGGTAAAGATACTTATTAGTGGTGGAAGCGATTAACGGGTAAAGGACGACGTGGAGAATTAAGGGTTTGAACATGTTATTGTACGATTGCAAAAGGAGGGATATATACCGAGCTACCTTCGGGATCAAAAAGCCACCATCTAAGCCTCTCTATCCTCATAGTCACCATGTCTTCTGACGATCTTCTCGAACACCTCATCGAGCGTCGCCTTGCCCACACTATAGTATTCAACCCCCATGTACTCCTTCGATCCTTCCAACGTTCTTATCAAGGCCGCAATGTCGTTGCCCTGGACAGGAACCTCGAATCTGACCTGCCCACCTTGCGTCTCGCGACTGATCTGGGCCGAAGGGAATGTTGTCAAAATCCAGTCCTTCATCATCTGCAGCTCCTCCGGCGTGGTTCGAGGTGCGGAGCGGGATACAATGTGTACATGGTAAGCGTCACCAGCACGCTTCTTCAGGTCCTCGCGACCGCTCAGAGCAAGCATCCGCGACGAGACGATACCAATGCGGTCTGCAAGGGCGTCTGCTTCCTCCATGGAGTGAGTGGTGAGGAGTACTGCGCGTCTCTTAGCAATTGTCTGTAGACAACGCCACAAAGCGCGCTTTGCGTTGGCATCAAGTGCACTGGAAGGCTCGTCGAGTATGAGGACGCGAGGGTTGCCAACTAGAGCGACAGCGAGTGAGAGCTTGCGTTTGGTGCCACCTGATAGTTTCTGAGCGAGCTGGTCCGCCCATTGCTCCAGGCCACACACGGATATGACTGTCGAGACGTTGTGGTCAATGTCCCTCACACCTCTTATCTTGGCGAAGAAACGTAAAGTTTCTTGGACAGTCAGAGCGTCAGCTGAATCAAACTGCGGACACACTCCCAGGCTGGCGCGCGCGGCTACGGCAGATGTCATGATTGAGTGTCCAGCAATATCGATTTTGGAACCTGATGCGGACGGTTTGATGTCGCCGCGGATCATAGATATGAGGGTTGATTTTCCAGCACCATTAGGTCCAAGGAGAGCGAAGATCTCAGATGTCTGTACGGCCAAAGTCACGTTGTCCACGGCTAAGTTCTTGCCGAAAGTTCTGGACACGTCCTCGACACGAAGGTCGGTGTTCGGAGACGCCAGTCGTTTGCGTTCATGCATAAGGTCTGCGTTGAACATCTCCGTTTGCTCTGTGTCTCGGACTGCGGTGCGCGAGCGGGATGATGGGAACTTAAACCCGCTGTCCCACCAAAGCAAGAGCGCAAACAGCAGTATGGCCTGGATAGCCAGGTACAGAATGGGTCCGCCGTACATATAGATGGAACCATCGGGGTGACCATTGCACATCAGTCCGAGCTGTTGGAGGCCAATGAACAGTGTCCGCTCTAGGCTGACCACAGGGGAGATGATGCCGAGACCGAAGTAGAGGGCGTTCATGGAAAACTCTTGGTCTGCATACGGGGTTGATGAGTTGATGCCGACGAGGCCTCCGAAATAGGCGAAGTACATGATGACTTGGCCCATAGCCATCATGAACCACGCGGCAATGGCATTCTTGGCGAACATGGAGATGATGTAGCTGAGAAGAGCGCATACGATGCCGTACAACAGGAAGACGACGAATACTAGTCCCATTCCATGCCAGACGGGAGTGGAAATTGCCAGGAGTCCTGTCGCTACGGCGCTGATAACCACGACGAAGATGCTGTCAAACGACAAGTGGGACAACCACAGCGGGATCGGACGAATACCATTGGAGTACTGCATGGAGCGAACGTTGGAGATGCGCTCGTTCGTTGGGTACAGAGCGAAAAAGACGGGATAACTAAGACGCGATGTCAGTCTCTCCAATATACCCACTTCTAACGCAGCAGCTTACCATGCCATGATCAGACCGAAATATACGATGAACATCAATGCCTTGATCTCCGTCAATTGAGGAATCTGTGTTGATGCAAACTCGTAGTAGGCCGCAGAGATACCGACACCACTTGCCATGACTGTGTAGAAGTTCATCATCATATTAGCTTTGTAGGGTTGACGAATGTTAACCATGACCGTGGGCTTTGAGGTATCACTACCCATCCAAAAGCCGCCGGCAAGCGTAGTATATGGCGCATCGTCGCGACCACCGAACTTGGCGGATTGATTCTTCCAGTTTTGGTTGACTGCGTTTGAGAACTCCTCGTACGTGTTCACTAGCAAAAGCTGGTCTAAGATCTGAGTGCCGTTCGAGTACCCAGAGACGGAATCGGAATAAGAGCCTGAGCCGAAGTCAGTACAAGTTACATTTTAAGTCGACACGCATAATGACTTACTCCACGTAGTGTTTGTAGAATAGACATTGGCCATAAGAGCGAGCCTCGACTCATTAAGACTGCTAGTTGGACCGTAGACGTATCTCCTGCGATCATCTTCATATCCGGGATAGTTTCCGCCTCCTGTGTAGAAACTCCACGCAAAGTCGCTTCGAATTGAGAAGTCGTTAACGAGATCGGCTTGCGTTGGGCAAGCTATCGGCTTGGTGTAGCTTTTGATCAGTAATGGTGCGATTCCTGCACCTACAAGAGCGAAAACAACGGCGACAAAGTATGGAACCCATCGGCGCTTGAAGATGCACAGTCTCTTGCAAAACAGAAACCACCATTGCTGGAGTGCAGAGATTGGGCGTCCTTCAGTTAGCTCATAGTCGATATCTGAACCGTTTACTGTCATATGGTTTGCCTTCAGTTCGGCAGTACTGCTTTCGTCGGACCTATCCTCACGTCTTTCTTCTGTGGAGAGAATTGAATCACCGGTAACCTTCATGAAGAGCTCTTCCATTGTTGGCCCGGAAAGCTGGTAGTCGCGCAGGCCGTTTTGTTCCAACTGATCGACGAGCTCTGCAGCAGCCACACCGGTTGATACACGGTAGACTGTCTGGAGTCGCGACTGCTCTATCTCGACTGGTGCGGAGATTTTGGCAATGAAGTCGGTCTGACAAGGTATCTTGACAGTGTATCCGTTCCCATAGGCTTGTTTTAACGACGCCGAAGTGCCCGAGGCCCGCAGAGCACCCTTGTACATGATCGCAATATCATCAGCAAGATAGTCAGCTTCGTCCAGGAAGTGGGTAGTCATAATGATCGTGCGTCGGCTTCGCTCAGCCAACAAGATCTCCCATATCCTTCGTCGTGAGATAGGGTCGAGGCCAGTCGATACTTCATCCACGCAACACACAGTGCTCCCACCGGAAAACATCATAGCCAGCTGAAGCTTACGTGTTTGACCACCAGATAGGGTCTTGGCTTTGGCAGAGAGCTTTCCGAGCAAGTCAACGCCTTTAACGAGATCGTTTACGACTTCGTTGTTGACTGCCGACAGACACTTAAGGTCACTGAAGATACGAACGTGCTCTTGAACAGTCAGCTCCGGCCTAATGATGGTTAGTGATAGAGTTATGATTGATCCATCAAGGAGTTCCTACCAAACTACGTTGTTTTGAGGGGCGTAGCCAAGGCCCCCGGTCGAGTCAATCGTGATGCTGCCAGATGATACTTTCTGGAAACCAGCAATGCAGTTTAACGTGGTGGATTTACCGCTGCCGTTTGGCCCAAGAAGGCAAAGGATCTGCCCAGAGAAGGCTTTGAAGTCCAAGCTGGTGACGGCATGGACTGTCTTGCCACGCTTGAAGACTCGAGCAAAAAACCCAGGGTGGTATCTGTGCAGTATTAGCATGCGAGACAATATCTGCAGTATGCTCACTCACGTCTTGCCAAAGCCTGAAAGCGTTACTGCCGGGTCATCCGCTTTCGCTGGCGGTGCAAACTGTCGATGCGGGGAAGCTGTCGAAAACAGTACATGCTCTGTTGCGAAGGCCAGAGCTGGAAACACGAAGATGTGGATGATGAGAAAGATCCAGTGAATGTATAACGGCAGGCGGAAATTGTTCGTTTGACCATCATCAGCCAGTTTCATCATGTTGACTCTCTTTCCAGCTGCCTCAAAAGTCCCAATACCTGTGATGAAGTAGGTGAAGTTCGCCGACGGGACTAGAATACTCAGAATACCACATGTGGTCGTTGTTTGTTCGAACAACACAACCGGCAGGATTGCAAATACCACGGTAATTACGATCATGATTGAGCCACTCAGCTGAGCCTTTCTGAAGAAGGCTGCCCCGAACAATGAGAATCCAGTTAAAGCAAAACCAGAGAGGATGGTAAATCCAACAGGGATGCTTCGAGAGAAGTTTGGATAGACGACGACAGAGAGGACAACACCAACAGCCAGCCAGCCAGGGAAATAAACTGCTGCAAACGAGATGTATGTTGCTACTTGTCGGACGACCCTACCCCGGATATTGGATCCTCCGGGTATCATCGTATCTATCAGGCCAGACATGCCTATTGAAGTTCAAGAGTTAGCAAAGGGGTATCGAGATCGGTACAGGATCTTGACTCACCAAGCTCTCGTTCACGCGATACGAACGAGGTCATGTGGTAGACTATCCCAATCAATGTGAAAGCAAATAGTGGCCCAAAGATAAAGATAGACAGATCTAGGTATGTCGTGGTTCGAGAGGTTGAAAGGGCGTCTTGGCTCTGATCGGTGAAGGCGATTACTTGTAAATCGGCTGGAAGCTGTGTCTTGCTACTTGACGTAGTTTGCAAGATGATTTCTTGGTCCACTACCTTTTGGAAGGGTAACATATCCCTTTCGACGGTGTTGCTTGTAGTCCTGATATCCACAGACCCTGCATTTGATCCACGTATGGTATAGTTCCATGTTCCTTTTGGTGAGAAGCTTGTTCCCTCACTGGGACTCGAGAAGAACACCACAGCGCCATAGCATGGCGTAATGCCTTTGTCGTCCGTTCGGCACTCTAACGCAAGGTTCCAGGTGTCGTTGTAGACCTTGGCAGTCTTTCCAGCGGTGCGAATCTGTTGCGAAAGCGCGTTGATGACTGAAGAGACTTCCCCTCCTTGCATGCCATTGTCAACGAATCCCACAATGTCGTGGCCTTGGCTCGCTGCTAAACTGTCTTGAAGAGAGCGCAGCTGTTGCAGTGTTAGTGGTTTTTCGAGATGCTAACAAGGCGCTTGAGACAGCGCAACACTTACCTCGTGAGGTGAAGACAAGCCCCAATGTTGTGAAGATGAAAAGAAGGTTTTACTGTACGCCAGGACAAGAACGATGACAAGAGGTAAAAGAAGTGCGCGAAAACAGGTGGAGAGTGGCCGTCTAACGCAGATAAGAAGCCAATTCTTGCGTATCAGCGCCCATATTTGCCGGCACAACAGATTCATGCCTTCAATCGGGCTGTAGAAAATAGAAAGCAAGCTTGGAATTACAACAGGTAGAGGCGGTAATGATACATAAATTGGCGAGGACGCAAATCCGTGCAGATGTCTACTCTTTAGAGTTGTGCGCAAAGCGACAGTGGTGAAGACGGAGATCGACTAACAGCTCAAGGGTGCTGTAAAACAACATCGTATCCATGATCTACAATTTAGCGACACAATATCTCGTGTAACAGAGATTTTGGGGCAGGTGGTAGGCTGGCAAGGCAGACAACAGAATGAGTGGGGATACGAGGCTGCATCGGTAACAGCGTTCCCCTTAACAAGCGCAGAACGCCTTGTGCAGAAACGCCGAAATTGCACTACTTGGGTGATAGCGCAGCGCGAAAGAGGTCAACGACTCGGATAATGACCATGAGCTTGGCACGCTTCAAACCGTTAAGGCTCTGGAGCGCCCAAAAAGGTCTGGGTTGACGTTCAATCACCGCGTGCAATAGCATCCCTACCTAGTAGCGCGTTCGGCTGCTCCAGCGGCCCATCTTTTGAGGTCCTGTTGACACTAAGTTATGCGCTTGTGAGGAATTGAGATTCGCCTTGCTCTCCGCCTCCTCTGCACTCTTATGGGTGGGTCTGTGAACTTGTGGGCGGCGCATCTTCAGTACAATCGACATAATCTGAAGCATCATGGCTCCTTCTACCCCTTATATTCTTCCTTTTGAAATAGCAACTGATTAGTCCGGATACTTTCGTCATGCATTGGGTCTCAGGCGGCTCTTGCTTACTCTCAAATACCAGGAATCTAATTTCCCAGCATGTTAGGATTATATGTGCAACCATTTCTACACTCAGAACAAATCCGTTAGAAACAGGCATAAAGCAGGCAATGCCATCAAATAAGGGTAGCGCGATGGAAATCCTAGCGAAGAAGCCTGCAGTGTGAGGAGCGGCAAAGCTGTTTACAATTCAAAAGAGTGCGACAGATCCCCCGACAAAAACTTATGGCCTAACTGCAACACCACCTTTTGGCGACAGCGCCGACTCCGCAATGGCAGGTCACCAGCCCCTTCGCGAACTACAACGCACTCGGTCTTGGCGACTTTCGATGTTGTGATGCGATGAGATCCATGTTGCGCTCGACATGCTTCACCTGTCGGGCAACCTCAGCGGTGGCGAACGGCCCTAGATCGGTGGTTCGCCTGTGAAATGAAGTAACGATCGAACACGGCATTGACAGCTGCGCCTCTCCGAGGCTTCACGACATTAGGCTCCGATTAATAACACGTATATCGACTTAATGATATACTTCCTGAGCCTGCGTTGAATCAGGTGACGGTCTACACCGTGGAGTCTGCCCTGGCTGAAGCACGCGTCTTGCTGGCCAGGAGCTAGCATTAGTGCCTCCCGATTGTTAGACCAAACTATTGGGGGCAAAGGCTCAGTACTAACATGGTTTCACGTCTACGAGATTCTGGGGTGGACTAATCCGACAGCCTAACCTAGTCGTACGAGATACGAGCAAACTGCCAATGAGACAACATCGATGCGTACTCCGAATGCCATGTAGACTCTACTTTAGCTGAGTTATCTTTCAAAATGGCTGTGCAGCCTACGCAATACCGATCGTCTGTTCGTATGTTAGTGCGTTCTGGATGTATGTCACTCGTCTTCCACTGAAACCATCGACAACGGAAGCCCAAGCTACGTAGGTAGAGAAGGGTAGGTTGGAGAATTGAAAGGCAGGTTCGAACACCAAGAATTTCAAATGCGCCTAGGCCAGGCTTTATTTTTGGCATGTTGGAGATATTCATGTTCGTCTGGTGGTGTTTGGATTCTGGAGATCTCTCCCTACGTAGCGACACCGCAAGCGGAGCTGTCGTTCGCACGTATTCTCGATCTCCATTTGCATAACCACAACCTATCTACATCGCATCCAAAAAGGGATGCATTGCGGCCATGACCAATTCCTAAGTCGACGGAGATTCTACCTCTGAGAATGTCTTTGTTTAAGATGTACAGACTCTTTGGAACCTTCTAACGTTTCTCACTGCACGCGGATCGCATGAAAGCAACCTTGGAATGTTTGACCTTATATGAAAAGCCCCATTCGGTCAAAACCCATAGCACACCATGAAACCACTCCTCATGAGACCTTAAATGGTAGGTCATTCAATGATCACTGAATGCGGTTTGTCGCAGATGGGGCTTTCGCAGTTGCTTCTACATCTGACATCTCCGCGTGGGGATCCGGAATACCAAGCCGGAGGCTGAATGCCATGGCTACACGACGTCTTACATCGGCATTCGCCAGAAATATATATGAGCTCAAGTACTATATGTCCTTTAAACTCCTAACATAGCACTAATCCAACGAATATGGCTACAACAACAGAAACCTCCACGACCACAGACCTCCCCTCCACAATGCGCGCGTGGCAATGGGACACCTGCACCACCACCCTCGAATCCGCATTAATCCTTAACCCCTCCGCACATCTCCCCTCCCGTGCCCTCGCCCCAGGAGAATCCCTAATCCGCGTCCACGCCGCGTCCCTCAACCCCGTCGACTACAAGCTCGCCGAGCTCCCCATAATCGGCCGCCTCGCCATCCCCAAACCCGCAACCCCGGGCCTAGATTTCTCCGGCGTTGTCGTCAAATCCAGTGAAACTAGCACGCTCCGTGCCGGCCAGCGCGTCTTTGGCAAACTCGAGCCGAAGCAGCAATTTGGCACGCTGGGAGAGTACATTATTGGATCGAAAGAGGGGACTGTGCCGTTACCTGATGGGATTAGTTTCGAAGAGGGCGCAACGCTGGGGGTGTGCGGGTTAGTTACGTATCAGTGTCTTGTTAAGAACGTGAAGAGAGGGGATCGGGTGTTGATAAACGGGGGGAGTGGCGGGACGGGGACGTTTGCGGTGCAGATTGCGAAGGGTTTGGGTTGTGAGGTTGTCACGACATGTTCTGGCGAGTTTTACTGGTATCTATTCGGAAGAAGTTGCTAACTAGTACTTAGGAGCTAATGTGCAGTTGTGTAAGGATTTAGGTGCGGATGAGGCTATCGATTATCGAGCGGAGAGTGTGACGGCGGTGTTGGAAAAGAGTGGGAAATTATTCGATTTCATACTCGACAATGTTGGCGAGCCGTCTGGACTTTACTGGAAAGCACCGAACTTCACCAAACCAGGCGCTAAGTATGTCCAGATCGGGTCACAAGTCAGTCTGGGGTTTGTATATGACCTGATTTTCAGGTTTGTAGTGCCTAAATGGCTCGGGGGTGGACAAACCCCGTTCTCTTTTGGCCTTACATCGACAAACTTCGACAACTATCAGGCTTTGGCAGATATGGTGGCGAAGGGTAAGGTCAAGCCGGTGATCGATGAGGTATTTCAACTGGAGTATGCAAAACAGGCGTACGAGAAGCTAAGAACTGGACGAGCGAAGGGCAAGATTGTCGTAACGGTTGTAGAGAAATAGTGAACCGAATAGGAAGCCAAATCCAAGAATGCACGGCACTACTTGCATGTCATATAGCATGTCAAACGGGATCTGGATAGTAAGTGCAGAATTGACATGAGATCACTTGATTGACAGGGTTTACCCTACGTGGTCATGGTCCTGTCACACTGAGCTCTACGCAGCTTGGTCCGTAGCCTTCATCGGTCTCCCCCGCGCCTTCTCGGGCAATAGTCTCAACAGAACCACCAACCCAAACGCCAGTATCACATTGAGCAGCCAAAACAAGTGGCCCCATAGGATATGATACTTGACACCAATAGCAAACAAACTGGTAGCCACCGCTGGTGCAACAGCCCTTGTGCCACTAGATAGAGCAAGGACAATCGCATTCAAAGTACCAAATGTCTCATGACTTGGCGAGATATCGTTAACTGCGAGTTGCACCGCCGTGAACGCCATGGCTACTCCACTTCCAAGTGCTAGAGTAGGAGGAGCAAGAGTCCAGAACGCGGTCTTGTGACCATGACGGAGGAGGAAGTTGAAGCAAGGATGGATGGCGAAGAAGATGGGCCATGCCCATGCAGTGAGGAGGAGGACCTGGCCGGTGCCAATGCGCTTGTGAAGAGCAGGGAAAACAAAGAGAAGCCATGCTGCCTGCGAAAGGCCTGAAAAGCCGATAACTGCGCCGATGAGCTGGGGAGAAAAGCCGACACCGCCGAGTGCGACGGGCGTGTACAGGAAGACAGGGTTGACGGCTGTGAATGTGAAGGCTAGGAGCCCGATATACTCGAAGATAAGGATAACACGGGCTACACCGGGAGCTTTGAGTAATTCCCACGTTGTGGTTGGGCCTTGGGCAGATTTCTTCTTGTCTTTGTGGACGTGGAGGGTCTGGAAACTAGTTAGTGGTAGTCACATTGTAATCTGGGAGCACAGTACCTCGTTCACGAACAACATGGTCGTTATAGCCGCAGAGAGTGTTATAATGGAAACGAGAAGTCCTGGTAGGATATAAGGGTAGTCACGAAAGAACTGGTATCCAAAGACACGAGGGTATTTCTCGGCCGGTCTCTCAAAGGTCGCTCCTACGTGATTGTCAGCAGCATACATCAAGATACAGGTCCGTACCACTGACCTAAAAGCGGACCAAAAGTGATACCTAAGTTGCCTGCAAAAGCAAAATAGCTAAACGCCTTAGCCTGTGTGTGTTTCGTACTGTTCTCACTGAACATTGCTCTGAGGGTGACCACCGTGCCGGCGAAAACTCCGGCAAAACATCTCGCAACAATCATCTGCGCGATACTCTGACTCATACCAAACAGCGTCGTCGCAACTGCAATGCCCAGTAAACTTGCTACCAGCACTGGCTTGCGTCCATAGCGGTCTGATGCTCTGCCCCAGAAGATCATGACACACATCTGCGTAAGGGAGAAGAGAGATTCAATAAGTCCAGAGTAGAAGCCAACATCCGCTGTCTCTATCCCGCCCACGTGTTCGATCATAGAGTTTATGTAGGGGAAGATAGAGAAGAAAGCAATCGGTTCGACGATGCGAGTGTAGCAGAGCAGAAGTATCTGAGCTCGTGGTAATGGTGCGTTTTCGTCGTCCGCGTGGGCGCCATCTGTGCTGGTGACTTGGCCCGGTGTATCGAGCAGTCCTGCGTTGGGTCCAGTTTCGACTGAAGCAAGAAGAGGTGTTGTCTCATTGCTAGCCTTGATGCCAGGTTCATCTGCTCCATGTCTTGGGGACATTGTGATGGATGACTGTACAGCTTGATAATGACAATACTCTAACCGAAAGCTGCGATGAAAAAAGTACACCGGCCAAAATTTATGGGGAGGACAGATCAATCCATGTGAACAAGAAGATGAATGGTGGGCGGAGTGAGTCTTTATAATATCGATCTTGAAGGATGCGTCAGATAATGCCTGCTCAGGCTTCAAAAGCTGACGATTATTATCGCGCTAGCGTGCACAGGCCTGCCTGATTGGACCGTAAGCTTGCATTGACTGCAACTTCGATGCTATCGTGCCGTTCTCATGCAGGAATGGCACAAGTAATACTGTCATAAAACGCAAAGAGACGGTCACCTCAGCAACCCACAGTCATGTGTACTGGTTGACATTTACGCGAAGCATGGCAGGGCAAAAGCTTCGCGCAAGAGTCAGCAATCACGTCATAGAAGCGTTCACATTGGTCACAACGCAATCTGCGTAGTACAATATGTGTGAAAATGTCAAGGTTCTAAGCTACAATCTTAAGATCCTATCACACCTCCACGTATGAGCTC
Source organism: Phoma sp. XZ068 (assembly GCA_004835665.1). NCBI lineage: Eukaryota > Fungi > Ascomycota > Dothideomycetes > Pleosporales > Didymellaceae > Phoma > Phoma sp. XZ068. The sequence goes on from RBKR01000001.1 coordinate 2,030,630, forward strand.
AAGCTGCTCCATAACTTAAACACCCAATCGCTCGCCAGCTTTGCCTTTTTGTGAACAACCGTTATGCATGAAACCCTGGGGTAACAGAGCGCCAATACAAGGTTGCCTCCGCTACCAGGCTTGTCATAATCTCGAGAATCGTACGCAGGAAGACGCTGGAAGGAAAATCGTCAGTCGGTGGGATCGTGTCGGCACGGGAGTTGCAGTACCTTAGAAGCACTTGCGGTGGACGATGGAAGGACCGCTCTCGTCGTACTCCTGCTTTGAGATCCACATCTGCTGGAAGGTGGAGAGGGAGGCGAGAATGGAACCACCGATCCAGACGGAGTACTTGCGCTCGGGGGGAGCAATGATCTTGACCTTCATGGAGGAAGGAGCAAGAGCAGTGATCTCCTTCTGCATACGGTCGGAGATACCGGGGTACATGGTGGTACCACCAGACTAGGAATTGTTAGCTCACGTTTGCAGATAGCTTGGAATAAACGTACCATGACAATGTTGCCGTACAGGTCCTTCCTGACGTCGACATCGCACTTCATGATGGAGTTGAAAGTGGTGACGTGGATACCACCGCTCTCAAGACCAAGGACGGAAGGCTGGAAGAGAGCCTCAGGAGCACGGAAGCGCTCGTTGCCAATGGTGATGACCTGACCGTCGGGAAGTTCGTAGGACTTCTCGAGGCTGGAGCTCTGGCTGGCGGTCTGGATCTCCTGCTCGAAGTCGAGAGCGACGTAGCAGAGCTTCTCCTTGATGTCACGAACGATTTCGCGCTCGGCGGTGGTGGAGAAAGTGTAACCACGCTCAGCAAGGATCTTCATGAGGTAGTCGGTCAAATCGCGACCAGCCATGTCGACACGGGAGATGGCGTGGGGAAGAGCGAAACCCTCGTAGATGGGGACAACGTGGGTGACACCGTCACCGGAGTCGAGAACGATACCGGTGGTACGTCCGGAGGCGTACAGGGACAGGACAGCCTGGATGGAGACGTAGAACGCAGGGGCGTTGAATGTCTCGAAAACAATCTGTGTCATCTTCTCACGGTTGGACTTGGGGTTGATGGGAGCCTCGGTGAGCAGGACGGGGTGCTCCTCGGGGGCGACACGCAGCTCGTTGTAGAAGGTGTGGTGCCAGATCTTCTCCATGTCGTCCCAGTTGGTGACGACACCGTGCTCAATGGGGTATCGCAGAGTCAGGATACCACGCTTCGACTGTGCCTCATCACCGACGTAGGAGTCCTTCTGTCCCATACCGATCATGATACTGCGTCGCGGTTAGCTCGAATCGGGCAGGAGCTGCCGGGGGAGAGCGTCATACCCATGGTGACGGGGGCGACCGACAATGGAGGCTGCGTGTTGTCAGAATGCGGTTCTCGAGTGGTGCCTGGATGCAGAGCTGGCGCAATAGCGCGGTGCTGGTGCCAGGTGGCGGGATGAGGAACTTACGGAAGACTGCTCGGGGCGCATCATCACCGGCAAAACCGGCCTTGCACATACCCGAACTATCAATTGTCAGCTCATATCCATCAAATGTACATCGCTTGTGCGGTCCTGTCGCAGGGCTGGTGCGGCCCTTCGGCGGCGTGGGCGGTGCCAATGCAGACAGCCCCTCCACGACAGGGATGGCAGGAGTTCGATGTCGGGGGTATGATCTCACCCATTGTCGATGACGAGGGCTGCGACTTCCTCTGCAGTGAAGAACAAACGTTAGCAGAGCTCAGGGGGATAGAGGCGCATCGCCAGGGGATGGCCGGCGGCGATGCTGGGGGCCGGTGGGCTCAGCTGCTTACCTTCCATGTTGACTGATTAGGTGGTAGATTAGGAGTAGGTAGAAGTGTGTGGGCGGAGTGCAATATGTACTCTCTGCAAAAGGGAGAGTCAGCGAGAGGAGGACAGGTTGCCGTAGGTCGGGCTTTAGATAGAAACACGGATGTCGGGGAAGCTTACGGGTGCGGTGGTGGTTGTGGTTAAGGTCTTGCAGAGTGCGCGAGGCGAGTGGGTGCCCACTGCTGAAATAAGCGGGCCGGCCTTGCCCAGACAGAAAGGAGCGGCGAGGTTGGTGAAGGGGGCTTTGCGACGAACGGGCAAGATGCAGCGGAACAGCAAACAGCGTCACTCTCAGGCATTCAATGCACGTAATTCTTGCAGGCGAAGCTGCATTGAGTCTTTTATACTCGCATTGCGTTGCTTCTAGGCATCACAGTTTCCATCTTGGACGAGTACGCAAGCTCCCGCCACAGCGTCAGGGTCGTATACTTGTACACGCGTGCAACAAGGCAGCGCCTTAACAGCTTGGCGGCCAACAGCGATGTTGGCTGCTGATGGCAAAGACACTGCAATGTGTACGACGTGGGCTTGGGCAGCGAGTGCTCGTGCCAGACCGCCACTGGCATCGACACTGCGGGAGCATTGCAATCCCCAGCCATCCGCAGCTGCTCACCGCCAACTCTCAACATCCCCGCCAGAAATACGGGCCCCGGTCACGTGGTGAGGGGCAGTTACGGGACCGCGGGACCACGCAGCGCGAGCATCAAATGGGCGCCAAACACGTGCATACGATATATATGATGTTTTCTGTATTCTTAAGACGGCTCGTTCTGTTTATCAAGGTGACAGTTGGCTGATAGAATTGACTCCGTGCTCCCTCGATGTTGTGTTGCTGTTGGACGACAGCTGCCAGCCATATGGAAGGCGCGCGAATCTGGTCGTACCTTCCCGCAGCGTCGGCGCAAAACCGAATCTGCGTCATCCCGCCAAATTTACTCCAGATGTACAAATATCAGTGACCCTTGCTACACCCACAACACCATATCCTACACACCCGAATCCCATCACACAACGCACAATGAACGATCCCAATCTGAACACGCTCCTCAAGTGGGGAGTCGAGAACTCGAATGTCTCTGAAGGCGCAGAGGCACCCAAAACGCAACTGAACGCAGAGGCGCTCGCAGCGCTGTTTGGCGGCAACCAGAAGTCGGACGCGCAGATGATGAAGGACAACATGGAGGTTATCAAGAGGGAGGAATGCGACCTGGAGGACCGAATCATCGCATTTGACAATTTCGAGCAGCTCATCGAGAACCTCGACAACGCAAACAACATTGAACCGCTGGGCCTCTGGATACCTCTGATTGAGCAGCTAGAGAACAAAGAAGCTGAGCTGAGGAGGTTTGCTGCATGGTGCATTGGCACCGCAGTGCAGAACAACATCAAAACCCAAGAAAAGGTAGGCAAGCCCGTTTCTGCAGGCTATGTGAACGGTCGCTGACAATATTTAGGTGCTGGTACTTGGTGCCATCCCGATTCTAGTACGTATGGCGACTGGCAACGACGAGACAAAAGTGAAGAAGAAGGCTATCACGGCACTCTCGTCCTCAGTAAGGAATTTCCAGGCGGCCCTAGATGACGCCCTGTCACACGTACCCGCAGACTTGAAGCCTGCAGGCAAGCTGGATGCAAACGATATGGACTCGGTCGACCTCTTGATCAACAAGCTTCGTGAGAGTTTGTGAGACACGGGTTGCGACTTGCATTGCATTGGCGTTCCGGTTCTAGATATGGGTCAGCATGATGGCGGCGTTTGAGTCACAATGATGACATAGGGAAGGATAGTTCGACATACTGTCCGTGATATAGCGAATTCATCTTTGAGTTGCGCAACCTTGCGCGCACTCGAGTGCTACTCCAAATTTCTGATCCCAGAGTATGATAGTGCATGCACTCCGGTTGGCTCGCTCACAACACTTCCAACACCAGCCCCACCAACTCGCTGAACTCTGTCCTTCCACTCATAGTCTTGTCCAGTCCCATGCCGAGCACTACCAACCGTGTCTCCCTGTCATTTTGTGTCTTGATAGCACTCGCGATCTGAGTTGCGAGGGTCTGCCCAAGAACCTCGAGCTCCGGTATTGTGCCGCCAAGTATCGTTGTCGCAGTAAGGTGGTGCATAGGCAGGAGGTTAGATTCGGGGTCTTCATCGTCGCGGTCGAGGTAAGCTTGCGATGTTACAGGGGCATCCGTTGCGGAGATGTCAAGAGGAACGTGTACCTGGCAGTGTTAGGACAGCACATTCGGTTGGTCGGGCCTTGGAGTTTATTAGAGAGCTCACCCAGTGTGCCAGACGGCCTTGCTGTGTGACCGTAATGAGTATCTTGTCTGCAAATGACATGGATGTGGCAGTTGTCTCCATGCCTGTTATGCATGACGAAGCCGACTTCGAACGCGCTGGGAATGATGCAGGTGTGACTGTGTATTCTCCTGTTGCTGTCGCCATGATGAATCCGGATGTTACCACAATGCTTCGAAAGAAATAACAACAATGTGTTCACTGCAACGATTTCGCTCGACCGAGAGTGTAGTATAGCTACAAAATGCTGTGGAGGGGTTTGATCGCGTTGGTGGAGACGAAAGCTCTCGGGAGTGATGCGGAGGGTGCTCACCGCCGACGCTAGAAGGTCTAGCGTGCTCCGACTTGCCGATCCCCGCCAAAATTTTGGAGAGATCGGAACGAACGAAGCAACCTCCAGTCCTTGGGTAGGACCACAATAAAGATGCCGAAGTTCGTCCCGCGACAACGTAAACACAAGGTCGTAGCGCGCCAGAAGGCCACTGCCAACGATGTCCCCGCCGAACCGAACGCCGAACAGATTCTGCCGGCTGAGCAGAGCGAGCGCGATGAGAAGCGCCGCGCAATGAAGGATGAGCTTGTGCGCGAATCGCAAAGCAAAATGAGTGGCAAGAAGAAAAAGCGCTTGGACAAGTACATTGACACCAAGCTGAAGAAGGAGGAGAATCTGGAGCTGCTCAAGAAATTGGCCGCGCAGTCTCACAAAGTCGACACAAGCCTATTCCAGAGCTCCAGGAAGCTAGGAAGTGGCAGTGACACAAAGAGGGAAGCTCTCAGACGCGCGTTGGCTGAACGAAGAGCTGGCATAGATGTAGAGAAGAACGAGGGGCTGCTCTTCGAAGAGCACACGGTCAGGGAACTTTCAGCTTCTGAAGACGACAACGAGATGCAGGCTACGCCCATTCTGACAAAAAAACCGCTGAAATCCTCCAAGTCTACGTCTCGCAAACGAAGCCGGTCACCTTCAAAATCACCAGAGCCTGCGCCTGCAGCCACCTCAGAACCACCAACAACCGTTGGCAGTTTTGGTCTTTTCGGAGGCGGCCTGAAGCGGCCACTGGAGGTCGATGAGACAGGCAAGCCAGTCATACAAGTCAGGAAACGCAGGAAGGGAAAGGGAAAGCCTGTTGTGATTGAGGAAGACGTGGCGTGGGAGGGCTTCAGCTCGGACGAGAAGGAAGGTGATGAGGAGGAAGCCGAGACCGATGACGCGGACACAGCGGACTCGACCGAAGAATCAGACATCGAAGAGGACGAAGAGAGGACAGACTCTGAATCGGCAGAGTCGGACGGATCAGACGATTCAGAAGGCTCGGTTGAGGAAGACTCGGACGAAGACAGCGATAGCGACAGCAGCCCCGACGATGAAGAGACCAAGATTGCGCGGAAAGAACGAACATCAGCTTTCAAGGCTTGGGCGACAAGTCAAAGAAACGAGCAGATTGGCTTCGTGCCATCGAATCAGCTGGAATACACCATACCGGCGAAGCCTGCCAATTTCACACCGAGAGCGCCCGAGCAAGATCCCCTCCCTCGTGAGCTTGAATCAAACACCGCGACCGATGCAACGAGGAAAGCGTATAGTGTCGCTGTAGAAAGGACACCCGACATCCAAGAAGCTAGGATGCAACTCCCAGTAGTTGCTGAGGAGCAGAAGATCATGGAGGCGATACACAATAACGACGTAGTCGTAGTCTGGGGAGCCACTGGTAGTGGTAAGACGACACAAGTGCCGCAATTTCTTTTCGAGGCAGGCTACGGTGCTCCAGACGGGCCTACACCAGGCATGATCGGTGTTACACAGCCTCGACGAGTTGCGGCGGTCAGTATGTCGAAGCGTGTTGGTGATGAACTTGGCGACCATGGATCGAAGGTCGCCCATCAGATCCGGTTTGATACCACGACGAACGCAAAGACTGCGGTCAAGTTCATGACCGACGGTGTCCTTTTACGTGAGATTACGCAAGACTTTATTCTATCCAAGTACTCTGCAATCGTCATTGACGAGGCCCACGAGCGCAGCGTCAATACCGACATTCTCATTGGCATGCTTAGTAGGATTGTCGATCTTCGAGCCGAGATGGCGAAGGAGGATCCTAAGGTTAAGCCTCTCAAACTTGTCATCATGTCGGCTACTCTTAGAATATCTGACTTCACCGACAACAAGCGTCTCTTCAGGGGTGAAGCGCCTCCACTATTGAAGGCTGAGGGTCGTCAGTACACAGTCACCAATCACTTTGCCCGCCAAACACAGCGCGACTATGTCGAGGAGATGTACCGCAAAGTTGTCAGAGGGCACCGTAAGCTCCCTCAAGGAGCTATGCTTGTCTTCCTGACTGGCCAAGGCGAGATCGCAAACCTAGCGAAGCGCCTGAAACAAGCATTCCCATCGACCCAGGGCCAGGACGCAAAGACTGGTAAAGTACGGATCAATCCAGCAGAGGCGCCCGTGGAGACCGAGGATCTTGAGTTCGGCCCGAGCACCAACGACAATGATGAGGACAATGATGGTTCCGACTCTGAAGATTCGATCATTATGGGCTTAGACGATGATGAAGAGGACAAGGAGTTCGATATCGACGAAGAGAAGCCTGAGGACACAGTCATGAACGTACACGTATTGCCGCTTTACTCGCAACTCCCAACGAACCAGCAGATGCGCGTTTTCGAGCCGCCTCCGGAGGGATCTCGCCTTATCGTTCTGGCCACCAACGTCGCGGAAACCAGTTTGACAATTCCTGGTGTCCGGTATGTCTTCGACTGTGGAAGAGCGAAGGAGAAGAAGTACGACCTTATCACTGGTGTACAGAGCTTTGAAGTCGGTTGGATCAGCAAGGCTAGTGCCAATCAAAGAGCCGGTCGTGCTGGTCGTACCGGCCCTGGTCACTGCTACCGCTTGTACTCGTCTGCGGTTTTTGAGCGCGATTTTGAAGAATATGCTGCGCCAGAAATCTCTCGAACGCCACTGGAAGGTGTTGTACTGCAACTCAAGAGCATGGGAGCACCTGTGGTCAATTTCCCATTTCCTACACCACCAGACCGAGAGAGTCTTCAGCGAGCTGAGAATCTTCTCTCCTATCTCGGAGCACTGTCGCCTGACGGCAAAGTGACCAAGCTGGGACATGAGCTTTCTTTGTATCCTCTCAACCCTCGCTTTGCACGCATGTTAGCTATGGGCGTTGCTCAGAACCTTACGGCTGAGACCATCGCTCTCGTAGCCGCCTTATCCGTACCAGAGCTTGTCGTCCCAGAGAACAAGCTAGGTCTCCGCGAGCCAGCAAGAGATCCCGATGCAGTTCGCACGGAGCAGGATAACATCGAGGCCGAAGAGCGATCGCTACTACGCAAGGCTTACAACGCAGCTCTAGCCAAGCTGAGCGTCAATTCGAAGCAAAGCGACTGTATCAAGTACAGCAACGCTGTCTGCGCTTACGCATACGAAGCCAATTCGCAGCGCTTCTGCGAGGATATGTTCCTCAACGCCAAAGCCATGCATGAAGCCAGCCAGCTCCGCCAGCAGCTTACTAGCATCGTACGCACGCATCGCCCAACTGCCATCGGTACATACCAGGCCAAGCTCCCGGCACCATCCGAGAAGAGCATCAGCCTATTGACCCAGATCTGCGCAGCGGGATTCATCGACCAAGTAGCAATGCGAGCAGACCTCGCTCCCGTACCACCAGAGCTGTCCCGGAAACCCAAGACAGCCATCGATGTCCCTTACATCACACTGTTCTCATCCACAGACACTCACAGCGACGATCCGAACGAAAAATACGTCTACCTACACCCCTCCACGCTTCTCGCACGTACACCACCGGCTAAGCTGCCAGGCTACATCATATACTCGCACCTCCAGCGCGCATCCACATCTGTCATCAACGGCGCGAAGACACCGAAGACGCGCATGCACCCACTCACACCTGTCACGCGACCTCAGCTCATCAATATCGCATTGGGCACGCCACTGCTGCAAGCCTCCAAGCCAAAGGGCAAGATTGCAGAGCTGCCGCGTACGGCCGGTGCACCGGAGCGCCGCGAGTGTGAAGTCGAGATGACATTGCTGGGCGAGAAAGGAAGTCAAGGTTGGGGGTTGGGAGTGAGGAAGGTGGTGCAGAGGAAGGAGGGTGCTGGGAAGGGTTGGGCAATTGAGAAAGTGCTTGCTTAAGGAAGGGCTAAATGGTGACATGCCTAAAGCCGTGTAGAGGGGAAGTTGCTGTTGTATGTGCATCACAGATACCCCTAAGCTTATGTTTATCCGAGAACCTGGCTACGAGAGAGAATGCGGTGTCGGTTTGGAGGCCCCCTGCCCACAAAGCGAGCATTGTGAGTGCGTTGACTTTTGGAGACTGGTGATAGATGTCCTGCCTAAGTGGTTGATTTTTCAATACATCATAATCACTAGGATGATTTGAGATAAGATGTCCTGTGGGAGCAGCTCTGACTGCACTGGTCGAGAACGACTCGTCAACGGCTAATCACATCAGCACCATCGTGTGCGCGGATAGGGTTAATTCATCTACATTGAAGATCGATGCACTCTCAATGATTTCCTTTATACATGATAGTATTTCCCATCATGATAGTATCTATTTCGTTTCAATGATATGAACATCCTCGACTTCCAGATCTGAGCAATGAATTTACTTGCACAAAACCGGTAAAATGCTTATCGGCTTTAGATCATTTCGTGTATTGTTATCATTGTTGACTACGTCGTCACGGTTAGATTGCAGAAGTTGTTTCTCCCGTTTGTGCCTGAGACAAGATAGTAAATCGCAGATATACTTCCACAAGGAGTCCCTGCCACTTTCACTCTGCTCTAGTTATGATAGTTGCAACCGTTATTATTGCAGCCCCACAATAATAATAATCATCATCATCACAGTCGTCATCGTCATCGGTTGCTATAATTTCGCTTCCGGGTAAACAATTTTAGATTGTAGATGGTGGCATGCCGTGTCACATCACTTCTGCGGACAGTGACATCATAAGTGTTAAATCGTTGGGTATCTGAAAGTCATATTGAGGGCATTTCATTCGAAAGTATGTACAAAGTGGAAGTAGATTCTAAATGACTGTTTCCATAACGTCCATTCAACCCGAGTACACAGCCGGGCCAGGGCTGACATACTTGAAGGACGAGTCGTAGATAGCCTTTGTGAAGAGCGGGTCACTATCCTTGTCAGTATATTAATGCTTATATCGGTGAAAGCTTGGACTTACGTGATCTTGTAACCACCAGGGAAGCTGACGCCAGTGGGGTTCGCGCTTCCTCCGCCAGTGACCTTGACTTGGAAGCAGCTCACGTACGGCTGCGGGCTGCCCGCACCAGCGTGCAGCGCAATAGCCTCAGCACGCACAAGGTAGTCGCCAGCAGCAATGTTCTTAGGCACAGTAAACGCCCGCTTGCCACAGTTGGCGTTGAGGATCTCAGTTCCCCAGGAGGCGGTGGTGCCAGTGTAGCCGTCCTCAGCAACCTTGAAGAAAGAGCCAGTGGTAGCAGTCGTTGCATCAGCAACCTTTGCCATGTAAATCAAGACGGGACCGTAATGGTTGCCGCCGATGGCAGGGTTCGAGCAGGAGCGATCACCGGGTTGAGCATGCATTTCTACAGTCAGAGGGGAGCCGGCTGATGATGTCAGTCGTGTCACGTTTTAGGTGATTGTAAAGATCCCTACCAGCAACTGTGCAAACACCAGTCTGCTTAGCGGGGCCACGACCGCAGAACATGTCAGCAGAGGACAAGCTTTCGACAGGGCTGTTGTCTTTGACTGTGCGGACGCATTTGCCAGCCTGGTCGGTTGTGCCAACCCACAGTTCCTGCCATGTTGAGTGGGCAGAGACGGATGCCACGGCGGCGAGAAGGATGATTGCGGACTTCATCTTGGAATATGAGTATATGAGAAGCGAATGAAAGAAGCGAGAGCTGGATACAGACTCAAATGTACTCGAACTGACGCAGTATTTAATAAGTCATAAACCGCACTTGGAGACAGAATCGAGCACTGCAAATTCACCGGCCCGCAATCCCACCTCATCATCACTTTCAATCTCCATAAGTGCAAGTCTTGGACCATCTTACTGACATAGATTGGACGTTGTAACAAGATCTCCTTGGCAGCGGCAGCCTCATCTGAATGCATGCACGCCATTCGCTGGAAATTGGTTTGGGTTCCCCAGAGTTTACCAAAATAGGTGTGGTACTTGGGACTGGGTCAAATGATATATGGGTACTGTTTCGGGTTGGGTAGACGTGGATGTGCTGGTGATCCTCTTCATCCGGAATCCTTGTCACGTAGCTTTCAGAATGAAACGCGTTGAAACGCCAAGGCGAAAACACTGAAAAGGAATCTTCGATGTGATCTGATTCGTCTCCACGGCAGTTACATATAGCCGGTACACTGTAATGTCTTAAATGGGATAGAGCCCACTTGAAGTACAGTGCTTGCCTGAACGTCAGCCTTGGCTGTGTTTCTTTGCTTCAAATCGACACTTTGCCACCTCATGCTTTAGCGAAGTAATTTGCAAGTGTGTTCTTCTGAGCGGGCATCTTTTTCGTCGTGGTTGGAGACCCGTTCTGTGTCTCCAGTTTTTTCTTCTTCGTCTTGCTGTCGTCCAGACCCATGATGGTCTTCAACTCGTCCCATTCTTTCTTCCCCACGATACCACCACTAGCTTCTTTGTGGCCTCTCGCAAAGCTCTCACCGAGCCGCTCTCTCAGATCTGGATAGTCTTTGACAATACTCTCCAGCCGCTTTATGATGTCCACCTTCTCACCGCCCTCGCGGCCTCTGGCAACTTTCGCAATGCGGCATGAGAAGTTCACCTTGTCTGCCAGGTAGCCTTCATTTGCACACATGACGATTTCGAGTTTGTTCGACTTGAGATGGCCGGCCCAGCGGGTCGCAATGACAGGATGGATCTGGGCAGCAGAGGAGATGGTAAGAACGCAGATAGTTGCATCGGTGGAGAACTTGGGCGCTGTATGCGTACAACGTTCTGTCTCGCGGCGTACTTCAAAGGACGCATCGTGTAGTTTCTCAGTGGTCTTGATGGTTTCTGGACCAGGCGCAGATATGACAGCGTCCCATGCGTCTCTGACGTTGTAGGCAGCAGACCGTCTCGGTGCGTTCACCAGGCCAACTGCATCGTTGATAGCTTTCTTTGGATAGCGCTTAAACGTCGTGGTCATGTCAGGGAACGGTGGTTCCCACTTCAGTGTGGTACCAAGATCGCCATGAGTGCCCATTGCAGCGAGCCATGAAATCTTATCGCTAAGATCAGGGTGCAGAGGTAGGCAGATGTGGTAGATTAATAACGAAGTGGTCGCCACGGGCGGACAGTCGTATGCCGTAACGTAGTCAGCGCCTTCTGGAAAGCCACCTTCATCTGCAAAATGGTGATCGACTATCAGGCATGTATGCGGTAAGTTTAGTAGTGCTGCGCCTTTTCTACTTCCCTGGTCTAGTACAAAGACATACGATGGGGCCATCTCAGTCAAAGCCTCTTTGGTAGCATCATCATGCACATTGGATCCTTTTGGTGGGAAGTACACTGAGATCAGGTCAGGCGAAAGACCGAGTGAAGTAAGCGTGTGATGCAAGATTGCACCAGAGGATAGACCGTCTGCATCCTTGTCAGGTAACAAGACTATTGGTTTCTGCGCTTCGGCACTGCAACTTGTCAGTCGAATAATATCTGTTGGTTATTGAAAGTCCATACCAAGCTTTGATAATGCTCCTTGCTCGGTCAATTTGCTCTTTCCTGGCAGGCCAGACAATCTCACCAGTTTCATCGCGTCGCTGAGGCGTTGTGTGATACTCTGGGACTACAATCTTTTGCTTCTTAGTTGAAGTAGAGGCTGATTTATCGGCTTTGCGCTTTAATGGGCTTGCCATCGCCAAAGAGACGTGCAATTGGCGTGTCCCGCGAACGGGTGCTAAAGACAATCTTGACCGCTGAGGTTGTAGTAATCTTGATAAGATGAGGATGTCTCCAAATAACGAATGAAGTGTTTCATTACCGAACAACAGCTTGAAGGTATTGTTCGTTGTTTGCGCTGATGTTCAAAAGGTACAAATCATCGATGACGTCGTGCACTAGCCAATCTCGTACCAGCACCTCCTACTTCAACGCGTCTATTCGCGTTTTCTTTCAAGCCTTTAATCCATTCTGCTCCAGCCACGCTTCACATAAGCTTGGCCACTTACTGACAGGCAGACCAACGGTATCGAGTGCAAAGCCATGCGGCGCGTCTGCAAAAACATGGAGCTCCACCGCCGCTCCTACCTTCGTAATGCCTTCTGCCAATCGATACGCATTAACTACAGGTACCACGGGGTCGTTCCCTGAGTACACAATGAATGTAGACGGTGCACTATTGATCTGAACATCTGGCTGCACGACGTCGTACAATTGTTGCTTCTCCGGTGGCTCCAGCGCAGGTTTGTTAGGTACGATTGTCCGACCTTTTGCGTTGGTCGAGATGGGACCATATCCGATGATTGCGAAATCTATCTTTGGTATTACAGCAGAGGCCTGAGGGGATGTCCACGTTTTCGGGTATTCTGCTAGGAGCGCAGCACCAAGGTGTCCACCAGACGAAAGGCCACAGATACCCAGACCTTCACTTGAATGTCCTCCAGAGGAAATGACGTTCAGTGCTCGTCGCGCATCGTCTATTGGAGCCTGGGGTGCCGACTTTCCGTTTGGAAATCTGTGGACGAGGACAAAGGTATCGAATCCCAGACTGGCCAGCCACCTTGCTACTTGAACGCCTTCACGCCCAACCATGAGCTCAACATAACCTCCTCCGCCCAGGATGAGGATCTCTCGTCCATTAGAAGTCCCCTTGGGCTTGTAATGGAATAACCACGGTCGCTCGACACTGTGTACGACAGCATTGTCAATACCACCGGTGGTTGACATCTCGAATGCGCCTTCGAGAGGTTGGTCGTCCCATAGTGACCAGGCGTTATCAGCGGCAAAAGTTTCCATTTTTGCTAACGGGAGAGTCCTGTCGAAAAGTGAAACCGTCTCAAGCTCAGGGAACACGTCGTTCATTTGTGTATTCAAGTTCGCTAGCTATTGACCCGAGGCGGACCGAGGGCGGGGCCCATGAACTGCGGCATGCTGGTAGGATGCCAACTCAAAGATCCAAGCGGTGATGGTTCGTGTAAAATAAATCACAGATCTTGAGCATACCACTAATCTCGATGCTGTTTTATTAGTTACTGTTGAGTGGAGCATTTACGATATCTGCAGTTCGCCGCTACCTATGACGTAGATTAATGGCAACTAAATTTCAACAACCATAGGTCGCGCCACATCAACATTGCAGACTCCCTTTGATATTTCATGTTGAAAGCTACTACACGCATATCACGCATCATGGCCGCAGAACAGCAGAAACGCGATATCGTCATCATCGGTAATCTTCCACACATTTTGAGTTTACTTCTCATAATTAACACGTACAGGTGGCGGAATCATCGGCTCAACAACAGCATACTACCTTTCTCAGCACCCAAACTTCAACAAAGAAAGAGATACTATAACACTCCTCGAGGCGACCAAAATCGCCGGCGGCGCCTCAGGAAAAGCAGGCGGTCTTCTCGGTCTCTGGGCGTACCCCTCTTGCATTGTACCACTCAGCTACCGCCTGCACAAGGAACTCGCTGACCAGCATGGCGGTGCAGAGCGTTGGGGCTACCGCGCCGTACACTGCGGACAGCTGGATATGTACGGTGTTTTGAAAAAGGGCGAGAAGAATGGCGCCGTGAGCGGCCGCAGCGAGAACTCAGTCAGCCTTGAAAAGAGGAGCAAAAAGGCAATCAACTTACTCCGCGCCGCCGGCGTACCACCAGATCTAGACTGGATTGCTGCAGAGGGCATCCAGAGCTACGAAGAAATGGGCGACCCAAGCACAACCGCCCAAGTCCATCCCTACCAATTCACAACCTCAATGGCGCAACTCGCACAAGACTCCGGCACAAAGATAATCTACGGCTCAGCAACATCCATCACGCAATCCTCTGGCGCCGTCAACTCCGTGACATACAAGCCCCAAGACGGCGGCGACGAACAAACCCTCCCCGCAACCACCGCCATCATCACCGCCGGCCCCTGGACACACACAATCTGGCCATCCGCACCCATCTCCGCTCTCCGCGCCCACAGCGTGACAATCCGACCCTCCCGCCCCGTCTCCGCCTACGCCCTCTTCACTTCCATCGAGCTCCCGCGCGGCCCCTCCTCCCGACGCAACGAAACAGTAACGCCAGAGATCTACGCACGTCCCAACAACGAAATCTACGCCTGCGGCGAAGGCGACGCCCTCGTCCCTCTACCCGCTTCTTCAGACCTCGTGCAAGTCGACGCCGCGCGCTGCCAGGATATCATCGACCACGTGTCCACCGTGAGCGAGGAGCTGCGCGACGGCGAGGTTACCGCGCGGCAGGCGTGCTACTTGCCGAATGTTGAGCGGGGGCAGGGGCCGCTGGTGGGCGAGACGGGGGTTAAAGGGGTGTTAATGGGGGCGGGGCATACGTGTTGGGGGATTCAGAATGCGCCTGGGACGGCGAAGTGTTTGAGTGAGATTGTGTGGGAGGGGGAGGTGAGGAGTGCGGATTTGAGGAGTTTGGATCCGAGGAGGGTATTGTGAGGGTGAGGTGTCGTTTATGCGAGTATGTCTGGTTGCGAAGGAGCTGCGGCTGTTTTCCTGCCTGAAGAGGAAATGCAGAGTGACAGAGCAGTATATTGGTGATCGTGTTAAGTCGTCACCTATTCGACGCAGTACGGACGTAGAGATGTATAAGACGAAGAAGAAGACACCATCCAAGAGACCAGGATAGATATTACTAAACCACCAATGCCTTCACCCACACATCCCCAATCCAAGACGTACATTGAATAATCCCAACACACCACCCTAAAAATCACCACCCCCAAAATCTCCACCCCCATCATCAAACCCACCCCCATCCCCTCCCATCCCACCATCATCCCCATAATTATTCTCCACATACGTATCCCCATGATCCCCCGCATCCCCCAGCGCAGAACCTAGCATCGCACCACCAAGCAGACCCGCACCCGCACCCATCGCCACACCGCCCATACCCATGCCGCCACCGCCTGGGCGCCGTCCACCGGGCATTGCGTACCCGGGACGCTGCTGATACATGCCCTGGCCGCCGTAATACGGTTGCTGCCCGTAACCCTGGGGAGGATGGGAGGAGGAACCGTGACTACTTTTTCCGAGCAATTTCCCGAGGATGCCGCCTTTGCTCTTAGTCTGGGGAGGTGGCTCCTGGTATGGTGCGCCTTGGTAGGGTGACGGGGTCCCGTATTGCTGCTCCTGCGAGTAGCCGCCGGGGGCAGGGTATCCGCCTGGGTGCGCGGCGACTCCGTAGCCGGACTGCGGTTGGCCGTAGTAGTCGTTGCTTGCGCCGCGGTGAGCGTCGCCTGAGTTGCGGCGTGCGCGCGCTTCCTCTTCTTCTTGCAGTTTGCGGGCGAGTTTCTCGTCGTCGCTGATGCCGGGTTGCTGGCTGTTGTAGGGGTTGTTGCTGCTGAATGTTGACTTTTCGCTCGTGCCGGTTGGGTGGGAGGATGCGGCGCCTCCGTATGCCGGGGGCGCACCTGCTGGTGCTTCACCCGGGGGATAAACGGGTTCGGTGGGCTTCTCCCATGTGGATTGCTTGGTGTAGATGTTGACGAAGAACCACTCGTGGTATTGTTCGTTCCAAATGGCTTTCCAGCCTTCCGGTACCTTTGGTGGAGGCGGGCCCTGCATGCTGTGTGAGCTTGTTGGTTACACTACCGAATCCTAGATGTACTTACGGGCGGAGGCGCGAAGTCTGCCATATTGAATAGTTTAACGAGCTTTACTTGAGATCTGAGACTAGAGTTAAATTCACACTGATAAGCAGTAATTTCTGCAGCAAAGCGTAGGAGAACAATCGCAGAGAAGGACGACCTTGGAGCTTATGCAGACGGGAAGCTGCGCGTCATAGGGCCGACATCATCCACGCCCCACCAAGGACTGGTAGCGGGGCAAATGGGGGCACGTGGAGCTGCGAACGCCTGCCTTGGAACATTCGGCACCACGTGAACGCCACAAACGAGGCGCAGCAGCGTGTGTACGCGGACGTCGTTCTAATGAGCGGAAATCAATATTCATTATTGCGAAGTATGTGCAAGGAAAGTCCGAGTCCACTGGCAGCCAGGTCGCCACAAATGCATACCGCAATGCGAGAACGACAGACCGGAAGATCAACGCTCAAGGGTATGGCAAGCCATGCTGAAAGATGTACTCATACAACAAATCAATCAAAACATACGGAATGTCGCGCTAGATTACGTTTCGTACCAAATGTGCGAGGTTCCATTACTGCTGCCCAGAGACCAAGTAGTCCGTTGCCTGCCTGAGATTAGCCAAGACGTTTCCAGTACGGAAGCAGTTGCTGCTTACCTTGTTGATGTCATAGTCGAATTTCTCCAAAGCGCCCAGAGCATCGTTACGGTTGTAGCCCATAGCGGTCAGCTTCTTCAAGATAGGGTCGTCATGCTCCGTTCCGCTGCTGATCGCACGGCCCAACTGAGGCATCTGGGGTGACTGAGGAGACAGGTGTCCCTGCTTTGATGAAGTACCGGCATCCTCGTTGTCGAGAGTGTCGAAGACAGACTTGCTGAAGTCGGTCGACTGTTGCTGCGAGTGCCCGGGCTTGTCATTTTGCGAGGACTCGAGGTTGGAGAAAATAGCATCCCAATCCTGGGTCGACGACGAGGGCTGTGGTGCCTGGGGCTGTCCAAAGCTGTGAGACAAGTGTTCGAAATCGCTGAAGCTGTCGTCGCCGCGCGGCTTGCCGGTAGGTGTTTGCTGCGATGCCATGGTGTTCGACTTCGATGCTGCAGGGGAGTCGAAAACAGGGTTGAATTCGTCAAGCTCATCACGCTGATGCGATGAGAACATGAAGTCGTCGTTATCCTTGTCGTCCTCCTTAGCATCCGTCAAGTCATCGAAGCCAGCATCGAAATCGTCATTGAAGGCCGACCTTTGAAGCTGGGGTTGGTTGGAAGACTGGGAAGCTCCCGTGTTGTTGTCACCAGTACCATATGACACAGCGGAGTGGTACGCGTCAGATGGTACAGTCGATGATGGTGTGTCGTTGGGAGGGGGTGAGGTCGTCGTTGGCTTGGATGAAGGACCACCGAATAGAGCTGCGCCGTGGCCACCGGCCGGGCTGAACGACTTCTCAGGTGATTGCGAGGTTGTGGGTGAGTTCGGGACCTCACGAGAGGGCAGCAAGCCGCCGAACTCGGGAGGGAACTGGTTCGAACCACTGCGCTGGCCAATTGTCGAGTCGTATGTTGGGGGTGACTTCTGCGCATCTGCGGAAGGCAGACCGCCGAGGTTTGAGTCGAGACGAGTTGTCGGGGGTGGCGGTGACCGGTAGAGCTCATCGGTTGACGCGGTGCCAGGGCGCTGCTGCTGCGACGATTGTTGACCAACGCTGCTACGCTTCTGTTGAGGTGATGCTGCAGTGAAGTTGTCGTCGAAGCCCTGCTCATTGTCGCTATCACTTTCATCGTCGTGAGTGAGGTCCTCAATGGGCGGGAATTCCTTGTTGAACTTGTTCGAGTTGTCCGCAGAGCCGTTAGTACCAGATGCAGAGGCAGTGTTCTGGCGGCCAGAACCGAATCCAGCAAAAGCAGAATCGAAATCGACCTTGCCGCCAGGACGAGAGTTCTCGCTGGCGGTGCTACCGAAGGGATCAGCACGGTTGGTGTTCTTGCTCTGGTTGCTGAAGCTGCTGTCTCCAGTGGGGTTCTGCTGGAGAGGTGTGGCAGCATCGCGAGGGAAAGCACCAGGGATATCTTGGGCTGTAGCAGAAGGTGCGCCAAAGCTGGAGAACGTATCCTGACGGTGTGGCTCACCCCTTGTGGATCGCTGAGTGTCGCTTGTCACGCTGGCTACAGGCGACGCTGTGGAGAAAGTACGTTCAAAAGAAAACGGCTGGGCAGGGTTAAACCTCTCAGTCTCTGTACGGTTCGTCTCGCTGCGCTCCAATGTGGCCTTCTCAGGCACAGGAGTGCTAGCAGGGGAGGCCTTCGAAACAGTGGGTGTCTCTTGGCCCGGGGCACCGGGACCACCGTATCTGCTAGCAGGTGCAGAGACCTTGACAGACGAGCTGAACGAGTCGGATCGAGGAACGTCTTGCCTGAGAGGCAGGAAGGAGGAGGTAAATTGGCGAGACTCGGGGGCAGCTGGAGGTTCAACACCACGCGGTGACTCCTGGTAGGAGGAGAGAGGTGGCGAGGTGGAGGGAGTGGGAACATCAGGACCCTCGGAAGAGCGAACGGACTGTCCAGACGGGGCAGAGAAGTTAGGAACGTTGCTCTGGCTCTCCGAGCGGAAAGAAACAGGCGGCGGGGTGTTCTGTGCAGGAGCAAAAGAGCCAAAAACGCTGTCAAAGTCCTTGTGCGGTCCTTGGGCAAAGCCAGACGGCGACATGGCGCTGTCTGATGTTGGAGCAGGCGACTTGCGGAAGAACGGGTTGGTAGACTGGCTGGTTGTAGACGCGGCAGGGCTGGCGACTGCTGGTGTCGACTGCTGTTGTGGGCTTCGTGAAGCTTCCTCAGCAGCTCTGCTCAAATCATTCATCTCGTTCTTGATCTTGTCACGCTCTCCTTCGTTGGTAGCCAGCTGCTTCTTATTGATGGAGACCATACCCTTCTGCTGTCGTGCATCTGTCCTCATCTTCTCAAGCTGAGGGCGGAGCTGCGCAACTTCAGCGTTCAGTTGGCGAATCCGCTCCTTGAGGTTGGCATTTTCACGCTGATCAGCCTCAAGTTGACCTCCAACTTGACGGTGCTGAGTCTGAAGGTCCTGGTATGTTCCTTCCAGCATAGCAATGTCCTGTTGCAGCTTGCGTGTCTCGTTACGGGATGCCGCAAGACGGTCTTCGAGCGTCTTGACAGCCTTGACTTCTTGCTCGTATGTTGTCTTGAACTGTGACAGACGAACCTCAAGCTCGCGTCGTTGGTTGGTCACGCTGTTGAGATCGCTCTGGGTAGCTTCCTTCTTGTTTTGCACCTCCTGCATCTGATTCCTCAGGGTGGTCATCTGATTGGACATGTTGGCCAGCTCAGTAGAGTCTTGTGTAAGCTTCTTGTTGATCTCAGGATCGCTCTCGCCCAACAGGTCATCCATAGCCGAGGGTTGATTACGCTGCGAGGTCCCCGATTGGCCAGTCGATTGCGAAGTGAGCGTTTGGCCGAACGAAGAGGTAGGCAGGAAAGGCTTGAATGTAGAGGCAGGATTGCGCGGCTGGGGTTGGAAGGGCCCAGGAGATGTCGGGGACGCAGCCTTGCTCGCGAACGGATCATTGTCGAATGGCTTGCCGAACGCAGCAGAGCCACCTGTATCCATAGCGCGCTGTGGTGATGCAGGCTCAGGTGCAGAGAATGCATCCAAGCCGAACAGATCATCAGCAGCTGACTTTGGTTGTGGTGGAGGTGGCGCAACAGCGGGAGCTTGCTGGTTTGCTCTTGTGCGTAGACTTGGGGGGATGAGGTTCGAGGGCAGGGTTTGAGGCAGTTGATCGCCCTTTCGCTGCTGTCGAATCAGGTACATGGCGACTGCGAATTCGTCCTTGGACAGCTGGCCTTCTGAGTTGATGTCCGCAAGGTCCCAGATTCCTGCGAGAATATCCTCCGGTAGTCCAGAGTCGCTGAAGAAACGCACTGCTTGCTCTCCTGTGATGAAACCGCGGCCCAATGTGTCAACTCCCTTGAATAGATTGTCGTAGGACGACTTCTCTTGTGGACTGATCAGCCAGTCGCTGCTGGGCTGCTGTACTGGTGCGGGTGGCCCAAATGGCGGCTGTCTCAGAGGGCTCGCGGTCCTTGGAACAGTCTGCTGGCCACTGAATTGACGTGGGATGGAGGCTTGATCCGGGCGACCCGGAGGAGGTGGCAGACCCCCTCTTCGCGACGCAGCTTCGTAGAGCCCAGGGGGCAGGGTGTTTGGAAGAGCCTTCATGTTCCCTGTGCGGTAGGAAGCAAGAAGGTGCATGGCGATGATGAATTCGGTGACATTCAGAGCTCCGCGCTGCTCTGTGTCTGAGAGGTTCCAGATGCGACCGAGGACCTCGTTAGGAAGTCTTGCCTTCTCAAAGATCTCCTTTGCATTTTCGCCTGGTGTGTGGTCAGTTGATGGCCGTTTAGCTTGAGGGGATGCTTACCAGATAGCACGCCATTGACGGCACCAGACTTCTCAAACAGACCAGCATACTCGGAGGCTTTGGCGGGAACGAGCGGAGGCACGCGGATGGGCCCCTGGCCACTGATCTGAGGTTGTAAAGGCCCAGTCGTCTGGGGGGAGAAGCCCTGGGGAGCTGGGGGCGGTGCCGCGGGTACTGAGAGGCCCTCGAACTTGGGGAGCGGTGCAGCTACACGCAGGTCAGTGTCTCGTCCGCCCATGCACTCAGCAGCACGTACGTCTGAAGGCAAGCTCGGGCGAGGGGTCTCGGCCAGCCTGGTAGTGTCCGATGAGTCGCAGGACCTGGCAGAAGCCGGCCATGGTCAGCAGACCGCGGTTCTCTGTGTCGGCAATCTGCCATATCTCGCCCAGCACGGCCGGGGCCAGCTTGGTGCGCTCGAAGAATTTGACGGCAATCTCGCCCGTTATGACGCCAAGCTTCTCTGTGTCGGCCTGCTGGAAGAGGTGCTGGAACACGCGCTTCTCCTCGGGCGTCAGGTTGAGGACGGGCTGGTCTGGGCGCGGTTAGCAGTCGTCATCATGGGATGGCCGCGCCGTGGTGGGTGTGCACGCACTCAGCTCGCCGCTGCCTGCAAGGTCCGCCATGGCTGTACAGTGTGGACGCTGTCAAACGGTGGAGCGCGCGGATGGGGAGGGGACGCCTGGGATGAGGCTGAAGCTCTCCGGGGTACTGTCGTGTAATGCGCGGGCGGGGAAGCTAGCACGGGCAGCGGCCGGCGGCAGAAAGGGAGAGGCTGGCGGCAACAGCACGGCGCAGCGGACAGGGACAGCTGCACGGGGGGGTCAGGCCGTGAGGCGGGGAGTGAGGTGATTAGGAGATATCTGGCGATGTTGTCGAGGACAGCACCAGCCGGAAGCTCACCCTCGTCGTAGTCGCGGGAACTAGTGGTAGGCGTACTTGATGCTCTGTCGGCCGCTGATTGGCCGCATGCACCCCGTGGCTGCATCACCACGGACACTGCAGCTGTCACATTTGTTGGAACCAAGCAGAGGCCTGTTTCGGTAGTGCGACAGCTGACCAGCCCGAGGTGGTTTCATTGATGTTTGCTGCCAGAGACACGGCGTGTGCGACAGAACTAGTATGCAAGCTCGTATACAATGACCGCTATACAGCAAATATCTTCATAGCACATTTTATACAATGAGGAGCGAGACTATCGCTGCGGCTGCCGTAGAGATACAAAATGCAACGCAAAACTGGAAAGCACCAAGTCGAGGAGTGGGGTATGTCTACACGGTCGTCCTACACGCTTCGGCGGTGCCTGCTCTTCTCCCTCCCGTACCGAACAAAAGCCAGGCTGGGCGTCTCTTCCTTTCTACCCCATGCTCTGCCCAGCAGCCAATCCGTGACACTAATAAACTTGGTCGTCTTGTCCCAATTGTGCCCTTCCTCGGTGTGCTCGATAGTATGGTGAACAATGCGGCCTTCTTCGTCGAACTCGAATACAAACAGGCCGGTGAACTCTTCCTCTGATGGCCGTGACCCTCTAACGATGTTTGCGACGCTCTCAAACGTCTCGCTGATGTGTCTGCTGTTCTCCTTGTCCGACTTGCCGCACGTCTGCCACTTGACAATCAGCTTCTCATTGCGCATATGTGCCGGCACCGAAGGTCCGCAGCCGTTCTTGACCATGCGCTCAGACAGGATCTTGAGCCTCACGTTGCCAATCACAGGCACGCGGCCCCATGCGACTGGCGCTGTCCATAGCGCTGCCGTATATGCGAGTTTTCCGCTGACGGTGGGAAGATGAGGGTGCGTAGAGGGGAACAGGTGGAGGCTGATTTGTGGGGAGAGGATGTCCGAGGGCAGCGGCGAGTTGAGGAGATTCGGCAGGCACTCGTGGAGCACTCGGATGGCTATGGCCTGTCAGTATTCACGCCCTTGTATAGTGTCAAGCCATATCGGCGCCATACTGTTCCCGAGCTTCAGGTTGCGCTCGTTGAGGCGCTTCTGCTCCTGCTCATCGAGCTCCGGGTAGGCACATGGCGTCGTGCTCGTGAACCAGCTGCGCGACACCGATGCCTGTCGCGGCCGTACGTCTGTGAGGTTCCTCTGGTATTGCTTCAGCCCCAGCAGTCGGGGCGTGGTGAGCGAGGTGCTTGTGGATCGCGGGAGCTGTGTGCGGGCAGAGCTTGAGAATCTCCGCATCAGACCGGTGGTCATCTGTCCGGGTAGCAATAATCAACCATAGGTGTGCAATCTCCAAGTCGTAGGTTGTCAAGAATCGCTGTTAGTCTCTGGTGCAATTGCCGGCGCGGAAGAGAACCATCGAACATGGGGTCGGGCGATTGGCCGACGACTAGTGACGTCGTGCCAGGAACCATAACGGCTGTGTAACGGAGATCCCCCGCAGACTATTCGCAGTCGAGGGTATAAAGAACAGACCCTATTCAGCATGATGTAGGGTTTCATGCTTTCACAATTAAACTCTTCAATTCCTACAGTTTACCAACATTGTCAGCCGAACTAGTTTACCTTGAAGGAGACGAGCACCTTGAAACATGTCATCTGGAAAGCGAATCGTCTTCACAGGCGGCTCAGGCAAGGCCGGTCGCCATGTTATTCCTTACCTGCTCTCAAAGGGACATAAAGTTTTAAACCTGGACCTGATCGACTTCCCTGATCCAAGTGCTGGGGTCTTCACCCTCAAAGCAGACCTTACCAAGAGTGGCCAAGTCTTCAATGCACTCACCACCCACTTCAATTTCGAAGGCTACGAGGAGAAGAATGTCCCCAGCCCGCCAGATGCAGTCATCCACTTCGCCGCCTACGCCAGGAACATGCTAGTGCCCGACGACGAATGCTACGCAGCCAACGTAACATCAACCTACAATGTCATCGAAGCCGCCTGCAAGCTAGGCGTGCGGAAAATCATCATCGCCAGCAGCGAAACCACCTACGAAGTCTGCTTCGGCCAGGGCGACATCGACTACCAATGCTTCCCTCTAACCGAGGACATGGACCTAAACCCCATGGACTCGTACGCCATCTCCAAGCTCTGCGGCGAGCGCGTAGCAAGAGGCCTAGCGCGCAGATTCGATGCAGACATCTATGCTCTGAGGATAGGAAATGTCGTCGAGCCGCACGAGTACGAGCGCGACTTCCCCAAGTATATTAATAAGCCTCAGGTCCGTAAGAGGAATGCGTGGAGTTATATCGATGCTAGAGATCTTGGGCAGATTTGCCATTTGGCTGTTGAGAGAGATGGTCTTGGGTTTCAAGTGTTCAATGCTACGAATGATACCATCACCGCGACGTTTCCTACGAGGCAGTTCCTCGAGCAGTGGTGTCCGAATACGCCGATTGTAAGAGAGATGGAGGAATGGGAGGCGCCGCTGAGTAATAGGAAGATCCGCGAGGTGCTGGGCTTTAAGGAGGAGCATAATTGGAAGAAGTACTATAATCCCGGGTTCTGAAGTCGCGGAGACGAAGCACTTAGCTTGAAATATGTAGATGAGAACATTCAAGTGTGTTGATGTGGATTGCCAATCCGATGATGTGGGACTGATCTCGAACTGGATACAAGATACAGTGGAAATTCCCTGCGCAGCTGTAAAAGAGGTATGGCGGTATTCTCTAAACAAGAACGTAGTATCTGAGTTAAGAAGCGAGCTGAGCGAGGCCTGTATAGAGACAATAGCTCATCCACGTGCTATTACGCTCGAGCAGGAACGGCCACAACAACAACAACTCTCGAGCGTCGGCGACATCTGCCACTGTGTTGAGGCTTTGTATTTGTGGGTTTGTAGATATGCCCGGAGGTCTTCAGAGGATTCGGATGAAGTGCTTGTGAAGTTGAGGTGGGATTTGAAGAATACGAGATGGGCGAAGAATAAACTTGTGTCTAGCTGGCTGGTGTATGGCTGCCTCCGCTCTTATACTCAATAACTTAATTCAGACGATATCAAACAATGGTTCATGAATATTTGGGAACATAGCTGTGAGGTGTAGAAAGTGTGGTTGATGAGCCTCAAAATAAAGATACAATGTCCTGGTCGGCGTCGGGCTTTGCATTTGTGTTGGATACATGTCTATGCCAGCGATGACAACAGTTGCCAGTGATAATGCAATGAAGCGAACTGAGAAACTGATTCGATCACCGACCCGTACTAATCAGTGATGTTCAATTTGTCGTTCATGTGTTTAGATGGAACCGTGACGACAACACTGAACGGGAGTTCTTGACCCTAGGTTGATGCAGACAATTCTGCCCGCGCTTGACCGCTGTTCACTCCAATTCTACAGGATCATGCGGGTACGACGAAGGAGAAAACAGACGAGACGACTTTAGCGTCAATAATAGAGTATCTTAGATGGCCGAAAAGGCTTTCAAACGGCGTCAAAAGTGGATCCCAGGCCTCTTGAACCGCGGTTACTTGTTTGAGGACGAGGTGAAGGCATATTGCACACCGCTGGTAAGCATAAAGGTAGCTCCACCCACGCTCTAAACCTCTTCTCAACCAACCTCCCCGACATCCCAATACCAACGAGCTGTTGCAAAGTAAGTCAATGAACGACCCGTCGTGGTTACAATCCTAATGACTCCTCACAGATGTCACTCCCCAACGAAGCCGCCCAGGACGCTCCACCGCGTACCTCCCATTCGATCGACGAGCACACCGAAGTGCAGATGGCCAAATCATTTGAGGATCTCAAGGCTGTGTTCGAGAAGATCCTCGCAACGACCGATAAACTAGACAAAATGATTGCTGCAACCAAGATGAACAAAACTGGTGAAGAAAAGTACAAGACGCTGGTAGACGTGGCATTGATTGGTCCGGAAGTCCTGGTATGTGAAAGACCTCGGCAATGACTGTGTTCACTAAGTATCTAAGGCTCTAGTGATGGAGTTTCAAGAATTGACTGGCAACCCGGTCATGCAAGAGGTCTGGAAGCGATCTCGCAAGATCAACAAGCATCTTGGGGGAGTGGATCTGAGTTCCTGATCCGTAGGGGTGAAGCAGCTCTGGGTGTCACATGAGGAGTTTGGCTGGCACATTGAGTGATGAGTTCCCTTAGCATAGTTCACAATCCCGTGAATCAGTCATTAATGAATGACTTCCTTTCATCTTCTTGTATTCCATGAGCTTGTGAGCCTTTTCTAAACACAATGGGTGTGACTCGTAGCTGAGGCATTGAGATGACGATTAATTAATGACCTAGCTTTGGCTTGTTATACTGAACCTTGCGTGCAGCGCCTGCTCCTTGAGCTCCACCTGGCCTTTCGAACGGAGTGTTTCTTCTTTCGATGTAAAGGCGCGCCAGCGGCCGAACCTTCTCCATCTCGCCAACGATATCATCTTTCCACCTCCTATTCACCTTTCCACACGTCACTGTTTTCTGCAAGTCCGCCAATAGAGCTGCCTTAATGTCGTCATTTGAAACTGGGATTCGCCGATGAATTCTACATATCGCTAGAAACGCGGATTTCAATTGACTAAAGCCATCTTCGATAAGTTTTGGGTGCAAAGAGCAATAGCATCAAGCTTGTGTGATTCCCGGAGCATTTTGTAGCGCCGGTCATGTCTCCCAAAAGTCAGGACTGCTGCAGATTTTTAGAAGTTTTGATGTCGCAGTATCAGTTTTCTTAGAGATGGCTTCCTGGAAAGTAATGTTCTGTGGAGCGCTATTGGATACATTGTGAATTCCAGTTTGAAAGGCGTTAATTGTCGAGAATGCAAGTCGTGATCTCCACAAGAC
The DNA here is from genome assembly GCA_004835665.1 of Phoma sp. XZ068. Classification (NCBI taxonomy): domain Eukaryota; kingdom Fungi; phylum Ascomycota; class Dothideomycetes; order Pleosporales; family Didymellaceae; genus Phoma; species Phoma sp. XZ068. Next base: position 2,056,744 of record RBKR01000001.1, read on the forward strand.
CGGTAGCGCAGTACCCACAGCTCCGAAGCTCGGACGGGCGCCCGTGCGCACTCCCGCGCGATTGGGCGTGCGCCTCGCGGATTTTTGTGCTCAACCGCTGTCAGTCACTGTGTCGCTCGAATCCCGCACATCGATACCCATTTTTTGTGTCTCTCGTTTGCTCCTAGGCCCTTTTAATTGCATCGTCCTCATTCTCCGCCACAATGTCGCCCATGCCAGCGGAAGCGGTCGGAAAGGTCGCGCAAGTCGTCGCAGGAACCAGCTCGTCGGCCAAGGAGTACAAGAGAGAGTCCAACACAGCACGATTCTTGGGTGCAGGTGCGTGTTGTAGAGTTATCATGTGTGAATGCACCTGACCGTAGACAGGATGTGCGGGTCTTGCTGAGCTCATGGTCTTCCACCCGGTCGACACCACAGCCAAGCGTCTGATGAGCAATGTCGGCAAGATTGAGTCGGCGTCGCACTTGAACAAGGTCGTCTTCAGGGACGCAGCCAATGCCTCCGTTAGCGGTCGCTTCTTCTCCCTCTTCCCCGGTCTTGGTTATGCCGCCGCATACAAGGTAGGGCGCTCTTTGCGATTAGCACGGGACATGACCTGACAATCATCTACAGATCCTCCAGCGCGTCTACAAGTATGGCGGACAGCCCTTCGCACGCGACTACCTCGCCAGGCACCACGGCGACTTCTTCGACCAGACATTCGGCAAGGGTAACGGCAAGGCCATCATGCACGCCAGTGCCGGTTCCTTGATTGGTATCGGTGAGATTGTCCTGCTGCCGCTCGACGTTCTCAAGATCAAGCGCCAGACCAACCCTGAGGCTTTCAGGGGCCGTGGTCTCTTCAGGATCATTGCCGATGAGGGCTTTGGTCTCTACCGTGGTTGGGGCTGGACTGCGGCTCGTAACGCGCCGGGTTCGTTCGCAGTATGTTTACTTCCGCAACACGACCATGACCATGCACTGACACGCCACAGCTTTTCGGTGGATCTGCCGCTGCCAAGGAGTACCTCTACAAGCTCTCCGACTACAACAAGGCTACCTGGGGCCAGAACTTTGTCGCCTCGATTGCCGGTGCCACTGCCTCCCTCGTCGTCTCCGCTCCCCTCGATGTCATCAAGACCCGTATCCAGAACAAGAACTTTGACAACCCCGAGAGTGGTATGAGGATCATTTCCAACATGATGAAGAACGAGGGCATCACCTCCTTCTTCAAGGGTCTCACACCTAAGCTGCTCATGACCGGGCCCAAGCTCGTCTTCTCCTTCTGGTTGGCCCAGACCCTCATTCCTGCGTTTGGCAAGGTCATGTAAATTTGTTGCTAGCGTTCATGATGATGTACTATATACGGGATCTACATTTGTTGGGACTATAGAAACGGTCGCCGGAAAGGCGTTAGGCTTACGACGCACAAGCGAGTGCGTTCAGGGTCCAGAGATAGATAATACCAAGATCTCCATTCTACTGCTATATTGTCAACCTACATGAAGTGTGAGAGTCAAGTACTGGCAGCCTCGGTGTGTGAGACAATGTCCAATCACGTGACGAACGATAGCATCTGCTCAGGCGCAGCAATGACTGCCTTCCGGGGCGTTTGAGTTTACTAGCGAGTAAAGTCATGCGACAGAATCTACTGCGGTCGCCTTATCAGGCCGGCATAGGCAGCCGACTGGGAGTGAGTGTGTTGTTTCAAACAGGCGTCCCCCAACGGGAACAACGGCCACCTTGTGACGGGCTGAACAACGCTCGGCCGCCGCGCCAAGGACATCCCGTCAACTGCACGTTGCAGCCAACCTTTGTACTTGACACTGCCTGCCAGCGCCCCACGATACCCCACGACTCTCACCTCTCTAGCCGGCATATTACACTGATACCCTGTCCCTTTCTCCTCACGCCTCCGACAACACCGCCAGAATGAACCCCGAGTAGTACGTAACCCTTCGCGCGTCTCCCACCGCCACAAGCCGACACACCGTAATATCGAATCTATGCCTGGCGCAGTGCTAACGATACCTCACAGAGTACTCTGTCTGCGCACTCACAACATCGGCGCTGTGCAGTTGCCCCTATCGCGATCCCCCCGCTGACGAAGCGCTCTCCAGATACGACTACCTCTTCAAGCTCCTCCTCATCGGTGATTCTGGTGTCGGAAAGTCCTGCTTGCTGCTTCGATTCGCCGACGACACATACACAGAGAGCTACATCTCCACCATCGGTGTTGATTTCGTACGTGCACCCACAGCGCGCTGCGCCTCAGCCTGCACCAGGCTAACTCGCCACAGAAAATCAGGACTATTGAACTCGATGGCAAGACTGTCAAGCTGCAGATTGTACGTATTGGAACCGGAGCGGCAGAAAATGCGTGTGCTGACTGCGACATAGTGGGACACAGCCGGCCAGGAGCGTTTCCGCACCATCACATCCTCGTACTACCGCGGTGCCCACGGCATCTGCGTCGTCTACGATGTCACCGACATGGACTCGTTCAACAACGTGAAGCAGTGGCTGCAGGAGATTGACCGCTACGCCACCGAGGGCGTCAACAAGCTGCTGGTCGGCAACAAGTCCGATATGGCTGACAAGAAGGTCGTCGAGTACACCGTTGCAAAGGCACGTCCATCACCATTCCCTCGACATCACCGAGACGCGCACAATCTAACACCAAGCAGGAGTTCGCAGACAGCCTCGGCATCCCATTCCTCGAGACCTCCGCAAAGAGCGCCACCAACGTCGAGCAGGCTTTCTTGACCATGGCCCGCCAGATCAAGGAGCGCATGGGAACCACAACCGCCAACACCAAACCCACCGTCCCCATCGGGCAGGGCCAGGGTGTCCAGAGCGGCTCCGGCGGCGGCTGCTGCTAAACGAGTCGAGGAAGAGGGAGGTGAAGGTGTGCTTGAAGCCTTGGGATCGATCGTCCAGGCTCGCAAGATGAAGACGAGATGAGCGATATACGAGTTTCAGGCGCGGTTGTTTTGTGCCGTTGCGACATTTGATACGGTTACTTAATGCTCACGGTCATGGTTTCCTTTCGACGATCTGGTCCACGAACTACGAACTACCGCCGCTCACCTCTCCCTCATGTGCTTAGTCCTCTTGCATGGCGGCTATCGGATCCGACTTTCCTTTCCATCTCACGTTCTAGAATGGGCACTCGTTGGATTCTGCATAGGGAGGGTACGTACACATGGCTGCTAGGCCAGTGCGATCTCGACCATCTCATTGTTGCGTTAGGTGTTGGTAGTTTGGTATATCATACTTATCTCCTAGATTTGCTGTCGAGTGATGTGCGTTGGGACTTGATACCCAGACCATGAATCTTGCCAACACTCTGAGACCTCGGTATCAGATTGTACAATTACACTCAACAGTAACCAGCATCCGTGATCTCGGTATAAGATGCATCATAAACAGCAAACTGTAACCATCACTTGAGCTCCATTCTATAATCTAGCCCACTTACACGCTCTGAAGCTGGCATGTGCAAGGCAGACCAAATGACGTTTAGCGTGAGGTCCAATTCTTGAGGCGTCCAACATCAATACGGGAACAACAGCAACATCATCGCTATGCAATTCCATAAACCCTCATACACACTCACACACCCCCTCTTGCAATCACATATGAAGGATTAAGCCCGGGACTTCGGCACCTGGGGCGACAACCAAGTCCCCACACGACCACACTACAGTCTAAACCATCGACGCGTCAACCTCGCACCTCAATCCAGGCAGCAACACCACCAAAATGACCGACTCCAGCTCCCCCTCCCAACCAAGTTTCCTGAGTAAGGCAGCAAAATGGCTAGCCTACGAACTCGGTCTGCACACCATGCGCCACGCCGGAAAAGACGTCTACATCATCATCCTCGCGCGCTACCTGCGCATGTACGCCTACGGTTCCGTCGCGCTGGTGCTGGCACTGTACTTCCAAGCGCAGGGCCTTACGGACGCTGAGATAGGATTCTTCATGACGCTGACGTTGCTCGGGGATGTTGTTGTTTCGCTGCTGCTCACGCTTGTTGCGGATTCGCTGGGGCGCAGGAGGACGTTGATGCTGGGTGCGTTTGGGATGGCGGTGTCTGGGGCGGTGTTTGCAATGGGCTCGAATTATGGGCTGTTGTTGACGGCGGCGATTGTGGGTGTGATTAGTCCGAGTGGGAATGAGATTGGGCCGTTTCGTGCGGTGGAGGAGAGTACGCTTGCGCACCTTGTGGGAGAGGAAGGGAGGGCGGATGTCTTGTGAGTGTTTAGTCCTGCGCGTGTCTTGTGGGACATGGATGTGGCTTGATCTGGGTAGTGCTAATGGAGGAATAGTACATGGTACGTTGCCTTTGCCGTGCTGGGCACGTCGACTGGCCTGATCGTTGGTGGTCATGCGGTCGATATCCTGGCTGCGAAACAAGGCTGGACAGAACTCGATGCGTATCGAGCTGTGTTCTGGATCTACACGGCCGTAGGTCTCGTCAAAGCCATATCAACGCTGTTCCTCAGCCAGGAGTGCGAGCACCAGAAGCCTTCCAAACCCGCCGCCTCTGAACAGGAGACTGAACCCCTCCTATCGGCTGCAGACGACGACACTCACCCGACTGCAACCAGCAATGGCACTACGCAGTCCACAGGAGCGACGAAGAAGCAGAAGAAGAGCTGGAACCCGTTCAGTTCCATTTCTCCCAAGAGCCGCGCCATTCTGTTCAAGCTCTGCAGTCTATTCTTCCTCGACTCGCTTGGCTCAGGAATGGTACCCTTCTCCCTGATAAACTACTACCTCGACCGCAAATTCGGCTTGCCGAAGGGCAAACTAGGTGGTATAATGAGTGCTACATGGTTCGTATCCCCTCATCTCCACCTCCATCTCCCTACCATCTACATCCCCTGACCACCTCATCACAATCCTAGCGCTAACCAATCCCAAGGTTCCTCTCCACATTCGGCAACATCTTCTCTGCCTCCCTCTCCCGCCGCCTCGGCCTCATCTTCGCAATGGTAGCAACACACTTCCCCTCCTCCCTCTTCCTCGGCGCCCTCCCCTTCGCCCCCAACCTCGGCCTCACCGTCGTCCTGCTCATCGGCCGCAGCATGATGAGCTCCATGGACCAAGCCCCGCGGTCAGCATTCCTCTCCATGGTTGTGCTGCCCGAGGAGCGCACGGCAGTCATGGGCATCGTGAATACGCTGAAGATTTTGAGTCAGAGTTCCGGACCGTGGGTTACGGGGTTGCTGGCAGGAAGTGGAAGGTTTTGGGTTGCGTTTGTGGTTGCGGGCGCGGCGAAGGCGAGTTACGATATTTTGCTGCTGACCATGTTTGGTGGGCGGGTGCATGCGAGGAGTGCGGATGAGGGATTGGATGGCGAGACGAGGGGAAACAGTGTAGGTGGTGCGACGCAGGATGGTGATGGCGATGATAGGCAGGGCAATAGCGTGGCAAGAGCAGGGTAGAGAAACGTCGAATACGAACTCTTCTATTGCGGTGTTGAAACCCGACACATCTACTATATGTGATTTCTATGGTATCTTGTTAAATCGCCAATCCACCCACTCGCTCAAACATGTCAAATGCAGCACGCCTAACTCCCTACTCTAAAAACTCAATCCTCTTCATCGTTGATATCCTCTTCATCTACAATCCCAATGCCCTGCTCGAGCGTCCTCTGCACCGTCTCTTGCAGCAACCGCAGCACGGTCTCAACATCCGTAGTCCCGACATCGATCTCTGCCCCGTCCTCGCCCCTCAGCGTCTCATTCCAGAGTGCCTCGTAATCGGGATGATCGGGATTGATCAATTCGACTCTTGGCTTCTTCATCTTCGGCGGCGGAGGCGGGAGATGCGTGAATGCTCTCGCCGTGGAGTTGACCTTTGCGAGCATTTCCTCGTACTCGCCCTCAGGCGTTGATTGGGAGGTTACAGCACCACCGGCAGGGATGCGCCATAGATCTTCGGTTTGAGTGCTTGTGGAAGGCGCTGCGGATGCGGGTGCGGATGCAGTACCCTTATTCGGTGCTGTCAAGGACGAGTAGTACGATGTGGAATCGACCTTGATCGCAGTGCGGATGACGACGTTGAAGTCACCGCCGCCACCAACATCAAGGTATCCCAGTACACCAGAGTAGATACCCCTTTTGACTCCGCGTTCCTGCTCTTGCAGGAGTTCGCAAGATCGCTTCTTTGGCGCGCCGGTCATGCTGCCGGGCGGCAGGCTCTCGACGAAAGCTTGGAAGCCAAGGTCTGGAACAGACGTTCTGGTGACAAGACCGCTGGAGCCGTCGACAGGATCTTCCCACAGCTCTGGTGTACTAGGCTTGTACACGCCAGGTGGTACGGCGTCAACGACGGTGACGAGTTGCCAGACTGTTTCGTATTCCTCTACTTCCATCAACTGGCTGACACGAACGTTCTCGGAGCCGTAGACGCCGTGGAGTTGGTGGCGGGTAAGGTCGACAATCATGAGGTTTTCAGCGCGCTCCTTGGAGGAAGACAGGATGGCGTGGGCGTGTGCTGCTGTAACACCGGGTTTCTTTTGGACGGTGCCTTTGATCGGTCGGCACTGAGCGGCCTGGCTGCGCGACCAAGAGATGTAGCGTTCTGGGGAGGACGAAAGGATATGCACGTTGTGCATGCGCATGTATGCACTGAAAGGAGCAGGATTCTGTCCACTAAGTCGCTTGTAAAGATTCCAAGAGTGTTGGTTGTCCTCGGCTTTGGACAGACGACAAGCTGTCGGTTTGCGGGCACGGATCTCATTTTGATGTGTCAGACAGAGTTCATAACTTTGGCCATCGGCTATGGCTTCCTGGCAGGAACGGACTTGTTCGCAGTAGGTTTCGCGGTTGGCAAGGCTCGGCTTGCACGAGTCAATGTACTTGTACATGGTGCCGAGCTTCTCGAAAGGATCCGGTTTCGGTACAGGCGTTGATGTTGGTGTAGACTGGCGGGATTTCGCGTCAACAGCGTTGTAAATCAGTTCTTGTGTCTCCTCGACCCAATCGAAGTCATTTGGACCACGAATACTCTGCACATATATCTTCTTGACCTGGTGATCGAAGACAATGCTCCTGGTGATATATGCAAAGCAGATGTCTGGATGATCTGCACTGCTCTCGACCGGAACGTTAATGGTTTCTAGCCCAGCCTCGTACGACGCGTATCCCATGAAACCTCCCCAGAATGGAGCCCAAGTCGCAGTGCGAGGTGGTGATGTAGGTTGTAGAGTGCCCAAAGCTTTTCTCAAGTACGGCCATGGATCAGTCACCTTCCACTGACTGTGCACCTCATCGGAGCCATCCCTTAATTGCATGATGCGGCTACCTGCATAGTAATGCAATCGAAGTGTCTCCTCGGGGATGACTAGACCAATTATGCTGTAACGTCCGGTGCCAACCGCCATGGGAACCAGATTCTCGTGAAGTCCAGATTGAAGCACAATCGCCTCGTGTCGCGGGATCTCTAACAGTTCGCAAACGTCTTCGACTGTCAGTCGACCACTCCCTGTTGTGGCACAGTGTACCACTGTGGAAGGCAAGTACGGCAGCCTCTGGTCGTCGCCATATGCTATCAGCGACGCCAGTTCATCCGGCAAAAGACCATCGCGGTCTGTCGCCAAGAACTCTGTTTGCGCAACGCCTTTCTGCATAGGCTTCTTCTTGCTATCGTTTTCATTCTCCGCGTAGAATCCAAGATCTCGCCGGAAGTCATTGATAGTCATTGGTCGCAGTTGTGATTGCGATAGGGTCGTCTTGCGCGCATCATGGGTGAACATTCGCTTCCGATTCCATGCCTGCGCATCTTCCCACCAATTGCGGATGATGTGGCTTCCTTCTTCGTTTGTGCAGACCGACTCGGGATGGAACTGGACGCCCCAGAACGGCTTGTGAATGTGCTTCACGCCCATGAGCACCGCGCCATTGAGTTCGCTGTCAAAGTCCCACGCCAATGGCTCCAGCTGCGGACACATATCTGTGGACTCCCACAACTGCGCTGGATATCGGACAGCTCGATTTGTCTGAATTGGGTGGCCGAGCTTAACTTGCAAGGAGTGATACTGTGTTGCCATTAACTTTTCCACGTCTCTAAACATGAATTGCCCTTTGTGCAGGACCACAGTGACAATTCCATGTTTGGGTTCCACCAGCCTCTCGATGCCAGCGCCGAAAGCGAGGCATAACGATTGGAAACCTAGGCAGATACCGAGAACAGGCAGGATATCCGCGTCTTGAAGTTCCCAGAGCTCTTTCATGAGGCCAACGTCTTTGTCGCATCCGGCCCATCCAGGACCTGGACCTGCAACAACCGCATCGAAGTCTTGCGCATACTCGGCGAATGTCGGATTGGCCGAAACCTTATTGCCCCAAAAGCGAGAGTCATCGATGAAGACTTTGGTGACTTTCGCATCCGTATTTTGCTCGATCAAAGCAACGATATTGTTTGAAAAGGAATCGTACGCGTCCAGAAAGAGGATCCGGCGTGGTGGGTTGTAAAAGGCAGGTGCCATCTGGTAGGCTCACGTGGCGAAATTCGATTTGATGAGTTTTGTTGCTACCTTGAGTCGTCGAAATCGCGCAGCGACTAGCTGCTATATGTTGAAGTGTGTCTATCGTAGATTCGGCGATTCAAATGTCTGGATGCGGTGGTTCCTGATGTTGACAGAATTACGCGGGACCTCTCGGGAGGATTGAACGGCAGAGATGAATCCTTATGCTGAAACGCCTTCTATGAACAACAACAAGGACCCTGACTCCAGCGAAACACAAAAAGAAAGAAAGGTGATAAGGCCTGGACGCGACGAGTGTGTATATGTCTGGGTGTTACTTGAAAGAGCGACTTAAACCGCGATGACTGATGGACAAAAAGTTAGTCTTGAGCGATAACGGGCTTTATCGCGGCCGGGATTGTTATGCAGGGTCTCAACTAGCGCATTTGCAAACCGCGGCCCGCCGGCGAGAACATCCCCTGTGACACTGAAGCGGTGAATACATCATGTGAATCGACTGAAATGGAGATTTGCCACCTCCCTTTGCGTCCTGGCGCTGATATAGGTCGTGCAGAGAAGTCCATTTAGGAGAGGACGTGAGCAATGCACATGGTCAAGGTACTCTACTCTGCTGCGCGGGCAGGTATAGCTATGTGTAAACGGGGACTGGATCTGTCTTGTAACCTGAACTATTGTCATTGAAAACGTGCCATCGTCTACTTCATCGCCCTCATTGGCTTTTTCTACTTCAATTCAGATACTGCCTCGCCAACGCCGCCCATATCCATCCCCAGCTCGTCCCTACAGCTGCCATTTTCGCAAAGCATAACGCCATCTTTGCTCGAGTCCATACTGCTTACAAGCCCATTCCTCTGCTTCAGCCAGTCTCCGCCTTGTGCACGCACTCTGCTGATGGTGCTGAGACCAGCTGGTCGCTCACGGTATCTTCTCAGCCACTCCTCGACTCTCTGACCCTCGCCTGTAATCACAACATGTCTGACGCCCAGTTTCCCAGCGACGACTGCGTCCATTAGACTCGGGAACAGGAATGGATGCTGCATAACCTCTGCTTCGAACGCACTTGCTGTGTCCCTTGCTAGCTTGACGTACTTTTCATCCTCAAGCAGAGCACCTAGTCTGTCCAAGTTCTGCGCACTCACACCATTAGTACCGGGCTCAGCGTTGTCCATGCCGTCCTTCAACCGCATGAGTAAGTCTTGCTGATCCTCTGATGTTGAAAAGAAGCCAAGATTCTCTTTGTCCCAGAAGAGATTGATTTGAGTCTGCTGTAACTCGTCGGCCCATTGTAAGTATGATTCGTTGAATGTGGCTTCGTAGAGGGAGATGAGACCAGAGACGAGGTAGGCGTAGTCATCTGCAAACCCGGGTGCTTCACCTGGACCTTCTCGGTACACACGTATTAACGTCTTGGAAGAGGTGTTGTAGAGCTCCCGGTTGATGAAGGCAGCTGCTTGCTCGGCAGCGGCCAGGTAGTGCTGTGACCGTGACGCGTCTTTTGATGCAAGTGCCGCAGCTGTGCGTGCTAATGCCCCGATGGCAAGACCATTCCAGGAGACCACGATCTTATCATCAAGTGCTGGTCGTGGCCGCTCTTTTTCGCGGTGGTCGCGCAACTTTTGTCGGCCTTCTGACAGTATTTTTCCTACCTCTTCCTCAGACAGTGCAAATTGTTTCGCCAGTTCTGCTGGGGTTGTTGTAACTTCGAGGACATTCTGGTTGATGAGTTCGTCATGCGCATCATGCTCAGGTGCGACGTTTCCCTCGTCCTTGACGTTGTAGTATCGTGCCAAGATCTCAGCGTTTCGCTCGCCCAGGATGTCTTGGAACTCATTGAGTGTCCAGACGTAGAACGCACCCTCACGCTTCTCCTTGTCAGAGGGTCGATATAGCGAGTCTGCGTCCTCGGAGGAGAAGAACCCTCCAGACTGCGAGTGTAAAGGCGCCGAGGTGAGATATGTTGCAATGTCATGAACGGCGGAGAGATGCTCAGGACTCTTCGTCATGAGGTATGTATCGAGGTAGACTGGCAGCAGCTGCACCTGGTCGTACAGCATCTTCTCAAAGTGTGGCAAACTCCAGTCTCTCGTAACTGAGTAGCGCGCAAATCCATTGCCAATCTGATCGTGTATGCCGCCCTTGTTCATAGCATCCAGTGTAGCTATAACCATATCCTTCGCTTGCGTGCACTCCTTCGCCCCAACGACATCGGCAACCGCGCGTGGGTACTGTGACAGCTTTAGGAGGAAAGCGAGGTTTGAGGGCGTGGGAAACTTTGGTGCGTTACCAAAACCAGCGTAGTCTGTGTCGTACTTGTTCTGAAAGTACTGATAGGCTTCCTCCAGCAGGTCGAGCTCGAGCGCGTCAGGTGGTCCACCATCTTTCCTGCTGATATTGCCGTCCTCTGTAAATTCCTTCAGCTGCGTAGTGATCTCTTTCGCAGAGTCTAGACAACGCTGTCGCTGGTTCTGCCACACATCCCTGATCTTCTGCAAGATGCCAACAAAGCCAATGTGATCCCCACCCATCGTCGACCCTGGGCCTGGCCAGTATGTTCCACCAAAGATGGGTTGCAGGTCGGGCGTAATGAAAGCATTCAGTGGCCATCCTCCACTCCCTGTAGTGGCCTGAACATAGTTCATGTATATGCGATCGACATCGGGGCGCTCTTCACGGTCGATCTTGATGGGAATGAAGTTGTCATTAAGCAGCTGCGCGACTTCGTTGTTCTCGAACGACTCGCGCTCCATGACATGACACCAATGGCAGGCAGCGTAGCCTATGCTAATGAAGATGAGGCGGTTCGATTTCTTTGCTAGCTCCAGCGCTTCCGGTCCCCATTGCTGCCACGCCACTGGGTTGTGCATGTGTCCTCGCACATATGGGGAGCGACTCTCATTGAGGCGGTTTGTGAGCTTCAGGCCGTCGCCGGCACTGGAGGTGCTCTTTGTGGCCATTCTGAGGACCGAGGTGTGAATCTTGAGCAACTGTGCTCTGGGAGGGTGTCGCGGCGGGGTAGTGGTGGGTGTAGGACGGTGGTTCGGTGCGCGGTGGGGCGTCGTTGCGGTCAGGATACTTCGCGCACAGGGTCCTCGTAAGTTGAATTGTATCTGAGGCATGCGCCAGTGCGAACAGGTGGTCGAGCCGCGCAATAAGAGCTCCCAACGCAAGGGGAAATGCGGCGAGATATGGGGTGCAGGGGTGTGATAGCTCCAGCCCCGCGCTCCGTCATCGCGTACCCGCGCATCGGGATTGGTAGTCAGCGAACCATCATCCTCACCAAAAAACGCTCACGCCTGACCAGAACGAATTTTCCTGCTAAGCGTCGATCCGGAATCATTTCGACATGTGGATGCACGGAACGTGCTGACGCCTTGCAACCCTACCGCAGTCTAATCAGAAATGCAGAGATATGACAGAGGCCCAGTAAGAACGGGACATATTCATTAAACTGAAATGAGTTTACGGGTCTCCAGTCCTAATTTGGCAAGCTGAATGCATAATGTGGAACTCAACAGAGATGTGATCAGTGGTAGTCCACTTTTGACACTGATTATAAGTTTTATTATTTTCAACTATCACATACAAGAACAACATGGTCGCTTAGCTCAGTTGGTTAGAGCGTGGTGCTAATAGTCTCATCCTTGATACGCCAAGGTCGCGAGTTCGACCCTCGTAGTGACCAGATTCTTTTTGCTCATCTACGCGACATTGATCGTAGGTTTTGAGCTTCCTTTTGCTGACAGGAGAAACTTGAAGTGTGTGTGAAAGCTGTCAAAACATGTGGCTGTTTGTTCAAAGCTCTACTTTTCAAATCCTGCGGCATTGCCAAATCTCCCTTCTTCAATCCACTTATGCCGCCGATGTCACCATGATGACCATTATGAACAGGAGAGCAGTTTTAGGTGTATCCTAGATACTTCTCTAGCCTAGATACTTCTCTAGGAGGGTTGAAAAGCCACTCAGCTACTTGTTCTTGGTCTGGAATTCTGCTCTGATAACTTCACCGACGCATGGCTTCAGCGTCAGCACAATGTTCACCAACACCGACGCAGCAGTATTCAAACTAGCCGCTCAGCATCGAGTGAGCATTTGCAGCATCCGAACACTGGATCTTGAACTATTCCAAAGCGAAGAGCTACTGTCCATCGGACGAACTGGGTGTTTGGTTCAGCTGTAATGATCAGAGCTCTGGCAAATAACCCTGTCGAGAACATTGTTTAATTGAAGTTTGAGGAATGAAAGATTGACTTTAGTGTGCTTGAGATATGTCCCTTATATCTGGCCCATACGAGCAAGGAAAGTCCTGTACAGTGAGGCCCTCAGCCAGGAACAGAAGCAGAAAATGATACAAGGTGACATGGCATTAATCAAGTGAATTGAAAATGCCATAGTAACCGGAAGTAACACAGCGACGTTGATGTAATACGCCACTGCGCAATTAAGCTTGGTCGATCAAAGCCACCTACGATGTCTCTGGGCTAAATGACGTGAGATTTTCTTACCAAAGGTTGGAATAGCCTACATACGTAGTTTTTGTTGTAGTATGTAGAAGATAAACACGCAACTTTTGCCAGAAGACCAGTAGCTAATGAGCAAACCCAATCTCGGCGAATTGGTTCGGGCCTAATCGAGGACGTCAGCGCCTGATGGTCAGGCAACAAAACGACATGTTTTGGCGAGCTCGAGCTTTCATCAAATTTTCGAATGTGTATTCAGGAAGACCGGATACCAAGCAAGGGAAACCTTGAGTCTGGAGAATACGGAGGCAGAATAGATCAGAAGGAACATAATTGCAAAGGATAGCTGTCATAGCATTGCATATCTATCTCCACGACCGGCGCAAATATATACAAGAATGCCAGACAATTGTGGCGTAATAAAAATCCCTTTCAGTCCTTCCTTTTCGTGCATCTTCCATGCACACCTCCATTGGTGTTTTACCACCTAGCATAATACATGATACTTTCTGCACTATCGCTTAGAAAGAGAGGGTGTTACCAGCAGTGCCGACAACAGCTGCCTTGACAGCAGAGGAGGCAAGGAGGTTGGAGACAGTGTAAGGGGCCTTGGTAAGAGTACCCTTGGGAGCAGTGTTGGCACCGCCACCGAAGTCGTTGCCGTTCTCAACAGCGTAACCGCCATCGGTGGAGTAGAGAGACTTCTTGGAGTTCACGAAGACGTTGTTCTGAACGAGGAGCTGGGCGCCCTGGCGAGTGTTGATGCCGTCGGAGACGTTCTCATAGTAGTTGTTGTAGAAGTGACCGGTACCGAAGCGGAACGATGGACCACGGGAGTTGAGGTTGTAGAGGTAGTTGTTGGCATAGGTGACGGTCAAGTGGCCCTTGTCCTCGGCGCTGTTAGAGTCGGAGTGACCGATCAAAGATGCCTTCCAGTGGTCGTGGAGGAAAGTATTGGTAACGGTGACGAAGTCAGCAGCGTGGGTGATATCGAGGAGACCGTCGTAGTAGTCCTTGTCGTGGTCACGGTCGGAAGACAGGTCAAGGTGGTCAACCCAGACGTTCTGGACCTACGAAAGTATTAGTATAGGGTGTTGACTTTATGAATTGAGGGTTCTGACCTTCTGGATGGCGACAGCATCACCGCCGACAACCTTCTTGACAGCGAAGTTACGGAGAATGACGTTCTTCACATCCTTGACTGTGATGGTGAAGTTCTCAAAGACAACCTTGCTGTTTTGTCCGATGATAGACTTGTTGCTGCCAACCTTGACGTTGTCACCAGAGCCCTTGATGGGGCCAGTGATGACAACAATAGTGGCGGTGTCGCCCTTAACGGCGGCAGTGAGCTCGCTGAGGGTGGCGACCTTGACGGTCTTACCGCCCTTACCACCAGTGGTTCCGCCATTGGTGGTAGCGTATCCAACAGTTGCGACGTCCTCAAGGGATGCAGCACGCTTCTCGATGCTGCGCTTGACATCGATCATGCTAGGAGTGGGCGCTGCCAGAGCGGTGATGGCCGAAAGGCCGAAGGAGACAATGGTGCTGAACTTCATCGTGTCGAAGTAATGACAAGTTCAAGAAAGAATGACTGAAGGTTGAAGCGAAGGACTGGATGTTGGGGTGGGAAAGAATGGAAGAGCTGAGCTGAAGAACAGCATACCTGCAGACTCCATTCATTTATATAGAGTGCATCATCCGACATCCGGCTTGTCGTGTAGTCCCACATTCACTGCCAAGTCCCACAAGCATGCCCAAGCGTTTCCACCACTTTGTTTCGACCGTTTTTGCACCAATGAGGCTTTGCCGCATTCTATCACGAAAGCGGAGGCCATGCGATCTCTAACGGGGCAGATTGCTTGTTTCGATCAGGCCTTGCGAAACAAGCAAAATTAGAGGGCATTCGGTACGCGCTGGGAGGATTATGTTTGAAACAACTAACTAGATATGGTGTGCACTCTCCACTCTTCACGCTGCCAAGCCAGGGGCTTTGGCATCGAAACGTGACAGTAACTTGAAAGGGTTGTAAGTATATTGAGCGGACATATGCGCGGATGAACAATGTGGTGTGGAGAAATCGATGTCTGATCGCAGATCGGCAATCGTTGCGTACCGAGAATCACGACCATGCAGCGTAGAGTGTCGTGATGATGCAGTTTGAGATTAACTGTCCACATAGATTCGCGTGATCGCGTGCACCTTATAGCACATTGTGTGTTCGCGGTCTGGAAATGAACCACGAATTGTGTCGCGCGCGGCCAAAGGTAAGCTTAGGTTATTGGTTCGGACTGCCACCACCTCTGCTTACGGGTTCCTCATACCCTGACTCATGGAACAAGGAAACATGCTGAGATGCGTACGTAGTCACCTGAAGTCATTTTGGAAGGCTAACATGAAGCCGAATCTACACACGTCGACATCAGCTTCATCCCATCAAGTCTTGCTTCAAGGTATGGTGTTTGCAAGCTTCAGGGCCAACCCTTTCAGTTGGTAGTTAATTGAAGGGAAGGGCGGGCCAGCGAAAATAATGATTGCGATATTGCAGGCCCACATGATGGAGACGATGAAAGGGGCGACAGACGCACACGACAGCGAGCAAGCTGGATCTTCTTGAGCGCCTAATTTTGGTCGGCAATTCATGTTCAGGGAGAGTGCTTCTCCCTGAAAAGTGATGCTTGCCATGCCAAGCAGTGATGACGAATGTTGTAATTTGGATAGAAGAAAAAAGTCGAGTTGTCCACCCATTTCGAAATGGATATCTCCTAGGAGGCGTTTCGCCTGGGCCGTACAACCGTTCGTGTGGATGTCGGCACAGCCACAGATGATGCCAATACTAAGTTGCGGGCAGCCAAGATGTTAAAATGCTGGACAATGCCGATGCCAAGTTAATGCTGGTGAATTGTGTTCCTGGAGGCTTGAAAGGCGTGATGCCTGACATGAAACAGATGTACACCAGGATCAACGGGAGCACAGCCCAAAGCCAAGGACGAATGCCGCCTTCCAGTCGGGTTCGTGTTCGGCATGCATTAATCAACGCTAATTGACATTATCGAAGTTCTCTGAGGAATGATATTTAAGCAGCATTTTAGTGTCGTAGACTTCGTACGGAGGATATGTCGTATGCCCACACAAGCTGCCGACCGCTAAGCTCCCTCTGTGCAAGAGTGTCTGATTTGATGGAGATATGCTACCTCTACGATCTCATTCTCGTAGTCCCTCAGAGCTTCATTGAGTGAACTGGTGTGAAAATGCTGCTTGGGGAGACAAATATACACCACCCTGAAAGTCCTCGAAGGGATTGGACATTGATATATAAAAGTCAATGACAATAGGCGGGCGACGAAAAAGTGTGGCGAGTCTTCGCCGCCTGAACTTGCAGACCAGCGTTGTTGTTGTTGTTCCATGTTCACAGTCTGGCACTGGAAAGGGAAGTAGCTATCACGTGCAAATATGTATGTGACATCATCGGATCGCCGAAAACAGTAATGACCTTGGATGGCAACGTTCAAAAAAGCCAACGAAACACCTTCTCAAGGCAGCAGCAAACCATAAACTATACATAATACTACCAGATTCAGCCTCAGATTTGTTCCAGATATTAAAGATTCGCAAACCCGCCCTTGGTTGGCCACTACAGTGTCTGGGACCAGTTGCAGACCGCGACTACGGTGTTACACTTATTCAACCGCCACGTACTTCGTCAACACTGCGCAAGACGACAGAACGCAATGCCTCCCATCCCAACTTACAAGAACGCGCCCATAAAGGCCCACGGCGTCACCCCTCAAACCGACGATGGCTCTAACCCAGCACCAACACCCACGTCACGATATGTACCTGCTACGACAACTGTAGACTCCTCTGCACCTCCAGCGCCCCAGCCAGGCGCCCGCCCAACGCCTACCGCCTCTGTAACCTCGAACTACAATGGCCCTCCACCTCCTCAGCCCGGCTACACAGCTACGCACGTCACGACCGAGACACGAGTCCACGCGCCGCCACCACAGTTCACACAGCCGCCGCCGA
Source organism: Phoma sp. XZ068 (assembly GCA_004835665.1). Taxonomy (NCBI): domain Eukaryota; kingdom Fungi; phylum Ascomycota; class Dothideomycetes; order Pleosporales; family Didymellaceae; genus Phoma; species Phoma sp. XZ068. Next base: position 2,073,712 of record RBKR01000001.1, read on the forward strand.
CTGACTCGCAGCTTGCTGGGCGTTCGACAGTGACGTCGACAACGGCGAGCAAGTCAGGCCCTACGACGCTGAACCTAGGCCCGGTGGCTAGTCCATTCCAGAGTGCGAACGTTGGTGGTGCAGTGCCCACAGCAACTGCAACAGATGAGGGCGTGAGGAGAAGTTTGGAACACCCACCTGGGTATCAACAGGCGCCTGACAATGCGCCATATACACAAGGTGGCGGTATTGGAGGAGGGGAGAGTGCTGCGGAGGGTATTGGGGCTCAGGCGTGGAATATGTTGTCGCGCGCTGGTGAGGCGCTGAAGGGCGCGGAGGAGGCGGCGTGGAAGGCTGTGAACGGGAAGAAATAATAGTCTCAATTAGGTAGCAGGATGGGATCAAATAAGTAGGTCGATGCAGATCACAATCACCACGTAGCAATAGCAATGAACAGATGTTGTGTGAAGGAAACCCGAAATCTTTCTATAAACCGCTATTTTTCCCATGCTCCAAGCGATGGAAAGTGAACACCTAGGAAAGGGGTAAATAGACAAAGCAATGCAAGCCGGATATGACGAGTAGTACAGGGCAAAGTAAAGTACAAGGTGTTTTACCACCGGGTCGTGCTTTCCGTGACGGGCTTGATGTGCTCCATCATTCACCTCTACACACAACTCGTCCCCTCGCGGCGCGATTAGCCGCTTCCACCACGTGAACTCATATTGGGGTATCGAAGAAAGAGGGAAGGCGCTTAACCAGATCCACCCTTGAACTTCTTGCCGAACATGAGGAGCTGGGCCTGGTCGTAGATGGACAGGACACCGGCACCGGCAACACCACGGAGGATGTTGGCACCAGCACCCTTGAACAGGGACTTGACACCCTCAGCGGCGACGATCTGGCGGGCAGCATCGAGAGTACCGTTGTACTTGACGGCCTCACCGGAGGTCATCATCATACGACGACGGATGGTGTCAAGAGGGTAAGAGGCGATACCGGCACCGGTGGTGACGGCCCAACCAAGAGCGAAGGAGGCAAGGAAGTTACCCTCGAGGTTACCGGTGAGGAGGACAGGCTTGATCGAGTCGTACATACCGAAGTACAGACCACGGTAGACAACGATACCAGCAACGGAGGGCATGAAACCACGGTAGAGACCACCGATACCGTCGGAAGCGAGGGTCTTCTTGTAAACGTCTACGAGACCGTTGAACTGGCGCTCACCACCCTTCTTGGCGGACTTGGCGTCGTTGGCAAGACGGGTACGGGCGTAGTCGAGGGAGTAGACGAAGAGGAGGGAAGTGGCACCAGCGGCACCACCGGAGGCCAAGTTACCGGCCATCCACTTGGCGTAACCGTCACGCTCCTTCTTGTAGGCGAACATGGACTTGTATGTGTCGCGGAAGGCGAAGTTGAGCGCCTGGGTAGGGAAGTAACGGATGACGTTGGCGGTGTTACCACGCCAGAGAGAGAGGACACCCTCGTTCTGGGCAGTGCGCTTGAAGCACTCGGTGATACCGTCGTACTTGCGGTCGAGACGGCCGGACTTCAGCATCTCATCCTGCAGCGGTTGTTAGGCGATGATCGTGAATGGACATTGATGAAGCTGATGCGTACCTGGTTCTGGATGAGGAGCTTGACACGCTCGATGGGGGCGGCAGCGGTCTTCGAGACGGCGGCGGAGACACCACCCACTGATAAGGGGTTAGTAACTGCATTTTCGAGGAAAAGTTTGCGCATCGAGTTGCCATCAAGTTGGGAGCCATTGACTCTTAAAGTTGATGAATGTCGTCGATGCAATGATGGAACGTACTCAAGAAGTCGACTACGAAGCCGCTGTGTGATTGTTAGCCTTGATTCTTGAAAGGGTGGCCAATTGATAGCAAGCCGCAGCCAGCTGACAACGTCTCAGCGCTTGCGATTCCATTCCATGCGTCGTTGCTCTGCGAAGGCAGGCGCGACCGATGCAATTGAGATGGAAGTTGCGCAAGTCGCTGGTCCGGTGCAGCTGAAGCTGTGAAGGTTGCATTTGGCGTGAAGTGGTAACATACGGCATGCCCATAAAACTCTTATCCTGCTGCGAAGCCATTTTTTCGATTCTGTCTACACTGAACCGTGGAGTGGAGAGGGGAAATGAAAGAGATGAAGTTGAGGGTTGGGGAAGGGAAGCTATTAAAGCAGTTGGCGATGCAGATTTTCAATGGAGAAGGCACGCTAGCGCCGCCAAGGACGCTCAGGCCGCCGCTGCTCCGGGACCTCTTCGATGCCTCGGGGATGCAGTGTGTATTTCCAGAACTGCATGCAGGGCGGTTTGTTTGTTCTGTGCAGGGCGATGGCTTCAATTGAGCCGCAACTCCACTGCACATTGGTGGGTTTTGAGGCTGCAGTGTACTGCCATTATTCTTGTCTCGCTCATCTTAAGGGAGCGCCCACAGGCGTTGCTGTAGCAGCCACATCATCAAAACTCTTTGGCACAGCTGCGCACGCACTGCAATCTGGCAGCTGCCGCATTGGTAGAACTGTAAACTGGGGCTTCACATGTGTCCAGATGCCTTTTCAAGCTTGAATCCACCCTGAACGATGGTGCGCTGCAGTGCTTCTCCTATTCCCAGGGTCCGCCTTGAGCGCTTTTCCGCTGCCAACAAGGTCGGGCAATTTCGGGAGGGCCGGGCCAATTACGCGCGACACGATGGAAAATTCGTGGCCCGCGCCCCGTTTGTTGAAAGGACCGTGGTTCGCCGTTGCCCAGGTGCATCTGGATTTGAGACCGCGTCTGCGCCGATGATGTCGTTTTGACGAAGCTTTGCCTCCGGAAGCCGCTCGTAAAGAGGTGCCGGCTGTGAAGCTTCACCGATGCCGTGCTGAGCTGTCAAAACTTGATCTTCACGACATAGTTGCCCTGGACCAACCAACTCGCTATCGTGGAACTATCTTCTGGCACCCACCGTTTCGATGCACGAACGCAACACCCACCGATACAATACGCGCGACCATACGCTCCACCAAGCTCGTCATCACCGATAAGAGGTGCTGAACTCAGCCATGGAAATTTGATCAAGAGGCATCGAAAAGACTTTCTGTCATATCTTTACAATTTCCTACAGGAGGCGCTCAAGTCCGCTTGTCTTGAAAAGTTACCTGCGCGAAGAAGCAATACTCCACGCCGACAAGTGCCTAGACAGCAGCAACTCCAAACTTGCTCCAGGATCCTAGGAACCCACGCATTTCGAAAGATTACGAGCAACTGGTGCATGTTGCAGCATTGGTCCTGAATATACATTTGTACAGCATTGTAGAGTCCGCGGTAAGGTCCTGGGGGTGTGGTACAGCGTACTGCTCAATGCAATTGAGCTTGTGAACCTTGGTCTTGTTGCTCAAGTCGTAATCGTAATAGAAAAGCTCATACCGGCCGCACCTCGATCCGCGCAACTCCCCGACAGAAGCCCCCAGCAACTCATCGCGTTCTCGCCTGTCGACGCCCCCCCCCCCAAGAACGATCTATTCGAAACGACTGTGCAACAGACATAACGATGGTTCACGGCAAAAGAAAGCATAGGGCTTTGCGAGAATGTAGGGAAAGCTGTTTTGGACAGACAATGGTTATATCTTGACCCTGTCAAGAGGCTATTCCGTATTTTTGCTGCCGCAGGCCATCGCCAAGTTCCAGCACACGGGGTGACAAGTTGGCCTTGTTCAAATACTTGACCATCACTGGCATCGCATTTCGATATAGTCAATTCATGCCCTGGACAGTATCTTACGATCGCGAACACCGTATGAGCAGCCCTGCTGTGACCAAGTAGTTCACCTAGGATCTGTGCTCGCCGCTAGCTCACGGGCCTAGCGTGCGCCACCTGTCCCCACTCCAAAGTACGCTACGCTCCCGCATTGACTCGGTCCTTCTTGCATCAGACGTTTCTGCAAGGTTGTGTAAGCCTGGGTCAAGCATTACGCCGAAAAACGATCTGTGGTAGAAACTACACGCAAAGACGAAAGTCCTTCTACATCGCACCGCCGTCCACATACTAACACACTAGAGAATCAGATAGGAATCGTACCATTGAATTTTCCTTACTCTGGTCTATGGCATGTGCACTCAGAGAGCCCCATGTGATATTGTCCTGGTCAGTGCACGACGCATCCTGTTAACACGCAATATAGATATCAGAGGAAGCCGCCTTGCTTCGTATGTAATTGAGAAGCATTCGGACAAGTACGTAAAATAGAAGGTTCATTTATGTTCGCTGTTATAGTGTTTCCTCCTGACGTGTTGCTATCGTTCTGCAGATACGTCCTTTCCAGTAACTGTGCGTCTGCACAATAGCAAATAAACTTCAACGCTGATACCAACCATGACGTGAAGAGTTGCTTAGCTCCATGGGATAATCAGTGAGATGTCCATGATGCTGAGTATGCATTACGTACCATATGGGCCTGAATGAGCTCGAGTGACCACGTTGGTGCTAGGCCTCAAAAGCCTACTCGAGCTAGCAATCGTTCACAGTGCACTCGGCTCTGCTAAAACAGCTGTTGAGCTTCTCGACCTCAGCTTCGAATTCTTTGACCCTGGCTTCCAGAGTAACCATGTAGTTTCGGACGGCGTTGAGCTGTGCATGAGATTCCGCTAGCCGGACACCCGCGATGACGGCTTTAAATGCAAGAAGTGGTGGCTCAGCGAGATTGTTGCAAAAGTCAACTTCACCTAGACTTGACGAGCAGTACGGACCTGCCGGATAGAAATATGTGGTACATAGTTCCTATATACTACAATTGATCCTAGTGCAAGTCAGAGACGCAAATAAGCACCAAGGTGTACTCCTGCATCAATTACTCTCCCTGCTCCAATCTAGTTGGCCATTGGGCAACTAGAAGACAAGCAGCATACGGCTGTGCTGTTCGATCCTGGTGCCACCTAATTATATCGGCCCATACAATCTTCACCATTTTTCCAAGTCATACCCAATCACAACACCAGCTTCCACGTGTGCTGCTGATATTGCTTGCAATCAACCTGGCTACTATAATTGCAACTGGGGCGAGTTGCTCGCTCGATGAACGGTGTTGGTGTCAAAAATGCCAGTTTCTGATACTAGATTCATTGGCAGGATTGTATCCATCAGCCTTGACGTTTAAGTTCCAACTGTCCCTTCTAATGGATCTGAAGCTACCGAGAATGATGAGCTTGTAAATGAGTTCGCCATTTAAGACAAACGTCAACTTTACATTTCCAGGAAACAGTGGCATCATTGTATTCGTCGGTACGTTTTTTTTCGCAGTTTTATTATTGAGAGCGCATGACCTGCAGTCACCGGTTAGACAAAATACTAATCGTGCCCAAATGAAATGATCACACTACCCACGAAGCCTGCAAGTTTGACAAGCGGTACGGTGGAATTCATTCAAAAGAAGCTGGCGACGACCTCGAGAGTTACCCAGGAGCTCGTCATTTATACTTTATATACCACAGCAAAGGCGGGAAAATCACGCCTTCATGTCACACCGAGAAGCGATACATTGTCATCTGCAGGCTAGTTTACATGCGTGGCAGAATGTCGAGCACATCAATCCTTGAAGGAGGTTGACACACTCAACGAGCATGAGCTCAAGGCCCACAACAAATACCTCCCGGCTCACTGTCTCGTTCATCAATGCATGCATAACGGCGCATTTGAGAGGTTCCAAGATCTACATCTTCACAAACACACCCACTTGGACGGTATCAGAGCTCAAATTGGGGATAAACACTCTGTCTACCTCAAATGCCTGGTTCCAGGTTGCACATCGTCAGATCTGTCGTTTACCTGTGCTGATGGCGCACATGATTTATACAAGAATCCTTACGTCACACATTTGAAACAAGAGCACGGTCTCTGGAGTTCACCTCAGCGCCGACTACCTAGGTACATATGCTTCAGACGTATGCAACTGCCAACGTCTGGATCAAAGCTTATACAGTGATATTGTATCGAACGCTGAATCTAGCTCAGCAACAACGACGCTGTCAACGTCTACACCACCACCCCCTCTATCTGCAACGGCCGGCAAACACACCTGTACCAGCACTGACGATAAGTGCAGCCAGTACGGGAAGTCATTAAGACCTTTAGCTTTGCTTAAAAAGACATGTTGTACGCTTTCATACCCTCTATTACCCTGCGTGCTGTCCGTTTCAGTCATGCGTCGAGCATGGCTTTGAGCATTATCAGGCGCTCGACCTACACGTTTACGCTACACACTTATGTCCACTCGAAGCCGCTGCAAAATCGTCCAAGCCAGGCAAGGATATATGTTTCTACATTAATGACATTGTCTCAAGCGCTGAGTCTGGCTCAGTAACTACAGCCTCGACTTCGGCCTCAGCGTCCGCAATATAAACGCCCGCAGCGTCACCATCTCCAACTGCATCGATTGGCAAACATACATGCAAAGTCGCCGAAGACAAGTGCAATTCCTACGGCAAGACGTTCGCATCCTTAGAACCGCTAAAGAAACATGTTGTACGCTACCACGGCCTCTGCTACCCTGCCTCGGGTCCTTTCGAATCGTGCACTGAGGGCGACTTCGAACGCTATCAAGCGCTCGATTTGCACGCTGTCACTACCCACCTGCGGCACCTCCAGCCCTTCGCGAAGCTATTTAAGTCAAGGAGAGATGTTAGTACCCCGGGGGGTGAACACGAACAGATCATGAATAATGCGGAGTATATACAAGGAACATCTACCACTTGTGTACCAGCTTGTTGCCACTGCTCTGCGGCTATAGCTTCTCAACACTTACCGTGTATGGGTCGAACAGTACTACGGCGTGGTACATGATGTTGTTACCACTTGATGGGCTATCGGATTTTCTTTCTGCGATTGGGGTGTAGAGGCTCTTCATCACTCCATTGTAGCCATCAAGTCCGGCTATGAGAACCGCTTCAAACTTCTAGAAGTCATTGAAGCCAGCGTCCATTTCGTGTAGACTCACACAACCTGAGAGAACTCGAAGCATTTTTTCGACCAAAACATCCTATATCTCTTCGAGCATGAAGAATCCATAGCTGATAGCTGGATCATCACCATCACTGCCCTGTTTCATTTAGGCCATACCGAAGTCTCATACGAGAAGCTCTTCAACCTCGCTGTCACTCGCGACCTAGCCTATGATGAGATCGCCAAATCGGTCCCTGACTTGGCTGCTGCCAAGCACCTTCTAGATAACACAGATAGTCCCGTTGCTGTCGATACCCCAGTTGAGTATGATGGCGAAGCAACCGTCAATATCCCAGACTGGAATGGTTGTGAAGCAAATGACGATGTCTCAGCTTGCGTCGATAGTGAAGCAATTGAGAACGTCTCAGTTCGGGATGATTGTGAAGCAACTGAAGATATCTCAGCTCGGGACGTGGTGTAGAAACTGTGGATGTCTCAGCTTGGGACGATCGTACAGATTTCCAACCTACAGGTGGATGGTGATTTGTAGTTGGCATTTGACGGACATGTAGTTCTTACAGGCCTTGCTAAAACGATTATGATGGAAGGCTTCCCGAAAAGCTCAGTTTAGGTCCATGATCATCACCCTCACTCTAAAATCATAGGCTATATCGGGAATCCTTAAGATATACAGCATGCATAATATGTGTGTGCGACGAACTTCAAGTTCGGTACTATTACCGAAGGTTTTCAGGCGAACTTCCTCGAACGCAACCCAGCAGAAAGTGGTTCTGATTGTATGTATTTTTTGCAACGTAGTTATTTCAAAGGCTGCAAGTGCACGGTCGGCTCAGGATATAGGCAATTGACTCAAAAATGGTACAAGTCACAATAGGATTTCAAACCCTGGATTCATTTGTGAATCCCCATGTTCAACCTGGTAATGATGTTTGCGTGCCCGCTTCTCGCTCACAAGTCCAGGGCGTTCGCGCTAACCATCTGCGCTAACACTCGCTTAACGATTTCGCCAAGCTTGGCGCACAACAGTTTGTCTCGCAAGCTGCACGACTTCGACTTTTCTTTCGACAGCCGACCACTAACCTCGCCAGCCGCCGACATGTCTGCCCCTGCCCTGAACAAGATCGCTCCCAACAGCCCCTCGAGGCAGAGCCCCTCCGAGATCGAGACCAGCATCGCCAGCGCAAGTTTTCCACGTTCAATTGGCATGCGACCGGACGACTAACAGTTGCGCAGGCGTTGACTGACCTCGAGAACAATGTCCCCGACCTGAAGAGCTCTCTGCGCCCTCTGCAGTTCGTCTCTGCCCGCGAGGTAAGATAAGCCACCACCTACAGCGCACCGACGCGCTCGCACACCATCCACACGCACACCCATACCCATACTTTGATCGAAGAGGCGGTGGGCACTGGGCAGCACAATTGGCTGACACCAGGATTCTTAGATCGAGGTTGGCCACGGACGTAAGGCTATTGTCATCTTCGTCCCCGTCCCTCTCCTCCAGGGCTGGCACAAGGCCCAGCAGCGGTAAGCATAAATTCTATTAGAACACTCTGGTCAACATGCGCTAATATGTCTCAGTCTCACCCGTGAGCTCGAGAAGAAGTTCTCCGACCGCCACGTCCTGATCGTTGCTTCTCGCCGCATCTTGCCCCGCCCCAAGCGCTCCAACAGGTCCCGCACCAGCCAGACCCAGAAGCGCCCCCAGTCCAGGACTCTCACCGCTGTCCACGACGCTATCCTCTCTGACCTCGTCTACCCTGTCGAGATCGTCGGCAAGCGCCTCCGCACCCGCGAGGACGGCTCCAAGATCCTCAAGGTCGTTCTCGACGAGAAGGAGCGCGGTGGTGTTGACTACAGGCTCGACACCTACTCCGAGGTCTACAAGCGCCTCACTGGCAAGGGCGTCAACTTCGAGTTCCCCCAGTCCGCTGCTGAGTACTAAACGTACGGCTGTCGGTTGTTTTGTTTAGCCTGGGCATCATACGGTTCAGGAGTACGGCTTCGGAAATGCATCATGTATCCGGCATCAAAATGGAATGAGATGATATGAGCCCGCGATGGGCACCCCTTCAAGATACCACTGCAATTGATTTCTTTTCTTGTGATGGTCAATCTTCTCCTCGAGCGTTCTCCCATCTATTGACGATCCAGCTCAGGGTAATGCCTGAAAATGCCCATACTGAACGGTTGCCTCCTCTCACTTGCCAGATACTCCTTCACCCCACTCGCCTCTTTCATGCTCTCGTAAAACGTCCCAAACAACGTCTCGAACTCGCCCTTCCTCGCCTCCATCTCCTTCGGAAACGCAAACTCCAACCCGCTCAGCACATGCCAAAGTGTCGTATCAGCATAGCTCAGCTTGTCTCCTACCAAATACTTGCCCTGCCCCTTCTCCTCATTCCCCTTAAGCACCCTCTCAAAGAAGCCCAAAAACTTCGGGATCCTCACCTCCCGAAAGTCCGTCGCCTTCTTCAAGCTCTCCTCCTTCTGGTCCTCGTAGTATTTCGCGACCGCGACGGGGTGGTGCGTGTCATGCGCTTCATTGTTGAGGTCCAGCGCTGTGAGCGCGTGAGACAAGATCCACTGCTTTTCTGCCTCGTTGGAGCCTGCGAGATCGAGCTTGGGTCCGAGGTAGGAGAGGATCGAGGGCGTTTGGTAGATTAGGAGCGGTTTGTCGTCGGGGCCTTCACCGGGGACGCGTAGTACGGGCGGTGCGAAGGGAGGAGGGTTGCCGTTGGTGCCAGTCGATGAGGGGTCGATGAGGGAAGTTACTGCTTTGATGCCTGGGAGGGTCAGCTTAGGTCTTGGGGGACGTGAGGTAGCACGTTGGGGTGGTGAGTGGCTTGCGTGGGTGATGATCACATCGATTTCACTTGGTTGTGTAGATTGTACGCACCATCATCCGACTCGTTGGCTGTGTCTTTGTAGGACACGCCGGCGGCTTCAAACACGAGGCGAACAAACTCTCCGCGTCCTGGGATGCCAGGCCAGTAGATGAGCTCGTATGGTGGGTTGGTGCGGGCTTTCTTGTTCGCAGCCATGGTGTTGAAGCGTGGGTTGGGCGCAATGCTACGAACGGTTAGAATCGCGAGGGTTCTTGAGCTGTTCGAAAGAATCGTTCGTGTTTTGCAAGAAACAAGCATCCAATTGCTGTTGTACTTGCACCGTACGAGCCTGGAATTGGAATGCTTCCGCTTTCAGCTTTAAGCAGCGCTGACAGCCGAGATCAGCGTCATTGTGGGGAAATCGGGCCTCCCAGCATTACAACCGCCTACTCGGGTGGCTTTCACATGTGCTGTTTCCTGATGGAGTAAAGCCTTACAAGATGTATGTAACAAATACGGCGACAGGACGTCGCCTCGGAATGCAATTCTATGCACGCAAGTTCGCGCGTACTAGCCTTGCTCATCCTAATCAGTAAGCCCTGTCGAAGCAATACATTTTCGACAAGTAGTGAATTGAAGATGAATGTGCACAGTGATCTACTTGAAGCTTTTCAAAGCCCCTGTCAGCTTCGTGCGCGTCGCTGATACGATAGAGCTGCACATAAGCTGGGCTGTGTGTTCTCGTCGTTTGTGTGCCACGTCCAGCCCCTGGCGATACGCTCACCCCGCACCACAATAATTCATGCGAAGAACAACTGCGCCTTGTCAATCTGTATCAGCTGTCACTTTCTAATCTCCAGGCAATCTCTTCCACGTTCCTGCTTTCACGGTCCTTCAAGAACGTGATTTCGCGCTCTGATCAACCCCACTTTCCTCTAAACTAGTTAGCGCTTTGCGCGCTACAGCTGTTGCCTCCACTATATATTTGCGTTCGCTCCGTGACTCTCACGAACAAGAAATTGTAGTTTAAAACTCCCTCAACCCCATGGTCGGACATCTCAGTATGGCGAATTACGATTTAAACAACTATCTAGGGCAGATGGAGAGCTTTCGAGCCGCTGATCATGCTCGGGAAAACCTTGTTAATGCGAGTAGCGCTGATACAGCAGACACACTTGAAGTCAACACTGACGGTGACAGGAACTTATTGAAAAGTTCTCGGGTCTCCTACGAGAACATGCAGAGTTGAAAAGCGACTACTTGAGCGAAAGAGACAACAGAAGGAACTATCAGTCTAGAGTCGAAGGAGTGCATAGAGCAATGACCGAGTATGAACGTCAACTGGTACGGGCCCACGTCAATCTAATACTACCTATTCCCAAACCCACAAGCATCTATTATTTCGCTACGTACTGAACAGGTCCCTTCCCCTACTCCAAGCTGCATTCGTCGACACCACATATTCTGCAGGGTTCTGCTGACTTTCTACTACAGGATGCTAGCTCGTTTGTTCTGGCTCTCATCGACGGAGATGGTGCTATTGTGAGTTTGTCTACTATTTTTAAAGACATCGTTCCGCTTTTGCACACAAGGCCCGTCATGGCTCCAATGTGGTCTTGCTGCGTACTACGCGAAGGATCTCAGCTATCGTGGATTCATTACACAATCAGGCTTTAGAGAATATTCCGTAGCTAAGAAACCCTCTGACTTTTGCTAGTTCCAAGATGCACTGCTTCAGGCAGCCGGCGGTGATGGTGGTTCAGAAGCTGCTTCCCGCCTTTACCATGCTATCCAAAACCACATCTCGTCTCTATACAACAACTCCGGAAACTGGCCAGTCATGGTTCATATTTACCTGAGTCTCGACAAGCTTGCTGTTAAGCTCCAACAGGTGGGGCTTCTGCGTCATCCTCAGGAGCTCCGGACTTTCGCTCAACGCTTTAGCGTTAACCAGCCATTATTTAGTATTATCGATGTCGGCCAGGGCAAGGAACGAGCCGACCACAAAATTAAAGGCATGTCTGGAGATTTTACTATGAACCAAAGTAAGCTGACGGTACGATAGAAATGCTGCGCACCTTCAGTGACAATCCCACTTGCCGCCACATCATCTTCTGCGGTTGTCACGATGCAGGCTACCTCCTAAACCTCGACCAGTTCAAACACAATGAAGCTAAAGCGAGCCGTATTACCCTGCTGCAATCTACCCCTGCATACAGAGGATTCGCCGAGTTACCCAACTTTAAACGTGCAAACTTCGATGATGTCTTCAGGACCGAGCCTTTGCCTGAGTCGACTCCTGCCATTAATACTGCTGTAAGTGTGGCGCAAATTTCGCCACCATCAGCACAGTCTCCCATGGTTACACGCTCGTCGACAAATAGGACGTCACCCGCACCATCTGTGTTGCCAACAGTTGCTAGCCCCTCACCGAGCACGCCAGCACCTTCAGTGTCGACAACTGAGTCGAGTGAAGATTCCACTTGGGCTAGTGTTGGCAAAGCTGGCACTGAACGTACGAACGCCATCTCGATTGCACCGACGGCGAACTCCAAAACAAACTCGAAGAAGAAATTTGCTTATTTCAACAAGAAAGAACAAAGACTTGACGAGCCACTTCCAGCCCGCGACCGAGCCTCTGCAGAGGCTCTGGAGAACCGTATGAAGAGGAGCGGGAAGAAGATGTGCAACAACTTCCATTTAGGTGGTTCATGCACACAGGGCAAATTTTGTCACTTCCAGCATGAACCTAAACTCAGCCCAGGCGAACTGACCGCGTTGCGATACAAAGCTCGAAGCTTAGCGTGCAATAACAAATATTGTGAGGATATTGATTGCTGTAAGTGTTTCTCCTGAAAATGATGAATAAATGCTGATGAAAGCTAGACCTGGGGCACCAGTGCGCCAATGAACGCGATTTTGGTAACTGTCGATTCGACAACACTTGTCACCTGCGCGCCACGCATGGTATGGATAAAAAAAAGCACGTGAGGGTGGACAGGGATGGAAAAGAAGAGTATGCGCCGTGAGCATTGTCAAGATTGGGATAGAACTGCGACGGCATGATAATACATTAAAATTTGTCGATTGGTGATTTTATACATATGTGCTGTTCGCACCGCACACGAAAAGAATCACGATGCAAATAGACGGAAGTAAGAATGGTAATACATAAGATCGACATAATGATATACATATTATCAGGTATCATGACTCCACCAAAGCACAAACATGAAGCTCAACGTCGCTCGCTCGCTCGCTTGCTGGAACGCAAATCATTAACGCATACACACGTCCTGGTACCAAACACCGTGGATTAAGTGTCTACACAGACAGGCCGTAACTGCGCATCACGATCGCATCGCGAATGTTCGAAAGACATTGACACAGCCCTACATTCCCTATCCTGCCCAACTCTTAAACGCGCGAGCGTCGACCGCCGAAGCCCTTTCTGTAACCCAGTTAGCTCTCATCCTAAAATCTCAGCAGACATTACTTACCCGGGGCCCTCATTGATCACCGGCTGGCGAGTCAAGCGGTGGTAAGTGATAACACCAAGCACAAAGGTAGCGAACCACATGATCATGCTCAAGAAGGAGAACGCCTGAGCCGCCCTCCACTGACCACAGTAGTTGCTGCGCGACAAGCTGATACCGCTCCAAGCCCATGCGCTGCCACAGTTGGCGCCATTGAACCAGATGACCAGGACCGCGAAGACGGCTGCCCATCCTGCTGTGAAGACTAGTATACTGTTAACGGCATGCTTGAGCGGAGACAAGGATGAACATACGGAGATCAGAGCCATAGGATGCCATAGTCGACTTTGTAGGGATCATCCAGATGATGGAGAATATGATGGACAATGATGACCAGACGATCGCGAAGATGGTGCGCCCGAACGGTCCGACATCGCGGCGAGTGCGCGCATACATGAAGTATGCAGTCAGACCGAGCACCACTGCAGCGAAGACGAACTGTGCAACGCGCAGGATGATGGAGAGGAGGCGGGAGAAGATCATCTTGGAATACTAATGACACCAAGTGTGGGAAGAGGAAAGTGTGGGTGGAAAGATGTGGTCGTAAGAAGCCCCTTGGAGTTATTGAATGTGTAGAGTTGGCTGGATGTTATTTGGACAGCCCCAAGATGGCAAGGTTATATACTTGATTATTCACATTCTTTAGATCAGGTTCAAGATGAGAAACAACAACGTCAGCCACGTTCACCACGCACTGCAGGGTCCGCAGCCCTGCGCAACCAAGCTGGGCTGATGCGAGCCTAGCAGCTCGCTCCTTGCCGTTACCCGTAGCGCAGTTGTAGTGCAGAGCCAGGATGTGAATTCACCAGATCTGCTGGACGCGAGGTGTTGGCGCACGCGCTGGGTATGAGGTCATGAGGCTCGGCGGTGCCCTCCTGACAACAATTGTCGAAGGGCGGAAGTCCTGCCGATGGTAGATGCTGCAATCATCAAATTTACGAGACTATCCAAGAATCCCTGCTTCACGAACACACTGCAAGTTTAAAAGGTCTGGACCACGAAAGTGACGATGCGTTGTCTGCTGGACACGATCGAGGTTGATGGTGGTTGGACGATGCCCAAGGTCGATCTACAGCGAGCATGTCGTGTGTCTACTTCTTGAATGCTCCTATTCCAAACAAGTTTGCAACAACTGAGCGACGGTGTTGATCATCACGTCGTGTAAAGGAAGAAAAGGGTAACCCGGCAACTTCGGCGCTTTCGGTTAGGACCGAGAGGTTGCATGACGTTGCTCAGCCACGACTCCACTGTCACCACCAAAAATATACCTGCTACCTGTGGCTGATGGTACGCGTTGCACGCAACCTCAACATCATACTTAAGCTTTTCTCCCGATTTGCCGCGGAGAGGTGCCGGTTACGCGAGGCTGAAAGGTCGATAGTTGGCGTAACGTTCTGTGAACGTAAGGTTTTTCACGTTCTCACAATATGTATGTCGCTATGGCTCTACCCTACATTAGTGAGCTATGAGGCACCGGGTTGCCCTGTCTTCAGGTCTGTGACGGTAGCAAACATGAGTTGCCTCAAGCCACCTAGCCCCCTCTCTGCCAACCAGTTGAGTACGAACACTTTGTAGCCAGTTGCGCCATCCCAGTCCACCGCGACACCGCCATTCCGCAGCACCGCCAGACTTTGCTGGCTGACAGGACCACTGTGCCATCTGATGCTACCTCGATCATACCCCTCGCGATCAACCTCTTGCTCCTCGAGAGCATGCCAAGCTGCAGAAGACATCGACGCAAGCCACGCGTTGTTCGACAGATTGAATGCGTGGCCGATGGCGTACTCGCGGTCCAGACCACTCAGATAATCGTTGAGTGACGAACGTAGTGATGGGTTACAGTACATGCCCACAGACTTCTGCTCGGCGACTGCAAGACCACGAGCGACCCAGAAGACGTTGTAAACATCGCGCAAACACCAATTCAGCCCGTCTGTCACTTCACTTGGGTAATAGTGCTTGACAGGCCTGGGGTGCGCGTCAAAGGCTTCCTTGTAGCTGCCGATCAAGCCGCACGCTCGAGATACAACATCAGCTGACGAGCTCTGCATCAGGTAGTATACTAGATGCATTGGTGGAAGAATGATTGGGATGACATGCGGCTTTGATGATGTGGAAAGCAGCTCCCAGTGAGAAAGAACAGACGATACAATCTCAGTTCCAACATCCGTTGGAAGTGAGAGGGCAAGAGAAGTCGAGATTGTAGCAAAGTGCGAGACAGAGTCTTTCAGGAATTGCTCCTCTGGTGAACTGAGCGCTGGTTGACGGCGTTCAGGTTGTTGTTGAACAAGAGTGGACAAACGGTGTTGTAGAATTTGCGTGTAGAAACCGACCAAATGTGTATATGATGAAAGACCATGGCTAGAGAGTGCACGCTCAACAGGCTGGAAAAACCCCGAATAGAGGTCATCAAAAGAGTTTCCAGGAATATAGGCGAGGAGACCAAGTACGGCATCGACATGGTCATTGCCGTTCCAGGCCGCAAGGTACGCCTTCAGAAAGCCTGGTATAATGGGTAATAGATTCTGCGAGAGCATGAGCGATATATATTGTTCGTTAGAAGTCACACTGACCTTGCTATACCTTGCATGTTGCAAAAGCCCATCAAACAGTTCGGCCAGAAAAATAGGATCCTCTGTGCCCAGAGCAGCGGCACTGGCTTGCTCCTCGAGGCATGTTGCGAGCCACAAACCGATTCGTGCAGACACGACCGGCGATGGTCTCAATTCGACGTACTTTTGCAGAAGTGGGTCTGTGAGGAAAGATATCAGTTGACCAGGGGGCTCAATGTTGTCAAGCCTATCCACAAAGGTTTCAACGCTATCGATGCCTTCTAGTGTTACGGAGCTCTATTATATGTTAGTGTGCAGGGATAGCATGCGAGTATCAGGGATTATACCTCAGTGGCGTTCAAGGTGTGGACATCGGGCAAGATCGATGCTCTCGTCCTCCTTGAACTGTGCCGAAGAACCTTGAAGCCATTATGTCGTTCAGTAATGGAGTTGTCCGCCGCTGTACGAGCTTCCTGGATCGCACGCACCCTTTCTCGCCATTCCGCATCAGGTTGCTACGCCGTCAGTAAAGATTAACTGTGTGACATGCGGAACTGGAGATGTGCGACAACACCCCGCTTTCAGTCCGAAATTAGACAGAATAGAAGGGGACTTACTGGTGCAAACGACTTTCGGCTCGTGGATGCGCTTCCGAGAATGATGTCCGGGTAGTAGTCTTTGTAAACGCGGAGAAGACCTTGCAGGGCAGGCTCGTTACCAAGGCCACGGGACATTTCCAGTCTGGAGTTTTCTGATTAGCCCCAGCTGTCGTAGAACATCACCACCTTAATGGATCGATTAAACTCACAGTTGCTGTATTCTGAAAGGCTTCACATGCTTCCTACGAGTTATCAAGGATAGTAGATGGCACAGGGATGTTCTGCTCAAGTTAGATTGGTTCGGAAGAAAGCGTTCGCAGTGTGATGGCATACCTGATGCTGATCATGTCCAGCATCCTAAACAAGACCCCATACAGTCTAGATAGGATGTTGGCATCCTCGATGATCTCTCGGACTAATGCAAGCCACTTTACAAGGCTTTCTTGAGTGCCAGGCGAAGGCTTGCCTTTACCCTGGCCGAGCGCGGATACGATGGTTACGATGGCATCGCCGGATACTCGCTGCGCGGGATACAAGTTTTTGATCAGCGTTGTTACACTGGTTTGGTCTAATTCTGTCTTCCTCGCCGCAATGTGTACGACGGCCTCGAGAGCATCCTCATCAAGGCCATCGGCAAATGCGTGTCGGCAGATGGCATCAATCACCCCAGAGACTTTGATGACTCGCTGCTTTGCGGGAGTCCGCGACGCTGTTGCACGGGTGTTAGCTCTACCGCCTCTCGCATCTACGCATTGAGCATGATACGTACCCTTATGCAAAGACTCTAGCGCGTCGGCGAGTGACAGCTGCTCTTCTGACGCGATGTTAGCTCCTTATGCTCCAAAAGTAGTAACAGCCTTACCAGCAATAGATGGCATCACGATATCATTGCGCCAGGTGATGATTAAGAAGTGATCGTGAGCTAAGTGGTGGGTCACCTCGGCGCGTCGTAAACGGTGTTTACAACTTCACCTAACGCGCTTGCCCTGGTGAGGCGCTAAATAAGCGAGACATCAACCACTAGCCATCCCATTTGCACCTACTCTAAACCCACATTCTGTGTTGCTCTCGACTTCATCGAATGTCTCATCGGTCACTGTCGTGAGCGGATGTTACCACACGGCTTGCCTTGTGCATTAGCAACCCCTGTTGAGCACAGCGCTCGGCTAGCCCGCCCGCGGCTCGTTCGCACGCCATTAATGCACAGTATCTTGCAGATGTCACGCATGTCGCCTTGATACAAATACAGAGCTTGCATTGCAGATGCCCGTCGCCGCATACATCACGTTACACAATCAGAATTGAATGATATTCACGCCCGGCTAGCGCCTAACTCCTTTTGCCATGAATGGCCAAAAACCCTGCTCGTCAGCGATCAATTTGACAACGTTGCTGCACAGCCCGCTCGAATGGTGTTGACCCCCGTGCGCCACACGCAGAGCGAACCACGCCGTGCGTCTGGCGGGTAGATGCAGCTGATCTCTATCTGGTCACTGGTCGAATCTATCCCTACTGGCCTGCTTTCTAGCTTACTAGACCAAGGATCCTTGCTCGGGCCGGGAAGAGGGTGTTCGGCCAGGAGTAGCAACCCTTGTCCTCGATCCTTAGCAGCAGACACCCCCTTCAGGTCCACCGATCTCTCAATGTCGACTGAGTATATCGAATCTGACATGTTCCATTCAACCTTGCCACGCTATACTTGGCCTTGCCTCGTGAAGGTAGCTTGAGAAAGGTCCTCCGCTTTGCCCAACGTTCCATGACCGAGCGAAGTAATATCCACTGAAGACTATCACCCACTCCTCTGTGTAACCCACGCCGCAGGCCTACTCATGTCGTGTGTCAGCGATGGCTCAGGGCCACCAAGAGACGGGAGCCGTTCGCTGACTGCCGGTTGGCGCACTCGACTTTCCTGCCCTTCTTCATCTCACGGAATATGCGTACTTCTAGTCTTGTACAACAGTCTCGTTTTCCTATGCCGTGACACTCAAGCATGACGACCGATAGACTGACAGATATAACTACAGGGTACCTCCCGAGTGTTCCTACTATCACATCGTTGGAATTCTAACCATCAAAGTACGCCAATCTAGTTCGCAGTCTTTCTCGTTGCGATCACTTTTGAAGGCACAAAGCCATCTACAGTTCACACTCGCGAGCCACCCGTTCCTATAACAGCCTCGAACAGTTTCAAGTGTCTGTCGTATCAAATCTCCAGCGCCAATCCTAGGGTTCATTCTCAAGTAGCTGAGAACAACATTGCTGGACAGTAACATCAAAGTACCGGCTCAGATAGGACTCCAGCCACTGGTAGTACTATATCAAGTCACTCTGCTATCTGCAGATCATTATTTCTGCAAGAACACCAGCAGCTATCTTTGTTCGACGAAGACCAGAACAAGATTTAAAATGGGCGGTTACAAAGCAAATCGTTCGTTGAGGGCCGACTCGCAACAGCCAGCTGCTGGCAAGGCGGATTTGGTCCGATGTCCTCCCCAAACACTGCACCGATTGCGAACTCTCAACGAAGCAGAGGTCATCACTCTCTTCACGCCGGTGGTCCCTCACTCTCCATCAACATCTTTGGTCAGAGATATGGATCCATTCGAACCCCTCGGACGAGCACTGCCGAGACAAGTCCGCCATGTGCCGTTTCGTATGGATCTCGGTATGACGGAGCTGCATCCCTGCTTCCTCCCCGCCAGCGGAACCGTTGTAGTTGTCATCTGCGCTACGGAGAACGTGCTCGGCCACAATGCGGAGGCCTTTGAGCGGCAGCTGAAGTTCGCCGAAAACATCTCGACCAAGGTGGACAAGGACGCTTCGCTTGCGTCGGTCCCAGTCGTACTTCTTGTAGTCGTCTGCAGCGCTGCGAGGATGGGAGAGTACGAGCCGGCAGTTCGCAACTTCCCGGCTCTCGTTACTGTCGACGACTATACGCCTCCCACGCTCGAACGTGCTGTTCGTGTCCTGTTCGGGTAAACCGAAACGCACCGTAATTACTTTCGGTTACTCTTCAGTCTCATACTTATCCGCTTTACGAAACCACGGCAACTTATCTCTATCTTGTATGTACTTTCGTTCTGATCGCGAGGCTTACGGGCATGTTTTCATAAGCATATGCATGGGGGAAAGGCTGCTCGTTCTCTTCGGCGAACATCCTCTAGCTGCGGTACATAGCTTATCTTCAATGACCATATCCATACCACACAACGAACGTCCAACGTTGCAATATGCCCCTTTACTCTAGCCTGACGACTTGTGTTTCTACAAGCACGGTACACGGGTTATTTATAGCTGTGCAAAGTATTACAATTACATGGTATCTATCGTAGCTACACGCTCCAAGCACTCAAAACCTCGTGCCGAGCAGTCTTCTAACAACGCCAAGTTTAACGCCATCCCATGCTATCACCACTCATATCACATCCTGCGGTGCCCGAATTGGTACACAAAGCAGCCCAGTTCACTCCTTCGCGTCAGGCTCGCTCTTGCTCGTCAAGACATAACTTCAGGGATCATACCCCGTACAAGCACGCAGCTCACGGCTCCATGAATCCTCGCCCATTCCCCGCAAGCCCTGCGCCGTGGACGGGCGCCGGCGCGCCGACCGCTTTGTTGGAGAGCCCGGAGTGCGCATTCTCGTTGCCGCTGTAGTAGTAGAAGATGCGGCTTGCGATGATGCTGAGGTGTTCGGGGAGGTAAAGGGACGCGGCGATGATGAGAAGGGAGAGGAGGAGGAAGAGGACAGAGTCTGCAGGTGAATTGTCAGTATGGACGGTCTCTGCGGGTGTATTGCGGTGGTATGTGTGTAGGGGTAGCATGGAGAGGAGGGATTGTATCGGTGGTGTAAGGCAAGGCGGGGGGCGCGTACTGAAGATGAATTTCTCGGTGCTGGTCAACATGTACAGCGAGAATGTGACTTCGTATTGGTATCTCTTGCGCTGGAACCAGCGCAGCATTGCGGATGGGTAGAGCATGGCGGCGATAAAAAGGGCGGAGGCGGCGGCAAGGAGGACTGCAGTTGCGACGGTTGCCGAGTCTGGCATGCGGCGGACAATTGCGAGGAGTGAATTGATCCGGTATCGGGAGATTCTATGAGGCGTGGTGTTGCGTCAGTTCGGGAGTGCGCGACTGTGGTTTGTGGTTCAGGGACTGTCAGGGCGCTGTCATGTCATCTCACTTTTGGCGTTCGCGGAAGAGGCCGGGGGTGAGCGGCGAGAGGATTGGGCGCGTCATTTCACAAATGTTACGAAAGTCGAGCAACTTGAACGTCCACAATGGCTGCAGCATGATGCTTTCCCAGTACCAGTTACGGTCTTGACGCTCTTCACATCATGGCAATGCCACTGTTCCCTCGAATTGCTGCGCTTCTGCGCCCACGCATTCCCCTCCTTCACACCGGCCGCCATGCCCTCCACAGCAGTGCCGTGCTCCTCGCGAAACAGCTCCCCCCACGGCGCGTAATCCCCGAATCCGAGATCATAGAGAACTTCCTCAAAGGGTCTGGTCCGGGTGGCCAAAAGATCAACAAGACATCCTCCGCAGTTCAGCTCAAGCACATTCCTACAGGCATTGTTGTCAAATATCAAGACACGCGATCTAGAGCACTGAATCGCAAGGTAGCAAGGCAGCTATTGCAGGACCGCCTGGAGGAGCTGGAGCTGGGAGACGAAGCGCGCACAAGGATCAAAGCGAGAGAGAAGAGCAAAAAGAAGGCTAGTAGCGACAAGAAGAAGAGGAGAAAGTACCGTGCCCTGGAGGCTGGCAAATCGGACGATGAGGGCGCTGAAGAGGGTATCGAACAGGCAGAAGAGCTGGAGGGTGATGTCGAGGTGACTACAGAGGACACTGGCAAGGACACAGACACGCAAGGCAGGCGCGACGGCGTGGACAAGGCTGGTTGAAGCGTTATACCGAGGGAAGATATTATACATTGTAAGACCTGCATCTGTATGCTGAATTCACGGACATACAACGCTGCAGAAGCTTCGACAGCGCCGAAGCTGGGGCAGATCGTTGTAGCTGCAACCAACAACAGCTTGTCGCGACTAGTAAGCAGGCACAACAGCGTGAAGCTGGGAGCTGGAGGAATCTTACCGATGCAGATGTAGATACTCAGACAGGGAGACTTTACATGGAGGGATCGGGAGACGGCATCACTGCCTACGCAAAGCGTCGAGGCTGACGAATAAACACATCACAAGACGCATTCCCAGCAACAGTTCGTGTAGGCTACTATGACCACTTGATCACGATTCGCATACAGCTCAGTGGCGTCACGTTCAGAACCGTTCTCATCTTCTTCCTTAATCCACCACCCTTGCGGGACAGTAGCATCAATGAAAAAGCTTGCGTGAAGCAAGTAGGCCAGCAAAAATTGCCCCTGTGGCGTCCCCGAAGGAAAGCCATACCCCAACCAGTCCGCGCTGTGCAATGCAGCTGATCAAGATAGATGAATCGGAATCTTGAGCCCAATCATCCAAAGAAGGTAAGTATGCTTCTTAGAGAAGGGGCGACCGGAGGCGAGCTTATATACGCGATGGAAACGGAGCTTGGGCCATCGTGACTAAGCGTGCACAGACTAATTTGGCGAGGCTGGGGCCGAAGTTCTAGCGAGGTATCTTAGAGGGACGTGCATCATTCATACACGACATATGTTGTTGCATATACTATATATCAGGCAAATATGCTCGTACTGGTACGGCAACTGTATGATTCTGTCTAAGCTGTCCCTGTTCTACCACCCCACAAGCCCATTATGTACTTGTGTTCACTATGACACGATTGCATCCCAACCATGGAAAATAGTGAGCTGCTATATCCAACATTACCGGTATCAAGGTTGATGTAGAGGCCCCATCGACGTCCCATTCAATCAGACTGCAGCCCTACCGAGCAATCAGTCTGACCCACCAGCCCTTCCCGAAACTCCAGCATCTGTGCCCACCGCTTCTCGGCCTCCTTCCTCCCACCCTTCGTCTTCATCAACCCCACATTATGCACCAACCGCCTATCCATACGCTGCACCATCGAAAGAATAGTCTCACTTCCCTCAGAAACCAACCTCGCAATCCCAGCGCACCCCAGCTCATCCAACCGATCAGCATCCTGCACAAACCTCAGCGCAGGATACGCCTCGCAGTTATCCTGGATCTTCTCCTTATCCATAACCTCCCTCGAAAAGCTAACTAAGCTCGCAATCAGCGCCGCCGGCCCCGCGACATCAGGCGGGCAGCCCAAACGCCGCAAGAACTCAAACACCAAGTCGTGCTCAATCTGCTGCACCGCATCAGCGCTATCTGGCCGTCGAGTACCAAAGTCCTTGATGTTTTCTGCCTGGTCCTCGGCGTACTTGAGGGCGCCGATTTCGTGCACCATGGCTGCGATGACGACGGTGCGCGGGTCAATGTCTCGTGCCCAAGGCTGGGATGCGTCGGAGAGGTAGAGCGTGTATGCTGAGACGGTGACGCGCTGGATGTGCATGTAGTCTGCGGCGATGCTCAATTTGGCCATTTCTTGTCGCACTGCGAGGTTGACTTTGTGGAACCATGTTAGATCGTCTGCTTCGATGTTGAAGAAGTCTGGTTCGAGGAGGCGGGTGTCAGGGTGTGTGAGAGGAGGGGGTGTAGGTGATGGTCCTAGGGAAGGCTTGGCTATGCTGGAGAGCCGCCGACGCATTGATTCGAGGCCAGGCATTGTGTATAAGGGGTTTCCAGGTTGCGTCGAGTTGACTGACGGGTTGGAAGCGAGATAGAGATCTAAAGCCGTCATAAATCTAAAGAAGGCCCTGGAGTAAGTGAAAGCACGAATGAAATAAAAGGAACAGTTGTTCTTTCATATATCGTCAGTGAAACGTGGAGGCTTGGACAATGAAAGGCCTGTCACACGTCGCTTTATCCGTAGTCAACCTTCACCCCCTTCTTTGCCAGCCTCAGCGCCAGGGCTGTCCGGAGTGGGAACCAGTCAAAGAAATGCATAGCCAACATATGGGAAACAGCCGACTTTGTGTTGTCAGCTGCATCATTGCCATGGCTGAGGTTGCACAAATTGACATGCGACCGTTTTGGGCGTCGACGCCATTGATTGCTAGGACGCCATGGTTGTTTGGAGTCTCAAACGGACGTATTGCAAGCGTGGCTGTGGAGAAGTCACGGACACAGGAAACATAAGACTTGGCTTTTGAATGATTGGGTGTTTGTAGCCGAACAGAGGTGTTGGCCTGGTAGTCAGCTTGTTCCAGCTTCCCTTCCAACACTCGCGTTTGATGATTACAGTGTCTCCTGGAATACGACTCCGTTCTATATCCAATCTTTGGGACTCTTCAGTTGTAACCTCTCGCTCTCTCCTTCTGTCTCCTTGGCCTTGATATTGACGCTGTCCATCTCGAAGCCGGCAATCTTCTTATACACTGTGCCAATAGCTTCCAGCTCTTCTTTCGGTATGACATCATACACGTTGGTAAACCCGTCTGGTGCCCTCTCCTCAGCCATCTGCAAGACGTGATCTGGCCCATTCGCTCGGTTCGCCATCACAATCTTCGCTGTAGGAGGCAGTCGCTCAACTTCATAAGCCTTCAACGCTGCCGCTACGTCCGAAGTTGTGGCCTTAAGATGCTTCGCCAGTGTTTCCGAATCGATAATAGCTTGTGATGCGCCATTTGATCCAATAGGATACATAGCATGTGCCGCATCACCCAGCAGCGTCAATCTGCCAAACGACCACTGCTCGACTGGATCGCGGTCTGACATGGGGAACTCGAAAACCTTGTCCGTCTTGTCGATCAGATCCTTCATTTCCAAACCACCGCACTTCCAGCTCTCAAACGGACCCTCAAAGATGCTCTTGTCAACAGCCTTCGTCCAGTCCGTCTTCGGTGGTGTGAGATCCTTGTCGTCTTTCCCTCGGATGCGCAATTCTGCAATCCAATTTACAAGACTTTTGCCCTTGTCTGCTGAACGTTGGGAAATTGGATATGCGATGAATTTCTGATCTGCGTGGCCTGCCCAAACCATACTCGCACCGGTCAGGTAGGGATCGCGCTCTAGACATCCACGCCACAGCATGCGTCCTGAGAATTTGGGCGGTCCTTCATTGGGATACAAGATGCGTCGCGCCGTCGAGTTGATGCCGTCGGCTGCAATCAAAACATCACCGGAAATGCTAGACACTTCGACTGGTGCGCTGTCTCGTCGCGAGGAAAATTGCGCTGTGATGCTCTTTTCATTTTGCTCAAAGCCTGTCAACGCATGATTCAGGTGCACTGCTTTCTCGCCGAGACGCTCTTTCACGGCGCTGAGGAGCAACATCTGGAATTCTCCTCTGTGGATCGAGAACTGAGGGACTGCGTAGCCGGCGTACTTGCCACGGTGCTCGCTAAGGATGGAGTCGCCATGGCGGTTGTAGAAGTTGAGTTCGGCTGTCTGGATTCCAGTCTTTTCCAGAGCTTCCAAAAGGCCCAGGTTTCGGAGAATAAGGACTGCTGATGGCTGCACGTTGATTCCAACACCGAGTGTTGTAAGGGTTGACGCTGCTTCAAAGAGGTTGATGTCGGTAAACCCTGCTGCGTGCAGAGAGAGTGCTGCTGTGAGGCCACCGATTCCGGCGCCTGCTATGAGGATTTTTGGCTGTGAGCTCAGGTACGGCATCTCGCACAATGTGTGTTATGAAAGACAAGGCAATTGCAACGAGAAGAAGTTCATAGTGGTGAATCGGCCCTCCTTCCATAGCCTAATTCCGAAGCTCGGAAGAAAAGGGTCCATCTACTCAAGTACCGAGATTCTTTGCCGCGGCCCAGACCATCATCAGGAGATCGCCATGTGGCCTGCAACAACGCTTGTCGAATCTCATGTTAGCGGATCGAGCCTTTGTGTACTTCTGGGGATTATTTGGGGCTGTGGATCTTGGAATGCGGGGCAGATGCCTGCGCACTTGATCGACTCCGATATCGGTGAGCTGTTTGAGCAAATATCTTGCATACAATGTAACGAGGCTGAGAAATTTACCGTCTGAGAGGATGCAAGTAGGTTTTTGAAGAGCAAGGCAAGGCAGTGCCCTTTGTGAAGGTTCATATCGAGAAGTGGATTTTGCATCTATGACTTGTGTTTCTGGCAGCTGGGCGATATCGTCCACGTCTATCAATGCTATGCGGAAAGTTGAGTACGGTCGTAACCCTGTAACCATGTTCCTCACTACGTGCTCCCCCTACGGTAACCCCTTCGTACTCATAGCCCTCAATCTAGGCCCATAGAACCACAACAAAACTGGACTTACCAACGCCAATCCCAATGTCATGAACGCCAACAAGCTATTTCCCCACCCTAAACCCAGCGTCTCATACATCTGCACCGCAAACAATGGAAAGCTGAACCCACACATCGTTCGCATGAACGCGCCCACTGCCGCAGCGGAAGCAGCATACTTCGCCTCGTACGCATCCGTAGTGTATGCCTGGCTACACTGGAACCCAATAATCATACCAATCGCCACGATCACGCAGCCGATGTTTGGTGCGATCCAATGTGCACCCGCTTGTGCCGTCCAGCCATATATGAACAGCCCAATGGGGCAAAGGATGCCAGCGATCAGCATAGGCGGAACGCGAAACTCGGGGAGCCCTTCTTCGAGGTTGTAGTACGTTTTTAGGCGAGCGTAGAGCTGTGATGATTAGCTATGGTCCTTGAGCGTGGTGGAGACGAGGGCTTACACCATCCATGAGTGGATGTGAGATCTGCAAACCGATCATAAAGCCGAGACACATAGACAGGTAGTTGAGGGAGGCTGGACCGACGTCCATGTCATACACTTCCTCGAAAACGAGTGGGAAGGTTGACAGCATGAGATACATTACACCGTACAGGTACGCGCGGTAGATTGAGGGTGCTTGCGTAGCTGGATGTGTAAACATCATAATGAAGGGTAAGATCAGTCGTTTGCGTAGGATCTTGCTGAATCGGTCGCCAGTCTCGTACTCCGTTCGTACGACGATGTCGTTGCGGATGCCCTTAAGGGCCTTCCTGATGAGCTTTGCTTTCTTCGCCAGTATGGCTGGAGCAAATGTTTCGCGAAGAAAGAAAAGTGCAGAGATCTGGACGATCACGGTGAAGATCGAGGTTGCCCAGAAGATCCACCGCCAACTCACGGCTTGCGAGATATATGCACCGCAGATGGGAGCTACGCAAGGACTAATCCAAGTAAGCATACCGTAGATTGCTTGACCTTTTCCACGTTCTTCCTTCCGCCAGGTGTCGGCAAGAACGCCATTGCATAACTAGAGTTCAGTGAGCTAGTGCACGATATGACTAGTGGGCAGGAATGGGAAGATAAAAGAACGACTTAACTTACTGCTTGTGGTGCCGCTCCCCCAAGGCCGCTTAAAAATCGGAAAGCGAGCATCTGTTCCTTTGTCTGAGCAAAGCCACATGCCGTGTTGAACACGAGGTAGATGAGGTTTGCGTACTGCAGCACAGTGACTCTCCCATATATCTCACTTAAAGGTGCTAGCACGAAAGGCCCTTGAGCATAACCAAGAAGGAAGATCGTCATAACAAGCTGGCGCATGAAGCCCGCTGGAATGTCGAACTCATTTGCAATGACTGGCAGTGCAGGTGTGACCATGGTAGAAGAAAAGGGGCTGATGAATGTGAACATCGATACTGGCTCAAGTGTCAGCGGCGTGATTAGCGCCCAATTGAAAATTGATGTGAAGCGCACCAAGCATTGTAACGACCCACTTCCTGGACTGCGGCCAGTTGAGAGGATTTGCGGGATCATTCGGCCCATCCCATGTAATCTGCAGTACGCGTCAGCTTCGTGTGAAGCCGAATGTAGACCATGTACTTACAATGATGTCTTGTTCCAATTTCAATGCACTTTGTATAGCATTGCAGCTGGGGTTATATGCTATCTCCTCATCCTCAGACCACTCATAGAATAGACGATCAGTGCTTACAAGCGGCCTATCATCGCCTTCAAATGAGAATCTCGGAAGCTCATGTGAGGTACGAGGGCTACCGTCGTCACTGGCTAATCTCTTCTTGTAAAATATCTCTGGAAGACGCATACTGAAAGAATGTTGTGAATTACGTAAAACGAATGTACAAGAGAGCATTGATGGAGCGAACGTATCCCCAGGACCAGTACGGAATATGAACGAACACGTTGTCATAAATGGGATTGTGTTCCACCAAGATTGAAATTTTGTGGCAGTGCTTCGAGAATCATCATCGAAGAGGCTGATCGTACCATCTCCACGAGGCTGGAATTGACATGCCGAATTGGTGAGCTAAAGTAAGCCTCCTCTGTCATATTCTGTAGTGCCATACGACAGAAGGTCATACTCATGGCATGTAGCGTCAAGGCATTCAGGCTGTGATGAAACAGGAATAGAAACAAGACTGTGTGCTCGCGTGACAAGTAAGGACATACTTGACTTTGCAGCCAATGGGAATGCTCACGGACTTGCTAGAGTATCGCAATGTAGATCTTCGTTCAAAGCAACAGCCTTCTTTGTAGACGTCACCAGCCTGGCTGTGCTCGGATGCACCGCCAAGCATTGTTTTAACGCTGCGCAACTTGGGTTCGCTAGTCGAGCTTGGTGAATGCACGTGATTGGCCTTGATTGGCCAGCCCAGCAACGTCAAGAGACTTGGATCTGCAGGAAGATTAAACAAACCAGTGGGTCAAGACTTAATCAGTGGGACAAAGAGGTCTTGTTGGCAAAGTACGGTGGTCCAGAAAGCCTTGGTGAATGACTATGTCTCAGTATTCGTAAGTCCTGGCTGTGTCGACAACAAACTCTACGTATGGAAGTAAGGCGTTAGTAAATACTAGTTTCAACGTTAGTGGTGCTTTTGGTTTGACAGCTGGCTGCATCCTAAGGCTGCGAGTGTCGTCCCATGGAGGCGTAATGTGTACCGTCAATGTAGGACCATTCCCGTCAGGCTGTGTAGCCTGAGAGAGTCCTTGGAAGATGATCGCTGAAGTCGAGAGAGAAAGATTCTGAAAGATATAAGAAGTGTCGTGTGCTCAATTCTGGAAGAGTATCATCAAAGCATCTTAACATCAGTCGCTACGTTAACATCTTAAACTCATCCATTCGCTTACCACTTCAATTTGTATTCTTTTATACCTGAACATCCGTACACACTTCGAACACCAGCTATGCTCACCATGCTCCCTACCAATACTGAGATCGGTACACCTGTTGTTGTGCAAGATAAACTAGCCAGTCGTCCAAAACTACCGAGGCTTCGTACTTTGAAGACGTTCAATCTGCCGAAACAGCAGGTCGAGGAAGTGTTGCTTTCGGCCTCGACTCTTCTGCCGACACCGACGTCAGAGATACTTGGTGGACATCCGCTCAGGGTCCTGATTGCTCCTTCCGGTTTCAAGGAAAGCCTTGGCCCAGAGCATGTGGCGAATGCCATTGAGGCAGGTTGCCGAACGGTTCTGGACGACAAATCCGTTATCATACGGAAAATTCCCCTGCATGATGGTGGAGAGGGCTTTGCTCGTGCTTTGGTGGCGGCTCAAGGCGGCACGATTATAAATGAGACAGTGATTGGCCCCGTTGGGCTACCTGTGCAGTCACACCTGGGTTTCGTTCACAATGATAGCAAAATTGCCGTTCTGGACATGGCGGCAGCTGCGGGACTTCGTCTCGTCCCAAAACATTCACGAGATCCAACGGTGACCACCACATATGGCGTCGGCCAGTTGATTGAGAAAGCGCTTGACGCCGGATGCACCAAGATCATCATAGGTTGCGGAGATTCAGGAACTTCTGATGGCGGCGCCGGTATGCTTCAGGCACTTGGCGCTCGTCTCTTAGATGCAGATGGCAGAGAGCTACCTAAGGCAGATGGAGGTCGAGCACTGTTGCGCCTGAGTAAGATTTGTTGGTGTAGTCTTCATCCTCGCCTGCGCAAAGATGCCAGTAAGTGAACTTGACATATTTTGTAAACCGCATCCTGACATATACACAGCTGAGAAGGTTCAGATCGAAGCTGTATGCAACATCAAAAATGTTCTCTGCGGCTCTAGAGGCGTTGCACGAGTGTACGGTCCCCAGAAAGGTGCTACTCCGGAGCAAGTGGACATGCTGGCGGCAGGATTGGATCAATTGGCCCGAGTTGCGCAGGCCACACTCGAGCGAGACATCTCCAATGCTCCTGGTAGCGGCGCCAGCGGAGGTCTTGGTGCTGGCTTACTACTTCTTGGCGCCAGGCTGCGAGCTCGAAGCGATGCCATCAACGAGTACTTCGAGTTTGATCGCGTTTTTGAGAATCAGTGGGACTTTGTCATCACCGCTGAAGGAAGCCTAGATTCCCAGTCGACTCAAGGCAAGATGACGACGGAGGTCGCTCGCAGAGCAAAACGATGCGGAGCGCAAGTTGTTGCCTTAGCTGGAACCATCGGAGAAGGAGCGGACGGATGCTATGGGGCAGGTATCAAAGCCTTCACAAGCATCATGAGAGGGCCACTAACGCTGGAGGAAGCAATCCTACAGACTGAAACCCTGGTGAAGGACGGTGCAGAGAAAGTCGTAAGGATGATCATGGTTGGGCTGGCTCTTGGTAGCAGGGATCGCCACTAATTGCACTGCCCTGACAAGGCCCAAGTCTTGGTAAAACTAATTGGGTGTCGTGCATATGAGACATAAGGTTCCACTGAGAAGTAGAAAACACATAATATTAAGATCAGCAATTAATGAATCGGATGCAGAAGCTATGGCTTGCGTGATGTTTTAAATATCAAGGTTTGGAAAGGCTTGGTGGTCTGACGATTTGTCCGAAAGTAGCCTAAAATTACACGCATATGGTGTGAGGAATTCTAGATGTGGCACGCCATTTTAAAAACAAGGAAAGCGAGTATACGCATCCTATAGTGAGAGATGATTGAAGCTTATGACGGTCTGCGCTCAGCAGCATCGACACAAACACCTGAGTTCAAGGAATAGCCGCGTCTCTGTTAAACGACCCTGTAGCTTCTCAGCGTTGACACTTTACAATGAGTAACTGCTTTACCTATTCAACTTTTTCTTTCGGCAGCTCGCGGTACTGCTGATCCGAGATCTCTTTTGTTTGGTAAGAGTGGTGTTGCTCTTCGAGTGGTTTGATTTGGGATTGATACTCATTGATGACTTGGCGATACATGATACGATCGCGATGGTTCTTCTTTCTGAGTATCTGGAGCTCACTTCGAAGTACACCTTTCTCATGGTGGAGCTTGAATTCAGACATTTAAGACATCGCTTGCAGGCCTAACTTCAGCCGCTCCATCTGCCTTTGCATCTTGAAAATAGTGTCATTGTGATCAACTCTCATGAATCTTGTTTCGGCCTCGTAGTTGAAGTTGCAACGAGACAATTCTTCGTTCGCTTCGCGTGTGAGCTCAAGTTCGCTTTGCACATGCTCGTTGATTCCACCCATCTGCGCTATACGGTTATTGAGATCATTGACTGTATCCTTGTAAGCATCTATGTCGCTCTCTATGAGTTTACTTCTCTCAGACGCTGCGATCCCGGCCTTCGTTGCTCGCCGTAGACGAGACCGTTTCCTATCATGGTGGCGCAGTGCTCTTGCTTGTGCCGCAAACTTACTTTTCAATGCGTAGAATTCATTGTGGGGAAATTCGATATCGACGTCTACTACCTCATGTTCTGATTCCATCTGGGTGCCTAATGTCACTGAGTCAGGCGTTGAAAGCGGCTTCGCGCTGGCATTTCCGTAGTCTTCGGTCTTCGGTCTGAACTTGACTTGGTCGGACATTGAGCGCGTATTGATTCCCTGATGACTATCTCTTCCTTGAATTCGAAGATCTGCTAGTTCAGGCTGTTCTTTGGTAGATTGAAGTATTGAAAACCAACAGCCTAGGAAGAAAGCGACTACAATAGTAGTGATGAGCCAGAATGCTATTGAACCTGGACCAAGCAAGGGTTCATTACAAGTATCGTTGTCTTGTATATAGTGTATAGTAAGAGAGGGCAGAGCTGTGGGATCGACTGGCATCGTTCTGTATACTGTTGTCGTTCGTTCGAGGCTGAAGGGCTTTGTTGGGGTGATGTATGAGACTGACTTGGTATAGACAGTCGAGACTTTTGTAATGGTGTTAATAACGGTTGTACTGGAATTGTCTAGCAATTTTGATGTGTCTATGATGCTCTCTCGAACATTAACAGCATTAGAAGCGTCACTTTGAGGAGTCCATGGAAGGTTTTCTCTCAGAATGATCGGAAATGTGATCGCGGCACCCAAACTAGTAGAAAAGAAGAGATCGTCATAAAGAAGCTGAAGTAACATGTCTGCCAAAGTGCAAAGTCATTAATATGAGTTGCGATATTTTTTGAACTTAGCTGAGGTTAGAGAACTGCTGCGTATGCAGGAAATCGTTGCGATCAGATCTGCCTGCGATGCAGGGCACGTTATACAGATGTACAAATGATCAAAGCAGATGATGACAGTTACATTGAGAATGATAATGAGAAAAGTAGACAAAGGTTGCGACGGAAGGATGGAGGATCACGAGAGGTGAATGGAAAACCAACAATGTCACAAACAGGGTGCTTGCTTTGTCATAATCGGACGGGCCCCTTCTCGTTGCCATTGATATCAAACTCTACTCATCATGCAATAGGGTACCGTAGAATGATTGGGTTGTTGATTGGAGGCACTCCAGAACGTGATACCTTGGCATGAATAGAGGTGTTTGTTCTTAGCTTTACTGAACCCACATCAATCACCCACATCAAGACCAAGCTAGAGCGCTTTCGAAATAGCGCGACGCAGCCACACCAACATCCGCTGAAAGTTCTTGACAACAACCTTCACCTGGTCATTGACCAGGCGTTTGGTGCAAACCGGCGCAATCTTTTCCAAGATATGTAGAAGTTTCAGCTCTCCGGTGCGACCTCAGAGCCTTTGACGGATGCAGAAATCACATGCGATTCGAAGCCAGCTCCCTACGCGGCAACATCACGTCCGGCATCGCACTCTATTCGATATGCTCATCATATCCACAGCTGAATCCATTCACCGGATCCATTACCGATAGACCATCTGGATGCCCATCTCGACTCTGCTAAATGATGCTCGTGAGTTGCCCACAGTCCCAAGAATTTCCTATTCGGGACATTGTACCCGGGCCGTGCAAGCCCAACGCTGCCCACATTCAAGATTACAGCACAACCAGAGAACTCGAGTCAGAGGTCTCGTACATGTACGAGATATGATGCTTGACATTTCCCCCAGGGCACGGCTCAAGGCGCGACCGTTTTCTCCACTTCTGAACTGGGTTCCCGGCGGCGCTTGCCACATGGTGAGCTACAAGAGCAGCGCTCCCCACTGTCGCGTGTCACATTCATACTCTCATGACTGCTGCGTTGTTACTCCTTGGGCTAGGCTGTTTGATTTCGGCCTTCTCTGAACTATTCACCCACCATCGCAGGCTCACATCGCCCTTTGCGCATCGACAATATTTTTAGGCGTTCCAATTTTTTGTCGTCCGGCCATCAAACCCGTGGAAGCCCTCCACCATGGAGACATCAGCAAGCGCCGTCGTCTCCCTCCCCACACTCACACAAGTGGGCGCATCCGTAGCCCTCAAAGCCGCAGACCTGTACGCCACCGAGATTGGCGTGCCGATGAGCATTGCCATCGTAGACGCACACACGCACCTACTCGCCTTCACACGAATGGACACTGCGAAACTGTCGTCCATCGAAACCGCAATATCCATGGCCACAACATCGGCGTCGAATCGCCTCCCTACCTCCGCCCTCTCAGACCATAGCACCGCCTCTATACCACCTACCCCCCTTCTCAACCTCACAAGTCAACGCTTCTGCACTATCCCCGGCGGTCTCCCCATCTTGTCAACCACTGGCGCTCTCCTTGGCGCAATTGGTTGCTCCACAGGCACAAGTCTGCAAGGCGAAGACGCAGCAGCCGCCGGCCGCGACGCAGTCGTAGACCTGATCCGGATGGAGGCCGAAGAAGAGGCACTGCGGGTAAATGAGGAACGAGAGAAGGTGCTGCGCATGTGGCGGGACAAAGAAGGCGAAGTCGAGAGCCTGAAAGACGAGTTGGATTTCGAGCGCGAGATGAGAGGGAGCGGGGGGAAAAGGCGGAAAACGAGCAGTGTAGGGATAGGCTTACCCGATACGCCACCAGAGGAGGGTGAGGTGGGAGAGTTTCTGAAGCCGAGTTTTGTAGGCGAGGTGAGGGCTGGAGTGTATTAAGCACGGGTTCTGGAGTCTGGCGTTGGATGGAAAATCATAATCATGATCGTGTTGCTAGCGTGGGTATGTATCTGTATAGCAGGCGTTACGACACGATAATTAACGACTACAAATGCGCACCAGCGTGTTCCTTTCGCTCGAAATACTTCACGTCGAGACCGCCCAAGTCTCCCTTCTCTCTCCACCCTTCTAAGATCTTGATGAACGCCTGACTGCCATATCCATACGTTGCGTTCCGCGCTGCACTCGCACTCGGCTTACCCTCATTGTTGTAATATCCCGGCGTGCACTCCTTGAAAAAGTCGGCCCTGATCGCAGTGCCCTTGACGATGGTATCACACCACTCCTCCTCCGCGTCCTGCGTTGGCTCAAATGTCCTGATGCCGCGCTTGTTGCACTCTGCAATCACATATGCAAAGTGTTGCGCCTGCGCGGCGGTGATGTGCATGAAGTTTGGTGTCAGCGCAGCCTGCACGATAGAAACCCACAGGCAGTTTGGAAACCCGCGGCTCGTCCAGCCGTGCAGTGTCGAAGCGCCGTCTTTCCACTTTTCGGTGATGGTTGTACCGTCGCGGCCGCAGATTTCGATGCCGGTTTTATGGGACCATTCGTTTGCGAGCTCGAAACCAGTTGCATAGATGAGGCAGTCGATTTCGTACTCTTTGCCGTTAGCTACGATGCCGTTCTCGGTGAGGCGGTCCACGCCCTGGCCTTTTGTGTCGACCAGCTGGACGCTTGGCCGGTTGAAGGTCTGGAGGTACTCGTCGTGGAAACAGGGGCGTTTGCAGAACTGGTTGTACCAAGGCTTGAGAGCATCGGCTGTTTCTTTGTCTTTAACGATATCATCGCAGCGAGCGCGGATGCTTTCCATCTTCTTGAAGTCTGCGAGCTGGATTTTGGCAGCAAACGCAGCTGGATCTGTGGTAGGGTCGCCTTTCGCTGTGAGGAGCGACCGGATGATATCTGTCCAGCGATCGCTGACTAGGTCTTCTGGTTCATTGCCGCCGTTGATGAGGCTGTCGAAGTTGTCCATGCGGTGCTTCTGCCATCCTGGCTTGAGCGACTTCGCCCAGCTCTCTTCGGTGGGTCTGTTGCCACGAACATCAATCGATGACGGAGTGCGCTGGAAGACGTAGACTTGCTTTGCCCATTCGCCGAGATAGGGAACGATTTGGACTGCAGTAGCGCCTGTGCCAATGATGCCTACACGCTTGTCTTTGAGCTTGTGCAAATTGTAGGTACCTTTCGGGTCACCACCAGTGTAGTCAAAATCCCAACGCGAGGAGTGGAACGAATGGCCCTTGAAATCTTCAATGCCTTTCAAGCCAGGAAGCTTCGGTCTGTGCAGCGGGCCTGCTGCAGGAATGACAAATCGTGACTTGATCACATCGCCACGTGCGGTGTGTGTCGTCCATTTGCCTTCCTCCTCATTCCACCGCATTTCGTCGACTTCAGTCTGGAACAGGGCTCGGGAGTAGAGGTCGTACTTCTCACCAATCATACGCGAGTGCTTGAGCAGTTCCTCCGCCTTTGCGTACTTCTCGGTAGGCATGTAGCCAAGCTCCTCAAGCAGCGGCATGTAGATGTAGCTTTCAATATCACACTGAGCGCCTGCCCTGATTAGCACGGTAAGAACAGTAGGTGAAATATAAGCATACCTGGATAACGGTTCCAGTACCTACATAGTCAGCACATGGTCGACTGTAATAAGATTATCAACATACCAAGTACCACCAAAATCTCCCGCCTTCTCAATAAGTCTAAAGTTCTTCACACCAGCCTCAATCAACCTCACAGCTACAACCTGTGCTCCATAACCCCCACCCACAATAACAACATCCGTCTCTTCAACAACAGGATCGCGCTTGAACCCCGGCTCAACCCACGGGTCCTTCAAGTAGCGCGAGAGCTTCCCGTCGAGAAGCGTGTACTGCTCCACACCCTCATTGCGAGCAAGACGGCGGTCGCGTTCAGCAAGGTACTTCTGTTTGAGAGCGACTGGGTCGAAAGGAAGGGGTTCGTTCTGTGTTATCTCCTCTGTCCTGATGTCGACGGCTGACTTGTCGGCGAGCGGGATGGGGACTTCAGTGATGGGAGCAGGGGCAACGACCTTCGCCGTAGCCATGACTGTATTGAGATATGTTTTCAATATTGATATCTCCAGGACTATTTGAAATGGAAGAAACTCCCAGGTGTCACTTTAGGTAGGGTCATGCTCGTCCCGTTGTTATCTGACACTTCGAGCCGCGGTATGTTTCTGTGTGGCTACCTTCCCCGCTCAGTGTACACAGGATCCCTTCGGTTTCCGAAATCCGATCCAATTGCCGCCGTGCAGTACGAAGTCAAGATAGCCATTTATCACAAGGTCGCCACAGCGCGGTATTTTTTAACGCGCGAACCCACTCATTCGACTCGAGCCCGAGGATGTGCCTTGCGTAGATCTGGGGTAAATTGTGGGGTAGACTCGGGCCGTTGACTACCGCCGCTCGACTCGCACGTTCTGTCCCTGTAAGTCTGCGAGGAGCCGTTATCTGATACTAAGGCTTGGACACTTTGACAATGGCTCGAACTTAATGTTCTGGGAAGATGTATGGGAGAAGGAATTGTGTAGTGACGTCATCGGCGACACTAACAGAACGTCGCGAATCTCTGGCTTTCCCTTTCATGTTAGGCGCAGAACTAACCTTTAACGCGTCAACATATATGCGTTGTGCTTCGCGCATTATTGTACTCTTCGAGGAAGCTCCAAGAGCAAGATGGCCTCCCGGCGATGGTATGGGCTAAGCCAATAGCGGAGCTACCCTTTGCGCTCCTCACCGGTAGACGTGGGGCACTGAGCTGACGTTGTTTACTTTGCTGCCTCACCTCCGTTCCTTCCTTCACCTTACCCCACCAGTTCACAGTTATCGTTATGCGTGCCCTAAGGCCTACAGCCTTCGCGGCACTTACATATTTCCTGTTGACACTCGCTCTCGTACAAGGCTTGCCCGATGACCGGGCCCCAGCTCAGCTAATTGCAAGGCCTGACCGCCCAACGTATCCGTCGACTTCTCTCGGCGTAAGTCTGCGAGCGAAGCTCATGATGCCCGCCTGACTGAACTTGCAGCAGGCGATTCAGGATCACTCGAAGGCCCGCTGCTCAACATGGAGCAATGACCCACCGTTGATGCCCCCTGCAAGACGCCGCTCTGTTGTCGCCTGTGGAAGCAACAAGCGGACCCTCATCAGACGGTCACCACCGGCTGCCCAGGTCCTCTGCACCAACTCGCAGCCAGAACAGGCCCTTGGCGGGAACAACGACTCACCCTCATACATACACGTTGCTGATACGGCAAGCCCAGATGCGTGGGCTCAACATCACCATTCAAAGGCTCGCACACCTTTCAGGCAGCGATTCTTTCCGTTGAAGCCTACCATGATCAACCGCAGTTCCGCGGTTAGAATTGTCGAGCTTTCTCCGAATGTTCCGCGCTTGCCAACACCCTATCATGTTCCCGGGATGGACTGTGAGCAGACATTACGTCGTCACATTACCAAGCCTGTAGCTGTGTACGTGCCTTCATGCTGGCCACTGCCAGGTGGAGTCAACACCCTTCCGCTATTGCGCGATCCCGGCGACGACAGGAAGCTCGCCGCCAACAATTTCGTGCAGTCGGACATACACAACTCCCAACCATGTGGCTCCACCACGCAGCAACAAGTGGTTCATCCACTCCCAGTCTGGCCCACCATGATGCCTAGTTCCACACAGTGGAGTGTTCTGCCGAATCTCCGATATCCAGCACTGGCACAGCCTCCTGCTGCTGCACCTGATGTGGATGGAGTGCTCTTGCCGTTTGACCCCGGAGAGAACCGCCAAGACACCTCCAAACCTCACAAGCAGCGTCCAGCAATACGAGTCTTGAAGAGGACCGCCGTATGGCCTGGCAAAGGCATGCGGCCGCCTGCAATCGAGAAACGTTTGGGGATCAGAACTCTCTTCCGGCTTTACATGCGCAAACCAAACATGTACGCTCGTCTCTCAAAGGGTGAAGGTCCGCTGAGGCTGTCTCTTCATGCCCTTTGGATTTTCGCGGCCGGAGGAAAGAAGCTCAGGCAAACCTACAGCCTCTTTCATTATTCATCGCAACACAAATCGCGAGACAGTGGGGGTTATCAACCTACGGTGCCCCCGCACCCATGTCTCATGGTTATACTAACAGTTGCCTACCATACGTTCTACGCTAGTCGTTCTCCTGCGACGTCTCCTTTGTTCAACGTTTGCATCTTTATCCTGCTTTATGTATCTTGCTTTGCTATTCTAAGGTTGACCGAACCCCCGCCGGTTCGCCCGGTAAAACCATACTTCTAGCTCTACTCGCCTAGTCAAGTGTGCGTAGGAGTATAGTGGGGTTCCAAGGTTCTCCATACTCCACCAAGAGTAGCTAGTCCGAAGTGGAGCAAGGCTACGGGGATACTATAGTTAGTGTAAGCTTATGTTAGATCGTACCTAAATCTACCAGTTAAAGTAAGCAACATATTCATATAACTTGAGTCTTAGGACCGATACCTACAGCTACTGAATTCCATTTCAAGGTCGAGCAAACTCGACGGAATGGTTGCCATGTCTCGCAGCCGACAGCTCAAAAAGAAAGGCACGTTCCACGATAAGGGACTATTGCGACCGTCTGCAAAGTAACGACCCCCTCTGTTCAACCAGCTCAGAGTCGACGTTGCTGACTCCGCGATGTGCGCCTGCTCGAGGTGTGCAGGGGGTTACGCGTGGAGACGCGTCGAGGATGGAAGGTGGTGTCGGTGGAGGGAAACACCGACCAGCCGAGGCCTGCGACTTTTGTTTCGATCCAGCAGCATTTTCTCCTCCATCACAGCCAGCACGCGCGACTCACCACTCACGCCAGCATAATATCATAGTCCAGCCCACGGCCTACAGGCGATGCAATGAGCGCCCTCGCTTCCCACACCGGGCGTCTTGTCCCCCTGCGGACCAAAGACGAAGTGCGCGCCAGCCTGGAGACACACGTCGTATATGTCGTCGAAGTGCCTGCGAAGCATGCCAACGTTGTCAAGGAGTGAGCTGCTCACTCCAGGTACGACCAATTGATCTCTGACTAACCGTGCAGTGTCGTGCAAGCAGCCATCCCCGACTTCAAGACGTCCGAGATCTCGCACCTGCGCCGCGTAGTCCAGTTCAAATACTTGCCGGCCCATCTGCAAAAGCAGTTCTACCCGCCCGCGCGGCTTCCGAGAGGTGATGAGGATGATCCTGCACCAGCATCATTATCCCCATCCCCTGCATCGCTGCCTTCTCTCCCACCTTCTCCGTCTGTGCCCGCGGTCGACGATGCCTCTGCTGGTGAGAACGCCGCTAAAGACATGGATTTAGTGCGCTACTTCCTCCTGTGCCCTACGAAGCATATCCAGCATGCTGATCTGTTTGGCCTCCTGCGCAAATGTCCTCCCTTTGACACCAGCAAGAGCGGCCCGAGGATCTTATACGTAACCGTGCCGTCACTGGCGCCCATATCCCTCGAGCAGTCTGAGCAATGGAGCGAGCAGTACTGGCCCATTGCGTACAAGAACACCAACCCTTACGGACCGCACCCGAGTCTTGTTGCACGCAATCAGGCAGAGATTGAGGACAAGGTGGGCAACTGGCTTGCGCTCGCTCGCTCAGCTGGAAAGTGCATCTCGGAGGAGTGTCTGGGAGAGTCACTTGGCGTTGTTGTCGTCGACCAAACAAAAGGCACACCCGAGGTCATCGTTGTAGCTGGTGACTGCCGCTGGAGATCACCGACAGGCACCATCGAACAACACCAAGGTACTGGAAATGTCATGGCGCATGCTGTTCATCGCGCTATCGCCATGGTCGCGAAGAAGAGGCTCCGAGCTGCGGGCACCGACCCTGCTCTGCTCGACCGCTCGCTCTTCTGCGACATACCCCTCACCGATATCGAGAGAGAGTACTACGTCAAGGACAACATCAACCAGAGCGGCTACCTGTGCGTCGATCTCGACATCTACCTCACCAACGAGCCCTGTGTGATGTGCTCGATGGCGATTTTGCATTCGAGGTTCCGGCGATGCATCTTCGCCAAGCGTATGCCGCTGACTGGTGGTATGACGTCCGACACTGCTGAGGGTATTGCGCCGTTGCAAGGCGGCCTGAAGCATGGCATGTTCTGGCGACCAAGCGAGCTGAACTGGAAGTTCCTGGCCTGGGAG
Source organism: Phoma sp. XZ068 (assembly GCA_004835665.1). Classification (NCBI taxonomy): domain Eukaryota; kingdom Fungi; phylum Ascomycota; class Dothideomycetes; order Pleosporales; family Didymellaceae; genus Phoma; species Phoma sp. XZ068. The sequence continues at coordinate 2,113,599 of RBKR01000001.1, forward strand.
TACAAAGAGGATGGACAGGAGTCACAGCACGACATCATCAAGGATACGCTGCATGTTTAGAAAGGCATGAGGATGGACTGGGTCGCATTGGATAGGCAGCATTACACGGCGCATTGGATTACATGTTGTGTCGATTACGGGCAGAGGATCAGGGTTATGAGGCATAAGATACCCATATATAGATTTACGCACGATCAGAAGATCAATGAAACGCATTCAGAATCGCATCCTGTCGTCGTTGTTCATGCACGTGCCTTCGCGTTTGGCTTGTCTTAGCGCGTCAGGTCAATGTTTAACGCTCGGCATCGTCAAGAGCCAACACCCAGACAACAACGATGCTGCCAGATGAGATCATTGCGCAACTAACGGGCGAGTTTGCGTGTCGCGAACAGCAGATTCAGCACCTGACCGCACTGTATTCTGTATGCAATCCAATAATTTACCCAATGCATAGCTAACAAGCCAGGCGCATCTCCCCTCACCACCCTTCATCAATATCCACGGCCTCACAGCGACGGGCAAGTCGTCCATCCTGCGCGCATACTTCCACCTTTCTCAACTGCCTCACACGATAATCAACGTACGCGAATGCATAACCACACGGCATCTTCTCGAGCGCATTGTCGCAGCAGCTCTCGATGCGCTGGAGGAGGCATATGACGAGAAGATTGACAGAAGGCCGTATGCACGGACAGAGAACCTGAGCGCACTATGCGTTAACCTACAGAAGATGTTAGAAGGAAGTGGGAAGTTTGTGTTGGTACTGGACGCGATCGACAAACTCAGAGAAGGTGGTGGTACGCTCATTGCAGCCCTGGGTAGATTGGGCGAAACGGTACGCTCACCGTGAATCAATGCATATGCAATACTGACAACATTACAGATACCAAACCTCGCCCTCGTCCTGACGACCACTCTTCCCCTCGCGCCATCCCTGCGACACTCGTCTTCGATACCTTACATCGCCTTCCCACCATACACCCGCCCTCAACTCCTCTCGATCCTCGGCAGGAATCCACCAAAGGTCTTCCCCACGCCGCCCTCTGTAGAGAGGTTCCCAGACTACACTCCCGCCCTCGCCGCCGAAGACGATGCCTGGCTGTGGAACCGCTTCCTCGCCGCCGTGTACGACTCGCTCAGCAAACACACCGGCCGCGACCTCCTCAGCTTCCGCTCCACCGCCCTCCGGCTATGGCGAGAGTTCGTCTCCCCCATCGTCAAAGGCGACTTCGGCACAAGAGACTTCTCGCGCCTGATGGTGAATCGCCGACACTTATTCCAGGGCGAAGAAGCAGTGCTAGACCGCATCATCGCACCCACCCCAACCACCAGCACAAGCATCGCAGCAAAGAGAACCGCAGTCCCAGGCATCATCCAATCCCTCCCCTTCTACACTACCCACCTCCTCATCGCCGCATACCTCGCGAGCTACAACCCCGCCCGCACAGACGTAACGTATTTCATGAAGCACACGGATAAGCGCAAAAACAAACGTCGCGCACCGGGTGCCGCGTCCCTCTCAACGACCTCCAAGGGCGGCGTCAAGCACCGCCGTGTTCCGCGCCATTTACTCACGCCCAGTCCGTTCCCGCTGGATCGGCTGTTTGCCATTTTTAGGGCGTTGTTGCTGGAAGGCGTACCCCAGACGGCGGATCTGTATACGAGTGTGGCGACGCTGACGAGTTTGCGGCTGCTGGTCAGGACGGGTGTAGGTGGTGCGAGCGACGCATTGGAAGCCGGAGGGAGGTGGAGGGTGGGCTTTGGGTGGGAGTTTGTGAGGGGTTTGGGGAGGAGTGTGGGTGTGGAAGTGGGCGAGTATTTAGTTGGTGGTGTGGATTGAAGCCATCTACCATATTTTATATACACACATATATACATGTCGTATATCTGTACATGAATTAATGAAACACCTACCACCCAAACCCACCTATCCCCCCACCCCACACGCTCCACAAGCTCAACCCCTCTTCGTCGTCCATCCACTTCAATTCCCGTATCTTCTGCCCCTTCCCCTCCATCTCAAACTCCCTTACCGTCCGCCCCGTCCACAAACTACTCACCCTAACCGCCATCCCCCCATTCTCCCCATCCTGAGCCGCAGCTACCAGTCCCAACCTCTCATGCACCGCAAGCCCTAAATCGAGGTCGAATGCATTTCCGTGGGTGAAGCTGAGGACAGGCTGACTCCAGTGCGTGCGCGCCTTACGGTTCATGATTTTGCGGCGCTTGTGGTCGTGCGCGCCCGGGTAGAGGGATTTGAAGTATGTGTCGTTGTAGTGGTTGTCGGTGGTGCGGTGGGGGGTGTTTCTACCACTACCAATACCGCCGCCACGACTGTTACTACCGCCGCCATGACTGTTGCTGTTGCTACTACTGCTGGAGAGACGGGACATGCGAATATCGTACAAGAACAGCGTGTCTTGTAACCCTGCACACACGATTCTCGACGAGTCTGCGCGCGTGATACTGCTGATTGGATACGGGTGCGTGAGCATGTGTGATGCGCTGCCAGATCGGGTGTCGTAGATTTGGATTTTACCGCTGCGGCACCCGATCGCTATCGTGCTGTGGGTGAGCCATGAGAGCGCGAGGATGTCGGATTGCAGGTCTGGCAGGGGCGTTTGCGCGTCCCATGTTCCTGACTGCGAGCGCGTGAGGAGGAGAAGCGAGTGTGTGGCACCGACGGCGAGGTGTTCGGTTTCGGATGCTGCGGAGCTGTTTGGGTGGCATGGCGAGGGGGAGAATGAAGATGGGCGTGCGGCAGAGGTCCAGATTGCGGTGCAGGATTTCGGTGTGAATTGCTGGGAGATGTGTGGGCCGTCGCGCTCAGGGTCGCTGAGTTGGACGGTGGGAGGTCGGTCAGAGCCGATTGTTGTTACTGCGAGGGCACCGGAGGAGGGCATGTATTGGAACGATGAGACGGTGGATGTGGTGCGGCCTATTTCGTCCCAGGGGTAGTATCCGTATCTCGACTGTGTGTCGAGAGATTTCAGTCTGTTGCGGGACTGTGGGTTATGCAGATTGACAGCCTGATCGTCGCCGAGGTATTGACGGCGTTTGATTTTGTTCTCTCCACAAATAGCATAGATGGTTTTCGAGACTGGGTCTCTGTCAAAGAAACGGATGACTCCCTGCTCGTCGCTGCTGGTAATGGGTTCTGGTGAAGGAGAAAGACCGGACATGCAGGCCTCGGGCCAGATACTCTGCATGTAGACCGCCCGCCTCTTGAATCCAATCTCCCTGTCCAGGTCTGTCTGGATGAAGCTGGTAGCATGGCGGCGAACGACTCGCTCCTTTAGAATCCTGCTCTTCTTTGCTGTTGCTGCTCGCTGAACATTTTCCTTCCTCCTCTCCTTGACCAGGTTCGAGGTTGAGTATTTGAGATTGAGTCCCCTGGCTGCAGACTGGCTTTGTATCTTGAAGTACTTTTTCTTCTCTTCATCATAGTAGAAGCCAGGTATGTGCTGGCCATTCATCCTGCGGTGTTGGAAGATGTGAGTGTTTCGTGATTGGTCGATGGCCCAGCAGCGCAGACATATTTTACGCGAGTCAGTTGCAGCTACCGTATCGATAAGCAAATCAGTTCGCCGCGGTATGACGCCACTATGGTGATGGTCCAGGCACATACTCTGACAGATGCAATACGACAGTCTTTTCCTTTCCATTCATCCGACGTGTACACTGTCTACACTATCTACACATTGACAGCTCATGCTTCGCCTCTCACGACTGTCCAAGCCCCTAACATCTGGCACAATTCCCTCGGCGCGACATTTCCACACGTCGAAGCGGCTTAGTCAAGTCATGGCGCATCTCGACAGCGCTCCACCCAAGGGCGAGCACACCGTGCAGTCGCTGCCCAAATCGAACGTCTTCACACAGAACCTGCCGCCAGACGCCGCCTTCCCCACACCGGAAGACTCGCACGATGCACCACGACAGACACTCGGCCCGCGCATGGTCAAGGAGGCGCTCTACACCTACGTTCGCCCAGACCCTCAAGGGGAATCCGAGATACTCGGTGTTAGTCAGCGCGCGCTGCGAGATCTGGGGTTGAAGGAGGAGGAAGCACAGACAGAAGAGTTCAAGCAGTTGGTGTCTGGCACAAAGATTCTCACATGGGACCCTGAGAAGCCAGATGAGGGCATCTACCCGTGGGCGCAATGCTATGGCGGCTACCAGTTCGGGCAATGGGCAGGCCAACTGGGTGACGGGCGCGCCATCTCGCTGTTCGAGTCGACAAACCCTTCCACGGGCACCCGCTACGAGATCCAGCTCAAGGGTGCCGGCCGTACACCGTACTCGCGCTTTGCCGACGGAAGAGCAGTGCTACGATCGTCTATCCGGGAGTTTGTTGTCTCCGAGTACCTCAACGCGATCGGCATCCCTACGACCAGAGCGCTGGCGCTCACATTGAACAACGGAACGAAGATCATGCGCGAGAGAATCGAGCCTGGCGCCATCGTTACGCGTTTTGCACAGAGTTGGATTCGCTTCGGTACCTTTGACCTTCAACGCATGCGCGGCGACCGCGAGACACTACGCATATTGACCGACTACACTGCCGAGCACGTATATGGAGGGTGGGACAAGCTGCCTTCGAAGCTGCCGGCTGGCGAGGCAAAGTCGACACATACCCAAGTCAAGACTGGCGTGGCCAAGGACACGATCGAAGGCGAAGGCCTCGAAGAGGAGAATCGCTACACACGTCTCTATCGCGCCGTGATTCGCAACAACGCTGCTACAGTCGCCAAGTGGCAAGCGTACGGTTTCATGAACGGCGTGCTGAACACCGACAACACATCCATCCTCGGTCTTAGCATCGACTTTGGGCCCTTCGCCTTCCTTGACACCTTCGACCCTACCTATACGCCCAACCATGACGACCACATGCTGCGCTACAGCTACCGCAACCAGCCAACCATCATCTGGTGGAACCTCGTCCGGCTGGGTGAAGCCTTTGGCGAGCTGATGGGCGCCGGATCCAACGTCGACAACGCCGAGTTTGTAGAAAAGGGCGTCAGTGAAGCAGATTCCGCCGACCTCGTCAAGCGCGCAGAAGGCGTCATCGAGCGCGCAGGCGAGGAATACAAAGCCGTCTTCCTCTCCGAATACAAGCGGTTAATGACCGCCCGCCTCGGGCTGAAATCCCAACAAGAGAGCGACTTCGACACGCTATTCTCGGAACTGCTCGACTTCCTCGAGGCATACGAGTTGGACTTCCACCACGCCTTCCGCAGGCTGTCGAGCCTGAGTGTGGAGAAATTAGACTCGGATGAGGCCCGACAAAACGCAGCGGATATCTTCTTCCGTACTGACAACCTGCCCAAGGAGGGTGCAGACTCTCGCGTCCGCATCGCAAAGTGGCTGGATGCCTGGTCCACACGCGTCAAGCAAGACTGGGGCGACGACGACACCGGCAGGCAAGAAGCCATGCGGGCCGTCAATCCAAGCGTGAATATCCCCCTCCTCACTGTTAAGAAACCACGCTGACTTTATGACAGTTTGTGCCTCGCTCGTGGGTCCTAGACGAGTTGATCGACCGCGTGGAGAAGAAGGGCGAGCGCGACATCGTTCCGCAGATTATGAAGTTGACGCTCGACCCGTTTAGGGAGGAGTGGGGATGGGATGCAGAAGAGGAGAAGAGGTTTATTGGTGATGTACCCAAGTACAAGGGTATGATGCAGTGTAGCTGCAGTTCGTAGATAGACGTTTTGCACACACACCTTGAATGCATTTAGGGTCCATAACCAGCGGCATGTCGGTTGACCCAGAGCTTTTTGAATGAGATAACATTGTCATATTCAAACTGCAGAACGTTCACATTTACGTACGTGAACTATCAACAACTCATTATAAAGCATACAATCCTCGTATCGGCACAGAACGAGAGCAACAATCCCATCAATATACCAAAACAAGATATACTCCTCCTCAAGAATCGAATACACCGCCCCTCCCCTCCCAAAACAACAACAGTAACAACATCCCACCTTCCAAAGCTAATACCTCACGAAACAGAACCCCATTCAATCTCCCACACCCTAACCTCATCCACAAAAACCGGCATCTCCGCCCCAGCAGGCCACACAACCTCTAGCTCAATATCCATATCCGTCGCATCCGTAAAAATCCCATCCGTACTATAAAACGAGCGCGTATCCATCCCATACTTCTGATACACCGCGCCTTCCTTGCCCTGTAGATCGCAGTTCCCGGGGGCTCCGTAGAGAGGCACGCTAGTCATCCCGCAGAGGCTGACGGAGCGCTGGATGTCGCCTGTCACAGCGGTGCGGTAGCGCATTGTGAGGAAGGGGACTGAGCCGTTCTTGGCGAGGGTGGAGGGGTGCCCGATGTGGAAGGATACTGTGTACCATTCGTGGGAGGCGTTGAGGTTGGAGAGGCGGGTGAGGAGGGTGATGCTGCGGTCGGTGAGGGCGGGGGAGGTTGGTGTAATGGAGCTTGAATTGTGAGTAAAGTTGGATTGGGGAGAAGGAAGTGGAGACTTACGCTGCGAGTCGGCTTGAGAGGGAGTGATTGGTCAAGCCAATGGAGAAGGTTCCAGCTGTAGGAGTGAATGTCCAGCCGTCGAGGCCGTTTTCGAAGCCGCTGTTTTTAAGGGTTTTGTGGGTGATTTCGATGGGTGCGACGATGGGGCATGCTTCAGGTGTTGGACAGGTCAACTCCAACCTATCCGGCATTTTAGTTTGTTTAGCAGGTGGTGAAGTCCAAGTCGTCGCGGATGCTGCGGTAGAAATTGACCTTACAACCAGTGATTCGTTTGCGGGGGCCTGTGAGGTAGAGTTTGTAATATCCACACCATTAGAAGCATCGATGGGAGCAGGTCGCACAGCGACAGAGTCCAGATAGAGTGGGATGTCCATATTACCATTGTACCACGAAAGGTACACCGTCAATTCCTGGGTAGGGCTGTCGGCCTGGAACGGCATGCTCAGGGATGTGTATGTAGAGTTGTTACGGCCAGTCAGTGGACAAGGATCGGAAGAAAATCCGCATACAAGACCATGGGCCAGTAAATCATCTTGTAAACGAATGGTATACTTGGGGTCTGATATAGCATCTTGCCTGTCCACAGGCTTGCCATGCCCTATGGCAAGCTCAACCGTGTAGTTGTTTGCGGGTTCCAGGTTAGTGAGCGTGGTGGCGAATTGAACGTGCTGGGACATCGCCGTCTTTGATTTTGGCACCGCTGTACTGTTCAAACATCAGCTCCGTCTCTACTGAGTAGGGAATACGGACAGAGCATTGCAACCCTCAAGTGCATTGTTAGTGATCCCAATGTCGAAAGGTAGCTGTTCTTCGTCATATGCTACAGCCGTCCAGTTGGTAAGTCCCTGCTCGAACCCTCCGTTGGCAATATACGGATTGGTAGGTGTTGTAGCACGGGGATTGCAGCTTTGCGTCACAGAAATGGTGTTCGTAGATTCAGGTGGAGCAGTCATGTTCAGTGTATAGCTGCCGCAAGTTCAGCCAAAGGCAACAAAAGTCGAGAGCGGTTCACTCACACGTCAAGTCTCTCGGCTCCACCGCAGAACTCGGTTGGATCGCCAGCACACCGCATGTCGCAACCTTCGTCGGTTATGGTGGCGTTGTTATTTAGAGAATTGCCACAAAAGCACTCACGAGCAAACTCCACTCCTGCGAGGCTGTAACCAGCAGCCTTACAGTTCGAGGTGCACTGAGCCACTGTCATATCATCTTCACTAGCTTGAAACACAGATAGGGCACGAGCGTAAACATTGTCGGTGTAACAGCCTGTGCGCAAGCTGCCAGATGGACCGGGATTCGTGCGCGTGTAGTTCAGCTGGTCCGTATAGAACACGTTGAGTCGAAAATCAGAACCGCATGCTTCACCAGAAGCACCTGGACACCCGAAGTTGCATTCAGAGTCATTCTTGCGTTCAGAGCCTGCGCCAATGACGAGGCCGCAATAGCACTCCTGCCCGTACTCGACGCCTGCCAGGGAATGATTTTTTTCGTTACAGAAGGCGACACAGCTGGCTTGCGTCAGGTTCTCAGTGTTCACATATGACGGCCCAGAAAGCTTCCTCCTGCCATAATCGGTCCAGCAGCCGTAGTATCCCCATTCAGCTGGTAGGTTCGCGCCCAATGAGAGCGTGGGAGGGATGATGCTCATCTTGCGTGGAAGAATCCAAAAAGTTGTGGTAAATGTAGTGATCAAATCGAGGTTATTTTGGCGCAATGAAGGCAGATCGAGTGACCCTTATCTTGTCCATGTCGCGAATGCCATGTGAGTAGGGACTTACCTTCCCTTGGGGAAGTCGCATTCTTGCGCGACTGTGGCGACCCTTACCTCACAAACATGGCCAGTAGACTCTATTCAGCGGTACCACCACGCGGGGTATATCAGTAACCCGAGCAATGCTTCTTCAATCATCCAATGGAGATGGGGTTGTTGGGGCTCTCTTAGGCCACTCCAATATCTTTGTAAGTTCTGCGTCTCTAACGTTTTGGTCTCGTGCAGCATGCCATTGCTACTTCGAGATTTCATCAATGCATTGAAAGACACAGCAACAGAGAGAAGAAATGGATGTTTTGAATGCGGTGTCAAACATATCTTGGCAGCAGCAACCTCAGTGTCATGAAGCATGCATTTCAGTGTTGCCCCTGAGGCATGAAGTTCTGACTGATGTACTGACCGCGTTGATGTGGCTGCAGCATCCCCTGTCTGGATTTCGGTCTCGCATATCTGTATTGAAAGTCCCACTTTATGGTGCTGATGTGTCGAGAACATCGCGCGCTCCGTACACGCGTGGCTTGCCCTGGCGGACAGCATGCGGCTGAAGGCATGGGCAAGGCTGGCAGCTAGGCCACATCGGGATATGCTATACCCTTTCGAGCATCCTTCACCCGTATGTTTGATTGGCCCACCTAAATTTTGTCCACTTTCAGCTGGGCGACGAATCATCAGCTGCACACAGATCAGATTCGAGCACGATCTCGCGAGTGCCGAGCTACTCTCCGCCAAACTGGGTGTGAACACCCATGTTGTAATCGGTGTAGGCGCCCGGCAACGCGTACTTTGATGTGCGACGCTGTGGGGCTGGCGCAAGATGCAAGGCTATGGCGCTGTATGTGTGCTGATCGGAAGAGGTCGAGATGCTGTGTATGGATAGGCGAAAAGCGTGGTCAGGCCTGATAGGGCGAGACTTTTGGCTGGGAACGGTTGTGCAAGGAACGGTTCTGCATGGCGGCGCTGAGGTCGGTGGGTTACCTATTGATTCTGGCGTTGATGGCGCGAGACGGGATGTGCGACTGCAAAATTGCGTTGACTTGGGAGCAAGATGCACCTTGAGTATGCTGCATGTCTGAGTACATATATCAGCGCTAATTCCAAACACGAGACATGTCGTGGATCACCTCGTCAGTTCTTACCACTATCAAACTCTTGTAGCAGCCTCGTTCTGCGTCCATTCATTGTCAAGCACTAGCATCTCCTACATTGGAGACATGAACGTCTTCGCATACGAGGCCTGGGGCGTCCCTTCCTCCGGCTTCTTCGACCCTTCAAAGACGTTCGTCACATCCCACTTCGTCTCTCCTCTCGTCCTTGCATGCATCCGCGCCGTCTTGTGCGTATACAGCTTCACTACCATCATCGTCTCCTATAGCTGGCTTGCGAACAACACGGCAACCATTGGCCTAAAGGATGTCAACATCAGCTCATACAAGATCCAACAAAGCGAGGCGGCCATTGGTCAGTCATTCAGCTTCTTCACATATCTCACATTCTGGTCTCTTGGATTCTACTTCCTATTTTCAAGCATTCATACCTTCATGTTTGCGTTCAAGGGGCGAACCTGGCTGCACAGCTGGCCTAGGCCCCTACAGGTTATGCACTCATTGTACTACTCATGCGTAACGAGCATGCCCTTCCTGGTTACAATCGTATTCTGGGGAACCATGAACAGTGGATGGCCGGCCGGTCGTTTCGAACAATGGATGAACCTCTCGGTCCACGGCTTGAACTCGGTGTTCGCGATCGTAGAGATTCTACTCCCTGCCACGGAGGCACCGCCCTTCTCGCACCTCAGCGTGGTTCTGCTGGTTCTATCAGCGTATCTTGGTCTCGCATACCTCACCAGGTACACTCAGGGATTCTATGTCTACGAGTGGATGAACCCGGCTCACGGCAACTTGAGCATAGTCCTGCACGTTCTTGGGTATGCGGCTGGTATGATGACAATATTCGTGTTGGTCTCGGGTGCTATACGGCTGAGGAATATGCTCGCTCGAAGACTGAGCGAGGGCAAGGACACAAGTGTCCATGAGAAGGGTCTAAAGTCGGATGATGCCTCAGATACCTGGTCGAGTGATATAAGCGTATCGAGGCCAGAGTCGGCGTGGAAGAAAGAAGAGTCCTTTGTATGAATGCGTGAATCCTATTATAGAATAGGTTTTCTCTCCGCCGCAATTCACCAGATACCATCTTGTTCGCAGTGTCAATTCGGGGCGGGCCGGGAAAGAACTCGGTCCCGTGCACTTGAATGAAGACTTGTCGCAGCTTGAACTTACAAGGCTGTCATGCCGACTGTCTGGCCATCCTCTTTCACGAACCGCAACCTTGGAGGGCATAACAATATGATCCTAGTTGCCGCTTTGTGACGGGCCTAGCTTGAATGTCCCAACCTAATCGATGCGACTCGGCAACCCCGAGGAGGAGGTTACTAAGCCAACGGCGTTACATTCGAATGTACTGTGGTAGGGCTATGTCCCCTTGGGAATCCGGGCTCCTTGGACTGGATGCAACTTTGCATGCATTGTAGAACATTGCAGCAGCAAGACGAAAATCTGCCTTGCATGGATTGTGTGGAGGAGTTTCTGTTTCGTAAATAGCACTGGAGACGCATCTGTGGTCACGACGTCCTTCCAAATACCCCATGGTGCCGCGGATGGGTACTCGCGACATAATGGGGGCAAACTTGAGTGGAGATGAATTAGGCCTCCCAACGGACATCAGCACTCCGATATCCGAAGTTGTCAGGCGCTGGCCCTGGGCAGGGCCGCCTCGATGGCCTTAAAAGCACTGTTCATCAAATGCCAGTCGACGCAATCGAGCTTTGAGGTGTGACACATTCTGGTGCAGCGAAAATCTACAACTTGAGCTCCATCTTGCTCTTGTACTGAACGTTGATGAGATCTGTGCGGCAACGGCTGTCAAACGTGTAGCTCGGTTTTCCAGCGTTTCAACATGCGAAATTAGTCAGTTAGCCATCGACGTTAGTTTCTAGAAAAATTGCAGTAGCCATATGCCAAGATGAAATCTCCATCAGTTCAATGCGTCGATTAGTGATGATAATGCTGCCGCGCGCTTGCCTGAGCGCCATTGGAATTCCTGCACACCATGGTGCAGAGATGAGGCGCGGTTGCCGAACTGTTGTAGGTTCACTTTGCCGGGGAATCAAAAAGTTCCAGTAGACGCCGGAAGAGCGAAAATACCGATACCTCCTAAGATAGCAGCACAAAATTAGTCCGCCGTGGAGTAGAGACGTCCAAGCATACGCCATGATTCAGGAGAAACGCCATAGCATGACATGCAGCGGGCTACTCTGCCGTTGGGGCTTGAGCGGGGTCGAACAATCCAAAGGAGGCAGGTAGCGACAACAAGGTTCTTGTGACAGGAAAAGATGGAGAGCCCCAACATTGCTCGCAAATACTATCTTCACAAGTCATGATACTGCCACGATTGCGTTCACTGTATTGTGGTGAGAGAAGACAGGGGGTTTGCGCCAAGCTGCTTTGTGGTATGCGCTAGCGCGATGCTCCTTCCAAAAATAGGTGGGGCAGTGCACTTCATAGCCGATCATTGTCCTGCATCACTGCCACTTGTCTAGCTTACCAGTTATACATTTCTGGTTTTGGTCGCATGGTCATACAGAAGACTAACTTTCTGCTTCAAATCGGGCGTTGCTGAGGAGAGACGGGCTCGTCGCCCGGTGCTCGCGCGAGCATGTGTCAAGACTCCAAGTTGTGCCGCATCAGGCCTTCCACGTGCAGGGTCTCCTCTGAGGTCACAGCATGCTCCGTATCCGTGTATCTCCTACCTGACACATCAAGCCTCTGACAGCAACGGCCCAAGTTTGTGGAGGTCGCCATGCCCCTCAGATCCTTGTGTTTACCGCACAAGGCTAGAACAAGGAGATAATTCAACAACCGCTTGCCGTGATCTAACCTCCGTGCGGGCACCAGTATAGTCATAGTCAGGCCAGCATCTTCGCCTCCGCCCCGTTGGGAAGATATACTCTAACATGGGAGTACCAAGCAAAGTCTGATCCTACTGCAAGGAGTCTCCCCTTCTGGCTTCTACACAAAGTATCTCCCACCTAGTCGCGCGCGCCCTGTTCCCTGCGCGCGGCTGTCACTGCCACTAAGAGCCAGGCCGCTCGGTCAATCCCGCCCATAAACACTCCTTCCGTCCCACCTGAACTGGTCGCATGCTCGGAACTCCGGCAGCTGTGGTATCGCTGATTCCGCCTAGTATTTTGCGCTCCAATTCGGTATTCAGCATTTTAAATTGGCTGAAGCTGCCCCTGTGCATTAGCGCACGCCATACAGCTGCAGCTCCATCTCCACACGACCACACCATTGCTGTTAGACTTGCCTGGCCTGTCTACCCCCTGCGTATCCGAGGGCACAGTTACAGCCTCGATATCCCTCCCGCGATACAACCTAAGCATACTTGAGCATGCTTGCAGACTAACAGCTGCTCACAGCTTGAACAATACTTACTACCTTTCCACGTTACTGCCGCTAGCGAGATCGATCGCTTCGACTTTCCATTTCGACTAGACTGACACTCCTGTGTCAGGAGAAGAAGACGACCCAATGGCAGATAACCGATCAAGATCACGATCTAGAGGTCGAGCTGAAGCCGAAACGGAGCTTTGGTTTAATATGCCCAGTTTTGACAGACATTGTCAACCTGAACAGTCGGCGTACCGCACAACATCAGACCGTCTTGCCATGGGCTCAATGACTTCAGCCCCATCTCAACTATCAATACCAGTCCCTACGATCTCCACCATTCCAGACATCAATAAGTCACTTCCGCCACCCCCGGCCGAAGCAGGGAGAAGGAGTCGAAAGCCAGCTAACTTACGGTCTTTACTGCGGGGCCAATCTTCGAGCAACCATCTCGAACCCGGTCGTCTTCAACCCGAGCCACCACTTCACCATCACAGAAATCTATCTGCAGGGGCTCACTTGAGTGTGGATGTATACGGCCACTACCAGCAGCAGCAATCTCGAAGTATGCCGAATTCGCCGTACGCACAAAGTCACGACACCAATCCCTTACATCCACCGCCTCTGGCTCGCGTCCAGACAGCTGCCCCGGCCTATCGAGACACGACGCAATATCAACCCTACTCTGCCCTGCAGGAACACCCACTGCGCGTCAGCTCGGTGGGCGCACCCTTTAATGCTTCACCTACACGAGTGCGAACCTTCCCTGAGACTACAGTTACCAGTCCTACAGCCCGCAATAGTGTGTCTACCCGGCCAAGACCACACACGTGGCTATCTCCAACTGAGCCATTCGCTGATTCTTCACAATTTCATCTTTTTGTGGAAGCCACGACTGGCCTCATCGACGATTCAGATCCGTGGTCTCCAAATGGCCCGAACCGACTACAAAGTTCGCTGTTTGCTCGAAGACCGAGTAATGGCCCAGTCCCAGTTCCAACCCAGTATGATCCAGCACCAATACCTGATCGCACGCATCAGACTGCAAGCTGGCAAAGCTTCGAACCGCCGCTTACGTCCTCACGGTCCGTGTCCGCGCCCATGTCAAGCGTTCTACACCAAGATACTTTCCAACCACCTCATGCCAACCTTACACCACATATGCATGCTATCAATGCTGAACTGGAGATGCTTGGCCTGAGTGGTGATAATACGTCGGATGATGATGAACTGCCCGACTATGCACAAAGTCAAGCGGAGATGAACGCAAAGAAGCGGCAAGAAGCAGCAGCAAGAGCGAGAGACTTGGAGGCGAGATGGCGGGGCGCCAGAGGCAGGAGGAACTGATCTTCTTCTCCTCTGCGCTGTGTATTCAACTTTCTCATACTCAAGCATGGCGTTGTTTGGATTTTTTTTTCCGCATATGATACCCTCGCTTGACCATTTCTTTCGAGCTACATATTTGATTCTTGTGCTTTCTGTAAATGACCAATTACGAAGAAGAATGTATATAATGGCTAGCAATTATTCCCCAAGGTATATCAAAATCAACACAAACCTGATACCTACGAAACTATGGTTCAGTGCATGCTCAAACGGACACAGCTCCCACAAAAAGTTAATGCATAAAGCCAGTCTCAATGACCGAGAAAGGACACGGGTCGGTGTACAGCAATATGCCTTGCAAAAAGCCTTGAGCAGTTCATCATGTGCATTTTCATCTTGCATTCATAATACCGAGCTTTCCGAACCCCAAAACGGTAATAAAAGGTTCATTTTAAGATTGAAGGACTAGCGAGCCGTAATTTGGGGCTTGCTTACGTCTTGCATTGTGGAAGGCCGCTAGAAGGTATTGCTGATATCTGCTGTTAAGGGATATTCGTATTCGTGTAGATCTTTCGGCAATGCAAACGCGTCTATCTTTGTCAATCCGAACGTTCTCGTCTTTTTCCAATACAGAAAGCTCACGAAGACACGTCTCGGTATGGGTATTCATTTAGCACTGGCTGAGCGGCGTATAGTAAGTCGACGACAATATCCGAAAGTAACGATCATCACCTACTAGCAGCGCGAAGATGAAGCACAGAACGTTACAGGAGGCGCACAAGACGCCCGTGTTACTACCAGTGCGTGGGTACAGTGCGGGGTGGTAGGGGGCTAGAAAGCTTGACCGATAATTTACCAACTACCGTTTACACTGTTTTCATGTAGGACCAGCTACGCAGCCACGTTTAGCGAGCATGGAGTGATGCATTTGCCACTTCGCATAGATGCAGGGCATGCATGGTGCATCCAGATCAACACCGGACATACTCAATTCAATCACATATCCGCTCCGACTGCTAAGACAATTTGCCCAGATAACGTCGGAGATCTACACATGGTGTGTGGTTCGCTGTGTGACAGGATATTGACTTCGGGAGACGGGTGGTAGCCGACAGCGAGGCTGTGCATGCAGGTGTCAGACGCGAGCCCGGAAGCAGCGTTCCAATGCAGCGCACGAAAATAGAACAACGATATTCAGCATTCATACTAACAAATACTTAGCATGATGGCTGACGATGGCAGGTGATGAACATGTGCCTTGGTGAAATGGCGGTGTACTGTGTCGTGATGCAATGATTCGGGAAAGTGTTCGGGTGGCAATGGGCATCTATTCTTCTTCTGACAGGTGCAATCGCATCAGCGGAGGTTACGAAGAATTGTGCAAATTGCAATACCGTAAACTTGTATGACAGACCTCATGCCGAGAAGACTGACATCTGAATTTCTATCAAAGAGCAGAGATCCTTGACCTTCGTACTCTTGCGAATCTGATAATCGGAATCAAGCTTCTGTTCGCACACGTTTTGTGGCCTTCGACAGGTGGACATCATCATAACATGAAGTCGCTTTCCGTTTTCGACTGCAGTATAGGGAAGATGCACGATGAAACTCACCGACAGGTGCCTTTTTCGTGAGCAATCGCTTATCCAGCAGCGAGTGTGGTTCTTTAATGCTGTGATCTGGCTTAGTTGAAGATGTCGGGTCCTGAACAAGAGATGTCTTGAGTACGTGGCGTAACCTGGAAGGTACCGGCACGTTCGACTCTTGTAGCTGTGTCTCTGTGAGATCATTGTAGTGGATTGTGTGTGAATGTCGGAAGCCTGCTACATCAGACTGTTCGACTTTGAGACGTCTATCATACCTTTGCCAACGTCTGTATAGATCTGCTATGTCTTTGCGCACATCAGGGCAGCCTGAGCTCACTATCCATGCACCAAGCTTGTCGTAGACCTGAATCTTGAAATGAGTCGTTGGCGGAGCGATACCGATAGGCCCCTTTTCTGCGATTACGTTCCATGTCTCATTACGGAACCATTGTGCAATCCACGACATGGACACATCGCAGTACTCCTTACCGCCATTTTCTTTCGCTAAGCTGACGTCAGCCCAAACCTTACGCATTAATAGGTGTGTACCAGGTTTGGCTTTATCTTGCGGGTTGATGACATTGCCGAACATGAAGTTTTCCCAAGCATAACCCCATTCAGTCTCGTGGTATTCCTTCCGATAGTGAGGTTCAATGAGCGTTCCTCGACGCATTACGCCTACAGCATGCACTACTTCATGTACAAGTGTCGTAGCAAGCAGAAAGTCGTGCCGAAATTGGGCACATCGAGAACCTTTTGCATAACCTTCTGCATTCCTGTAATATTGTAGAAACCTGTCAGTAATTTCGATTTTAGGGAATGCTTTCGTTTGGAAAGCTCTACAACAGTTCAAGATCTGCGGCGAAATAGTATCGACTGCAATCGTGCGTGCGTACACCTGTTTCTTTTTCTGGTTCACAAATTCTATCTCCAATCCCTCAGAGAGGTATTGCAAAGCTCCGCGTACGGCTACAAGGAATCGAGCTTGCTCTTCCTTGGACGCACGTACTAGGGGGTCGTAGAGGTGGGACTTCTTTGAAGTGGGATCATACACCTCGGGTCCATATAGCAGTGGCACAAAGAATTCGAGTAGTCGATCATGAAGGAGAAATTGCGATGCCAGTTGTAGCGCCAGCTGTAGCTGGTTTTCGCTCTCGAGTTGCCGGAAGAGGGGATGGACCGGATTAGTGAGGCTTGCAGGGAGGACAGTATCGTCTTCGAGTAGTTTAAAGCGATCGTTCTTGTTAGCTGCATTAATAAGGCCGATGATCCCAGAACTTGGGGCGAGAGCAGCTCGCTTCACGCGTAAATTTTGGTCTACCATCTTACGTAGGTCTGAACGCTGATCATAATGCTCTGTTCTTTAAGCTTCATCGCAGAGTATACATAGTGTTGTATGTAGCATTGTGCGGAATAGGCCTTAGAGTCAATCCGACAATGCGCCATGAATATAGCTGCGAGTGCGTCCAAAAGTAACAGACGAGACAAAGGCTAGACAACAGCACTGTGTCTTCCATACACTTACGTGAATGTTCGACAGCAGGTCAACACATGCTGGAACGGACAAACGCTACCCGCGCGCGAAGCATCTGCACAATGACGACTGCCTGCCGTTGGCTGATGATTCAGATGAAACGCGCAGTGGGCGCGTCGTGAGCATCGATGCAGTGCCTTATATGAGCGGTTAACTTGAGTGTGAGCTGACAATTATCGATTGGAGTAGCGTAGACTGCACATATCAATATGACACAAAAGTCATGCAGCTGGCAGGGAGTCCAAAAGAGAGAGGGGATAACGCCTCTCGGGCCGCCACGTGAGAACGCGCTTCAGGAGGCTAGCAGGGGTGCGCGTCGGTCCGCCCCGCGTCGTTTGCCTTTCCATAACCATCCGTCACCTTGTACTCACGCTCGGTTACTGCACATCACCCCAAGTTACGCTTTTCGGTGTGCGATCCGCAACAGAAAGGCTTTGTTTTCGATTCCTCACAGATATTTCTAACACTATCTTTAGCACAACTGCGTTCACGGGCAGTGGGTGCTCTTAGCGCGTTTCAGCCTTACTTGACTTCGCGAGTTCATCTGATGTACTGAGTTGTTGCACATGCTACTCATACTGCAAGGCCACCAAAATGGATTGGGATGACTTTGAACGGAGAGCTCGCAGGGCCATACCAGCGCTGCCTCTGAAGCCGAAGCGATGCTGGGTTGGTGTCCTGCTACATGACAAAGGTCCACAACAGCCGCTCGGCGAGCTGGACTTCATCTGGATGTTAGGACACTCTGTGAGTTGAATTCCATCTGCATTGGCCTTATGCACTCTTGCGACAATATGTGTTGGCTAACGCGATCAGAAAATTACGGTCGAGAAAATCTACCAGACTTATGAAGAGCGTCTGGAATTCACAGACTTCCACCTGATCTCTCGAGATGGCGTAGTGGAAAAGTCGAAGACTCTCAAAGACATCATGTCTGTGGGCTCTGAGCTGATTCTATTTCGAGCTGTCTGCGCAGCGAACCCATCCCCAACCTCTGGATTACTGGCACCAACAGAATCTTTACGAACACCAGATAGAGATCCAAGCTCGATAGAAACTACTCTACCCGTTACTCCTCTCACATCACGCATCAAAGATGAACCTCAGAATGGCACGGTGTCTGAAGGAAACATAGCAAATCCTGGCCCTTGCATACCGACACCTCAAGGACCGACATCTCAGGTGCCCACAGTTCAAGGACCAAAACCTCAAGAGCCGATACCGCACGTACAGACGCCTCAAGTATCGACCACAGCGACTCCATCTGTTTCCCGTGGCCTAGATCAACCTGTGATGAACAATACACATCATAACCAACATCATCAGCCATCCGCGGCGCCACACGTACACAACGCCCTCAACTCACCGGTCACTCCCGCGCCATTCGATGCTCACACAACCGCAGATCAGCAGATAGGCCAAGCACCGCGTTATGACCTTGTGAGTACGCCACTGATCCAACGTGATCAAGCATTAGCTGCGCCAAGCGTACCTGCAAATCATGCGCCGCCTGTTATGACCGCACCTCAACACCCACCCCAGCTGCCTCCGTACGTATCTCTGTACAGTGGACCGGCGCTAGATTGGCCGAATCTGGCAAATGCTGCTCAGCCTGGTAGCGTCGCCCATGAGATGTATATGCCTCCTGTGTTCCGTAACGATGTTGAGGAGCCATCACACCCGTTCGACCCAGCGGACTATTTCAACCGCGAGCCTTCGCCACAGGGTGATTCTCAAGAGGAAACAAAGCCCCCGGATGGCTCCATACGAGAGATCATAAAGCTAGAAGACCCTGAAGTGCTTGAAGCTGCTGTTGGAGAGGGGCTGAAGGTACTCGAAGACTTCAAGCAAGTCTTTGTACAGCACGCTGCGTCCAGCCCAGATGCTCAAGCTTGGATTGAATCCATCGAAAAATTATCACCACAAGCCAAACGAAAGCGTACCGTCGTTGGTGTTATGGGAAACACTGGTGCCGGAAAATCGAGCGTGATAAACGCAATGCTGGACGAAGAGCGACTCGTGCCAACGAATTGCATGCGTGCGTGCACTGCCGTTGTAACGGAAATGTCATGGAACGATAACAATGACCACTTCTCGAAATATCGCGCCGAGATCGAGTTCATATCTCGAGCAGACTGGGAAAAGGAAGTCTCAACTCTCATGAAGGAGTTCCTCACTGATAACGGCACGCTTTCTCGGGACGCATCTGACCAAAACTCCGATGCTGGCATTGCTTGGGCAAAGTTTCATGCAGTATATCCGAAGATCCCTCGAGACTCGCTGGACAAATGCACAGTGGACAGTCTTATGGCTGAGACGGGCCTAAGTGTGCTTGGTACTACGAAAAAAATCAACGCCGCGCAACCCCAGAGATTCTACTACGACCTCCAGAGGTATGTTGACAGCAAGGAAAAGGTGACCAAGAAAGATATGGACAAGGATAAAGATAAGCCCAAGAGGTCGTTCGAGATGGAGTATTGGCCGCTCATCAAAGTCGTCAAGATTTACACCAAGGCGCCCGCCCTTTCCACCGGCGCCGTGATCGTCGATCTTCCCGGTGTTCATGACTCTAATGCTGCACGAGCTGCAGTCGCACAAGGGTACGTCAAGCAATGCACTGGACTTTGGATCGTCGCTCCAATTACCCGTGCGGTTGATGACAAGGCTGCCAAAACCTTGCTTGGAGACTCCTTCAAAACACAGCTCAAATATGACGGAGTATTCTCGAGCGTCACATTTATTTGCTCCAAGACCGATGATATCTCTATCACCGAAGCTATTGACACTCTAGAGTTGGAGGATGAGGTCGAACGCTTGTACGAACAAGAGCGGGAGCACAAGCAAGAGATCGGTGACACCAAGACCAAAATCGCAGACCTCGAAGAAACCAGAAAGGTTTACTTGCTTGCGCAGCGCGAGATTGGCGCTGAAATTGAGACATGGGACGATTTGCAGGACCAACTGGATGAGGGGAAGGAGGTGTTTGCGCCAATGGCGAAGTCAACTAAACGCAAGAAGACCTCTTCTACCAAGAAAGCACGAAAAAAGCATCGGATAAATGATGAGGGCTCAGACGCTGATTTCGTTGTATCGGATGACGAAGCATCAGAAACTGAAGACGGGGAAGAAGACGATGACGAGGGTGTGCAGACTCCACGAGAGCCGTTGACCGAGGACGACATCAAGGCGAAGCTGAAAGCTCTGAAAGAGGCCAAGAAGCACGCTAGGCGCGAAGGTTTGGAGGTCAGGCCAAAGATCGACGAGCTGAAACCCCAGATCCACGATGCTGAGGCCAAGATCAAAGCGATCAAAGCTGAGATCAGCAGGATCTGTATCTCCGGGCGAAATGAGTACTCCAAGCGTGCCATCCAGCAGGACTTCGCTGCTGGTATCAAGGAACTGGACCAGGAAAACGCCGCCGAGGAAGACGAAGCCAACTTCAATCCCAATGAAGAGCTCCGTGATTACGATCAGGTTGCGGAAAGCCTTCCTGTCTTCTGCGTGAGCAGTCGAGCGTATCAGAAGCTGTGTGGGCGTCTGAAAAAGGACGATGATGTCCCAGGCTTCAACTCACCAGAGGAGACCGAGATGCCACAGTTGCAAGCTCACTGCAAGAAACTTACAGAAGCTGGTCGTATACACACCACGCGTAACTTCTTGCTTAGTCTCTGCCAACAACTGACCACCTTCACCCTATGGGCATCGAATGATGGAAGGGGAGTAAAGATGACCGATGATGACAAGCGAAAGCAGGTCAAGTACGTTGAGAGACGGCTCAGTGAGCTGGAAAAGGGCCTCGAAGGGGCTGTAGAAGCGTGCTTGAACGTGATGAAGAAGGAGCTCAACGATCAAATCTTCGACAAGTACCCAGATCTGATACAGGACGCAATCAACGCTGCCCCAAATACTGCTCAGAAATGGGGCATTCATCGATCTGATGGTGGGCTGGCTTGGGGGACGTACAAGGCCGTCGTGCGACGTGATGGGGTGTATCATTCGCCGACTGCAGGCCACCGCGACTTCAACTCCGAGCTGTAAGTATAGTCACCAGCATAACCACCAGTACTAACCACGACAGTGTCGATCCGATTGTGAAGAAGCTAGCGACGAGCTGGGAACGTGCCTTCCAAAACCGCCTACCTCACGCCTTCGCAACCTTCATCGCCGACTCCGGCAAAATTCTGCACAAATTCCACGAAGCCGTCGAAGCCCGGGCACGAGAAAACGGCGTCGGCCTCGCCAGCCTCTCAACACTGAAAACGCAAATCTATACCTACGAAATGCTCTTCGGCGAACTGAACCAAACCCTCACAAACAACATGACCGAGCTCCAGCGCGAAGCAAACCGCGACTTCACCCCCACAATTGCGCACATCATGCACACGGTATACGACATCTGCGCGGAGGAACACGGCAAAGGCTCCTTCATGCGCATGAAGGCTCACATGGCGGCGCACGTAGATCGTAATCGACATTCCATGTTCAACGAGGCGACTCTGACGGTGAAACGGCATCTCGACGCCATGTGCAAGCAGCTGCAGGAGCTGATGGAAGTGCGCGCAGATGAGATATACATCAAGATGAAAGCGGATTACATGCGTGTACTGGGTGGCGTGCAGGTCAATACGGCAGCAGGCATGCCGAAAGAGGAACGGGTGATGCGTGCGGAGATCATGGGGATGCTTAGGGGTGTTGATGCGCGGTTTGAACCTATTTCGCAGGGCATCGTAACCACCGACGATGCTGGAGACGCTGGAGACGATGCAGACCCGGGCGTTGTCGACGACGATGACGAAACAGTTGCTTTTGAATCCGCTCAGGAAGATGCTGCACTCGGTGCAGACGAAGATGTCGTTATGCAGGACATCAACGCTGACGACACGGGGAAGAAGTCGACGTTGCCCACGCCGCTCAGCACCAGTGTCTCAGATGCAGAGCTGTAGTCCAGTTTTCCGCCGTGGTTGTTGATTTTGCTGCACCCTTGATTATCAGACGGTGTTTTGCATGGAGCGTGGAGTTGGGCGTGGTTGTTTCTTGTCCGTTTATACCCTGTGTAGTTGTTACCGCATCCATCACCTTTGCTTACTGGTGACTTTTTGTATTAACCCTCACATGACAAATTCAAATCACTCAGTCATGACAATCAAGAAGCCCATCCATGGCATTCATGTACCAACACGCAGCGTCCAACGCTATGATAACATGATATGATAATCCCTTATAATCCCTAACGCCATGATATCATACCCAGCACCAAGAAAATCGCTATCAATGGTCTAATCATCCCACTCTTCGTCCAGATTGTCTATCAGCCTGTTCTCGCTCTCGTCGCGGCGGCCGCGCGCCCGACTGTCTGCGCCGAGCGAGACGCGGCTGTAGCCCCGGCGGGCGGGCATGAAGCGTGCGCATGAGGAGGTGAGGATGATGAACATGTCCTGGGTGTTCGTTAGTCAAGATTCACTTATACTTCTTTGCGTCCTTTTATTTTGTTTTAAGTTGGTGGCGATGTGTGATGGATGTGAACTCACCGAAAAGAAACGCCATATGCCAGCCCACATGGCATAATTTGGCAGCTGCCGCCAGCCGCGCTGGTGCATGACGGTGCGCTGATAGACGCAGCCGCCGGCGAAATACACGGCGATGGCGATGAGGGCGATGACGCCGAAGACGCCGCTCGGGCTGAGGGTCTGGGTGTCGGCGTGCACGATGCCGCAGGCGAAGCGCGAGCGGCCCTCGAAGAAGTAGGTGCAGTCGTCGACGGCGGCGACAAAGGAGATGGAGCTCTTGCCGAGAGGGTCGGATTCGCAGAGGAGGGAGATGATTGTGGTTTTGCGGCGGGAGGGTGTGTCGGAGGGCTTCTTTTTCTTGTCCGAGTCGGTGTCTTTGTGCTTCTTGTTGTCATCGTCGTCGTCGTCGCCGATGATTTCGCGTGGTAGCTCGACGGGCGAGCGCTTGGAGGAGGGCGAGGGGCAGAGGGAGCCGCCGGTGTAGTTGAGGATGAGCTTCTTGCCGCGGAAGATGGGCTCCGAGTTCTCGAGACTGGTGGTGTTAGTGGTGCCAGTTCTATACTGTTGAATGTCACCCGCCCAGAGTATATATAGCACTCACCCTATCGCGTACTGGCGGTCACCTCTCTCATAAAAGGCGCTGACATTCCTCCACAGCTTCTTGTCCAGGTCCTGCACATCATTCAACTCTTCAACGACCGGCCCGCAGAAGTTGATGGTAAAGTTTGCGCCATAATCATAGCCCTTGGCGTGCCAGCTGCCCTCGTCGGCGTCCTTCTTCTTCTCGCCGTCCTTGGGCAGCGTCCGGCGCAGCCCGTTGAGGTCGAAGAAGCGCTCGGTCGTCGGCGAGACGACAGTGCACGGCTTGAGCGGCTTGTCGCTCGCAGCACGCACGCTGGCGAGGCACGACAGCAGCACGAGCAGCGAGGCAATCGCTGATTTCATCGTGGCGGAGCTGTAAAGACTGTAGGCGGAGATGGCGTGGTGTAGGCTGCCAGAATGTCCAAGCCCGCCCTGCGTGCCGTCAGTCGCAACACGTTTGCCCGGAGCTCACCCGCCGACTGCATCATCGCTGCAGAGCCGCCATCCCTGTCGTCGCGTATTTAGTGCAATCCTTGGCGCGAACTCCGCCCGCGGGTTCTACGCGTCATTACGGATTCAAGGGATCCGGCTTGTGCTTTGCTCGTTCGACTTTTCAGCCAGCGACGATATATCTTCGCCCAGTCTGCCTATCTGTTGATTGAGCGGTGCAGTTTGAAGAGCCTGGATAAGAGTGTTGGATTGTCGCGACCGCATAGTTTTTACCCCTTTTCGTCGTGGTAAACACTGAAGACATGGCATCCAAACGCAAGGCCGACACATCGCTGGTCGAGAAGCCCCACGGCTACGAATTCCTAGGCCCGTATGTCAGACTCCAACTTCAACTTCAACCCAATGCTAACATTCCAGTCCCGGCGCATTCGTCATTTCATTCGGCCTGCCGGTCCTGGTCTATGTCTTCACCTTCCTGTGCAACGACATCTCAGGATGTCCGGCCCCTATCCTGCTCTCTCCCTCCAAATTCAGCTTTGACCAGCTGAAGAAGGAGGTTGGATGGACTGGTGTTGACGGTCTGCTCAACACCAACGCTGTTCTTGGAACCCTGGGCTACTACCTGCTCAGCCTGACCCTGCACGCCTTCCTGCCCGCCACTGAAGTCCAAGGCTCTGAACTGAGGAGTGGTGGCAAGCTGAACTACCGCTTCAATGGTGTGTAACTTTCGTCCCTAACAGATGCTGTGACTAACATCCCCAGCTTTCAGCTCGGCCCTCTTCACCATGGCCATCTTGGCCGCTGGCACCGTCGTGTATGGTGCCGACTGGACCGTCTGGACCTTCATCACCGACAACTACGTTGGCATTATCACCGCCAACATACTCATCTCCTACATCCTGGCCACCTACGTCTATGTTCGCTCCTTCAGCGTCAAGCACCCCAAGGACCCGGAGATGCGCGAGCTTGCTGCAGGCGGCCACTCCGGCAATGTCCTCTACGACTGGTTCATCGGTCGCGAGCTGAACCCCCGTGTCGTGCTGCCCATCTTCGGCGAGGTCGACATCAAGGCCTGGTGTGAGCTGCGCCCCGGCATGCTCGGCTGGATCATCATGGACCTGGCCTTCATCATGAAGCAGTACCGCAACCACGGCCGTGTCACCGACTCGATCATCTTGGTCACCGCCGCCCAAGCCATCTACACCTTCGACGCATTGTACATGGAGCCCGCCATCCTGACCACCATCGACTTGATCGCCGACGGTTTCGGCATGATGCTCTCCTTCGGCGACCTTGCCTGGGTCCCCTTCACCTACAGCGTGCAAGCCCGCTACCTCTCCGTCTACCCCGTCGACCTCGGCATCCAGGGCATCGTCGCTGTCCTGACCGTCCAGGGTATCGGCTACTACATCTTCCGCGCCGTCAACAACGAGAAGAACCGCTTCCGCACCGACCCCTCGGACCCCCGCGTCTCGCACCTCAAATACATCGAGACAGCCGCCGGCTCGCGCCTCCTCGTCTCCGGCTGGTGGGGCACCGCGCGCCACATCAACTACCTGGGCGACTGGTTCATGAGCTGGTCGTACGTCCTCCCCACCGCGCTGTCCGGTTATGTGATCCGCAACGCCGCTACCCACCCCATTGCAGCCGCACAGTCCGACGCCTACTTCTTCAAGAACAGCTACGGCACGTACGTTGTCCCCGGCGAAGCAAAGGGCTGGGGCATGATCTTCACCTACTTCTTCATGGTGTACTTCGCAGTCCTGCTTATCCACCGCGAGCGCCGCGACGAGGAGAAGTGCAGGCGCAAGTACGGCAAGGATTGGGATCGCTACGTCGAGCTTGTGCCGTACAGGATTATTCCGTA
Source organism: Phoma sp. XZ068 (assembly GCA_004835665.1). Lineage (NCBI taxonomy): Eukaryota > Fungi > Ascomycota > Dothideomycetes > Pleosporales > Didymellaceae > Phoma > Phoma sp. XZ068. The sequence continues at coordinate 2,139,177 of RBKR01000001.1, forward strand.
CGTGTACTAGGCTGTAGACGTGTGGGAGGGGAAAAACACAACGCAGCGCTATCGGTATGAGAAATGCCGATCAAAGACGCACGTTACATCGTGTTCGACGCAATGCTACCGCTAGCCGGTCAAAGACATGCGTCGTGTAAATTATTAGCATTTGGATGCATGGATGGAATGCTACCGCATTGGTCCGGTCAAAGACATACATCCACATCTATCAGTTGAAGCGGAGCAATGTAAGAAAATAGTATAGATGTAGCGCTATCGCTTGCTCACGCGAGTAATGCGATCAAAGACGGACATCGCAGTAATGTATAGTTACCAAACTCCTTCTTATCATGATGTGACTGAGTATGAGTGTGACTGTACTTGTGTATAAGTCTATGGGCGTAGTTATTAGATTGGGCCATTCCCTCCTTCTTTCTTTGAAGTTGATTGAAACTTCAATTCTGAAAGTACTTACGGCGACCAGTCCAAGCTTAAGTCTAATATAAGGTAGTTGGAAAGACAAATGCGGGGGAGTATGATGTAGCTGTGAATGTCCACACATATACACATGCACATGTATGCATAGAAGGCTGGGTGAGGTCGAGCTGTGTGGTTTCCTACGTACAATAATTTACGACTTACTCCATGCTCTACATGTGTAAATAATCCCACGGTAGGGTAGAAATACAAGGACATGTAGCTTTCGAGCGGGTAGAGTGTTGATGTTTGGTATACATGTATACTTAATATTACCAGGGCATTGATTATAGTGTAATAAGATAATCTTTTTTCATATCTAGTATACTTAGGTACCTGGGAAGGAGAGCTGGGGAGGTGGTGGGTGTTCTAGTGGAAGGTGTACGACTTGTACGTTGATTGTTTGAGTGGGGTGTGAGGATTGTAGAAAAGACTAGTAAGCGCTCTCTGGGTTCTTTATACAGCAGGTGCTAGATTAGGCTGGTGTTTATTGTATAGAGATGCTTGTTTCTGTTGTTGAATGTAGAGAGAATACTTCCTTGGTAAAATAAACAATCATTCTATAAGAGAATAATATATACTAAAGCTGCAATGTAGTACCTTTAGGCTTGTGTTGCTTATTATAAGCAATCATAGTAGGTTGAAGTCTGGAAGCGTTGTTACGTTATAGACGGAGGTTTGCAGGTCATGCCTTGCTGAAATTGTTTAGCCAGTGAAAACAAGAGTCGTCTTTGTAGACTCGACCTGTAGACACCAGTTCAACGAAGTCACTTCTAGCACCACTGCATAAGCTAATTACGTTTATGTTTTGTCGTAGATTTACACGTACGAAGTACTGCAGTCTACGTAAAGCCCAGTTATGTCGTGACGACTCGCATGTGAAAAAAGGCCCGATCTCGCCGCACCGGCCGCTCTCCCGTGCCGAGGTCGCGTCTCCCCAGCTCCTAGCATCTCCTTCCAGCATATCATCCCGGCTCCGCATTTGTTCGCCATGCACGTTTCCCTCGGGCCTGCGCATGCGACAGCGGAAGTTGCGGATTTGTGCTGCGCACGCGACTATCTGGACTGCGCACACGAATATCTCTTTGATTGCGCACACGATTACCGCCTCGACTGTGGATGAGGAGTAGTGACTATCCCCGCAAGTGGGCCTTATCGTTATGGCCGACTCAGTAGGTATGTATGCTACCGAGTCGCGGGCGACGATGGAATGGGAGAGGCTGATGGGATAATGCAGATCGAGTCTTTAGCCATGCGCTTAACACGGTAAACAAGATCCGCACAGGGTCGCAGAAACCGCCCTCTGTGACACGGTTACGACTCTACGGACTGTATAAGCAGGCTATGGGTATGTAGGGTTGTTCAGGGAATCGACAATGGCTGACGTTTGTAGAGGGGGATGTCGATGGGATTATGGAGAGGCCTGAGGGGAATAGCGAGCCAGAGCAGCGGGCAAGGGAAAAGTGGTAAGTGACCCTGCATCACCTACTCGCGTGCTCGCCTGGGATGCCATGCATATAAGACGGATATTGACAACACACAGGGACGCTTGGAAACAGCAAAACAACCTCTCGCGCACCGAGGCAAAGCGCCGCTACATCACCACCCTGATCGACACTATGCACCAGTACGCCTCGCCGTCGCCTGACTCCCGCGAACTCGTCGCCGAGCTCGAGTTCGTCTGGGACCAGGTCAAATCGAACGTTCCCTCGTCATCCTCCTCATCGCCCTTGCAGACCCTCGACCAAGTGGGCACAGGCATGTCTGCGTCATACTCGGCACTCGAGCGACAGCGCTCCTCTAAAGACCAGGACGAATACGACCATCACGACGACCACGACGACCACGCCGACCCACCCCTCCAAATCAAATCACCCATGTCCCAGAGCGAAGAAGCCCTCGAAGCTGAAGAAGCAGACCTCGAGCGCGAAGAATTCGTCGACGCTGCAGACTCGCAGTACGCACTGGATCTCTACCGGCAAGGCACAATGGACCACAACCTTTCCGAGGCTGACGCCCAACCGCCGTCTCAGAATCCAAACACAAATCCACAACGTCCAACGCACTCGCGCACATTATCGCGGCGCAACCAACAACCCCAAACATTCACCACGCCAACACCCCAACCTCGCATGCGCCAAATCATCCCCCAACCTATCCCCCTCCCGCCATTCACCACCCCCAAAAACTCCCCAACGAAAACAGACTCCCCCTCCGCAGCCGACCTCAAATGGCGCACCCGCGTCGAAGCCTCCCTTATGAAACTCACCGCCGAAGTCGCCGCCCTGCGCGAACAACTTGAAGCACGGCGGCTGTTCCAGCATCGTGTGCACTACCGTTTCTTCCGTGCGTTGTGGCGGTTTGCGTGGGCAGGCGTCAAGCACGTAGCGCTTGATCTGCTGGTGTTAGTCTTGGTGCTGGGGTGGCTGCGGAGGAGGGGGGATAGGCGGATGGAAGGCGCGGTTAGGGTGTTGTTGGGGGATGCGGTGGCTCAGGTACAAGGCCTGAGGGGAGGCGTGAAGGTCCCACTGCCGAGGGTGTTGGGGGGGAAGGGGTAAGATGGTGGAGATGAAAATGGGGAGGGCGTTTGGACGTAGCGATTGCATAGGAGTGCATCTGGGTACTAAGGATAATGTCTGTATTTGTATATGGTATATACACCCATCACACCACATGAGCATAATTCTGTCTACCCGTTCAATGGTGATATCGGCAATTGTACAAATCTTGCTTTAACGCTGACATACATAACAGATTGCATAAGCATCTAAACAACGTTGCGGTTGGCTGACTATCCATTGTTCACGTGCAAAAACAAGAGTATGTTGGGCAGTGTTGCATCGCAGTTGCGGCCGACCAAAGCGCAGGCCTTCCCAAACACATCACATACATCACTTGCGCTTAGCAGCTGGAACGTGGCACGTCACAGCAGCAGCACAGCTCACAGCCTGACACGCTGGTCAAGGTATTTAGAAGGGCATCAAGTTCGTACGTAGAGCGAGTACCTGTGGAACAACAGTTTTAATCAAGCTAAAACGGGTTAGCAAAGTGGGGCCTGCATACTCAGCCTTGTGTCAACATCACCCTTCAGCCTGTTCTAGCAACCATGCGCATTGGCAATCACACACAATGATCAGTCCGGCCAAACTTCAAAGGTTCGAACAAGCGGCCACGCTTGCGGGTTGGCGCGACGCAGATGCCATGGACACAGAGGCTCGGAGCAACATAGCCAGAACAGACTCAGCTCACACCACCTTGAACAACGACCTCAACAATTATCGCTGCCTCGATCTCCCTGATGAACCAGGTGCATCTGTTCCAAGCCAGTCGATAGATGACGAGCCCAAAGAAACAGTGCCTTCAGCCCAGGCATCATGTACTAGCTCTTCTAAAATTGTTCAGTCTGACGGCCTAGAATTCGTAACGAACCCTAAGAAGTTCTTCAAGAAAGGCAGAGTATTTGCGACGCACTGGTCAGAACCAAGAGGCATCACAAAAGCTGAAAGGGGGACGAATACATTGGCTGAGGAAGCGTTCACCGAAATGGTCCGGTTTGTGGTATTGAAGCCCAAAGCCACACATTCTATTTGCCTCCGCATCAGTACATATTCTGGCCAAGCAACCACAAAATCTGGAATCGTAGTCGCTGATCACGCTGCGGTTCTGTCAGTTGGTGACACGTTTCTAGAACACCCAGAGGGCGAGCCTGGGTTAACGAAAGATCCCATTTACATCAAGGTGGAAACCCCAGAAGAAAGGATTGACTCTAATTCACGAATCAACTTCGGAAAGCCATATACTGTTGAGCACAACTTGAGGATCCGCAATATCGGCAGAGTGGTTGGAGACTCTCTGACAAAATTGGATGACTATTTCGCTGAAAGCATGGGGATAACAAGATCATCACAAGAGCAATCAGACCGCCGTGACGGCTCCGAGCTGCGGACGGATACCGCCAGCACACAACGTGATGCGGAGATCCAAGCATCGAAGTTTATCATACATAGCTCCAGCGACCACATGTCATCCAGATCCGACTGGAACTGGAGCCCTGCTCATAATGATTATTATCATTGCACTTATGGAAAGAACGGCGAACCCGTGATCCATTGGGCGCGTGATCCAGTCCAGGCGCCGCACACATTTGCGAACAGCGGAACAGAAGAGGAAACTTCCAAAGCGGTCAGAACACAAGTCCAAGACCGGGTTCCAGCGCCATCAGCCCCGCAAGAGGTCCGGCTTCGTCAGCCGAACTTTATAGCTGGTAACCCAGGCGACGGATGGTACGATAGCCTTGATTCGTCATATCGTATGCGCACTGGGGAACAAGCAAGGCAATTCTTTAAAATAGGCCGGGTATTCGCTATGCTTTACACGGAAGCCGCAGGGGTCTCATCAAGGCGCAACACAGACAATGACGACGCATTCACTGTAGTCCGCTATGGCGAGCGTGTTTTTACGCAGATCCGTCGCTTCGTTGTTGTTTCGGTGCGTAGAAACTTCGTCCAGGCTTGTGCTATATCTACCTATGCAAATCAAGGAACCCTGAAACTTGGATGTGATCCAAGTGAGCACGCTGTTCTCTACAATACTGGGATGAATGCGCAGGCTTGTTACCTTGAAGGCGAGCGGGAAAGAGGATTATACAAAGAACCTATCCAGGTTTATCCAGCTGATTCCAGCGCTTTTTTAAGAAGAGAGTCTCGTATACGCTTTGGTAAAGTGTATTCCATCGAGTGGAATGTAAAGGTCAAGGACATAGGCATAGTAGTAGACTCAGATTTAGCTACGCTGATCGCGCACTATAAGGAGGAGGGGCAAAGATGGGACTGAATTTGCACCGAAGAGCAAGCATGTTATCTTTCGCACAAAGCGTGCTCACACCTTGATATATCTCACTTGATTTGGCCGTAGTTGATGTCTAGTTAAAGGCATTGGCGACTTTTACGATACTGTCTCCGCGAAAAGACATTCTTGGGTGAACCTGGATCTGGTCGTATCAGAACGACGCAAGCATCATGTCCATCTTCTTAGGGCAACTTGCTCTAGCGCCCATTCAAACGCTGCACGCCAAGAGAGAATTCAGCCTTGGAACAAAAGCCACATGCAGTCCTTTCGTAGCTGTAACGAATCGACGCTTGAGTCAGGGACTGCTGAACGGTGCCCCGCTCTGCATTCATCAGACCAGTGGTAAGCCTATTGCCTTTTGGCTGTACAGATATATCGCCTGCCTCCCCACTTTTTGTAGCATCCCACACATCCTTTGGCGATTCTTGTCGAGGCCACAACGTCGATAGCCCACATGGCGGAGCTCGCCGTTCTAGGAGCTGTAGCAGCTGGTGCACAACTTACCCATTATATATGTCAAGGTAGTGCGGCCGCTCCAGCCTTGTCCTCTCGGATCCGGCACCACTCGGCTTATATCCGAGACTGGACAGGAGAGTTGGGTAGAATAACCCGGCTGCTTGACGAAGCTGAACCAAAATTACCAAAGAATAGCACAACAATCATCGAACAGGTCAACGCGTGCCGTGAGCAGTTGTCGAAATTGAACCTGCTTTTAGGACGTTTCGTGGCTATTCCAGGATCACCAGTGAGATCAACAACGCTCAGAGAATTTGACCTTGTCCTCCGGAAAAGAGCAGCAATTGAAAGATCGTTTTCGTCGTTGAGGGATTCCATTCGTATGTTATGTGATGCTGTTTCTCTGCTGTAAGTTGCCCAACAAGCGGACAGTGGGTAATAATGCTGATGAAAAGTCAGAACCGCCACCTCTCAAACATCTTTTCAACAACCCGTTGTGCCCATCAAGTCAATTTCAACAATCACAAACGCCCAGCGAAAGCTGTTCGCTCGTGACGCCCTAGCCTTGCTGTCTCAATTCCACTTCGCGGCCATTCCAATCGCGGTACTCTTGGCCATTGTTGATGAAAGCTATCTGGATGAAGTTCTCGTGGATTTGCAATCCAAAACACTCATAACAGTCACTTTGTCTGTTAAAACGCTGAACCTCAATGAAACTCGGTGGCAAAGGGAACGGTCAAAATCCAACAGTACTACCAATCATTCACGGTACCTTTCCTTAGCTGTAGGGACTCTAAACAACATCTTCCCTAATAGCTTTCCGCATCCCAGATCCTTGAACCAAAGTCTCGGTCTCGAACGCCACGTAGCCTCTGTGCTGCACAGCGTTATGTGTAGTACGTCTACACTCGAAGACATTGAGGACACCATTAACCTGGCCCTTCGTTACAGTATGCATATCATCCTTTCTCCAGGCGGAGGACCTAAGCTGGCTGCCAAATTCATCGACAGGTACTTCGACTGGAGCCGTGATGGGCTACCTAGAAATTCCAAGGAGTACATTGCCTTGGCGAGCAAGCAAAGTGTGCTCGAGCTTCTTTGCGGCTCGTCGAACGTGGCGTATAGGCTGAGCTTATCTGTTGTCCGAAGGTGCATCGAAGTGTATGGGTCGACCACGCTGGAGACTTCTCACAGTTTCGGGAATCTTGCTCACGTTTGCCACATGCTTAGACAAGACACAAAGGCGCTGAAGTATCGTCGGAAGGCACTTGCCATCAGACAACAGCTGCACAGCGAAGGTTTCTCGGACAGCTTCGTTAGCGTGAGCCATTTTGGCGTTGGGTTGCAGCCACCTGGCTATTACTCCGCTGCGTGTCCTCCCAAGCAAGCACTGACAGGCTGGATCAACATGCTTGAGCCTGATACTTTGGAGCTGCTCGTAGCACGTAGTAACATGGCAATAATGGTATGCTACCAAGGCCATTTAGATGAAGCAGAAGCAATACACCAATATGTGTACACGGAGCGACGCCGTATCCTTGGCGCTATGCATCAAGAAACACTAAAGAGCCGCGCAAATCTCGCTGGTGTTATGAGCAGGAGGGGTGATCATGTCGGAGCGGAGGCTGGATATCGGACTGTCTTGAGGAAGTTCCAGCACTGCCTTGGGCGGTCACATCCAGATGTGCTCAAGACGCGTACCAATCTTGCAAGAGTCTTGTTCGACCAGCTAAGATACAAGGACTCCGACACTGCTCTGGTGGAAGCCTTGCCACTGCTTACAGCCAAATTTGGTCCAAGGCATAGGGATGTCCTTGAAGTGCACGAGTTTCGTACAACGCTCTTGCATCACCAACAGGACTTTGCCGCTGCCAGGTCAATCGCTTCGGATTTGTTCGAAGCACGGTTGTCCGAGCTTGGCATCAGTCATAGCGATACACAGCGAACTCTGCATTATCTCCAAGGTCTCCAGAGAGACTTTCCAGATGGCTAAGGTGGGAGGTAGCCTTCTAGCCTACTTCCGTTCATATGGTGACTGTAGTGCGTTAGGTTTTCCCTGCCTCCTAACCTCTGAATGACCTACTGTTACATCATTAAGTTCGGGTTTTCATTTGGTTACCTAGGTATTGAGTGATACGGAACAACCGGACATGCGGACATTCAGAGAGTACACTATCAGAGCAGTCGAGCGAGGTCCAATTCTTCCGCCCGCAGCAGATATAATATCAGTCGCTGTCAGATCGATGACTAGCAAAGTACAGGACAGCAACGCGATTATTTCTTGACAGGAATCGAGTTCGATGACATGCCGATAAGCACCAGTTCTAGAACCCTTCCATTAACTCAACGACGCTCTAGTGATTGAACACGTATTTCTACTCAACAAGAAGGTTCTTCTAGAGTGCAATATAATCCTGTTCTTCGAGGGCAGAGCCTTCAGAACATTTGAACACCCGTCGTGCGCTGGCTACGTCTGAGTGATGGACTATACGTTATCCTACACGAAACTCGTGTTGACACGACGTATGAAGTCTTATATAAGAGAAGGCTTGAACAAAAGATCCATCAGCTATCGTAACGATGCCAGTGCAACTGAAGTTCTTGCTATGAACATTTCTCCCCTATACTGGAGAAGCGGACCATCGAAATCTACTCGAAATGCAATCAAAGCTACTTTAAACATCATGACTTATCAGGTCACTCCGCGACTGGACTCCTAATCAAAGCCAAAAGCTGTTCACATAGCATAGTAGCTGACCTTGATTATGTTAGATTAAATCTACAGGAGGGCTATTGTATAGGTTTATGTTTTCTTTAGGTTACAACTTAACTCATTACTCTATTTAATTTTCCTACTAAGCATTGTATCTATTCAGTCTTGATATGGTCAAAACGAAATTACTCTATTACATCTCCAGCCACCGTCTACCTAACCAGCACCCAAGTGAGGTATGTACTGGCTCCATTCTAGAACCTGATACACCTCAGGTGGTAATTGTGAGATGTTAATTAAGGACTCCACGAGGAGATACACTCGTGCGGCTAAGTCGACAAGAGTTAAGCCCCCCCCCCCTCCCCCACACCATAGACAGTAATCCTCCGTTGTACCATGTCAGACGAGGGAATACAGCGAGCGACTTTCCAAAGGAGCCCGTAAGGTGCTAAAGCGAGATTAGCCCAGGTCATATGCTCGAGATACGCATACAGATAAGAGCTTAATATGAGGATGATGACCATGACAGCAGGGGCCGCTATAATGAAGCAAGACACACGCCACATCCAGAGCTGGGTGAGCGTGGCGAATGGTCCGTCCCATGCAATTAGGTGTACAAGCCCGTAGATACTTCCAGCGTACAACAGTGTTATCGAAAATAAGGTGTCCGCGCTTAAGATGCGTGTGAGGGCAGTGGAGCCGTTGAAGCTACTTAGCGCAGAGTCCTCCAAACCCTTGAAATCGGATATATGGGATAACACCATTCCTGGCCGGGTTGATCGCGCCCAATAGCGGGACCAATCGAATTTCCAGTTGCTTTTAGGCGCCAGCATCGATGCGGAACAGGTTTGCCAGACGAAGGCATTCTAACGTCGCTGGATCCAATGTCAGACACTGGTCGCACTCGTATTTTTGAGATATGTCCAGGATATGGTAAAATCCGTTGACAGTCTGACCGGGGTATAACTTCAGAGAAGCTGAACATGTATGCTCGGCTTGTACGTCTGTTTGAGTTCTACAATCCTCGTATCGGGGGAGATTTAGTACGTCAAACCTATCATAAGCCACAATAGGGGCATTGCCACACACTCTCTGTACGTGTAAAGGTCTTTACTGTATACCGGGAATCTTTTCTTCGTCTTTCTCGACGTGGACTCAAGTTGCCTGTGAGCTCCCAGCTTGCTGCTCATGATCATCCAAGCACACACCTTACGAGTCTGTTCTGTATTCGTCTTGATGAGTTCAGGTTCTCCAATGTCTAGGGGTTTGTGCCACCAAGCAAGGTAGACAGCCAAACAGCATAGGGCATGAAGAAAAGTGTTTCATCTCCAGTAAGCTGATCGGAGCTGAAGTGGAAGCACGCCCAACGACCTGTCCGATGAACCAACAAGCCTGCAAGCATACCATGGCCTTCGCCAGCCAATTAACCTTGCTTTCATCCTTTATGGCACGGTCCGATAAATCAGGGATAATCATCGGCTCAAATTCAGCCAGTTTCCATAACGCGCGTGGTGTTAGTGTTAGCCGGGTCTGCGAGGCTGGCAGGAAATTCGTCAGGAAATCATCTGCGTCGAATGCAAATCCACCCATGAGGGCGAAGTGACTGAGAGTACGAGTCCAGAGATTCTTCATCTAGTCAATTGTGTGGTCCGCTGTGACGAAATCATCGCCAGCAGTGTCAAGCTCCGCGATGTGTTCCATGTTTGTTGGAGTGGGAAACCTTGACCATCTGCCCAGCCTCGGATTGGAAATCTCTGGAGGGATCAGGTTCCCTATAAGATTCATTATATCGCCCTCCAGATTCCTTGCCCAAAGCCACTGCCGGAAAGCGACGAATGCCACCTAGTTCCAGGATTAGATACGTGTCACTCGATCCATCAAAGTTGCACTCACTAATTCAGGAGCGCAAAGCCCAATCAGAACTCCAAAAACTCTTAAGCACCACTGTCTTTGATACCACTTGGTGATTTTATGAACAGGAATGATCAAGTGTAAAGAGGTGTAAACGCACAAAAGTAGTGTAATAATACACGCCGAGAGAATTCCGAATGTACTACGTTCGTTGGGGACCACTTTCCAATGTGCTGTGGAGTTTACAGGTTGAGTACCAAAAGGTTTCCACATGTTTGCGGTCTGGGGATCATAGCCGAATTAGACTTCAAGGGAGGGCTACGTTAATATACTTGCGAGATTACTACGGCCCTAAATCGGCCTCGGGGCGAGCTGGATATCCCAACGTGACACTATTAAAGACAAACCACCAGCAACGCAATATGACCGTACAATGTCCAAGCAGGGTACGATTCATCGCTGCCTAGTAATTTGGGTCGACGCAACCGTGCACAAGTTCCTTTCCACGACGAGAGCAAGCAGGCTTTCCAGCCTCCGCAGTCAGATACGTGGATCGAAGGAATTTGTTACTTTTATTACCTTTCCATATAGATCTCAATTTGGAGCTTAAGCAGAATTTACAGCCATTTGTGACGCCTCTCACTTCACATATAAAGTTACGGACGACTTTGACCGCGTAAATATATTTCCTGACTGCCAGCGGGTGCTTCAAACCCCCAGGACAGGACCGGGGCCTCCTTTTCTGACGATAAAGGAACTGTTAGGTAGTATGTTGGCATTTTTGAACCGCATGTACGACCTTGGGATCGCGCTGGAACTTCAATGAGTGCCTTCTTGTTCTAGAGTTGAAGGAAACGAGCGAGTGGACGAGTCCGCCAAATGCTTCCGGCGATCTGGGCAGTCCGTCCTCGCACAAGAGTCGACCTTCGCATCTCAAGAAATATCGCTGTCGCTGCTTCACTGTAATTGCTTCAACAGGGTCTGGTTCGAAAATTTTATCTAACTATCGCACGGAACAGAGGGCAATGACAACAACAAGATTGAGAGGGGAAGTCGTACTAAAATCAAAAACTGGATTAATTGAGTCTCTCCCCCGCCATGCAGAAGCCTACCTTGGCAATAGTGTCCTTGCGTGTACAGAATAAACAAATGCGTGCAACTGTATCCCCAACGCAGTACCTCAACAAACAGTAGGTCGGACGAGGGAACAAGTCTCATCATGGTATTGTCATATGTGATATTCCGAAGCACTGTAACATATGTGTGGGATGTCCCGGTCTTACAGCTGCCACGCCGGCTCCTGCCCGTCTGATAGCTTAGGACAACTCGTGAGGGCTCTAAGTGCCGAGTACGTAGCCGAAAATAATCAAAAATGATATAATAGAGCTGTTACTAAGATGTGAATAAAGGATGGGTGCCGCGAGTTTACAAAATTCTTCATGATAGAGGCAAGAGCTTCCCGTATGGCTACGTAGGACTACAGATAGTTCAGTGTGATCAATGCCACCATGAGTACCAAATGAACTACCAATATATTGTTTTGTTATTATAGTTGATGCGCAACGATAGGCTTCCAAGCGGTGGGGGACCTACAGGATTGGTACATATCTACACCGGTCAGTCCGGCTCGTTACGCCGCGGAAACGCGCAGTGCCTCAAGACAAATGGTCGGGTACATGTACACACATATGCAGCAAATCGGAACCTAGGGTCATCAGCGTAGCAATCAACGCAGTATATGCAATTATTTGTGCTTTCGGAATTTGGCGAGTACGACATAACCGGATTTTGTTGTCGTGCAGGACTGCGAAGCCTCCAACCTGTAAACCTCATATAGTATTACACCCCAGCACTTCAATATCAACTGTGGACCTCAGCAGAGCTATATTTTTGTTCATTCTGTACCCACATTTTCCACGATTCTCCACTCTATACCCCAATCCTGGATGCATAAGCAATAGGTTCACTGCAGACAGCCTGCAGGTTGATTTTTCTGCAAACTGCACTACACTAATGGCTTCTAACCGCATCGTGAGCCTTGGTTCTGTGTGAGCGGATGCTCACATTGTGGCGCTGCAGTACGACCTGCTGTGAATGCGGGGTCGACCAGTTGGCTCGCACACGGAGTATCTGTGATATGGGAATGTGTAGTAACCAAAAGCACGAAGCCAAGCGTGCAATAACGCTTTGCGACCATTAAAATCAGCATAAAACCTTCAGTTTCCCTCGAAAGCAGACGTAAACCAACATCAACTTTTTTTTATAACACCAAAACAAAGTCTCCCTCCACTTTTCAATCGACCATTATGTCTGACTACACCGGCCCCGGTATCTATGAGATCCTCCCAAAGCATGCTCAAGAGATGAGCTTGAACGTCTGGGGTGGAGCCAATACCCCCGGCACCCCTTTGAAGCTATAGTGGGTCCTGATATCCGTTACAAATTTCACAAGGAATTGAAAAGGTACTAACCAACTACCATCAGCCCACGAAGCACGACCGCAAACACCCACTTCGCCATTGTAGCAGCTGGTGGCACCCAAGGTAAACCCGAGAGAGGCAATCGAGAGTACCACATCATCGCAGTGAACTCGGGACTCTATGTGGCAGCCAACGGTACGCTGAAAAATTACACTCCCTTCTTCTTTGATAGGCTGAGCTAAATGCCATTCACAATAGACGCTATGCAAGTCACGACCGAGCTTCGCTCGCCCTTGGATGCAAGCATCCGTTGGAAGCTCGTGCCTGCTGGAAATGGAGCCTACTAGTGTGTATTGATACTGTTTCTAGCAGAGAGATACTAATCGCTGGACGTAGCATCAATAGTGTTCGTTCCGACAAGCAACTCAATATTCGTGGTAGTGGAAAGGACACTGGCACGGAAGTTATTACCTATGGGTTTGCCGAGACTGCGAACGCCCAATTCTTGCTCAAGGTCGTCTAGTTGTTGGGGGAGCCTGGCCAGAGGGAGGGAGACACGAGCCGTCATGTGGGATGGTTGTGTGGAATATGCCTCTAAGGAGTATTGGTGATTCCGTCGGTTCGGAAGATGGATGTGTTGTGTTCGTTAGAACAAGCCGCTCTTTTGCATCACGTTACGGTATGGAACCAGAATATTACTTAGTCGATGATTGGGTCGTCCAGAAATCGTCAACGCCACGATCAAGATACCAACGAATCAAGGTGGTCACCATGCACGTTTTACACCGCTCACTCTGTTAAAAAGAACGTGATCTTACTTGCGGTACTACTTGTCCACCAAAACAATGAAAAAAAAAATGTAAATAAATGCAATTTCTGTGCTCGTATACATCCCGTGGACCCAAATGAGCGCTCTCTATTCAAGCATGGCACACTACAACCCAGACACACCAAGAGCCAACGCCGTCAGCACCGAGTCCAACAGTGCAATGACGCCAATTAGAACCACATTCAGTGCCAGCTCAACCGCGAGGATGAGTGCTGACAAGGCACCCGTCAATGGATTCAAAAAAATCAAAAGCCCAGCAAGTCCCAATATGGCCACCGCTGCGGTAACAGTAGCAAAGATCTCAAGAATAATGAGTGCAAGTAGGGCACCCACCGCAACAAGTTGACGCTTCTCCTTGGGTTGAGATTCAAATTCGAACGTGGTGTCTACGAAGCGCTTGGTCGAATCGGAGTCAGAATGCGGGAGCGCCTTGATATCGTTTGTAGTTGCTACAACCGCGGCTGTGATGAGGTTGATCTGGGCACCAACTTCGGCTATCGCAGCCATCTTTTCGAGAAGAGGCGAGGAGGGGAAGAGAGGAGCAAGAGTAGCATCTACAAACGTTAGTGGTAAACTTTCAGACGAACATGACACGTACTAATGGCTCCGGTGTAGATCTGAACGGTGGCGTAGAGGTCAGTGAGGAGAGCGACAGCGTCCGCACGTTTCGAAAGAACTGGACTGGCAACGGAGAGACCACCAAGGGCAAGAACGGAAAGATGAGAGAAACGCATAGCAATGTCTAAACAGAAACAGTTTTGGTGATTTGGTTAGAGTTGTCTGAGCGAATGCAGGGAGGAATTGTGGTGCCTAAAAAAAAAGCGATGTCGTTGTTTTATACGCTCACATGTATATGACATTCCTGTTTCTTGTGATGACTGCCTGTAGAAATAATTTTGATGGTTATTCTCCATTGGGATGAAGCCCTGTCAATCGCATCATAACGAATTTCCGGTGCTACCTATAAGAACTAGTCTTTCGAAGATCTGTGGCCTTAATGCGGGATTAGAAGTATTGTTATTGTTAACCCTTGCCATATAATGCGCCAAGACTTGCTCCGAGTCGCAATAGTTAGTAGTTTGTTTGCGTAAGACCTGGTACCTACCAAAAACACCGTCCAGACAGTTGCGCATACTGGATAGGAGTGCATGCATCATGTCTCAAACATATCAGACGGGTCCATCCGGGCAAGATCGAGTTTCAGCAACTTTCGACCTCAAGAACCCAGTCGCCTGCCCTTCAGTAGACGGTTTAAAGCCTTAATGATGGAAATCGTGAATATTTATCGCCGACGTCATAAACAACGGGAGGAGTGATGCCCCTGATTGTCATTCAATCCGAATCGAGACTAAAGAAAAGTGCAGGGTCCACGCACCTAAGGAATCATAGTGAAAAGCGACATAGCGGAAGGCGGAAGTGAAGTCATAGTCTCAGGTCAATGCCGTTGACAGGACAGAATGCAGATTACGGAGCGGGAAGTTTGGGAGTGTACAAGTAGAAATCTTGGGCCTTGCAAATTGCTTGGTTCTCAGAATGTCCAATAATTTTCCTTTCTTTTCTTCAAGCGAGGAAATCCTTGTTTGACTTTCAAAAGAGAAGATTTGAAATGACGCAGTGGTAGAGCTCGACTTGGAAGTAGGTATCCAAGCAGGATTCTGACTAAGCACCACTGGAACGCAGTCTAGCGCATTGTATCACTCTTTCCTAGCGGATATCGCAAAATCAAAGCTTCGCAACAACGACAGCTTTATATCTCGTGGGTTTTGTGGAAGTATCAAGCTTCTTTCTATCATTCCTATCCGCCTTATCGTTGTCGGAAGGTGAGCCCCGCAGCCGTCCGCGTGTACCTGCCGAATAGGGATAGGTGGAGCCCTTCAACATTGCCGAAGAGCAGCAACCGCGGGCGCATAAGGCGTATAGAACAAGTCTCCTGAACTATTTAATGATAATTGCAACTCTACCTGTCATAATACCGCTTCAATTCCTTTTATAGAAAAGTTCTACCTCTCCTGAGCGTTCGTCATGCCACTTTCACCGGAGCTCACGAAGTCCATCGAGGATGCTGTCGCGAAGAACTTCAAAGATGAGATTGCCTTCGTCCAGAAGATGGTGCAGTATGGTGGGCAACGAGGTGAGGAGCATGAAGCACTAGACGAGCTATATCGCCAATACACCACTCGCGGATACAACACCACCAGGCTTGAAATGGACCAACAAGTGCTATCGCAGCATTCTGGAGCTGGCAGATTCAGCGATACACACTCCAAAGCCCCTGTAGTCATTGGAATACATGAGCCAAGATCCTCGACGCCAGGCGGAAAGAGTTTAATCCTGAATGGACACATCGACATCGTACCCAATGGCCCCAAAGAATTATGGACGCATGATCCCTACTCTGGGATAATCGAGGGTGACTGGTTGTATGGCCGCGGAAGTGCTGATATGCGTTCTGGCGCAGTTTCAAATTTGTACGCCCTCGATGCTTTGCGCAGTATCGGCAAGCAGCCGGCGTCGAAAGTCATCATTGAGTCCGTACCCGAAGAAGAGTCGACCGGCAATGGCACAATGGCCACACATCTTGCCGGATATACCGCAGATGCAGTCCTGATCCCAGAGCCTACCAATGAAGAGCTTGTTCGTGCAAATGTTGGAGTTATCTGGTTCAAGGTTGCAGTTGTGGGACGACCGGTTCACGTCCTGAAAGCAAAAGAAGGTTCCAATGCCATTGAATCGGTATGGAAGATCGTGGGTGGATTGAAAGAGCTGGAAAAGGAAATGAACGATCAGAAGAAGGGACGATTGTATTTCGAACATATGGCCTCACCTATCAATCTCAATGTTGCCATGATCCAGGGCGGAGATTGGGCCAGTTCAGTGCCAGCTTGGTGTTCAATCGATTGCCGAGTTGCGCTCTTCCCCGGCGCCACTGCACAAGAAGTAGCAGATAAGATTGAGCGGAAGGTTGCCGAGGTATCGAAAACGGATTCATTCTTGCGCGACTCACCGGCAAAGATTTCGTGGAATGGCTTCTTTGCGGAAGGCTACGTGTTGGAGCCAGGTAGCGAAGCTGAGGAACTCCTGAAGACAGCGCATCAGCGGGTAACTGGCGCAGATTTGACTAGCATGACAATGCCTGCCTATCTTGATACCAGAATCTTTGCTCTGGAACAGAAGATACCTGCATTGTGCTACGGACCGATTGGCGAGAGCTTGCATGGTTTCGACGAGAGGGTGAGCATCAGCAGTATCCAGCGAGTTACAACGACTATCGCGCTGTTCATCGCAGACTGGTGTGGTCTGGAAGATGTTGCACAGTGAGTAATTGTATAAACAGATGATATAAACGACCATTGTCCGATCTTGCGGCCCATATAAACTCTCATCTTACTGACCTTGACGAACTGGCGTCTACTCTTCTTACTCAACTTTTACGCAAGCGACATATCTGATGGCGAAGTTCAAACTAAGCGGCATTAACCATTGATAGTAGCCAGACCTGATGAATTTACCTTCCCAAATATCATTTTGCTGACCAGAAAGTACCTGGGTCGATTTTTTTGGTGGAGACTCATAACATTATCTTGCGTCGACTAACAATGATACCATGCACCAAGTGGCAGCTTTAAGGAAATTGATATAATCTGTTGTATCCTTGCATGCATTCATCACAAGCGCCATCGTGGGCAGCACAGGTATGTTACGCTCATCGACGCGGGGGGCCTTTGTTCGCTTGTGTTCTCCTCGTCTGGGTTCACATCCAGTACCTAGGTACTCTGCGCGCTGGTTGGAGAGTGGCGTTTCATGGAAACGTACCAACGTTTCACTTTTGGACCAGGGACTTTGAAGCTATTCGGATACCTAAAACTATTGTCGAGGCCTGCTCGAAGCCGCGTCACGTGATGTGATCTCCAGTTATATCCCATTCAATCACGCGTACCACTTGGGAATTGATCTGCCAACGCATTGGCTAAAAAAATAAGAAGCCTCTAGATGAAAGAAGGTGGCTTTGTCTCTCAGCAGTGTTCCTTGACGTCACGTCAAGCAGC
This sequence comes from Phoma sp. XZ068, assembly GCA_004835665.1. Taxonomy (NCBI): domain Eukaryota; kingdom Fungi; phylum Ascomycota; class Dothideomycetes; order Pleosporales; family Didymellaceae; genus Phoma; species Phoma sp. XZ068. Next base: position 2,156,799 of record RBKR01000001.1, read on the forward strand.
ATGGTAATCCAATCTATTTGCCGCATGCAATATGGATATAGTGCCCCGCGACTGGGATCCGCAACTTGAGCCTCAGACCACATGTTCATGGTGCGTGAACAACTTCAGCAACATAATGTGCCAATGTTAGTAGTGATTTCGAGTCAATATTTGATATTGCAGCCATGCAGCATCATTCGCATGGCTGTTCATGGCCATTCACCTTTGCCCTAGATCTGACCTCAACTTTGCGGCGTACCAAGACCGAGACCAAGATCTCCAAGCCTTGCTTTGCCCGCATCGCCCACTGAGCCTCTTCTTTGATACCTTGGCAGGTACCAAGAGGTTTTCTTCCTTCTCGGCGGCGGATGGTATGTCCTAGGTTCCGCTCGAAGGTAATAGTAGCCAGCTAGTGTGCTTGTCAAATGACCGAACTCACCACGGAAGTAGTTCTGAGCCTCATCAAAGGCGGATGAACGGTTTCAAAACGTAGCTGGTTCAATATCGGTATAGATGAGAGGATCTTGGACATTAACCTGTCCGTTCATGTGCTGAAGTACAAATACGGTCCACACTCACAGTGTATTCTCTTGTCACGCCGCTCAAACTCGTTTCCTCTTAGTCCAAGATGCTATCTACCATCCTTCACATTGTCGCCTTCGCGGCAGGCATTGCTCAAGCTCTGCCCCAGCCTACACCAGTGCCGAACGCAGCCACACCCGCCCGCGCTGAAACGACTAGTGCACCTCGACCTCAGCCTCGCCAGGCAGGTACCAACCCCTTTGCTGGCTATGACTTCTACGCCAACCCGTACTACTCGTCTGAGGTGCATAGCTTGGCCATCCCTTCGCTTCCTGCCTCGCTTCGCCCGGCTGCTTCCGCTGTCGCGAAGGTCGGCTCGTTTGTATGGTTGGACACGACTGCCAAGGTGCCTACTCTGGACACCTATCTTGCCGATATCAAGCAGAAGAACGCTGCAGGCGCCAAGCTGATGGCTACGTTCGTAGTGTACAATCTTCCTGATCGCGACTGTGCTGCTCTTGCGTCGAATGGCGAATTGCAGATCGATCAGGATGGGGCGAACAAGTACAAGGTCGACTATATTGACAAGATTGCCGCAATCATCCAGAAGTACCCTGATGTCAAGCTCAACCTAGCTATCGGTAAGTGTGCCGTCACAGACAGCTGTTCTTGAATCTGGTGGCTTACTTTGAATAGAGCCTGACTCGCTCGCCAACATGGTCACCAACATGGGTGTCCAAAAGTGCTCTCGCGCTGCACCTTACTACAAGGACCTAACGGCTTACGCTCTCCGCAAGCTCAACTTTGCAAATGTCGACATGTACCTCGACGGCGGCCACGCTGGCTGGCTCGGCTGGGATGCCAACATCGGCCCTGCAGCTAGGTTATTCGCGGAGGTGTACAAAGCCGCAGGGTCTCCTCGTGCTGTCCGTGGTATTGTTACAAACGTATCTAACTACAACCCCTTCAGGCACGCAACCTGCCCTGCAATCACAAGTCCCAACGCCAACTGCGACGAGGAGCGCTTCATCAACGCATTTGCCCCTCTTTTGCAGGCACAAGGGTTCCCAGCACGCTTCATTGTCGACGTTGGACGGTCTGGCAAGCAGCCCACAGGCCAGCAAGCGTGGGGTGATTGGTGCAATGTTCAGAACACTGGATTCGGTCCTCGCCCAACCACCAACACTGGCAACTCCCTCGTTGATGCTTTCGTTTGGGTCAAGCCTGGCGGTGAGGTATGTGGATGAGGCCTTTGTCTTTTTCTTGGTCGACAGTTTGCTGATGCGATACAGTCTGATGGTACCTCTGACACTTCTGCGGTTCGTTACGATGGGGCTTGTGGTCGTGCTTCCGCTTTCAAGCCGGCTCCAGAGGCTGGCAAGTGGTTCAACGCATACTTTGAGATGCTTCTCAAGAACGCAAGCCCGCCTCTTGCTTGAGTACTGGAAGCGATTGGTGGATCGGGCGACGCTGGAGAAGTGAAATGATTGCTACGCTTGATCAGTCAATATAGAGCAAGTATGTATTATGAAGGGAACTGTCAACGCAGAAGCTGTCTTTGGTCATCAATTAAACAGTGGTATTGTTGTACATATTTGACGTTGCAATCTTTTGCCAAATTAAGATCCCTGAATGCTATAGAGTCGTCAATTTCATTTGCTCAGCTTGTTCCACTCGTCCTTAATAGACTGAGCAGCCGCTTGGCCAAAGCCGGTGAAATGAGCACCGTAGCGATCCTATGAAGAGTTAGAATGTATCAACAGCAGGGAGTCCTTGCTATATATACCTGCTCGGATCCGGTTGTGCCCTTCTGCGCAGCCAGGAACTTGGCCCTTTCGCGACCATCATGGCCAAGCCAGTGATAGTTGGCTTTACTGGTGTCACCTCCTGAGCTGACGATACTCAGAGCGGCCGCCCTGACAGGGTCGAAGATGCCGCCGAAGTGAGCTTCGTAGCGGTCCTGCTCAGCACCGTTGCCCTTGGCATGCAGGGCCTTTTCTGCGTATGATTTGGCCTGATCATAACCAGACTGTGCCTCTGTCTTTGCCTTGTTATACCCGTATTGTGCCTCATTCTTGGCTGTGTTGTAGCCTGACTGGCCAATGCTGAGGTGCTGTGCGTAGCGGTCCTGCTCGGCGCCAACGCCCCGGGCATGAGTGATGTTGTGGACGCCCTCACGAATCTTCTCTCCGGCTTGGTGGCCGATCTGGGAGAAGTGGTCGCCGTAGCGGTCTTGCTCAGCGCCCGAGAGCCGCGATGTGGTGATATCGGGGTTGACGGGGTTTGCCTTAAGAACACTCTTCTCGTCGCTGCTGAACCAACCCATGGTGATGTATGGTATGCGTGAGGCTACTTTGGAGATGGAAAAGGGTGTGCTGGTGCAATTGAGTGTGTGGGAAGCTTGCGATCTTGTGATGTGGTGAGATCTGGAGCTCAGCTGTTGGTTAAAGAGGAGCTCAACCGCTATGACGTCAACCTCGCCTAAACCCTTGCTTCAAGCTCGCTCGTCATGAGAAAGTCACGGAAGCGGCTCAGAATATTTGACAAGCTCCAAAAGTCATGACCACGTTCTCAAGAGAACACGACGTGATGCGTTGCAGCTGTTCCTGCAGATCCTGTTGTTCCTGTCTGCCTCGAACCAGTTCTCTTCCCAGAAGTGGCTAGTGTTCTTCCAATCCAGTCAATCTTTTGATATGGATATTATCCGCTTCGTTCAGCCCATGTTCGAGGTCGTGACGCAAAACATATCCAGTTAATGGTCTCCTCTAGGCGCAGAATAAAACTGAAATTCTTCCCAAACCATCACGATGACCTCATACCTTGGCGGACCCACAACAAAACAACACTTTCACATGTTTACCTGCCGTCACATGAACGTGCATTCCTCACTATATCCCTCAGCATTTCATTATCCTAGATGGGTATCAAGAGTGTTGGTAGGCAGACGCTCACAGTCGAAAAGATGCTGGCACCTGCTTCATATTCTGTGATACTAAACATTTCTGATGTTCGCACGGAGTCGAACGTGAGTTAGGTTGTTAAACGGTGGATTAGCACTGGTGACGCCTAAGTACGTCCTTGACGCTGCTCGTCACGCCATACGAAAATTGCTTGCCATTCCTTGTGCCACAATTTCTGGCACATGGGTACCACATTTGTAACGAATTTGAACTGTTGTACGAATAAACTTTGTAATGAATTTTAGTATTACATCGCGCTCGCGTTCAGCACCGGCTGGTCTCTGGGCTCGACGTCCTTTCAAAGAACCCCGCCATGATGACCTTCATTGCGGCCTGCCTTTACGTTTTCCTTCTTCTGACTAGAGTATCTATAACTCCTCCTTATCGTCCTCTTCGTCGCGAAGCGCATCCCGAATCGGGTCCTTCTCAGCATTTTCGATCGCCTTAATGAACTTCTCTCCGCTCTTCTTGTCGGTCGCAAATAAGTGCTCTTTCACCATACGCTGCGGCGTTTCACCCATCCACTGGAACAAACTGAAGTCCTGGAACTTGTCCGCGCGGAAGATCTCCAGGACCTCGATTTCCTCGTCGTCGCTAAGGTTCTCGATGAAGTGCCCCATGTTGCGTGGCACGATACCTACATCACCTGCTTGGTAGTCGAAGGTTCGTGCCGTGCCTTCAGCTGCAAAGATGGTTACGCGTGCGCGCCCTTTGATGAAGAAAGACCATTCGTCCGCGTTGGCTACATGGAGTTAGTATGTCACAAAAATACGTTGGTGAGAGGGTCGGAGAGGGAACTTACGATGCCAGTGCATTTCCCGCAATGCACCAGGCTGAATGGTGAGATGGGCTGCTGCCACTGTTTTGGAGAGAGGAAAGTTGGTCGAGTCTGTGATGCGGACCTGACCTCCTGTTGTGTTCAAAGGCTCCTGAGCGAGCATCTTATGCGTGAATTGCAGCTTGGACTTCTTGTAGCCTGGGCTGTTGCTTGGAATTTCCTTCTCGATAGAGTCTGGGTTAGACCCTTGGAAGATGTACTTCTCCTTCTCGGGGATTGCTTTAAAGACCTCAGGGGCAACGCGGAAGTTCTCAGCGAGAACGGACTTTGGTGTGCGCGCAACCCAGTCGGTGAGTAGGAAGGTAGAGTCTTCGGAGAAGTTACCATCATCGAAGATCAGTAAAAATTCGGTGCCATTGGGGCTCAGGCCTTGCAGCGAGTGCGGATGACCCGAGGGGAAGTACCAGAGGTCGCCCTTCTCGAGGTCATCGACGAAGCTGCCGCCTTCTGTGTCAAGCGCAGTGATGCGAACGCTGCCTTCAAGAACGTAGGCCCATTCAGCTTCCTTGTGCCAGTGGAGTTCGCGGATGACGCCTTCGTCCAGACGCATATTGACACCAGCTAGCTCTTTGCTGGTAGGGAGCTCACGGATGGTGGTCTGGCGTGTCCAACCACCTTCCTCAATACGAATGTGGGAGTCAGCAAACGACCAGCGCATGTTGGGCATATTGCCATGGTCGGTGCTAGGTGGGCGAACGAGGTCTGGGTTTTGCCTCTCGCGGTCCCTGTTGCGAGGACCCAGCATGTCTGCGCCATCACCGTTTCGCTGAGTTGTGTTAGTTGACCGGCCTCTAATGCAACGCTTTGGTGTTTTTGAGTGTTGTGAGTTCGCTCAACGTACCCATGGTAGAGGATGCAACTTATCGCCCTGTGCGTCAACCTTTTCGTCGTATGGATTCCGATTCTCGGGCGTATATGGATCTACGACCTTATGCGGGCCTGCGTGGTGTCGCACATTGCCCGGCAATGGCTGTTGTTCGACGGGTGCCGCCAAGGCACCACAGGCACCCAGCGCAACGATGAAGGTCGACAGATGCATAACAGCTCCTCAATCCGAGTCAATTACAGAGATGCAGAAACTAACGGGCAACTCTCGCTATTTGATTGTACGTCCGGCAATTGTATGCCTCATCATGACTGATCGTTGCATTTGTGGACGGTTCTATCCCGTCAGAGCCGGGGTTAAAACGGCAATGACGACACTTCAGGCTTCCCGACGTGGGTGCTTGTGGCTGCCCGCTATCCGCAACCATCTCGTCGCCGGTTTCCCCGCATTTGATAAATGAATATCGCACTTATCAAGTCTCACGAAAGCATCACATCTTGAACTGTATAACCTCTTCGAGAAGGTGCAGACATGCCATCCAGCGTTATCCTGCAATTGCCGACATGCACGGCTAAGAAGCTTGCAGCAAAGCTTAAGCTGACGTGTGCCTGTAGATCTACCGGATAGCCTTGAAACACTTATGGGCCCCTGCTCCAACCTGTTTGGATGCACGTTGATGGCCGTCTTTTAGTGTCTAGATTCATGCCGTCCGGCCCGCTAGCCACTGTACATAACTAACCGCTGCTCATCCTGCATCTCATCCCGAGACGTCTCACACGCACCCTCCAATACCATGCCCGGCAACACACCACGCGACGCATCTGCGCGAACTGTTGACGAGGAAACTCCGCTGCTCGGCCGAGTCGTGAAAAACTCGGGGTCATCCTCGCTCAGTAGGCACTTCAGGCAAGATGTCAGCCGTAATTGGGCAGATGCTGTTTTGCTATTTGGTTACATCATCACGGGACTACTGGATAGCTCGGCTGTGTTCATTTGGGGTAGTTTTGTGAGCATGCAGACGGGTGAGTAAGCAGGTCTGCCTACGCAGCGCACCACTCACACACATACTAGGAAACACGGTGTATCTCGGCCTGGGCCTGATCGCACCCTCTGAAGGCATCAGATGGGTCAAGGCGCTTACATCGATTGTTTCGTTCTGCGTTGGCTCATTTATCTTTGCGCGCTTTCATCGCTACTTCTCGCCCAAGAAGCGCTGGGTGCTCATTGCGAGTTACTCTGCGCAGCTTCTCCTGATCATTGTGGCTGCGGTCATTGTCACATTCGGTGACGATGTGAAGAATCAGCTGCACTGGCAAGTGCTTGTTCCCTTAGCTTCTGTCGCTTTCCAGTCTAGCGGACAAGCTGTGACATCACGCGCATTACAGTTCAATGGTCTAACGAGCGTTGTCTTGACAAGCAACTACTGCGATTTGTTCTCGGATCCTAAATTGTTTGCTTGGGACAATGTGGAAAGGAATAGAAGGATTGGCGCGCCTGTGTTGCTACTCTTCGGTGCTTGCGTTGGAGGTCTATGGGCACACAGCGGCGTTGGTCTAGCAGGAGCGTTATGGACTGCGGTAGGGTTGAAGACGTTGATTGTTATTGCATGGATGTTCTGGACAGGAGAGGAGGACGAGGATTAGTCTACAGTCTTTGTCGTTTGCGCTAGCGACGTTGCCTGCTGCGAGGACTCCTGCCTTTCACCTCACTTTGTAATGGCTTGGCAGCGCGGACACAACGGACCCAACACATCTTGGTACTTTGTTCTTACCATTATATTCGCATACTCACTCCATTCGCAACTCTCAGCCACGTGGTCGTGACAATCTCTAAGCTCCGACAAAGGCTGGCGTTTCTCCCCGCGGCCCAGACAACGCCTTCAGCATGTCCACCGCTGGGTTTCTGTACAGCACCGGCTGCGCTCTCACTACATTTCACCCTTTCCTCACACTTCCTGCCCATCTCCGGGTTCACATCTTAGCGATTGCCGCACCAGCACCCCGCACGCGCTTCGTCGAGCTCTTCGGTTACTCGGCACTCCGCTACACGCTACGTATTCGTTACTTCCCTCGACTTACTCCACTCTTCCACGTCTCCCGCGAAACGCGCAGTTTCAGCATCACCCATGAAGGTGGCTCGCTGATCCATTTCTTCGTCACATCTGATGAGTCGAGCAAAGTCTACATCAACTTCTCGCAGGACATCATCTTCCTCAGCTCGCGCTTCTCGTCGTCAGGAAAAAGTACCGAGACGTTTCGGCTCCGCGAACTCTCATCAATGCTCACACCGATGTATCTTCCTTACATACGTAAAGTAGTTGTTACCTATTCCAGCCACGACGACTATGGTGCAATTGGGGAGGTGTTGTTGGACTTTGTGGGACTGGAGACGCTGTATATTGCTATGTGCGATTGGTGGAGTGAGAGAAGTGTAAAGACGCAGCTGAGAAGGGGTAGGCCGACGTTGGGGCGTGTGATGTCCACGGTCGAGGCCGAGATGAGGCTTGCGGAAGGCGAGGAGACAGAGGACGGAGAGGAGAGCATTGATACGTATGATCGCAGGATGGAGATTAGGAGGAAAAAAAGGGTAGTGGAATGCGAGCTGAAGCTTGAAGAGTAGATTACAAAGGGAGAGTGGGTGGGGACGGCGACCGAAGCGTTGACAGTTGTTATTGCCTGTGAGCTCTTTTACTTCCCTCCAGCTTACTGGAAAAGTGTGTGATCCGCTGTAGAGTTTGACGGGTCGCTTCAGTGGTCTCAAACATAGGGGTACAATGCATATACTTCCATAATTTCCACGGCAACCAGTTGAACAGATGATAGCAATGACGAGGTTGCGAGGCCCGCACCAACGCGGCAACAACTCTCCTCCTCGAGCGACTTGTACTTACAGGCTACGATCGATCACTTGATCATGAAATCAAGTTTACCCAATAGTGCCGAGTCTATCCTTGTTAAGCGCGTAATCTCCCACAGCGGTCTATCCGGTGTCGCTGAACTTCGACGAGTCGTCAAATCATAATGCCGGTAGGCTATAGTTTTTTTCCATATGAATACTTGAAAGCTCATACTTGACTTATCAGTGTTTTATGAAAAGGCACCAACCATATCTTTTAAAATGGATCATAGCTATCCGTAGTCACTTTCTACCAAGGAATAGATCGTGAATGACATGCATACGATATAACTTCCGAGGTACATTGGCCAACAACGAACCAAACATGTGGCCAGGAACAGACACATAGATCTATTTGCTCAAGCATACTGATAAAAAAAATACAAGACTGAATTAAATTGTCTCATGCTATCGAATATCGGTCCCTTTTTGGATATCCGATATCCACTTTGGTAAATTGGCAAACGCAATGAGTAATATCAGCTCGTACCTGCTTTAGCTTTGTCATTGATCGAACCACAATTGGAAATCATCAAGTGTGTATATATCAGTGCCGCTCTAGAAGCGATGTTGCGCGCTTTTGAACCTTCACACCTTCCCCTTAAGTGGCGTCGTGTGCAGCTAAGCCACTTTCACACCACACGTTCAATTCTGTCAAATTGATAGCCATGTAATTGCTGATGTACCAGCCTCATGTGGCCTTGTCCGACTATCCCACCAACGATACACACATGCCAAGGACAAATCTCTGCACCCAACAACCCCTTCCCGCGCCGCTTAACATCAAGCTTGGCTTTACCGCGGTCCTCACCAACGAGAGCAAGTTGTGTGCGCCCCAATTCGCCAAACAGCCGGTTTTCTTTGGGGTTTGGATTGAAATGAGTACCTCGATGTCCATCGCCAAGGCTCCATGCGGACTTGGCTATGGGTCCAGCTTAGCGTTCTGCAGCACTACCATATGCTTATGGAGGCAAATATAAACATTTAAACCATAGGCCATACTTTTCTTTTACATCACACGAAACACTCGACCGGTATTGCCTCTCGTCGCACAAATCGACTTCTTCACCGTCGCTACACCGGACGCGCATACCAGCTATCAATATGAGGGTTTCCACTGTCCTTCTCGCTATCGCTGCGGTTGTTGCCGCTCAGGATACTTACACTGCTACCGGTGTCGGCTGTGAGCCTCACGGTGACCACTGGTTAGTCAATTCCAAATCATTGATTAAGTCATACTGATCAAGAGCAAGGCACTGCCCAGCTGGTGTTGCTGAGCCTACCACCGCACCCGCAGCTGAGTCCTCCGTCGATGCTGTTTCTGCTACTGCCAGCGGTGTGTGCGAGCCCCACGGTGACCACTGGTAGGACTCCCTGCTCCGACTACATTACGTGTCGAAAGCACTAACAACATTCAGGCACTGCCCTTCCGGTGTAGCGGAGCCCACCTTCGCTCCTTCAGCCACTGCCGCCGTCACATCTGCCGTCTCTGGTAGCATCACGTCTGCACCTTCAGCATCTGCATCTCACAGCCATGACGATGACGATGATGATCACTCCCATGCCGTAACTGCTGCTACTTGCGAGCCTCACAACGACCACTGGCACTGCCCATCTGGCGTTACCGAGCCCACCACTGCCCCTGCTCAGACTCGCAGTACTTCGAGAGCTTCCACAGCAAGCGGCGCTAGCGCTGCATCCGCAAGCACATCTCCTGCGCAGTCTACCGGTGCTGCATCTGCTGTTGGAGCAAGCTACCAGGGTGTTCTGGCCGTCCTCATGGGTGCTGTTGGCGTTTCCTTCTTGTAGAAACCCTGCCATCTAAGAGTTTCAATTCGCATCATTGGACCCGACACTGTACATGATAGAGAGGAGCGTAATGCATTACGACAGGAACCTGAGTCAGGAACATTTCCGGCGTTTGATACCTTTTTTTCTCATTAACTCTATGGGAAATGCTCAAATCTCTGATCAATGAAAATATCAAACCACCGTCTTCAATCTTTTTGTCCTCCAGGGCTTATATCTGCGGCCGCCGGAAGAGCTTACTGCTGCTGGAATAAAATAGGCGCGTCATTCGGTACGAAGCTCCGCTGGTCTGGCGAAAACACCTACCGTGTTGCCTTGGAAGGTGGAGTGCAAATGGAGCCAAGCATATCCACTCTTGGCGTAGCCATCAAGGTGCTCATGCAGTGCTTGCGCCCCGAGAAATCTTTGATGGATGCAATTCAACTATAAGATATTCATTCTAGTATCTATGTGCTGGAAATACGGTAACGACAAGACTTCGCAGATAAAATCTTTGAAATTCTCCCCGTCCAAGGCATCTGCAAAAGAGAGTGAAAATCTTCAGTCGTTCAGTTGAGTTTGATGTTAAGCACAACTCACCAAAACTCTCTCTTTGCTCTGAACTTGGCTTGAAATTCATTCAGGACTTGAGCTCGGCTTCGAGGCTTCTCCTGTCTGTTGCCATGTCTGCGGACCATGGACGATGCCACCCGTAGCAACTGGTTCCTTCAGCTCATTCAGCGCAAGGCTGATATCCTGTCCCGGTTCTTCCCATTCCACCTCGAAAACGTAATTCTTCATTTTGAGATCTTCAGTGAACTTCCAACTGTGGCTGTAGCTGCATTCATCGTAGAAATCTTTCAACAAGCAGTACTTGACCTCAGGCCCGACAGCTCTTCGCCAGGCATTTACCACCTGTGTATCTGATCGCCACCTTTCACCCACACGCCAGTAGATCCGATCATGCCTCATGAAAGGCTCGTCTGCAGGAGTATCTACATTATCATGAATGCATCTGACTCCAGATCGAAGATACCAAATTTCAAAGTGACGTCCGTGAGGTAGAAGTTCGAATTCGTTCCAGCTGAATTTGTGATGATTCCAAGATATTCTGTGCCTCACAATCAATTTCCGCAGCGTGGTTGATACCTCCACGAAATGAGCGAGATCAATCAGAAAGTCTGGGATCATTTCTGGATTTGGCATCGTCCGGAAATGATTGGTGCCATCTTCGTCCCTCTCGATAAGAGGTCCGTCTTCGTCATCGGAGTTGTACAGCGCAACCAAACCAGGGCGCGGGAATTCTGAGTCTGAGTCCTAGAAGTGTACTGATCTTCCTTCGTGGAGGTGTTGTATTTTAGTCATGAGGATCTCATCTGGCACGAAAAACTACCATGCATCCTCTGTTTGAACCGAGAAATCGAACTGAAAGTCCACAAGAGCAGGAAATGCTGGCAGTTCCCGAAAAAGATGTGCGCTAATTACCTGAGGGCCTATCAGGTGTAAAACTGTAAGGTCAGGCAGAGTCGTTAAGTGCTGTATCATTTTAAGTGAAAATGAGTTGTTGCAAGCTGTGCCTGACATGAAGCTGGTTGGTTCACGTTCATCGTCATAACAATCATGATAGATTGCTCTGAATTTCATTTTCTTCAATTTGGTACAGCTTGAAGTGACCATGGAGTTTAATAGGTCTGGCGAATGTTAGCGCTTCTTAAGATGCAAAGCGAACAAGAACCGCATACCTTCTCTACGCTTCATCCGTAGCCTGCAACCAAAACTGAAGTAGTCCCAAAGATCGATACCGCATGCTTCAAGATTTGGTAGCTTCTCCGTCATCGATAACATGTCGGCTTCAGACACATGTACTATTGGATGTTGCCAAGTTACTTTGGTTACATGCGGTAGCCTTGGGACTGATTTTGGTGCATGGAGAAGGATCGAGTCCCAATTTGCCGCTTACGATGTTCGTGTGTACGAGCAAAAGCTGAGGCACAGCGCTGGTGGGCATTCGAGGGGCGCTGAAGCCTCTGCAATGGCTGTGAACAAATGGGCCATAGCCGCTGCCCACCAAGTTATATCGATCCTTCGTGGGGCTGCGGGTGTTATCTCCTCATCTATGGGAGATGTTTCCTAGGTCCACACTGAGAGTCCTCAAGTAGCGCGCTCGAAGGGCGTGATTCGCAATCAGAACCTCATGGAATTTCTCAAGCGGCTCGATGTCAAGCTTTATTGATAAGTTCTGGAAGGTTCGCCGCTCGATGGCTGTTCGCCATGCTGCTGAGATGCTGGCATAGGGTGCAAGCGGTGCAAGTATGTGCGGAATGTCGCCTTCAAGAAAATCAATGATTCTGTCAAGAATCTCAGGAGGTACGCGATTCATTACTTGTATGGAGACGTCGAGGGCAGTTTGTATGATGGCAACAACGCAGGTTCCAACATTTTATATCAGATGGTGTGAGGTGGGGTTGTGTTTGCGGCGCGGTTAGTTGCCTGTAGATGACCCTGCAGCCTGTGAGCCCGGACCCGTGGAATGAGTGAACCGAAAGACAAACCCAGCAAAACACGCCGCACTCTTGTGATAACCAAGTCAAGTCACAGCATTAGTGCGACAAAAGAATACATATTGAGAGGGCGACCTGTGCAATCATAGTGGTAATTCCCGAAACATCTTAAGTCAGCTTCTCGCGGCAAGACAACATGCCTATGTTCCACTTGCCCCTTGGCTGCTTCCTACCCCTTCAATATCTCGCTTGATTCCGGCTCTGGGTGGATCCTCTTGTTGGTATCTGTTCTGCTTAGTCCACTCTTTTCCATTTGCACGAACTAGCGACAGTTGTTTGGCGCCTGATGAAGCTTCACTCCAGAGCTACAGGTCCTCAGCAAGCTAGTAATTTTCAGAAGATTTGTTCAGTTGGCTAAAAACCTCTTTGCCGGGATTTACACCGTCATGGAGACTGACAAACCCGTGAGAGAAGTAGCTGTCCGATCATTGAGTTGGATAGCTAGATGGGTTTCGTTGTAACAAGGGATGGACGTTCCACTGTCGTGGTGTTGGGATGATGTTTCTACATCTGTAGGACGAAGAATTGTGCATGTTCATGTAAACAGCCTATCCACGCTGTTGCTATAATCTCAATCCCTACGTTACGTGATCTCATAGTGTTAACATCATTGAAAGCATTGAAACTTAAGAGCACACACAAGGTTTGAGTCAAATCCTTGATAACATCACTAACTATGAGCCGTTTTTTATTGTACATGCAAGTTCGTGCAACGTTTAGCTAAACGTGAGCTCAAAGTCCTGCTCAAAAGCACCACTGGAAGTATACTTGTCCAAGCCGGAGACCTTAAGCACGCCACTGTCAAACGACATAGTCAGGGCAGTAGAGTCACAGCCCTGTCCACCAGCCTTGAGCGAAGCGTGCTGCGGCTGCTCGTGAAGTCCGGTGATAGTGATGCTTCCAAGCGCGGGAGCACTGTGGAACGAGCCCTCGGATGTGAAGGACAGGCAGTTGTTGCTGTACGAGAACTGTGTCGATGTTAGGGATTTGAGACAAACGTTAATTAGAATCTACTGACCTGTACCAGCCGCGTCGCATCCGGCTGCACACTTTCACCATCGTCGAGGTATAGACTGCCACTAGCTGCACTATGGCTGTCAAGGGCTACCAAGAGACTGTAAGGGGTCTTTCTAGTCTCAGCAGTGGTCAATTTTGGCTCTTGCAGCACAAGGACAGCTCCGCCTCTCACGTGCACATTGATATGCTCAAGGGGTGCCTGCATCGTGACATTCTCTCCTGGCTTAGCGTCAACCTCAGCAAGAGTGTACCAGTCGTACCAGCGCTCTCCGTTGCCAATGCCAGGGAAAACACCCTGCACAGTCTCGACATTTGGTACCAACACTGGGGTAACCAGGATCGAAGGACCGAGCAGGAACTGGTTGTACGTCTCGCGCAGGGACTCGTCGTTAGGGAACTCCCAAGCAAGCGCACGCATGACTGTCTCGCCCTTAGTGTGAGCGTGGTAGAAGAGGGTGTACATGTATCCCAGCAAACTGTAGCGCACAGCCATGGCGCGGCGAGCTGCTTCGGCGACGGAAGACCAGCGGTATGCTTCCTGGCCAATGGTCGCCTTGACATTGTGGTTGCGGTAGAACGGGAAGAAGGCGCTGAGCTCCATCCAGCGAGAGCAGAGCTGGAAATCGGTGTTGCGAGCAAAGCCGCAAGTGTCGGCACCAAACATGGGGATACCAGACATCATCATTGTGAAAGCTTGCGAGATCGACAAGAACATACTGCCCCAAGTAGAAGTGTTATCGCCTCCCCAGTGGCTGGTGGTCTTACCACTGCCAGCGAACACACTGCGTCCGACAGTGAACGGTCTGCGTCCGGGGAACAGCTCCAGTAGTGCGTGGTAGGTCGCATTCGAAATTTGCAGACCGAATAAGTTGTGCATCTCGTACTCGGTTGTGTTATACTGATCATTGTGTGTAGCATTGGGCGCGATTGAGCTCTTCCCGAGCGCATGACCAGACTGAACGTTATTGATCACGTAAGGTGGGTAATTCAGATTCCTTACACCAGGGGTAGGCTCGGTCCTGCCTTGAGTTGTGGTGGTGGCAGCTGGAAGAATAGGAGAAGCGGAGATCGCTGAAGCTTGCGATGCCAACGCTGCAGCCGCAGAAGCGGCCTCAGTGGCGTTGGTGATATTGAAGCCTTCAGGATAGTTGTACTCGAAGGTGAGCGGGTCGCCTGGCAAGAGGAAAGGCGGGTGTACAGGGTTGTCGGTAAGGCGGCCATTACCACATGATCCCGCACAGAACGATGCAGCCTCGCTCAAGTCAATCCAGATACCGTCAAATGGAGTGCCCTTGTGCCACGTGACGATTTCGTTGGTCCACCATGCCTGCGAAGTGGGAAGAAGCCAGTCAGCCCAGACGCTGAAGCCAGGCCAATTGTTACCGTAGTAAAAGTCTCCAGTTGTGGGGTCTCGGATGTAGGTCTGCAATGATGCACCTCGCTCGAAGGACGCATATGAGTCGCTGGCATTGTCTGGGTTCGGGACGTAGATATTACTATCGATGATAGGAACATAGTATTGACCGTTGGCGTGCAAGCTCTCGATAAATTTTCCGAACTCAGCAACGGGGTATGTAACCTCATTGTTGGTGAAGTCGCGATAAAGGTCATAGATGTCGAGGTCATTCCATAGACATTCGAGTGGAACCTTGGCATCACGGTATCCATCGACAACAGCTTGGACGACAGATATGTTCTCGTAGCCCCAACGAGCTTGGTGGTAGCCAAAAGTCCAGTACATCTCGGAGAAGTCAGCAAGGTCAATGTATATCCAACTTCGCTGCACTTACCTGCATAGCTGGGGTGCCAATACAGCCGACCTGGAACTGAGAGATCGTAGTCAGAGCACTTGAGCTTCCGTCGTCCTTCTGACCACTGAGGAAGTAGAGATCGAAGCTTCCACCCAAGGTGCGGTATGCGATGGTGTTTTCACGAAGAAGCCACTCCTGGCCGTGAGCTGGACATAATCAGTGTCACGCATCTCAAGTGTTTCTGCTTGACTTACCATTTCGAGCATACATGCCGTGAGCCGTGGTATCAGCCCCGTTCTGGCCATAGCGGGTCTCCTGGTAGAATGGGATCACACCGTAGACATTGCGATCGACCGAATTGCCAGCATCTACAGCGTAGAAGGTCTGAGTGTGGTTTGTGCCCAGACGGAAGTCGTGGACATTCTCCGCAAGACCATAGACATTGTAATCCTGTCACGAACCCAATCAGCCGGCAATCCCTCAATAAATGCTAACTACTCACATCAACCATATTTGTGACAAGCTCGAGGAATTGGTCCTCATAGACAATTACATGGCCATATGTCGAGAAGAGTTCTTCTCCAGTGCTGCAACGTGAGATCTTGAACTGGAAGCTTGGCTCGTTGCTCCATTCGAGCTTGAGATCGCTGCTGGTCGCTGTCGTCTTGCCGTCCCAATCAGGCTGGTCGACCAAGTGAGCCGGAAGAATGTACTGCGAGCTGTTCGCTGGAGCGATATGCTTTGGATAGATGCGAACATTCAGACGCTCCTTAGTTTGATAGGACACCTCGAGTACCAAATCGGCAATATCATTGCCAAAAGCTTGACAATTGGCTCCTGCAATAGTCAAATCAGCAGTGAAGCCGTGTCCATTGTCAGCCGTGTTTGAGGCTTTGTAACCTGGGCATCCCTGGGCATCTGGCGCGCTGTCATCGTAGATTGTCGGTGTCAAACTAGGCAGAGCATTGATCTGAGGTGGAAGAGTAGGAATAACTCGTTCCGTTCCCGATGGTGTAACACTCTGGGCTTCTCACGTTAGTTCCAGCCAGCTCTATATCATCGTATAGCAGCATACCAATTGCAAAGCCAGCGAGCGTAGCTGCCGAAGCAGCAACATTGAAGAACCTCATTGTGTTTCACGAGGTCGTTGCTAAGCTTTCGAACCTCTGATTCATGGCACTCTTGTACCAAGCTACATGCTCTATTTAAGCTCCCCTATACGAGCGGCAATAACACTACACCTTGCGGGGTACGACAAAAAAACTGCGTAAACATGCCCACGGCATAAGAACCCGCAGGTGCACCTGTAGCGGAGTCTAATCCGGGTACAACAGCAGGTCGCGGTTGAGATCGTCAGGTACCGTTCACGATGCGGTCCACAGGCGATGCGCACCAGCGTAGCTAAATGCGGGGTCACCGGGGGCTACATCGACCTTGCATCAGCCTTGACATCACCATCGCAGCACCGAAAGTCCTACCGATGCTTGATGAGCGCACCGCGCAGAAGTATACCTTAACGTCGAGGCCGGAGCTTGCTACGGATGGATGACAGCATCAGTCGGACGTGAACCCGGTTTTCGGGTAGCCATTGTTGGATCTAGTTGCGTTGCGGGCGCTGCGAAAGGAGGGGAGCGCTGTGCGGGAAGTATGATTTGCGCTCTGAGACCTGTTTTGATGATGCAGGAAGATCAGCAGACCTGATCTGAGCATGGTGTTGAGATATGGTAGCCAAACGGAGCACGACATGTTGGTCGCGCTGATGTTGTTAGCGTGCTCTACATCTCCGACCACTCGCAAGAGAACATCTGGGAAATGATGTCCTAAACGTGTTTGGGTTGATTTTGAGTGCATTATACATGCTGTGAAATTCATCAGATCAGCTCTCCACGGTACGAGCTCTCCTCGACTGTTCAGCCTGAAAGCAAGATGTGAGTCAAAAGCAAGACTACCTTGCATGAAAGGAGCACCAAAACCTTATAACCACAGGAGTGGTAATTTACACATGAATTACCCCTGGCTTAGAACCTAGCTCTTTAGCAAGATGCTAAAACAAGGTAACTTAGCCTTGGACTGAAAGATCATCCTAACCTGATGCCAACCACAGAAGGAACCGTGTTCACCGGAATCACCCTTGGGTTAAACCCAATCTCATACGCAAGACATCAAGACAAAGGAGATTACCCTACACCGGAAGTAGCACCCAAGCGTTACACCAATCGCGGGAATAGCCACATGGATGAAAACTACGCCTGACTGGAACCTAGCTCGTTAGCAAGGTGTCCAACTGAAAGTACCATTCTCAGGCACCGGAAACCTACCCAAACCTTACACTGACTGGAGAAAACCTATGTTTTCATGCGAAGTACCCCTGACTAAGAAGCTGACAAGAAGGCAAGACGAGGCACCATCACCTTGCACCGTAAAGCTCCCAAACCTAAACCAGCCACCGAAAGAGCCATGTATAGGAAGCAATCTGAATTAGAGCCAGCTCTTTGTTACACAGTGGACTTGCTGTTATCCCAGCAACAAGACTTGCGTCTGCGTCTAACGTGCATCAAACTGAAGATGCGTCCGTGAGGTTAGAATCTAACTCTTCGGTTTAGGGCAAGCTTGCCATTTTTCTAGTAACATGTCTTGTTTTTCGCTTTAACTAGTTGATAAGACTGTTGTTAATATGTCTCTGCCCGATAATGCTGAGTGTAAAGAAGTAGAATAATTAAGAAAACCTCGCTGTTCTATATACTACGAGTACAAATACGCTGAGAACGCTAAGGCAACTACTACAAGCACTTTAATCAGCATTCTTACCGTCCTTTCAAAGAACCTGAACCAAAGCAAACCATTAAACTCAAACTGACACTCTCACCACAAGTCCCTCTGGACTAGGACACCTAATATCTTTACACCCCCTCCCCCCCAGCCCAACCGATGAAGCTGAGCCATAAATCAAAGCACGATCCACCGAACCACTATGGGTTAGGGTCTCATTCCCTTACGGTTTGTTGCTTGGAACAACCTCTTCGCCCTCTTTCTCATTCTCCACGCAGTAACGACAAACTGACACTTCCATCCTTTATCAATTGCCCTATGTGTGCGTTTCATACACCGATAACACGGAGGTACCCACTTAAAAGCAGGCCGTTACCTACTAGCACTTCCATCAACACATCTAAACAATACCCTCCACTACAAGTACACTGGTAGCACACGGTACTAAGTAGACTGAGTATGCGAGGATTAAACAAATGAAATTGAAGGGGATGATGGATTGTTGTGAGGATATACGAGAACAAATATTTAGACTTGAAGGGGTAGGCTAGGCTAGGCTCGTAAATAAAAAACCAGCTACAAGAGTACTCGAGAAAGAAATATATAGAAGAAAATGTGTACAAACTACAATCCAGCCCAACATACTTCCTACCTTCAAGACAATAGCGAACATCTCGTCACACGACCAACTCCCCCACCTCCGGCGTCCCTCCCTCCCTCCGCTTCGCCAACTCAAAAGTCAAAACCGTATGATCCGTGAAATACATCATCACCCTCCACCTCCGCGACCCCATTGCCGCATTCCCGGCCTCTCCGTCGTCATCACTAACGTCGCCCCTCGTGTCCAGCATCCCTTGCACAGGCCCGGCGGCAATGCCAGCCAACCTCGCGCCATCGACGTCCCAGATCTGGTTCTCGTCGGCGTTGGCGAACGGCAGGATGAATTCGAGCTGGAAGCCGTATGTTGGGCGGTCTTGGCCTGCGGAGTGCGACTTCGTTAGGCTGAAGATGCCGGCGCGGCCGTCGGGGGAGGCGACGATGAAGACGCCGAGGTCGGGGATGTGCGTTGTGTAGCAGTGTCTGTCGTGCGAGCGGGGGATGAAGGGGAAGATGTTTTCGCGCTCGGAGGGGTGCAGCGGGCGGCGGATGGTGATGGTGGGGTCGGAGTAGTCGCCTTCGTAGTCGAGGGGGCGTTGGTAGAGGTGGATGTCTTCTTTGGTGACTACGAGGAGCGGGGAGGTGATTTGGGGCTGTGCTACAGTTAGGTAGTTCCTTAACGTAGAAGTATTGTACACACCTGTCGTGCGAAGGTGAAGGCTGTCGTTACCTCACAGTAAGCCTTCGTCGGTCGGATGGCGTTGGCAATTGCCATGTGGGCTTGAGCAGTCGATGGGATGGATGACAAGTCGTCGAAATCGCTGTCTGAATCGTCGTTCCACACAATGGTTGCGGTATTCTGGTTCGGAGGTTGGAACCACATACCAAAAGCATTCATACCGTTACTGGATGTTTGAGGAGGTGGTTGGTGTGGCGCCGGCGTAATATGCGACGGGCCTCCATCATTCGCAGGAGCATCAAGTTCCTCTCCAGGTGAAAGAAGTGGCTCCTCTGGATCTGTGTGTTCCATCGTTGCACTGGGTGCAGCCTCTGCTTCAGCTAACTGCTGCGGTTGTTCGATGGCAGTGGCTTCTGGCGATGACAACGATTCAGATCCGCTATCATCGGAAGCCTCGGACTCAGTCTCTGACACGTCCATCTCACTCAGTTCATCAGACGTGGGGTCGGACTGAAATAACATCGTGGAGTGTGGAATCCTACGAGGCCTGATAGTGAATCGATTCTTACATCCGCTGACGTCCTGCAAGTAAGGCAGTGGATGCTCCGAGGGCAATATCGACTCATGCGCCGATGGTACTTCGTAAGCGGTGGTTGCATCCAGAAATATGGTGCTCCAGACCGCATGCGGAAAACTGCTTGGCCGCAGACATGCGCACCTTCCGGGGCTGTTCTTGGGTGCATTCGTGGGGTCCTTGACACTTGCGCAGAAGCCCAGGCGAATATTCCGAACAGACTTCTGTGGATTGTGCAGGTCCCATATCAAGGTCTCGCCGTCGATCGAGCAGCTTGAGAGCCACCGGCCTAGCGGGTCATCGCCGCTGTTGTTGAATGAGACCGCAGGGACGTTATGCTGTGCAGACAGCGTAATGATATGATCGTGCCGGCGTGGCAAGGGAAAGTCCCTTGGATCCTCGATCTCAGAACAAACCTCCATCTCGGAATCGGAGAGGTCGGAGTCATCTGAATACTCGTCCAACTGCGCCAGTGCAAAAGCGATGACAGTGACCTTGTGAGTATTCGCGCTGATCGCGATCATCCGCGCTTCCCGGTGAATGGCCAATCCCCAGGCGCTGGCACCCACATTGCGGTGCAGGAAAGTCCTCACAGACTCTTCAACCGGGATCATATTCCTGTCGTCACTGCCTACTCGTCTGTCGAGCACACGCTGGATCTCCGCAATGCGATACCCGATGACATCTCCATCATCGCAAGTCATAAGAATAATTTCATCTTGGCCGAGGTAGTCCACGTGAAGCCTTGTGATAGAATGGTAGTCCTCGTAGTCAATCCCCGGCTGGAGGTATGGCGACGATGTGGGTGGATATAGAATCAACTCTGGTTCACCAGGAATGGACTGATCTGGGAACTGTGGCTGATAGACATGAACAGTATCATTACACGCAACAAAGTAGAAATTGTGACTCCGAGATAAAGCAGTCAGATCGCATCGCCAGGCTTTGATCTGCGGTTGCTTATGGCGGTCGGGAAACTGTCGAGGTTAGGTCTTTGGTGCTCGGTGTTTGCTAGCTCCCAAACGAGTGGCGCAAGCGTGAGCTATCAACTTACCCTTTTTAGCCCCGGCTGCACACTCGTCGCAGTGCACGAGATGAATTTCGACATCTCGTGCCCACATTTCTCTTGTCCTCGGAGTGGCTGCGACGAGGTTGATGGACTTGTAGGAGATGCGGTGCGGCCGCGGTGAGGGTCTTCTTGAGGAGTGGAGCGTGACGTTGTTAGCGCCAAACGTTACTTCCCGATTGGGTACGCCGATGTGAGCTACATTCACTTTCAACGAGCATTTCACAAGTAAGCAATTGCGTTTCACGTGGTTGGATAAAGTAGTAGGCTAAAGAATTGCAAAAGTGAATGCCAAGTCGCTCGAATATTCATGCATTATATCGGTCTATAATCAGATGGCTGCCGTAATTCTATGCCCATGATAAGCTCGGATGCTCCAGCAGTAACCCAATGCAAGGAAATGTGCAGACGCATTGCCTCAGAGATCTTGTATACGATGCTTTCAGATGTTTCGCTAGATCAAGCGACCGAACGCCGTCTAGTGCTTCGCAGTGACCTTGTCGCCGGTGAGCTTCTCAACAGCTTCCTTTGCACTGTGCACAAGTTAGTGAGGCCCAAATTTACGAGTGAGGAAAGGAGACATACACATCGCCAAGGGCAACCATGCAGACTGTCTGCCAGATACCGAGACCGATTCTGGGGGTGACACCGCGGTACAGGCCCTTGAGGCCGTTGTTCGAGTAGATGTACCTTGCTGCCGATGCAACATTCAGGTTCTTGGGGCGGTTGGGGTCGACCGTCTTGGACTGGAGCTCAACGCGGATAACCTCGATGGGCTGGTTCCATGCGCTCAAACCACCACCAAGGGCGGAAGCGGTGATCTTCTCGATAACACTCAGCTTCTCGCCGCCCTCCTTGCCGGTAACCCTTCGGATACCGGTCTCAGCAACACGGGACAGACCGAAGCGGGAGCCCCAGTTGGTGACCTGGCGCACGGCGACGGCGTTAACACCGCGGTTGATGCCACGGAGGCCCTCGGTGCGCCAGATTTGCATGAAGGTCTGCATGGTGGTCGGGGGCTTGCCGCCGGCCGCTGCGACCTTGTGCTTTGTGATCTCGACCGTCTTCATGCAGGTGCAGAAGCCCATGGTGGCATAGGCCTGTGCCAAACCACCAGCCATACCACCCGAGATACCGGCAACGAAGTCAGCGGCGCCGAAAGACTTGGCGTAGTACTCGGCCTCGGAGGCGACGAAGAGGAGGACGGCGCCTTTGGTGGAGGCTTCGATCCAGGCCCACGGGATGAGGCCCTGGTAGACTGTTCACGATATGTCAGCGCGCGACCTCCAGCACCACAGCGCACGGCTACTCACAGCCAGCTACTCCACCGCGTCCCCAGATGCGGGTAATGGCACCCGCCATGCCCTCAGACCTATTGGCAGCCATGGTGGTCTTGACAACCTCCAAAGGCTATTCGGCATGGTCAGCTCTGCGCTGCGAATGTTACGAGTAATGTCCATACCTGTCCCAGAGTCGTTACTTCGAACAAGTTGAGACCAGCACCAACTGCGCGCATTCATTAGCTACGAATCATCGCCTGCAGACGCTCCAACTCACGCAACAGGTTGCTGAACTTGACCGGCTTCTTCTCCAGCCGAGGTGGCCCGTCGGCCATGGTGGGCACGCCGGTGGGAGGTGTGGAGCTCATCTCTGGGGTTGTCTTATCGAAGGTATGGGCCGGACCAAGGCAGAAGGGTGCTTCGTCGCGAGAGTGAGTGCGTGAGTGAAGGTCCAAGAGAAAGGAGACGCATAAAAAGGACGGGCACGCTGCTCAGGCTTTCCAGGTGGTCAAAGTGTCAGCAGCAAAAGGCCGGCGCAGTATCGGGGCCAGTTATTCTCGGGGTCTATGTCCCTGAAGCTCTCCCGCGGATCTTGGCGAGTTTCCGAGCTGCGGCTCGAAACGGTGAGGCTTGCGACGAATCAACGGACCGCAAATCACTTTACCCCGAACTTATGTGACATGACTACCAACATTATGCGGCTCTTGTACAGCCATGCGCGGCTGACATTCGATCTACGCGTGGGCGCACACCGTAACTTTCTCGCAGATACACTTCAAGGGCCACGTTGTGCTCGAGTCGTCGGCCGCTCTGCTGCACTTGATGGAACGACCTCGGGCGCATCTCAACAAACCCGCTTCGGCTCCCCCAACATTCCAAAGTCGTCTGCGTACCACGCTCAACACTAATACTCCGATGGCCCCTGTTGTTTTGCTGATCGTGCATTGGCCATGCTGGCCATCTCTATCTTTGAATGCTGTGCAGTGGACAAAATACTATTGAGTACACGCTGCATTGTTTGGAAGCTGTTTGTGGAGACGGCCTTTGACAGCTAGCGCGTGTTAGTAGCCGCGGCAATTGCAAGACAAGACTTCAAACGTTAAGACATGATATTGTAGCAAGTCGTCTACTAAAAGGTATACTGAAGCAGAGACATCCAAGGCTATGATGCTTGCTAAGACACCGAATGCACCCAATCCTTATCCCTACAATCCCAATCTAGATAGTACACAGGCGTCTTTGACAAGTCAAAAACTCCTCATATCGCTCCGTAACGGCTGCACCGATCCTGACAATAAATTTACAACTTGGCGCCGACCAGCTTGGCGTAGGCCTCGGTGGAGAAGGACTTGGGGCGCTCGATGGGGGCACCGACGGCACGGTCGATGATGAGCTGGGGAAGCACACCGAGAGCACGCGAGACACCGAAGAGGACGGTGTAGTAGTTCTGCTCGGTGAGGCCGTAGTACTGGAGGAGGACACCGGAGTGGGCGTCGACGTTGGGGTAGGGGTTCTTGGTCTTGCCGTGCTCGGTGAGGACACCGGGGGCGATCTTGTAGACCTGGCTGACGAGCTTGAACATGGGGTCGTCGGGCAGGTGCTTCTGGGCGAACTCGCGCTGGGAGACGTAGCGGGGGTCAGTCTTGCGGAGAACGGCGTGGCCGTAACCGGGGACGACCTGGCCGGCCTTGAGGGTGGACCAGAGGTAGTCCTTGATGGCCTGGTCGCTGAGGTCGTTGCCAATGGCCTTCTTCATCTTCTGGAGCCAGACGAGGACCTCCTGGTTAGCCAGGCCGTGGAGAGGACCGGCGAGACCGTTGAGGCCAGCAGCCAGGGAGAGGTAGGGGGAGGAGAGGGCGGAGCCGACCAGGTGGGTGGTGTGGGCGGAGACGTTGCCACCCTCGTGGTCGGTGTGGATGGTCAGGTACAGACGCATGAGCTCGACGAAGTCGGCGTTGTCGGCGAAGCCGAGCTGGTTGGCCAGGTTGAACGAGTAGTCCTTGTCCTTCTGGACGGGGGCGACCTTGCCGTCCTTGTAGATGTTGCGGAAGATCTTGGCGGCAATGGTGGGCAGCTTCGCGATGAGGTCCATCGAGTCCTCGAAGGTGTGCTCCCAGTACTGCGACTTGTGCATGCCCTTGGCATAGGCCTTGGCGAAGTTGGACTCGTGCTCGAGCGCGGTGACGGCGAGCGAGAACTGGGCCATGGGGTGGAGGTCGCTGGGGCAGCGGTCGATGAGCTCCTCGACGAACTTGGGGACGTCGGAGCGCGCAGCCCACTCGGCGGACAGGTCGCGGACCTGCTGCTCGGAGGGGACCTCGCCGGTCAGGAGGAGCCAGAAGAGGCCCTCGGGGAGGGGCTCCTGGCCGCCGGGGGCCTTGGGGAGCAGCTGCTGGCACTCAGGGATGGTCTTGCCGCGGAAGCGGATGCCCTCCTCAGAGTCGAGGACGGAGCCCTGCGTTGGTCAGCTGTCGTCATTCTCCGTGTAAGCAGAGCGTGTGCGCGTACCTCCCAGACGAGCGACTTGATGCCGCGGGCACCGCCGTAGACCTGGTCGAGGGTGACCTCGCCGATGACCGTGTTGCCGTGCTCCCTGTGATGCACTGTCAATGGCTGCGGGCGCTGGCGTGGGCGCGGGCGACGTACTTGCGGAGCTTCTTGATCTTCTCAATCTCGCCGGGCAGCTTGGCGGCGAACGTCTCCTTCAGCGACTGTAGGCGGTCGGTCAGCGATGGAGCCCACGCAGCCAGCAGATGGCGGGCGCGCATACCTGCGTCTTGCTGGAGTAGGCGCGGAGGCCGGTGAAGGCGGCCGAGCGCACGGGGGCGGCGGCGCGGAGAGCGCTCTGGCTCAGACGGAGTGCGGAGGCCATTGTTGGTGATGAGGTGTGGAGGATGGGCTACACGTCAAGATGGCGGAGGATGGCGGGTGGGAGCGAGTTTAAGAGGGCTGCGAAAAGTTATCGTGGATCCATCCCATCAAAACCGCCCGAGCGCCCTAACCAGCTCCGGATGCGTTGCCAGGAGGATGCCGAGCCTCCCTCGGCCCTCCGTCGCGCGAAGGGAATGCACCCTGCAGCGTGCAGCCTCATCTTGCAGCACGCATTCAATTGACTATAATGTCCCTCTGCTCGCCGTGCAGTCTCTCGCCGTGGTCGCGACAGCTCTTGGGCAGCTGAGCGCTGGGTGCTACGTAATGCGCGTGCCGCGCTCAACAATCCCACTCGAGCTTGCTTCGCACACCATCTGCACCAACATGCAGCTCCATGCAGGCAAGCTCTGTGCTGGACCCGCCGAGCTGTCCTCCGACGGGAGCTCACAATTCCCGTAAGAACGGTCGTTGCGCCTTGCATGTTCGAAGCCTATGCTCTGGCTCCACTCTCAATGGCCGTCTCTCGACCTGCTAGTTGCACCGCGTCCACTGCAGCTGTCATGACCGCTTGAAACGATCGCACTGCAAATCCACCGCGCTAGCCGTGGCCAAGTGTAGAGCTGTCGAGCACGGGTGGAATTTGCTGCATACGTCACGTGGGATGCTAGCGCGCTGTCCTCAAACTCGGCACGGCAGGGTCATTCCTCATCTGCTTCCAAATACGCCTGCGCGCTTGAGATAGAACAAGCACCCGCTCCTGATACTCTGGACGTAGCTGCGACAATTCTCCTGTCGCAAGTAAAGACTGCGCATCCAACTGCTCCCACCGCGTGGTCGTGTAGAAGCATAGAACCGTCAGCATCTCCCTCAACTCGCCTCAACCACAGCGCGCGCCCGTCGGACTCTCTGAACCAGTTGTTAATTTGCGCCTTGCTCGGTCAACTGCTTGTTCATCTTGCGCTCTTCGTACAACCTAGACTGTTTCCTACGGCTCTTGATTTGCAGTTCCAAGTACAGTTTGCGTGTTTTGCGCCTCGGCTCCTTCACACACTCTGCATTTTACCTGCACACACCGAGGATTTCCTTTTCTCTCCACAGTGTGATCTGATACACTAAACATAAGCATGGCAGCGATGGATGAGCTGGAGTCGCTGTTGCAGTCGCTCCAGGCTTTGAAGGCCCCCGGCGTGACTCCCACCAAGGTCAAAGCCATTACAGCCATATGCGTAGAAAACATACAGGTATGCTGGCTGCTGAGTCAATCCGGCGCACGTCGCCCTTCCTTCCCTACCGCCTTTACTAAGTTCTCGCTCTCACCTCTAGTCCGATTCGACCATCATTCAGAAGATCCTCCAACAATTTCAGAATAGCCCCGCGACACATAAGCTCGGTGTACTCTACGTCGTAGACTCTGTCACTCGCCAATGGGTAGAGAAGGCTAAGGCGGCCGGGCAAGCAGTGTCCAGGAACGCCGCTCCCGGAACATACGCCGCAGGAGTGCAAAAGATGACAGATGTCCTGCCAGCTGTGATGAACGATCTCGTTCAACATGCGCCTGACAACCAGAAGGAGAAGATCACAAAGCTCTTGGATATCTGGCAACGTGGACAGACCTTTCCTCTCAGCATGCTTGCAACTTTCAAGCAGCAGGTGAACGGTGGCCAGCAGGTGAACGGTGGCCAGCAGCGTACGTCTCGCCCCTTTACACGTATAGATCTCACCTGACGGATCATCTAGATGCGCAAGCTGCGCCCAGAAGCCCATCAAAGGGTAACAGCTCAGCGTCAGCTCCCCATACTCAAACTAATATGCAGCACACAGCCGCTCCCGTGCCTCCGCCGACATTGCCGCAGAATCTTCAGGATCCTAATGCTCTACTTGCCGCCTTCTCCGGCTTTGCACCGCAGAACGGTCAGACTAACGCAGCCCCACCTGGTCTTCCCTTCCTTCAAAATATGGTGCCACCACCCCCTCCACCAGGATTTGTTCCCCCACCACCTCCCGCAGCAAGCGTACAGCCTGCTATGCCTCCCCCTCCACCAGCTGGTATGAATGATTTGGCCAACCAGATATTGCAAGCTATGAGTGCAGGTTCAATCGCGCCAGATCAGGCCATACAAGTACTAAATGCTTTGGCGGTAGCACAGAACGGAGGAGCATCGTTGCCCACTGCGCCGCCCCCAGTGGCGCCTCAAGCGCAAGCACCGGCACAGCCCGCCGTACAGAACGGTAGTTCACAACGTTTTGAGCAGCACGATACCAAGATGCGAGATCGTAGCAGATCGCCTGACTATAATCGTCGTGCTTCTCCCAACCGTAGATCACCACCAAACCGCCGGGAGAGTCCTGTATACGGCGCTTACGATCCTAACGTAGCTGGTGAGGGTAATGCATCCAACCGTCCTGAGCGCAACGATCATGGCCGTGGTCGTGGTAAGGCCAAAGGCGGTCGTAATGATCGTAATGAGTATCGCCAGCGTACACCGCCGGCGCAACGGCGACAGCCAAGCCCACCTAAAAACGTATATGGTCAGTCGCGGTATATCGAGTGGGACCAAAGCCTGCCACGCGACAATATTAGGGTATTGAGTCGCACATTGTTTGTAGGCGGTGCAGGCGGTACAGAAGGTGAGATTCGAGCCATCTTCAGTCGCTTCGGTAGGGTCCAGACATGTATTGTGAACCAAGACAAGCGACATGCCTTTGTCAAGATGATGACTCGACCCGATGCTGTTGCTGCCAAGGAGGGCATGGACAATCTGCAAGATCCTGCTGCCCAGTCCAAGGCTCGCCAGGTAGGTTATTTTGTGGTCCGTGACCGACGATTACTAACGTTTGTAGACCCGATGGGGTGTTGGATTCGGTCCACGAGACTGTAGCGACTATAACACCGGCATCAGCGTAATCCCAATCTCGCGACTCACCGATGCTGACCGCAAGTGGGCCCTGACAGCGGAGCATGGTGGGACCGGCGGCCGGCCACTTGAAGGAGGCATGGTTCTCGAGGAACCTGACATCGAAATCGGGGCAGGTGTTTCATCCAAAGGTACGTACGACGCAGACTAAAACATGCACGTCGGCTAATGTGAAGTAGCGATCAGCAGACGAGTACCAACCGACGGTGGACGTGGCGGCCGTGGCGGCTTTGGCGGTCGCGGCGGTTTCGACAATGGACCCAAGTTCCGCAAGCAAGAGCAACGTCCAGCCCACGACCCTCGCCATGTCTCCCCACGGGCAGAGCAGGGTGTCGCAGTTCCACCGGCCGTTCCCGGTTTTGGCTTCCAGCTGCCTGGATTCCAAGCTCGGTGATAGCTTCACTGATCAGCTTCGGCCATGTTTACGGCGAATGTTTTCCCAAATACGTTTCATATCCTGCCTTTTGACACTCGTGTCTCTCCTAGGCAACAGGTATACCTCATGCTCGGTTGCATAGCGCGGCGTTGCGGAGTCAAAGTAGCTTTGACGAGAGTAAGGAGCACAGCATATTTGCATTAGCCCGGCTTCGGCTTTAATCTGAGTTTTTGCATTGTATGGTTATGGTAGTCTGTGATTTTTATGGCATTATCCTGTCAACGGGGTTTCTTCGACGAGCCAATCAAAAGTATTATCATGGTCGATTAATCAGAATATTATCAAGATGAAGTTTTTATAATGTAATGTTTTCGATTGTTTTGAGTGGAGTATCGATGTTTTTTACTGCCATCTAGTCTAACATTCATCTTGCCACCAACCATCGCAGGCTCAGTTATCATCCCAGGTCAGATTGAACCTCCCCGGGGCATTCTGATAGGTATTCAGCGTCCTCAACACCTCCTCCGCACTCTTCGCCTCCTGGATAATCCCCGCCGAGCCCCCACCCACAAACCCACTCTTCACCGCATTCTGCACCCACTCGATCAGCCCCGTCCAGTACCCCTCCACATTGTACACTATCACTGGCATACTGTGTATCCCCAACTGATTCCACGTCGTCACCTCCATCAACTCCTCAAACGTCCCGTACCCACCCGACAGAGCGACAAACCCGCCTCCCGCACCGCCCTCGATAACCTCCCGCGCCATCATCTGCTTGCGCGTGTGCATATCTTTAACAACAGTAGTGCGGCCATACACGGCTTCGTCGATGGCGTGGGAGCCGGGGTTTTCAGGGTCGTGGTTCTGCTCGAATTGTACGAGCGGCGCGGGGATGATGCCGTGCACGCTTCCTGGGCCGGATAAGGAGACGAGTGTGCGGGCTACTTCGCCCATGAGGCCTACTGTGCCGCCGCCGTAGACGAGGTGCGTGCCGCTGGCGTGCAGGGCGCGGGCGAGCTGGCGCGCGGATTCCATGTGTGCTGGGGATGTGCCTTCTGAGGCGCCGCAGCTGGATGGTGTTAGTGGGGTGAGTGGTAGAGGGAAGAAACGGGGACGTACAAGACGCAGACTACGGGGGTTTTGGTGCCATTGGCGGTACTGGCTGTGGCTGCCATGTTGGGTGGTGTCTCAGTGTTGGTGGAGCGGTGTTGATAAACAGTGACAATGGACGTTGAGCAAGGAATGCGGGGTAAGAGTACAATACCAGCGAGGTGCACAGGTCAAGAGCAAAAGAAAGGAGCGGACTCTATATGTAGTACTTGTACCTCCTGATCAGCAGAGTTGCCAACGCACGTTGAGTTTTCCGCAGACTCATAGCTTCGCCCAGCAGCAACCAAAAGAGGTTCGCCGTTGCGTCACCTGCCGTCAGCCGCGGCCTCGTTGGCCGCGGACCCTGGGAGCGAGCTAGCCCAGGTTCTTGGCATGGCGCTATGCTCCGGCCGCCGATGGGATTCTGGAGGATTTTGGGGACACTGTGACCTCCCCTCGCAGCGCCATCGAGACTTTCTTGCCTGCCGTTGACGCGAATCGCTGATTCCGCACACAGAGCAATCATGGCTGAAGCACAGCCGGCACAGGCCCCGCAGGAGGGTGGGCCGAATGTACGTATAGGCTTAGTTGTAGCTTGAGAGCAGCTTGAGCAGCTCGACAGCAGTAGACAGCAGTAGGCGACCCCCGGCGCGATATGCTGACGAGGCTCACCGCAGTTTCTCAAGACGGCCGCGCAGAGTATTGGCATGTTCCTGCTGATCCAGGGCGGCATGAAGTATTTCCTCAAGGCCCCCGCCCCCGCCGCCCCCCAGCCAGGGCAGCCGCATCAAGTCGCTCCTGGCGGCGGTGCTGCTGTCTCGATTCCCGCGTGGGAGAACCGTCCGCACCAGATCAACGAGGGCGCCGAGTACAGCCATGTCCCCTGGAACATTGCGCCCATGTGGCAGAACGGCCAGGAGCTCGACATCGCCATGTACATCTCGCCTTCGGCCGCTATGCCCGCGCTCAAGTCCATGCCCAAGGACTCGCTGCTGATCGACGAGAAGAAGTTTGTTTTTGGCGACTACAAGCAGACCAGGGAGATCCATGTTGAGTTCACTGTGCCCACCGAGGTTCAGCACAACGCTTCTCTGCTTGCCCACTTCTATGTGGCTCGCAGCGGCGCTGTGCTTGATCCCACTCAGCCTGGCTACGACCCCGCCGAGGCCTACCACTTCATTCGTCCCCTGACACAGTACCAGCCCAAGAAGAAGATCTCCAAGACCAGGAATTTGCTCAGCGACATGCCGGAGAAGGATGCCGTCGAGACGGACGAGGAGAAGAAGGCTGGCAAGATCATTGGAAACTACTACCACCCCAACTTCACCATCTCTCTCATTCCCGACGCTGGTGTTCTCAGCTATCCTCAGATGCAGCCTGGGCCCAGGAGGTACGTGCAGCTTGAGGCGACTGGTCACCGTGATGCGACTGGCCAGCACGGATGGTACTACCCTATCCTCTTCACAAACACCTTCTGGCAGCTGAAGAAGCACATGATTGAGCTCAACGACACGGTCAAGACGCTGCCGCTGAACGTTAACCTCAACAACCTGGCCCACTGGAAGTTCAACCTCATGGCTTCGGTGGACGAGAACCTGCGCTCACAGGCAGCCGCAGCCGCGGCCGGCCAGTCTACACCTGGTGGCGGCGATGGATCTGAGATGGAGATGTTCAAGGAGATTCTCATCGACAGCAACTCGTACCTCCTCGCCATCACAGCCGTTGTCTCCGTCTTCCACATGATCTTCGAGATGCTCGCCTTCAAGAACGATGTCCAGCATTGGCGCAAGAAGAAGGACAACGTTGGCACTTCAGTCCGCACTATCGTCGCCAATGTCTTTATGCAGACTGTTATTTTCCTGTACCTCCTTGACAACAACGAGAACACATCCTGGATGATCCTCTTCGGTCAGGGAATGGGTATCGCCATTGAGGCCTGGAAGATCACCAAGACAGCAAACATCCGCGTTCGCGCTACTGCTCCTGGCTCCCTCATTCCCTACACCATCGTGCTCGAAGACAAGCACGTCGCGTCTGAAATTGAGAAGAAGACTGAAGAGTACGATCAAATTGCGTTCAAGTACCTGTACTGGGTTGCTGTACCCCTCCTCATCGCTTACGCCATCTACTCCCTCCTCTACGATACGCACAAGAGCTGGTACTCGTTCATCATCACCACCCTCGTCGGCTCCGTCTACGCCTACGGCTTCCTCATGATGGTACCCTCCCTGTACATCAACTACCGCCTGCAATCCGTCGCACATATGCCCGGCCGCGCCATGACATACAAGTTCCTCAACACCTTCATCGACGACCTGTTCGCCTTCACCATCAAGATGCCCACCCTGCACCGCCTCGCCACCCTCCGCGACGACGTCATCTTCTTCGTCTACCTGTTTCAGACATGGAAGTACAAGGTCGATTACAGCCGCGTCAACGAGTTCGGACAGGGCGGCGACGACGAGGAGGTTGAGGAGAAGGATGCGAACAGGCCCCTGCAGGCGCATCCCGATGGCGACAAGAGTCCCAAGACGCCCAAGGCGGTGAAGAAGGCTGATGAGAAGGAGACTGCCAAGGCGACGGGCGCGCAGAAGCAGAGCGCGAAGAGGAGGAAGTGAGGTGATATGCGTGTCTGAGCATTGTGAAGGTAGGGAGGGTGTGTATAGATTGCTCCCAGAATGACTGTTGGTTATGGAGAGCGTAGATATATAAAATGTCATGATCGATATGGACATGCAGGTTCACACAATTGGATCTTCTTTCCTCCCACTCTAATTGTACAACATCCTCATGCCATTTTCGTCAGCGATCCATCCATCTCTCCACCCCGCCCTCATCAAAGCGTCCCCAACCACTGCCCCACCGCCCTCGCCGTCTCCTCACTCGCCTCCTCAGGCACAAAATGCCCCACCCCACCCCCAACCGCACACTCACTAACCCTACACCCCTCCTCCCTCCACTCCTCTCCCCAAACCTCCGCAACCGGCCTCCCCGCCCTCTTCACCAAAAACTCAGCACTATACACCAACAACAACGGCACCCCTATCCTCCTCCCCTCCCTCACAGCCTCCTCTTCAAAATCCACATCCGTCGTAGCGCCCGCCTCGTAATCCCTCGTCGACGCGTCCAGCACCGCAGGGTCGTTGAAAAACGCGGCTACAACTGTCTCCGCATCTCCGTCCCTCAGTTTTCGCAGACCGAGGGTGTTGGTCCCGCTCCACCGGGTGATCATGTCGTTTGCCCATTTTCCCGGGCCGTAGGCTGTGAGGAGGGGGATTGCAATGTGTGGGTTTGCGAGGAGCGACCAGTGGAAGAAACCGGCTGATGCGGAGGCGGAGGAGGCGGTGCGCCATTGGGTGAGCGTGGGGATTATGTCTAGCAGCGCTAGTCCGCGGATTGTGAAACCTGCGATTGGGGAGTTGGGGGAGAGGATGGAGAGGTGGTGCGATATTCGTGCGCCGCGGTCGTGGCCGATTAGAACTATGGGCGTGGTTGTGTCTGCGGGTGAAGACTGGGGAAGAAGTTCTCGTAGTGCTTCGAGAATGCGTAGGCCGACGCTGACTTTGTCGTGGTTTTCTGCGGGCGCACTGGAGCCGTAGCCGGGCAGATCGGGCACGAAGAGTGGGTATGCGGGGAGGAGGGGGATGGTGTGGCGCCAGAGGTAGGCGCTGTTTGGGTAGCCGTGGAGGAGGATTAGTATTGGCTTCTTACTGTTTATTTGGTCGAGATCTTTGTGGTAGGCGTTTACTTTTCTGCTGGATGTGAATTTTTGGAGGCCGAGGGAGGCGAATTTTTGGTCTTGGATGTGTGCCATGTTTCGAGGTGGTGGTTGTGGAAATGGGAGATTTGAGAGTGGATGGAGATATGTTTTTCAGAGGTGGTGGGTATGAATTGGTATGTTTGAGAGGGGATGGAGATATGTTTACTTTCGTAATGGAGTCACAGCATCATGCCGGTTTGGTGGTGTTGGGTTGTCACATTTGTCAGCGTGCTTATGCTTACTATGGTGTGCTCGCCTTACCCGAGAACAAGTGTGCATAGGCGGGAGATATGATGCTCTTGACGGTGTTCTTGTGTCAAGTTGATTTCTGTTAAAGTCGTAATGTGTAGTTGAGAAGTCCGGTGTATGGCCTTTGGATTATGCTCACGCCATGCAGTGTACCTACCACAAATAATTGCGTGGTACCGATCAAGCATGAGCTTTTTTGTATTTTATATCAAGTTTCAAAAAGTTTTTAAATCTCAAGAGTAAAGCTTTAAGCCATGGGATTTCTCAATTCAACTATTGGACGAGTTTATTCAGCTGCCCACATTCAACCAAGCGGCAAGGATTTCTTACCTATTCAGAGTTTGGGTTCGCGAAACGGTAGCTAGTTCAAAGGCAGATAGGCAGATAGAAATATTGATCTGAAACTATGGTTCTCTCTGTTTAATCTTCCCTCTCTTTATAAAGACCTATTTATTAATATCTAGCGCTGGGTATCGGTGTAAACACAAAAAGCTCATTCTCCAAAGATCCGCTCATAGCAGCAGCCACCTTCTCATACACGGTGTACAGAATACTACTACTAAAAGCCAACCGTCCAACCCGCGATGTACTGCCACTCCACAGACCCTGTACACCTGTCTCACGCACGATACTGCGAAATGCGTCGATTGTGCCAGCACCATATGCACTCTGAGCCCATGTCTTGATCGTATCGACCGGCTGAGTCACATACACCGTAACGGTACCTGCCAGAGCTCCTGTCACGAATGCCGTTGTACCGTTCTGCGGCAGGTCATGACGTCTGGAAAACTCTCTGATAATATTGTAAGAGCCCATCTTGACACCCTGCGTACTCGACTGCTTCAGGATAGTAGGAACAAGTCCTTTATACAGGCCGCGGATGCTCTGGGTACGGAGGATAGCTTCATACGCGTGGAGCTCACCGCGGTACAAATTCACGTGATTCTTCGCATTGTCGATCAGGAACGTCTTCAGCCGCTCCGTAGGCGTCACTGCGACCACACTCTCCGTCAACCCCGCCAGCGAGCCAGCCAGGATTCCTCTCGCAGGTGTCAACGCTCCTGTGTCGTCTGCGAGCCGGCTGCGGAAAAAGTTGAATGAAAAGAAGCGCACGCTGACTTTGAACGCAGTGCCGAGGACCAGAGTCGAACAGCCCGTGTAAATTGTCCCGATGCCATCGCTCCTTGCAACATTTAAGATGACGGCAAAGGGATTGTGCCGGCATCCGGGTACAGTGTGCAGCTGCACTCGTGTTTTGGCGTACTCAAATGGATACGTAGCTATTGCTTCTACGCCACCAGCTACGGCGCTGGAGCACAGCAAGACAGGGGTCGGGGTCTTCTTTTTGGCTTTGACGAGGGATTTCGGGGGCTGGGGGATCTGCAAAACCTGCCCTATCCTTCCGAAAGGAGATGATGGACTTTGAGCTGCGGCCATGATGAGCGAGTAAGTGCTGACGCCAGAAAATGTGAAGTTGTCATCAATACGGTGCAACTACTTGGTACTTTATGCGACATCTTTTCTGGCTCCCACATGTGAAGCATTGACTCCCACATGTAAAACATGCTGTTGAACTTGACAAGATGCGTCGGTTCCGCATTTCGCCATTTCACATGGTGTTATGGTAAGAGTTGCGAAGTGACGATAAGCGTAGCCGGCTTCCCGCGGGAAGCAGCAAGGGGTGCTCGCCAAGAGGCCGAGCATACTGATTGGCCAGCTTAACGGGTCAGCAGCAGCGGCACCCGTCGCCCTCTTCCCTTCTTCCCGCGGCAACACTCATTACCTCCTTCACCTTCGCTGCGACGGCTTCAAGTTTCAAAACACGCCCCGACTTATCCGTCTCTATGGACGGCGGCAGCAGTGTCACCGCCGCTGGCGATGCTCCGGCCGCGGGGCGGGTGCGAAAGCGGGCACCTGAGGCGTGCACCTTCTGCCGTCGACGAAAGGCGCGTTACTGTTCATGTCCAATTGTATCACTTGCTGACTGTACCAGATCAAGTGTAGCACTGAACGCCCTACTTGTGCGAATTGCAAAACCCATGGGATGACTTGCAACTATGAGCCGATTGACGATGCTGTCCGTGCCCGAACTGCTCGCCCCAGCAAGATTGCACGGAAGGAGATTGTGCCAGAACAGACTGCAGCTCCGACCATCCCCAGGGCAAAATCAACGTCTGATGACGATTCTGTCCGCTCCAACATAGACTCAGCCAGTCGAGCGAACAATGTGTCTCGTATTGTGGTCTCTTCGAATGGCATGCCCAGCTACCACGGCCGTACAAGCACACTGTTCGAAGAAAGCTACCATGATCGATCCACACCTGAAGCTAACTCCAGGATGCCTGAGGAGTGGGTGGAAAAAGGTCTCATTGCTGAAGCTGCTTGTCAACGTCAGCTTGAGGATGTTAACTTTCGCCTTGGTAAACTCGACTTCGACGGCGTCGAGCCTGAGTTAGGCCAGCACCTATTGTCACTGCACTGGAATCGACAACATCACTCGTTCCTTATCACATATCGACCTGCATTCATGCGAGACATGGCATGTAAAGGTCCAAACTTCTCTAAGCTTCTCCTAAACGCTATCTTCTTCAGTGCTTCAAAATTCAGCCCTCGTCGCGAGCTCCGAAGGGACCCTGATGACGTGCGGACTGCTGGCTGGAAGTTCCGTGAGCGAGTGCGAGGGCTACTAGGTGGTGCTTTAGACAAGAGCGACATCACTACCATACAGGCACTGCTAATTATGTGTAACTCCTTGTTCGCATTGGGAGATGAACGCAGCGCAGCCTGGCTGTACGCTGGCCTAGCATTTCGTATGATTGTTGACCTGGGTATTCACGTAGACAAGGCGGATAGCACTCGTCGCAAGTTCTCGGATGAGGACCTTGAAATCCGCAGGCGAGTCTTCTGGGCCGCATTTGGTGAGTTGAGGCGTTCTGCTAGTGAATAGTTCTAACAACCAGTACAGTCGTCGACAAGATACAAAGTTTGTATCAAGGTCGACCGGTCACCATCAAAGAGTCTGACACACTGGTACCGATCAAGTTTCTGGACACCTACGAAGAGCTCGAGCATTGGACGCCCTTGGCCTTTCTAACACAGTCAGACGTGGCTTATTCTGGATCGCCAGCATACAGCATTTCCACGTTCAAGCACCTTTGCCAGCTTTCTGTAATCTTGAGCGATATTTTGAGCACTATCTACACAGAGCGTAGTTCCGACAAGAGCTCAGCTGAGCTGTCTACTAAACTTGAAAGCATACATGCGACACTACAGGCTTGGTATCGAGACCTACCGCCCCATCTGGCCGACCTGGGCAAACTGCCGACGACTCCGCCTCCACACGTGTTGAGCCTACTGTAAGTGTTTAGCCGCACTTATGTCGCCGCCGAGCTAACCGCAACAGCGCCATGTACCATGTCCTCATGATCCTCTTGCATCATCCATTTGTCGCCGACGGCCACCTATACAACACTTCCCGCAGCATTTCTGTCAATTCGTTGAAGTGTTGCGCTATGGCAGCAAACGACATTGTGCACCTGGTGCGAGTCTTTGACAAAGCTTTTAGCGTACGGAGAGCCCCGTACCTGATATCCTATGCAACATATGTCGCCGCGACTATTCATGTGCGGATTGCAGCAAAGCGTGGCCCTGGATCGGATGCCCATAGCAGTCTTGCCGCCTGTCTAGCAGTCTTCCAAGAAAACCAGGAAACTAATCCAGCCGTTAGACGCGCCAACGCGCTTGTACAGAACCTGATGAAGAGACTTGGAGTGCGCATGCAGAGTATCGATGAGTGTCGCATTCACAAAGACACGAATGGTAATAACCACCGACTGTCCCCGGAGGCATTTTCAAACGCGGCAACAGGCCGTGGCCCAAGCCTTCAAGGGCTAGACATCGACGGCATCATCCAGAGTTTCGTGCGTGAGCAGGAGAACGCACAAATGACACAAGTGGGCACCCCGGATCACTCTACAACCAATGCGGCAACTCCTACGCCCATGCCGCCGCCAAGGGCCTCCGCTGTAGCCGGCAATATGCTCGATACTGGAAGCCACGATGTGAATTCCATGACCTATGACTACAACGGGCCATGGATGGCTCAGGGCCAGCATCACATCTACGGAGACGCCACAGTGCCTGTCGATGATTTGTACTATGGCTTCAACAGCGCCGCTCTGGACAGCTTCCCTATCACACCCTTTTTGGAATGGAACACTATGTGATAATCTGCTCAAGGGTACTATCAGCTCCTCGGCTCTGGTCTCGACTATGGAGAGCTTCTAGATGGGACCATAAAAGTAGCGGTAATTAGGTAGCTCAAATTCCCCATGAGAAGTTCCCCATGGGGAAAATGGAGAACGGCACGCAATTGCTGAACCACAATTGCGATGCGGGCAATGTACCGAGCCAAGACCACCGCCAGAAGGCCAAGCACACAAGCCCTCCCAGATGTGAGGCTTAGCGAAAATCTCCGGACTTGGGAGGCTTAGCCTTGTAAAGTTATTTGGTTGTCTGGTTTGACGAGAGAGGATTCATGGAGCCAAGCGTTTGCCAAGCGCGAACAAAGAATGCAGGACAGACCCCGCTCCACCCTAGGTCCAGCCCTACCTCGTCAAATCCAACTTGCGAGTCGTGTAAAGCCTCGCGGTATGCAGTTTCAGCCGCAGCTGAGATCTAGAAGTCTCGCCTTCCGAAGCTATCCAAGATCGTGAGCGATTCACTCAGAAGCAGCAACCATCACATCACAAGTTCACCAAAAACGGCTGGCAGCCAAGTAGAGCTAGCAAGATACGTCAATTAAAGGAGTGAATTAACCAATTAAGACTACAGAACGAATTCAAAATAACAATCGAGCCAGGGGCTATCCAAACTCCAGCCCCAATGTCCGTAATGTACCTGTACTCTACAACACTCTAAGAGTTTAGATATAGAAGTCTAACGGACAACGCCATTATATCAACGCAAATCCCAATCCAACGAAGCCCAGTAGCGCGCCGCGGTCTAGGTTGAGCGCGTTGCGAACGGCTGCGCCGCTGAATTGGGCAGGGCCACCAGTGCTAGAAGACGACGATCCACCATTGTTGTTCGGTGAAGTGGAAGTCTGGAATCCTGAGCCTCCAGTCGGAGCTGTTGAATCTGCTGGTGCATTAGCGGCAGTCGTTTCTGTAGCGGCGGAGCCCTTGGTAGCTTCATCCGTGGCAGTGGTATCAGGGGGAGTGGTGTCGCTAGCAGCGGTGTCGGTAGGGGCCATACCAGTCTTCGCAGCGTCTGTACCACCAGCAGCGGAGCCAGCAGGGGCAGTACCAGCAGGTGGGGATCCATTCGAGCCTTTGGATTGGTCACTGTTTCGATACAATCAGCAGGCATCTTGCAAAAATTTAGGATACACTTACGGTCCATTCTGTCCCGATCCAGACGACGGAGAAGCTGGAGATCCATCCGTGGCAGGGGGCGACCCGTTGGCACCTGCTGATGAGGTTGCCTGCGCAGGAGAGGCGGGGATACCAGGCCGTCCAGATTCATTCGGCTTGAGAGCAGGGTTTGTTGCAGTAACAGCTGGGCCAGGTTTAGGATAAGACGTTAGAGCTGATGGAGGGGTACCACCTCCATCACTCGGTTCAGATATATATCCACCAGGAAAAGTTTGAGGTGTTGGATAAGTAATACCTCCACCATTCTCTTCAGATGGGATTCCGGCAGGAGGAGTATAACGTGTTGGACCACCATCTCCAACAGTGGGTACAGTCGGGATTCCGCCACCGTCGGGATAAGGTGTTGCTATTGATGATGAAACATCTCCTCCGAGCATATTGTTGGGATCAGGATACGGTGTCGCACTCGAGATTTCTGCTGCACTTGGTATCGCACCCGGATCAATATAATTAGGGTGACTTGGCGAAGGTGTTTCTGAAGGAAAGGCTGCTGGACTACCATCCACGGAAGGTTCGGCCAACTGCCCATGTACACATGGGAGACCGACTACCATGAGGAGGAATGAAAGTTCGAGGATCTTCATATTCGTACGTTGGAAGGTCATGACTATTGCAAATAAAACAAACCGGAGACAGGTGAAAGGACCAAGGAGGATGATAATGGTGATAGTGATGTGGAAGAGGCAAGATCTTGACCTTTTAAGTCTCTTTCCCAGACCCTGCTTCTTTGTCTCAACCGCTTGATTTCTTTCTGATACGCCACAAAACTCCAATTGGTACTTTGACAGACTTACCCTGTCAAGGCGCCTATAGTACTTTCAGCCATTTCAGCTCTCAAACGCGACCCTTCAAAATTTGAACATGTAGCTGCGATGTGAAGTTGGACGCCTCAGCCTCGCCGTTCAGAGCATAGTTCCCATACTAAACGACGGGTCACTTTGATAGTGTACCAGACATGGTCGTGGTGAGCCAAGATTAAAACCCCTCGTTCGAGATCGAGTTAGACTGGTGTGAGCCCTTGTAGGCGAATAACAAGCGAATCCAG
This sequence comes from Phoma sp. XZ068, assembly GCA_004835665.1. Lineage (NCBI taxonomy): Eukaryota > Fungi > Ascomycota > Dothideomycetes > Pleosporales > Didymellaceae > Phoma > Phoma sp. XZ068. The sequence continues at coordinate 2,196,644 of RBKR01000001.1, forward strand.
ACGGAATACTTCGTTCCGCGAACGTCGTTCGAAGGGCTACTGAGCTTTGACTCGGTCGGGACTCTCTCGACCACAATGCATCTGGGTAACGGAAGCGAGCGCATGGTTGTTATCCATGCCTTCTTGTGAGGCTCAATAAGAGGGACATAGCATCACACAGATTCCATGTGAGTCCACCAACTTCCATCATGAGCAACACCACGCATGCACCTTCTCCTTTGGTGGTCAAGAACTCTGGGAGATGGCTAGGTAACGATGGCTCATGGTCAACGTAAGTCCATCGCTATTTTGTACCCGCATGTCATTTCTTCATATTACCTTATAAAGGTGTTAAAAACTCCATTCGAGGGCAAATTGAACCATACTCTAAGTATTCATTGACAATGGCTAGGTTCTACATGCATGTCGGTACCCCACCTCAAATTTTCTATGTTTTGCCATCTTTGGACGGACAGACAGCCTATTTGCCGATAGACAAGGCCTGTCTGCCAGGTGGACTCAACCTCACCAACTGTGGACAGTCCCGTGGAGTTGAAGTCTTTGCCTCAAAACCTGGTGTTGGATTCCAGAAGAACGAATCGACAACGTGGAGTGAGATGGGCACATACCAAATCCCTTTCGGCCGTGAACACGGATTACTAGGGAATGCCGTCTATGGCTTGGACGCCGTAGGCCCTTCCTCAAGTGGGTCTGCAGATGCACCTACCTTGCAAAACCAAGCCGTCGCCTCATACGCAACATCCGACTTTTGGATCGGACGGCTCGGATTATCAATGTTTGCCCTTAACTTGAGCGACACAAATCAGCCCCATTCTTTCCTGGGTCGCCTGAAAGAGGAGGGGAAGATCCCGAGTCTCTCGTTTGGCTACCAGGCTGGGGCCTCATATCGATTTACCAAAACACCCGGAAGCCTCGTCTTGGGCGGCTATGACCGAGCTCGTACTTCAAACGACTCGCTCCTCATCACTTCATCAGAGGGTCATATTGTTGGCCTTCAAAAGCTCACGGCGACTTTGAATAATGGTACCGTCTTGCCGCTGCTCGATCGTGGTGTTTTGGCCTTCATCGATGCCGACGTTCCCGAGCTTTGGCTGCCACCTGCTCTATGTGATACCTTCGCTTCAGCCTTTGGGCTTACTTACCATAACGGATCAGGCCGATACATCGTTAACGATACTGATCACGCTCAGTTACTCGAATCTTTGCCAGTATTCAGATTCACTATAGGCAAATCGACAGCGGGAGGGGAGACGATCCTGATCGAGATACCATATGCTGCGTTTGACTTGCAACTGTCATACCCGATCTTCGCTGATGCGGTCAATTACTTCCCATTACGAAGAGCGGCGAATGCCAGTCAGATTACCCTTGGGCGATCGTTTTTACAGGAAGTGTATATGACCGTTGATTGGGAACGGGACGTATTCAACCTCAGTCAGGCAGTTTTCAATTCACCCATGCCGGAACCTGACCTTGTAACGATCCAGCCGAAGGACAGCACGAACAGTCTGATACCCACGTCACCCGAGAACGGAGGCAGCTCAGCAAAATTATCTGCGGGCGCCATTGGTGGGATAGTTGCTGGCGCAATTGTCCTACTCTTGGGCGGCCTGGGCGTGTGGTACTTCCTTCGAAGACGGAAAGCAAAGAAGAATGCAGCTGCAGAAGTTGGGTCACAGGTAGCAGACGAGAAGCCTGATACTTCTTATTACGCACCGGAGGTCGCAGAAAAGTCGCCTTCGTATCACAACACCGGTTTGGAGCTCGACGGAACGGTTGTAGGTGAGCTACCTGCACCGTATGAGCCAGACCGCACACACGAAGTTGGGCGCAAACAAACATACAACATGGATGCAGCAGAACTTGATTGTGTTGAGCCGGTCTATGAGCTACCTTCGCATAGTGTAGACAGATAGCATCTCGATAAATTTCGATGTTCCTCCGAGGTCATTGCCATCACTTGTTCCATAACTTTGACGTATTAAACAGATGAAATCCAAACCTATATCTCCTTCGCATCAGCTGTTTACTTATAATTGTCAAATCATCTCAGTTCTGCTGGTTTCATTGATCTGAAGGTGATGCAGGCGCTATGGTCCGCAGCGAGATTGGCATGACCATGATGCATTGATTTGGACCTATACTCCACTAACAGAGATCAGGACCAACCGGTTGACTAACGGTTTTCTTCAATGGTCATGTGACACAATACAGTGTAGGGGAAGCAGATTCGCTGTTGCCCACGTATTCTCCTATCAAGCGAAAGCTTATTATGATGACACCATTTAATTCAGGTCCTTGCTTGCGCTTCAAGACAAATTCTACTATTATAACATCATTCTTATCCCATTTAATATACATCAAATATCTTGAGCTCCCCTTTATTTTGCCAACGGTGCTGACCCGTACGTGGAATCGTCCATGAGCAAGACCCAGTCTCGATGCACAGAATTTCCAGCTGCCGAGGCTGACGAATTCACTCGCTTGACATCTGAGATCATTGGACGACTTGAGATGCTAGATCAAGAGTTGAAGATGTTGCGGTCAAAGATGCAACAAGCTAGAGAAGATGCTAAAGATGACTCTACATAGGTTTCAATCCGCTAGCCTAGAGGACGTTCTTGCGGGTCCTCCCTGAAAAATGCTCTCCTATTGTGCGCCTTTGTAGGACGAAAACGTTTGTAGGAGATCGGAAACGCAATACAAACTGACGAAAATGGATTCAGAGCGCAAACAAGGGATGAACAGGCTGCCCTTGTATGACGACCACCTAACCACCGATGAGCCCGACGAAGATATGTTCAATTTGTATTCAGTTTGGTAACAATTTCTGAAATAGTTTCCACCAACGCTACGCTTCGAGGGCTGGGTATTCGACTACACGTGATTTTACAATCGGTTTATGATATTCGATACATTACATTACATTAGTCTAAGCGAAAATTGAGATCTATAGCGAATATCGAACAGGAAACACAAAAATACCTAAGTGCTCCCTTGATCTGTATTAAAGAGTCTCAAATAGACTATCCTCCTTCAACCATGTCCCAAAATCCTTCAAATTCGGGTTAATCTGCCTGACCTTGGCGATGTCGGCACCATAGCCTACGTCCCCAAACCACTTGAACATCAAACCGAGATCCTTGACCATCATATTGATAGCTGCAGAGATAAATCTAAAGGTTGTTGGTGGTGTCTGACCTGTCTTCTGAGCAAAGATAGTCTTGAACTGCGTGTAAGTGAGCTCGTCGCCCGCAAGCGACAGTGACTGCCCCTTATACTCCTCAGGCTTGGTGAAAGCTTGAGCGGCGAAGAAACCGATATCGCTCGTTGCAATAAGCTGGAGAGGCTTCCCCTTAAGCGTTGCATCCCAGCTGGTTGCAAACACCTTGCCAAGGAAACCAGGGACAAGGTTTTCGTAGAACGCAACAGGGCGCAAGACAACCCAGTCCATCTCTTTGTTTGCAGTCTTCTCAAATAGGTGCTGCTCAACGCGGTGCTTGCTGGCAAAGTGCGGAACCGATGTCGCGTCAGTGCTTGATTTGGCACCTCCACGGTCAACTGAGGAGTATACAAAGTGCTTGACACCGTGCTTGATGGCAGCATCAATCAGAGCTTTGCCCTGCTTCTCTTCTGATTGTGGTGTTGCTCCATCACCGATAGCAACCTGTACACTGGATATTCCCCAGATTGGCAGTGCGGTGGCCTGCTTAGCCTTCTGGAAGACGTCTTCAACGTCATCAAGATGGCCTGTGATAAGCTTGATGTTTGATGACTTCGCTTGAAGCTTTTGGGCAGATGCGGATTGTGCGTTTCGAGTAAGAGCTAGGATCTCAAAATCGGCATCTGCTTTCAACAGTGCATCAATAGTTGCAGTGCCCTGCTTGCCAGTGGCGCTGGTGATGAGTAGTGCCCTCGACATTGTGATAAGTTCTAGGAAACTTGACGATGTGATTGGCGGAATTGGATCGTGAGCCGTGATTGGGTGGCGAGACAATGTTCGATTGATGATTGTTGTCTATCTTTTCTGTTTGATTTGTATGCAGCTGTAGAATTGGAGGATTGATGATTCGAATGTGTGTATGTGTTTGTGTTGAATACTACGTTCACGTCCTTATATGCTTGAGCAGGATCATACTGTATGCCAGTGCGAAAGTAAGAAGTTTGTCAGCTCTGTGTTTTGTCCGTTGTGTCGGTGCAACGAATGCCGACAGGGACTCACCGAGTGTCCGCATTACCAAGCACGCTCAAGCCTGATCAATCAGGCAAGAACACTTTACATGCATGAGCTATCGCGGTGTCTCGCGCACTGACGCGATCGCGGCACTTACTACGACAAGACAATACCGATAGCCTTCCCTTAGTCAACTTCTCCCACTCCAGTGCCGCGATTTGCAGTGCGCGCTGCCCACCAGCTTCCCCATGACAGTTATTGATACAGCAGCCACATTCTACCACTCCCGAGCCCTTCGTGGTGTTTCGACAATCGTATAAATGCCCACGAGAGTATGCACATTATCCCAGACCTGGATTGCGAAATGTGTAGACGTATGGTGTTGACCAAATGTTCGCGGGTAACTACGTTCGCAGGCTTGGCCTCCATGTAGCGACCCCGCTCCCAACCATTGACGACTGCTCAGTACCCAACGATGATATAGGAAAATGTTCCCAAGACACGTAAGATAGCAGTAGAGTGGAGGGCCCATCAGCTGCATCCAGAACGAAAAGCGTCCTTACTAGTGACTGCTCTGTTACAAGGGTGAGCATATACTTTAACTGGTAGTTGGGGTGAACTTGAGCTCAATGGTGCCGCTTTGACGAGAAATCCAGCGTGGTTCGAAGAGCACGCTTTACATCATCGATGCCTGCAACAACGCAATGAACAGCAACTCATCAAATTATGTCAAATCACAACATGCACCGACTTCGGGCCCGCCTAGTGTTCATAAGAGCAACCCCGCGTCTGCACTTGGGCGCATTCCCTCGATGCGGAGGACGGACAGCTGCCAACATGCGCTCGCCGCAGTTTCCTGCTGCATGTATCGTCCTGGAAGCTACGAAAATTAACAGCTGCCTTGCGTGCAAGACAACCACAAATCATGCATCAGAGAGATTTCTTGTCTAGCAAATATAGAGCTTGGCTGGAAGGCGAAAGAAAAGTACTCGACTTGAAAGGTGAAACGGATTGGAGGCCGTAGGCTGATGCATATCGTCGTCACATCGAGTGCAACGATGGATAACTCCACAGTACCATATCTTTGCATCATGGCAGAGCCAACCCATCCGTGTCTTGTTATAGCGACAGCCTTTATCCAAACTTCGCTAATAGTAAACAGCGGTGCTGTACCTACTCAAATCGGATAGACGAAAGACTTGTTTTGCAGATCCGTGAGATCGAGGACTGCAATGTTCACCTTGACCCTTACGGTCTCTCCTTCAGCATTGGTTTCTTCCACGTAGCCACCCTCACTCTCATCGTCACTTAGACTACCTAATTGCCTTTGTCTTTCTGCGTTCCTTCGCGAAAGGATAAATCTTATGACCATCAAGATCGCGGGTGTGCCCACCCATGCAATGATGATTTGCGATATCCACGCGCCATAGTAGCGCGGCCCGGCAGAGGGTACCCAGATCTGAGGCGAGACGAGATTGCCCACACAGTAGCCAAGCATGAACATGACGTTACGTGTGAGCTTTTTGGTATAGCCTGCGGCCGTCGATGTCGTCCAACCCAGCGCGATGATATACGTGACTCCATACGTATTCGATGCTAGAATGAGACAAGCTAGCAAGGCTATCTTGCGTTCCCAGGCAATGGAGACCATTCCAATGCCACCGGCAATCGAAGGCAGGCACCAGACCGAAGCGTGGAACGCAATGTTGCGTGGCCATTTTCGAAGGGCCAGTGTCGCAACAATACAGCAGGACACACCAAATGCCCCTCCTGCTGCCGTGACCAATGTTGAGTTTAGTGGCGATATTCCTATGGATGTTGTGATCAAGTTCTTCTGCCCGTAATTGAGATTGTTCGAGTACATCAAGGTGAATGATTGTAGCGCAAACAACCATGATACCGGGTCTTTGACAGTCTCAAGAAACTGCTCTTTCTTGAAGTGCTTCTGCTCAATTGAGCTCTGGTGAGATGCATGCACGCGGCGTACTACGTGAACCTTCTCTTCCAGTGACAGCCAATGCGCGTCTGCCGGGTTATTGGGATAGTCGACCCAGACCCAGATGGCTAGTAGAAGGGTAATACCTCCAGTAACAATGTGCAGTAGCTTCCATGGGAGGACTGCGCCTGTGGTGAAGAGTAGGCCGTAGGAGACAAAAGCGGTAACAACAGGGGCGGCCAGGCAGCTGATCCAGAGAACAGGCTGTAGGAATGACTGTTCATGGCGATTGAAGAACATACCGATAGTAATCTCCATTGCCGGGACAATAACCGCTTCGGCGGCTCCCAATGCAAGACGCATAACGACAAGACCAGCGTAGCGCACGGCGACGCAATGCAAGAAGACAATGACCGCCCAACTGAACACTACGCCGCCGACAAACTTGCCAAAAGGCAATCGTTGCATTAGGTAATGTCCGGGCCATTGGAAGGCAAGATAACCTAGTATGATTAGCTTCTACAAATTATTCTGAGGTTCGAGATTCTCATACCGACGTAGAACATTGTGTTCAAATTGTTGTATTCGGCTTTCGTAATATGTGTTTCCTCGAACAGGCCCAGAATGGCTGCGTACCCAAGTGTCGATTTGTCGATCTAGACACTGTTAATTTTGTGCAATCCGCTCATGGATCATATAACATACAAAGAGAACGATATTGATGGCCGAAAGTAGCGTCATCAGCCGCCAATACACTTTTCGTCGCAGCTGCTTCTCCTTCTCCTCGGTCAAAGGACCAAACTCATGGCCATGATCTTCGAGCAGCCGAAGCGTAACATCAGCGTTACGAGCATCCACGGTCTTCTTCGCAGGTGATGTCTCCGATTCGGAGAGTATCTTTTCGTTTCCCATATCAGTTGGCCGGGCGTTTCGTAGGTTGCAGGACATCAGAATCGCGACGTCTTTCCTTCCTTGTATGCGTAGGTGAGGGTTGCGATGTCAAACCGCCAGATGGCGACATCGAAAACTCCACATTTACAAGCCAATGGCTAGGTCTACTTAATAGCATCTGTAAAGAATTCTGTTCAAATGGCTTGGCGATTGTGCTTGTCAGCTTTCAGATTGCCTGATCTTGGATGTCGTCAGATCTCTCGGCCCTTTCGCCATCGTGTTGAGCTGCACGACAAAATTCGGAGACTTTTCGGGCGGATGCACAACACCAGATACTAGTACAGGCCATTATAACGAGTATTGTAATATTATATTGTTTCTACGATATAGGAACACCTTCTAGTTAGATGTTTTACGACGAAGGCTTAGAATTGAAAGGGAGCCTTCTTTTACCAACCTCAAAGTGCGCTCTAGAAAGGTCTCCAGACTAACGCAAGTAGCATAAGAACTGTATCTGCTGATACTTTCATCGTCTTCTTCTCCTCTACTGCTCAGGTAGTCGGCATTATTTCTGTCAGATTTGCTGCAGAGACCGTCTGTCTCGGCTACGTCAAGCAAGGCCGAGCTTTTGTGGCCAAATGCGACGCTTGGCGCGAAACTATCACACCAATACCCAACTATCATTGATGAATCTGGCAGTAACTAGGTCTGGGAAAGGACTCCTACGTCACTAACAGCAGAAGCGTGGTTCAATCCCACTGAGCAACGGACAGCTGCTACTATAATCGACAGGCATTTAACCACAGGATAGATCGTGATGTGGGGCATCCGATAAGATACATCGGTACTGTATCTGTAAACGATGTTGATGCCGTCACCAGCTTTGTTGGATGTAGAGGGTGCGCTTCCAGTTGAGTCGTGCTATCTGTTCCATGACGAGACACTAGGCGTGACTATGATAATGTTGGTTTTGTGCTCCTGTCGAATTACCTAACAGAAGGTCGTGATTGATTTTGGCGATTCTTCTCTCCAAGTTTGCTACAAATCCGTATGACACGTTGTCAAGCTGAGTGACTTTGCCGTTGTAGCACTCGCCGATTCATCCATCTCCAGTCGAAGGACTACCACCATATCTGCTCGCCTCGGGCCTATTCACACTCGGATCGATCCTTCGTTCGTTCTCTATTTCTTTGAAACGTGAGACTGACAGCTTTAGGGCATAACCCTATCCTTCAACTAGATCCTGCGTACCTACCTAGGCAGGTATGGTGGAAACATTGCGAAATCATTTCCTTCTCAGCAGAAGAACATCGAGAATAACTTCATGTTCTTATATAGTATATACTATTATCTTCTACAGTGGATATTTCGTCTTTTTCAGAATATATGTACTGATTCTTTGTTGCTTACCCGTTGTAATCTCGGTAACTCGGGGTCTCGGGAAACAGCGCCACGCACACTGCTTCTCCTCACGTCAGCCTGGCCTTACACCAGCTTTTCATCACGCACGAGCCTTGCATGAGTCTGTTACTTAGATTTTATGGAGTATAGCACAGGGCCCTACCGCTCCTCCGCGCCTCAATACGGGTCGCTCCGTCGCCACTCTATGTCCCGTGGGCTGCAGCACATTTAACAGGCCAACTGCATAGAACTGCATAGCAAGGCGAAGCACGCAAGGCTTACTTCTTACTTCTTACACGTCAATCTTTTCAGCTCCTAGCTCCTCAAATTATGTCCCAATACGAACCTTAACACTCCCAAGAGCTATACCGCCACTACAGTACGGGGCTTTTTTTTTTTTAAATATTACTTCCGATTACCGGTAAAGTCAAGGCCGACACTACTAATCGCTCATTTAGATGCTTGCAAACGTGCTGTGCTGCCAAACGTTGTGCAGTCTGTTGGATACACTGTTCGAACGATACATTGGCTGCAGTATCATCAATAAACAATAGCAGCTCTATTCGTGCAGAATGTTCAAAGCGGCGATGCTCACAACTCAGGCCAGAATTAAGGCCCAGCAAAATTTGAGGAATGACCTGCCACGTTGAGATTAATGAGTGTCCCAATTTCTCGGATTGTCGATCCTTGGAACGGCACACCTCGCTGTGACGCTAACATATGACATAGCGTACAACTGTCGTGGATAACCTAATATCAGGAGTGTTGGCACGTAAGTAAGATGTCCTGGCACAATCAAGGCTGCCATACTGCTGCCCCTCATGACGATACGTAGATGGAATCCAGACGAAGACCATATCTTGGAAGAACAGGTTCTTTTGTACTGTGTGTATCCGGATGTTTCAACGAAGTATGCCGCTAATCTTTCCGCAGTGTCTCACAAGACCACGATCGACTGGAACGCTATCAGCGCCACGCTAATAGATCGTTCGAACAAAGACTGTCGCAAGCGCTGGCAGAAAATCGATACGAGATGGAGTAGTGGATTATGGACAGGAACGGAAGACCAAAGTCTTCACGAAGCCGTGATGTTGTCGGGAGAGCGGTATATTGGCTAGTCGTAGAGACTGGCTAACGTTATAGCTAACAAGGAAAATTAGATGGGTCGCCGTTTCCGACTATGTCGCTACTCGTAGCCCCGACCGTGAGTCTTTACTCTCATTAGCTGTTGCAAGACTGATTCTTGTATCCAGAATGCGCGAAGCGCTGGCGCAATGCTCTAGATCCCAACATCAGTCATGAGGCTTGGACGGAGGAAGCAGTATGTCGCCCTGGATCCCTCTTGTGTTTTGCTTCTCCATGTCTTGACACTATGTGTCACGATGATTTGGTGGTAACATCAACATCTGCTAAATTGAAGATAGGAAATACAGTTAGTAAGCGCAGTAGAGTCCATGGGCAGGGACTGGAAGGCGATAAAGAAAACGTTCTTTCCATCAAGATCGAGACAAGACCTCAGTAATCGGTCAGTCAGTCGTCTGCTATGACACCACTCGTCTAACCGCTTGTTCAGCTTCGCTCTCATTCAACGTAAGAAATGTATTAGGAGGCCACACTCGACATTCAGGCCATATAGCAATGCCTTCGTACACAGGCAGGGACAATCACGTTCACAACGAGACACCGATAAGCTCTGGCAGGGTGGTCAGAATAACGCAGTCATTGAAAACCAACCGTCGTCAAATGCACTGAAAGCACTTCCAGCAAGCATGCCTGACTCGAGGCCCATGGAGCCAATGGTTCTCTTGAATACCGGCGCAACTGGGTTACCTACGTATCCTGCGCCTTATGACGAGTCGCATAACTATTTTACCAACTTCTTCCAGACAATACCAGAGCAATCAGGCAACCCAGTCGAAACGCCAATTGCACAGATATTCCCACAATCGTCCCCAGTAGCTCTATCTACATGGGCAAGCAGCTCAGAGTCTTCGGTAACACAATCCACCTTACCTACATCACAATTGAGTAGCATGGGAATACAGACTAACATGGTCATGACGATTGAAAATATTAGCAATGCTGCTAGAATGGCAATCATAGAAATGGTGATACACGACGGAGGCACTTTACACCTAGCAACAAAATAGATTTCAGAATTCACTACTCTCGCCAACTGTGACAGTTAGTGCCATCATCACTGGGTTCCTTTTAAATAAGGCACAAACGAAAACAAAAAGCGGTTGTGAATAAAGTTAATCTTCAGTCTACGCTAAAGACTATAGTGACATCTGATTGCCCTGGGATCGTTCTCAAAAAAGACAGCCCAGGGACTCATCGTTGTGATCGTATTTTATTCCAGTTTGGCTTATTGAGGTCTTGTACGAGCTTTTCTCTCACACTGAAGCCTGTATAATATCCATGGTCGCCCTTGAGTGGAGACCGAGCTCAGAGACCTAATTCTATAGGCTGGAATAAGATCACGCCTAAAGACTCGGCCCCGAGACCCGAATTAGAGGCTCAACTCCACATGCTCAAATCAAGTAGTGCTAAACACTCGTCTTAGAGACCCGATTCAGAGACCTGATTCAGAGACCCGACTCATAGACCTAATTTAAAGACCTGGTCCAAGGATGTCACGCAGACCCGGTCAGCCGGATATCTCACAGGCAGCATAGAGCTATGCGAGACAGCATACTATTGAGAGGAACATCTTAACCGTAGCCAGTGGGGAGGGACACCCAATCGAGACTATCTTGCGTGCGAGCTTCCACAATAGTAGATATAAGCTTACTTCAACGCACTTGGCAGGCTTGGCGATGGCAATCATGCGGACGTCAGGCCCTCATCGGATCACTGTTGGCACTGCTGAACCAGCTTAGAGACAGCAGAAATCGATATGGAAAATAGAACTCGATGCATATAAAAGGAGTATCACTGCTCTCCCATGTTGTGACCACCCTCCTCTCAAGCTTTCCTCACTACAATTGGCCTTGATTTTCACTGTTAAAAACACTATCTCTCCGCCTATCTACATTATACTGTCCGCAGGTCTACTTACAACTTATCAAGTGTACTCAGTCCAAACCGCTCACGAGCCCAAGATGCACTTCTCAACGGTTCTCCTTGGCTTTGCCGCAGCAGCGACAGCAATTGATGTCCGCTTGTACGACAATGGCAATTGTGGCGGCGGTTTCCTAGAGTGGCGAAATGTCGACCCTAACGTGTGCTGCGCGTGGAACAATGACCACCACTCTAGTGCCGAGTGGCGCGCCATTCCAACGAACTGGCACCTCAATGTGGGCGCCTACCGACAGAACAACTGCGAGGTTTTGGTCGCATCGCGCGATACTAACGATCAGAACACCGTCTGTGTCAGTGGTGAGTAGTCCGTCATTGTATTGCATCTTTCTGTCCTCCTTTTCCCTCTCCCGTATAAGCTCAATGAATGGCCCGCCTTCACAGCGCTGACTTCAATGAAATCAAAATAGCCTCTGGTAGAATCCTTACAGGCGCACGTTATCATTTCCGGAGCAACAAACGTGCTGATATGGAATCTTGCGACGCTGCCGGTATCTCAGAGGAGGTGCAGCAGAAGTGCGAGCAACAGGTGTCACCGAACAGGGTCGGACTGGCGGATGGAAATCTTTACAACATCGATGGCTTGGAGAAGGAACTGGTTGATACGTTGATCCTATTTGCGTACAACGGATCTAGTGCCACCGACATCCCTGAGGTCTACCACAAGCTTGAGGTGGCGGAATAACGCCTTTTTGCAGCTGATGGGTGCAGGTTTCAGGACCTTGCTTTCCGTACAGAAGGAGGGATTGGATAAATTGTTGTGTGGTTGTTATTTTCGAGGGATCGTGCTTGGATAAAGCAGTTAAGATCTTGTCCCTACCATCTCTGGTAGAGTCTGTCATTACCATTTTTCCAGACCGAAATACATCAAATATTACAGTGGTGGCCACCACTAGCTACAACAGCAAAATGCTGGAAGTTATCTCGATTGCATCAGCTCTTCGAATTCATATACTTTGCTCATTCTCCCGAGTTCTAGACTCATGTTTAGCTCAGGAAGACACACTGTAAACAGCACACTTACCTAATATCTGGCTGATTACTTTACCTTTTTCCGCTAGCAACTTAATATCCTCGTATCAAACATGATATTCTTAGGAAGGTTATTATTTTATCTACATTGCAATGCATCTCAGGACCGCCCGGTGGCCATTTAAGCGCACCTTCGAGCACATGAGAGCTGAGAGTAATCGCAAGATCTTATAGAACCACCGATATTTCCCTGCGTGACGCCTAGTAACCGCTGAAAGGTACGTATCTCTTGAGTAAACACACAAACCTAGAGATCTGTCACGTGACCAACACTATAGGTATACGCCTTTCTTTCACAGATGCCCAATGTCCACCGGTCCCTTTATAAAAGTGGATTGAACTCTCAAACCCCATGGTCAGAGCAGCTTAGTTATACAGTACCCGCTCCTGAACGAATTATTAGCGCATAATGCTCGCACAGGCCAACACAGGGGTTTTTAGCCAATTAGATACGCTAGAATCCTCTGTACTGCCCTGTGTGAGCAACATACGCTAACAGTCTGTTCAGGAGTGATTACTGTACTGTACTGCATTACTTTTTTCATCCCTTAGATGGCTAGAAACAGCCTTCGGCATGAGGGCAAGTCGGTGCTTGGAGGTCGATGTCCCGCGACTACCGATATGTCCCAAGTGCCGAAGGCAATTTCCAGCCATTCTAAGCGATCGTAAGATAAATCTCATGCGCGATTCCGAAAAGGGTCTGCATACAAGGACTAGATATCGAATCTGCACTTACTATGCCCCTTGTATTCCCCTGATTATTCCAGAACCGCAAAAGTTGAGGCGGACATGCGCTCCGTTGCGGCGCAAGCGTACGGGAAGCACGAGCTGCGCTGAGCGTGCGCACGGCGAGTGTCTGCGGATACAGCGAGTCGGGCCTTTTTTCCACGATTCAGCACCGAGGGCTGGAAGTCGAGAACAATACAACCTGCATGATGCGAGTCGCCATACGCAAGGATAAGACTGGGGTAAAATGTGAGCTCCCCACCCACCATGCATGTTACATGTACCACGGTACTTGCATTCTACGCTCAGCGTGCCTGTCCACTACACGAAGGACGCGTTCGAAAACTCCGGGATATTGGACCTCATCACCACCCTCGTCGCTTCGTGATTTGTCGCAACCATGGTCCGCTCTACTGCCTCGTCAATCGCAATCGCACTTTGCGCGATTGCTGTCAGTACGGCTGCTCAATCACAAATCCGTGACAGCATATCAGCCAATGCAACGTATGACTATGTTGGTACGTGAAACGCATTTATGTCTGTCAAGAAACATTGACGTTCGCCATTTCCCGCAGATACTCCGCAACACGAGCTGACCGCTGACAACGTGCAGTAATCGGCGGAGGTACTGCAGGGCTCGCTATCGCCTCTCGATTGGCAGCGTACGCTTCTGTCGCTGTTCTTGAGGCTGGTGGTCTTTACGAAAAAGACAATGGCAATCAGTCCGTCGTTCCGTACTATGGCTTGGTGATGCCTGTACTCGGAATCGCGGAAGATTACCCCAAGAATTCACTCGTTGACTGGGACCTGCTATCAACGCCACAGGCCTCGGCTGGAGGGCGCCGCATTCACTATGCCCAAGGCAAGACCCTTGGAGGTAGCTCAGCACTCAACACCATGGCGTATCACCGTGGAACCAAAGGCTCTTACCAGCGTTGGGCTGATTTGGTTGGTGATCAGAGCTACACGTTTGATCGATTGCTACCTTACTTCAAGCGGACGTCTACTCTCACTCCTCCCAATCTCGAAAAAAGAAAGGCCCCCAATGCCACTGCGCTGTACGATGCTGGTGCTTTTGACAATAGGCTACACGGGCCGCTTCAAGTGTCTTGGGCAAATTGGGTCGATCCAGCTCAGAGTTGGCTTGTTCGTGCCTTGCAAGCCATTGGTCAAAAAGTTAACCCGAGTGGACTTAGTAGTGGAACCGTTGATGGAGGAGCGTGGGTGCCCACGACCATCGACCCAAAAGATGCTACGAGAAGCACCTCAAAGAGCAGCTATCTTGAGGCTACGCTGCAGAGCCCAAAGACGCGAGTTACTGTATATCTTCATTCTCAGGCATCCAAAATTGTCTTTGATAGCAACAAGAAGGCAACGGGTGTGGCAGTCTCGAGCGGCGGGCGGGACTACGTGATTTCCGCAAAGAAAGAGGTCATACTCTCGGCTGGCGTGTTCCACTCGCCTCAACTGTTGCAGCTGTCAGGTAAAGAACTCTCGTGCACGTCATTTTCGAGCACAACTAACTGTTGTAGGCATTGGACCCGCCGGCACGCTTCGTTCGAAATCTATCAAGGTCATCTCTGACCTGCCAGCTGTAGGTCAGAACTTGCAAGATCAAATCTTCTTCAACATTCTGCGCGGTATCACTATGCCAAACACCGGCACGTATCTCGCCACACCTGAACAGCAGGCGTTTGCGGTACAGCAATACTTGACCAACGCAGCAGGGCCGTACAGCTCGGCAGGTGGATACTTGTCTTTTGAGAAGCTGCCAGGAAGCAGCCGCAAGGCGTTCTCTTCGCGTACTTCTCAGTTGCTCGCCAAATACCCGTCTGATTGGCCGGAGATCGAATACATCGCATCCGGGTTTCCAGGTGGCTTTCTCAATCTGACCACAATCGGCGCGATCAGCGGGACGTTGCTAACGCCGACTTCGAAGGGCAATGTAACTATCAAGAGCGCGTCTGTTTTGGACGCACCGGTCATCAATTTGAACTGGCTGAGCGACCCTGCTGATGGAGAAGTCCTTGTTGCGGCCTTCAAGCGTGTTAGACAGGCCTGGAACAGTAGCGCCATCGCGGGCATTGTCGCCGGACCTGAGATCACGCCCGGCGATGCTGTTTCGACCGATGCGCAGATCCTTGACTTTATTCGCTCGGCAGCGCAGCCAATCTGGCACGCAAGTTCGACATGCGCCATGGGTAAGAGCGGGAATCCGGCTGCAGTCGTTGACTCAAAAGCCAGAGTATTTGGTGTCAAAGGTCTCCGAGTAGTGGATGCCTCGACGATCCCCTTCAGTCTTCCGGGCCATCCCCAGAGCTCGGTGTACATGCTGGCCGAAAAGATCGCGGAAGATATCTTGAAATACTAGATACGAGACCAACACAAAGCCTTGCGAAAGTGAGTGTGCACGTTGACCATGCATTGCAAGAGGGGCATCTGTTGCCAATTCGTAGTCGATCGTAGTCTTCAACTCTAATTTCTGACAGGATGTTAATTATCGTCCCATTTTATCGCCGCCAGCGTGATTGGTACTGCAGTGATCTGGTGTGATTGTTGCATTCCAGGTGCCTCGTTGAATTCCTTGTGCTGAATCGATATTTTGATCTCACGACCTATGCTAGTCGTCACATCTTTCGGTCGTTATCAGAAGGCTCTTGTCTGATGTCGCCGGCCTTATACCGTGTCCATGACTTGGCCTGCGTCCAGATCTTTCCACGTCCAGCTGATCCATTCCTATGGCCGTCGAATTACCGGTATAATAACCTGAGTCTTCTGGTGCCTGGGCAATGACTTCCCCACTGTTCGGATCTCGTACAACTGCAAATGCCCCTTGCCCGCTCGGTTTTCGCCTTGCTATGACCTGCGTTCGGAAGAAGGTGTATAGTATTGGTAAGCATGTGCATATTATGCCGAGCCACATCTCAACCAGCCTAGTGCGATTAGAATAACTGATGGTGAGACCGCAAGGTATACGTACAGCCAGATGAAATTCGCCACCATGCCCCATGTCCCATCAGTAGGGACGATCTTCATGCCCTTGACCACTTGCTCGACACGGATCAGACTGACTACACATACACTAAACTTGGTCAACATAGTTCAAACGGTCCTCTACATGCATTAACTTACAATGACCCGGCCATGAGGAGTAGTGCCGCGCCGACCTTTCTGCGTAACGGAAGCTGTAATTTGTGAAGGATGAAGATAGGCAATATGAGGAGTGCCAAATCAGTACCCGCATTGATGCAGGCTGTGGCAAGAAAATATTGGTTCAGGTTGATGCACGTGCCAGTCAAGATTGAGAAGTCCCAATACTTCTCAATCGGTTGACAGACCCACGCAAAGCCAAACGCGTTGAGCGTGCTGTTGATGACTGAGACGCTCATAACAGTGTAGACAGCGATGCGGAAGCTGGTCCTAAAGGGCGACACTCGCAAGTAGAATAGTCCAAGCGACAGCTTCGTGAACATGGTGGCATTGTTGAAAAGGATAGGCCCGGCGATGTCGCCAATCTAGTGATGATGAGCGTGGAGCGATTCCGAGTCTGGGGGCCTTGCCCTACCTTCATCAGTGCGTAGAACTTGGACGCTGGGCAGTCCCAGATATGGATACCCAGGCAGTTTGTTGTTTCTGACCATTTTTAGTAGGGCGAAAAGTGGAGCTGTAATCTACACTCACGATATCCAACATAGATGGAAAAGCCGAGAGCAAACATCTGTTGCAGTTTAGCAGGGGCTTTCCGTCCCGTATGTCGGTCAAATGTACCGTTGCCAGCACGATCAAATCTACGTGATTGTCAGAAATGTCCGCCATCATTCTCGGAAGTTGCCTACAATCATCCCATCCAAGGTTCCGCAATATGGTTCGCTTTGTGTACAGCCGAACAAGGCAGACAGGAATCGCAATCACAGCGCCGAACACCGCGATGATGATAACTCGATGCGCAATGGACTCCGGATTGTCGAAGTTCGCAACCACCCCTGGAGGCGGAGGCATGGCCCCAACCGTTGTCCCGTCAGAGCTCATGTTCGGATGATGCGCGTTCGGTGGTCAGGAACGATCGACGGTGTGAGACGTGCGATGGGTATACATAGGGCCTGGAGAGCCATGATGATCGGTAGGATCGCCATCCTCGTTCTTTGTTCTGCAACCACTGGCCCTGATGGTGTGCCAGTCTCGAGGCGGCGGGACAGGCGCTAGTCTCGGGGCGCATTTGCGGAAGGGAGGTGCCCGAGCCGCGCGGACGCGTGACCAATCATTCGCTCCCCCGGCGAAATCATCGGCCCGTTTGTCAGCTGGTGAATCACCGAGCCCACGGCATGAACGCCCCATCGCTGAAGGGCCCAATCTGAAGTGGTCGATCCTCTGTGACTCTGCGACAATAAATGCGCCCATGTCTGGGGACTGCGCAAGTTCTCGGCACGCTTGGGCTGCCATTTCTTCGATGCGCACCGAGCCGTCAGCCTCGCGTCGCCACTACAATTAGCTTTATACAAATTGACAGCGGTTTCTCACAGACTTCGACCTTTGTACCATGCTACACAGGCGGAGGAGATGTGGTTATAAAATCGTTGACGCAGCATTCAACACTTCGCAATGTGGGTTGGGAACTCTGCCTACCGTCAACTACTCCCATATCACCACAATACAGGGGGACACGAGGAGTGGCCCAGACAAGACATGTAAGCCTGCCCCTGCAGTGGCGTCGTCCGTTTGTCCAACAAGATCGAGCCTTGTCGATTTCTCCAAGCCATGTTCCGCCTCCACGTTAATACGAAATGGAAAAAGAATGTTGCCCTAGGCCAGATGTGTGGGAACATCGACCATTCCGTTCGCGATAAAGTTATGGCATGATCCGGACCAACCGAAGCTCCCGCCATTAGTAAGAATAAGTCTTGTAACCGCCGTTTGCAGCGCTGCTGGTAGGTGCGTCAATATTGCAAGGCTTGCGCGAGTGTCCAGGCCACTGAACAACATCAATAAGATTTCTCGCTGTCTACATTAACCGTGATGCATCAACAAAGACCCCAATTCAGCTGCTGTGGCGGGTAACAAATACATCCTTCTCGATGTTCCTTACCAGCTCTGGAGTCTAGATTGTGAGAGAACTTCTCATTTGGATGTCCTCCTCCTAGGATAATGAGCGGTAAATCAGCAGGTCTAAACATAAGTGAGTTGTGTGAAGCTTTATATGAAACTCGGTGGGTACTCGTGTTATAAAACGACAATTTCAGGGACAACACGATAGACAGCTAAATAAATCTATGAACAGAGAGCTCTACATATATCCAGCAGTGCCATAGTGTCCATTCACTACTCTTAAAGCGGGAGATAAACCTATGGAAGGTACCTGACAGCTAATAGAGCTTCAGAGATTGGGCAGGTCTAAACACACTGATAGATCTAAGAGGCCGCGATGTGCGCAGTGACCTCGTACAATACCTAGCAATAACTAAGGCTTGATAGCTGCTTTTGAGATAAAGTTTAGGATTTTCTCAAAGGTCTCTAGCCGCGAGAAGTGAGGATTGACGTTGCGACCCGTATTGGGAATGGTAATGGCTTGTGACTTGTTGATGTCCCTTGCATAGTAGAGAATGTTAAGCGCGTCAGCTGCGATATCACCTTCACCCGCCAGGCAATCTCCCTGACAATAGAACCAATCCTGTTGTCCATTCAGAATGTGTAATGCCTTTTTGAATGTACTCGGCGTATAAAAAGCTCCAGGAGTAAGAGTTCCACCGATGGCGTTAGTTTGCCGCGTCTGAAACCTTTCATGAATACTGTTGTTCAATTAATGTACGTATATTGGACCATATAAATAACCTACTGTCTGTGTCGAAATGCGGGTGGTAGAAAAAAGCATATTGCAGTGCTTGCAGGACAGGTCCAAGGGTAAAATAGCCTTTGGGGAGATTGTCCAACTCAGGTCGGTCTGGAAGCGTGTTGGCAATTTGCTGGGCTGCAGCTGCAAAATCAGTCCCAGCTCCTTCGGAACAGGCTGAATGCCCAGAAAGAGCGACAAATCTTCAGGATGGTCTCCAGAAACAGCCTGAGTGAGCGCCGCGCTGAGCGAATGTCCAATGCCCACAGCTTGTTGAAAAGTTAACCCGGCTTTCAATGATTCGATGAGCGTGTGTGCGATTACTTTCTGTACAGACGTCTGAACGTCTTTCCATGGATCCGGATGGGCACATTTTGCGGCTCCAAGTCCATCGTATAGGAACATAGCGTAACCTTTAGCAGCAGCTGCGTCAACATAATTGTACCTAGGAGCAAAATCCCAATATGAATGATCGAGAGTCCCGCCGTGGGCCAGGAATTAGACGCTGGTGAGTGTTTGAGTCCTCTCGGGATCCGCAGGAACACAGAGCTTAGTGCAAATCGAGAAATTATCATTGACCTTGGCTGCGCTTCCAATGCTTGTAAACACGGTATTGCTCTCTTGGCCAAGAGATCCAGTAAGGAATTCGGTCAGATCGTCGTTATTTATAAGGCCTTTGTTGAGGACCTCAACCGCCACAGCAGCAACTGGAACGGTGACCAAACCTGAGACGCATGCGGCAATTTTTCCAGCAGAGTAAGAGAATGTGGGGTGCGTAATTCTATGGCTATTCAGATTCCCGAAGGACGATATGCCAGTTAGCGAGGTCATGGCTTCAGATGCGTTGTTGTTGTAGATTCCGTTCCACTGGAAGATTGCTTCACCGTAAATTCTGAAGTTCGCCTGCATTAGGAATAGCAAAATAGAGCAGTGGCATGTATTACATGCTATAAGCAAGAGGGAAGGACGGCTAAGCTGGTCTTGCCGTTGCTCTGTAAGCCGAGGATGTGGCTGTATTATTCTTCATAGATGTCGTTGCCAACATAAAATAAGGTTGTGGCTGCGTCCGCCATGCCGTTGCTAGCATCCTTGGTAGCGTTCCCTTCATCAGATCCATGCTGTATCCGTGCCCCACCCCAAAACCTCCAAATCTCTGATTTGTGTCTACAAAAAGGTGAATCAGAGGAAGTGCATTTGCTGGGTTTGCAGCCAGTATGGTACCTTTGGCTAACAGCGAACAAACGAGAATTTATTTGCAGTTTGACCTTGTATCAAAAAGAATTTGGGGGCACGGGGGGGAGGGGGCTGAGAGGCCAGCTTCACCTCATTTATGATATAAAAAGCAAGCTCGAAAGGCACGCCCGCCTTGCTCTGGTTCAGTAAGGATGCTGGCATGGAAGTGGGATCCTCGACAATTTGATAGATAGCAGTAATACTGCCAACATCGATTGTGTCCGAATTTATCTTCACAGAATCACCAGAGCTATACGTCTTTAGTGTTTTTTCAAATGGTTTCAGTTGAGAACCGCTTATTGCCATCGATTCTCCAGCTACAGCCAGGCTTTCCTTCGAGTGCTAACGTGCTTTATGCTAGGGCCACTGATCTGCGATCTTTCTGCGAAGAAAAGACACGTTTGTTTCTCAGTAAGAATAACAATGTACGGAGCTCCACAGAAATAGTTCATAGGTTAAAGCTACCAATATCAAAGCCGAGCTAGACAGTAATGTTCATAGACTCCTTGCCTGAATAGACTACATTACCGCATACGTAGTACACTGCAGACTAGGCTTGTTATTCGTGCATTGTGTTGAGTTTATTCTATGCATCTAGTGCCCTCTACTTGCCGAATTTGAATTGTCGGCGCACGACCAAGCGCCGGAAGATCCAGACTGGTAATCAGCAATTATGCCAACAATAGCGCTGTAAGAACCGGCAATCATGATGTAACTACCAATAATGATGACGAAAGAGGCCCACGCGATGCCGGTCACCCATCGAGGGCCTTTAATGGGCCTCTTGAGGTTGTCGTATAGCCACATGGCCCCAAGAGGCTGCATTGACATAAAGGTAGCGAGGAGGGCACCAACCAGGGAGATCAGAGATCCAAAATTTGGAACAGCCGAGCAGATGATGTAGGCTACAATGGTGACGCCAAGAGTACAAGACAGCCAGGTTGCCCAGTGGACTGTGGAGTTCGAGACGAGATGCTTGGAACCCTTGAGTGCGCGCAAGAAGACATACTTGGCAGGGTAGTGGGTGACCAGGCAGGTAGAGGCAATGAGGCCCGGCAGTGCTAATCCATAACAGATACGCTTGAGAAGAGGACCTGCAGAACCAAGGGCTGGAGACGAAACATACGATCCACAAAAATAGTAGACAACGATACCGACAAGGAGGTATATCGAGGTCATTGTGCCTTGGCAGATGTACATGGCCTTATTGTACTGTTTTGGATCGCGCATCTCAGAAATGATGGCAAAGAAGGCTGGGGTACCGGCGTAGGCAAACACAAAGGAGTTAATGGCCCCCATACCCTCGTTGAAGGTAGGGTTTCCAATCAGTTTGTAATTCGAGATGTAAGGTCCCGTCTGGGGCGCTTCAGCTGGGCGATCTTGAAGACCAACGGCGATGGTCAAAGTGAGCAGGGCAACGATAATGGATATGACACCAATCCATGCAAGCCATGAGATCTTTCCAAGGGTTCGGATGGAGCCGGTCATGAATCCAATGGCGGCGGCTACGACAACGAAAACCGCGGTGCAAGCTCCATGGAGGGAAAGCGCATTGAAAGCGGTCGAAATACTCGAGAAACCGGCAGCGGTAACACAGATCCACCCTATTAATGATCAGAGGGATATTCCGGGACACAAAAATAACAGACTTACACAGCATGAAGGCCACACTCATGAACTCCTTGCCAAACTTTCCACCCAATTTCTCGCCTACATCTACGATACTGTAGACTTCAGGGTGATTAAGCTTGAAGGTGCCAACGACATGATTACCCCAAGTAATTGTACCTCCGATTCCAAGCAAGCAAAGCACACCAGGAATGAGACCAAGCGCATCGAAAGCAGAAGGAATAGATAGTACACCGAGACCGATCTGGGTCTTGATCATGACAACGACAGTTCCCATCCAGCCCACCTATACCAGTTAGCTGATGATACACTTTGGTCCTTGGGGAAGGACAAACATCGCGGTAGTTAGGACCATCTTCTGTAATCTCACCGAAGACTTCGTCGCTGATACTTATACGGCGACCACCTGTACTGAACACACTGCCCCTGCGGTGCGTCTGCTGAGGCTCGAGGTCGAGCTCATCTTTCTTATCAGGCAACGGAGCCTGTTCAAGATCGTTCTTCGGTTCGTAAGACATCGCGTGTTTGGACTGCGAACGATTGCATGGAAGGGGAAGAAGTTTGATCAATGCAATTATGAGACCACGGAGTGGTGTGATCGGCACTAAGCAGAATACAAAAATGATAGAGAGATGGGAAAGCTAGGTGTTTATGAACGTATAAGCTTACCCGTCGGCTGCCACTCTAGGGTGCCGAACCAAGTACGTAATGTCTGGGATTCTAAACCGCATAGCCTGGTCGTTTCGCTATCCCACATCCATGATGTTGTCCAGCGGTCCCATGAGCGCTAAAGCGCGCACTTCGTCCCAACGTTCGCTTGGTCATTCTCCGGTCCGAGCATTTGCAGCTTTACACTTGATTTCCCTTCCCGGTTACGGATCCGATGTAATCGGGAGCGAACCCGAGTCTGAAAACGCACGGTTTGCTCGTGCCATCCTTCCCTAACGACGTCATGCTGGAAATACCGCAATGTAAATCTTCCATGGCACGTTGGAATCTCCGGAGCCGACCGTGCATCAATGTGAGTTCTCAAAAGTGGCGAAACGTACTGACATCTGCCCACGCGATAATCGTGCCACAGCGTCACATTAAACAAAGTCACCAACATTTTATAGCACTACGGTCCGTGGAATAGTGCCATGAAGCTAGCAGGATTTGAAGAGGGTATTGATATATAGCAGCTTGACACGGACTCTTCGCGAGATGGGTGTTCTAGTTGTACAGGGGATGGAAACTCAATATCCTTGATGACGCAGAGCGTACAATTGCATCTTGGCAAAAGGTTTCCTGGGGGTGGAGATGGCCCAATATTGAAGCTATTGTGGAGATAGCGTCCGCGTCCATCACCGAGGCTGAGTCAATGGATAAAGGCGCTAGGTAGTTACTCAGCACCCTTTTCTGATCCATAGTATGCAAACTTGTCAACCCCGTAAAGCGTTCTCGCCTTCCTTTACTCGCCTTCGTTACAGCCACTCTCTCATTTAGCCAATACATTTCCTTACGTCTATAAATTGGCTTGCGCCACAGTCCTCGGTGGGTGGCAATATGTAGGAGAGGCTCTTGCTACCCAAAAGCCGAAAGGAGATGTGCACTCGGATCGGAAGGCGATTCCGAGAATGAGGATTGGTTTCGGAAACCAGTCTAAGCGCCAATCAGACCGAATCGCTCCCACGCGCACCCCAAATGATCCCCACTCCCAGCCGGGAATGACACACACGATCTATCAAGCAGCATGTGATGTCTCAAATAGTGCAAAATCCACGGCAAACTATCTCCACCGACCGCGTTACCGACGCTGTTCCCGGGGAATGCGGAGTAGGTTGCGTCTTAGGCGCAGCTATGATTCTGGGGTACACCTCCTTGGAGAAAGATATGGCAACATGTTGGTGATCTGCGATCTTCGCCTGTTCGCCTGTGGGAGAACGGCAACAAGAACTTGGTTCAGATGCAGGGTGAGGAGGCTCTTTCATGCAACTAAGAGAACGTGGGACGCTTGCTATCCGCAATTGATAAGTATTCTTATCCGTTTATGGGTGTCCATC
This sequence comes from Phoma sp. XZ068, assembly GCA_004835665.1. NCBI lineage: Eukaryota > Fungi > Ascomycota > Dothideomycetes > Pleosporales > Didymellaceae > Phoma > Phoma sp. XZ068. The sequence goes on from RBKR01000001.1 coordinate 2,220,613, forward strand.
GACCGCAGCAAGCGGCGATGCTTATCTGAGCCTATCAGTCAACTGAATGAGAGGCCCACAGTGCGGAACCGCAGTCATGAACCGCAGTGGATGTCTTTAGGCCAGGGCCACAATCAGAGACCGCCTTGTCCTTCCCGGACTTTAACACAAAATTGAAAGAAGAGAGGGCGGTCTCAAACTGTCAGATGTGCACATGAACTCAATATCTGCTCTTTGCACTTTTCAATCGCCTGCAGGCAATTGCTACATCACTCTAGCCATTATGTGGCCTGATGGAGTACATAGTCACGGCAGGGTTGGCATTGGTCTTGACAAAGCAGAAATGCTGGCATGGTGGTGACTGGCGCACCTTCAGTGCACACGCACAACAAAATCCCTCGTAAAGAATCTCGATAGACAAGCGGAATCAAACCGCCGAGTGTCTGTGACTTGAGTTCCTCTACATCAGTGCTTTGATGACGGTTTTAGGTCGGGGCAGTTACGACTCCCACCCACGTACCACTTACAAGTCCTGCATGCCTAGCTACTGCTGCTGCGGTGCGCTAACTCCATCACCTGTCCGTGAGATGCAAAACAGTGAAACGCAAGGTCCCGTTATTATCCGATACAGGGAAGAGGTCTACAAGATATCATCGGTTCCCTGTGCCCTGATGTGGATGCATGACGAATAGCCTACTTTCTTGCGTACTGTAGCTTCGATCAGACAGCGATCAGTATTACTATTGAAGATCTACTTTAGACACTGCCAAGGCATGCAAGCCTTGCGGAGCCTATTACCTGTAGTGAGAGGCACCAGATTACATTAAAGCGGTCTGGATCGCTCAAACAGCTTGGCCTCGCATTGAGATATGCCGGTCTTGCAATCAGCCTCCACAATATCACGGACCATCGTATGACTTTCTAGTCAATAATGGTGCACCAAGATTCTATGTAGAGTCGAAGATCAGCTCAAGTAGCCCAGAAACGACTTCACGTGGTCTACAGCCAGCAACTATGGCCTTGTTGTTTGCCTCGGCAATACTGCTTCCCCGATCTGTCCTAGAGATCTCGAGATGCTTTTGAACAGACGCCTGCGCTTCCACCACATTACATTACGGGATATTTATGATCTCGTTACTGACGGCACTATTTCCAGGTCGCGTACACAAGCTGCAGGGCCCGCGTATAGGTATTTGAACATGTCCGCTGCCAACCTCCACTAATTGCCAATCTTACCAGAGTCTCATATTGATATCTAGCTCGCAATAGGCTCTCTCAAAACCCTCCGCTAATCGCAGTGAGACACTCCCCGGAGATCTCCAACAGTACTTTTGCCGCACGTCAACTCAGTCGACTTCACCACTCACCCGACTCAGAAAATCACGTTTTCTGAGTGATCAAGCTGCAACCCCATTTAGATGTAGCTAATTCAGTAATTACTGAGTCAGATTTGTCATCAATCCCAGGTCGAGTGCGGCCGAGAAGCCCCAGGTATATCGGGATAGAAGAATGCGACAGCATAAACAACTCCTTGCAAGTAATAGTTTGAAAAGTGTTTTGGGACGTCTAATCTTTACCCTCAAACCAGACTCTCGGCTCAAATGCCCGTATTATTGTTGCCCGTGAGGACAAGGCCACGTGAAGTCTGGATCGAGAACCTACAACACCTGAATGCAACAGCTGCAGCGCTCCAGTTGAGAACCGTCTTTGTCACAAGTTCTGAGGAAGCTAAGGCTGTCTTCACGCATAATTTCAGCGGTAATTAGAGCCTGATATCCCATTTGGAGAATCACCGCTGACATCAAGAAGGTCTCCATGGCACACACACCCAAAACGTTGTCTTGAGTGGCTGGGTCAACGCCAGGAAGTGCCCATTCAAACGATTCTTGAAATTTCCCTACGAGATCCGCCAAAAGATCTGGCACTTCGTCATGTCTGCACAGCCTTACCCTGTACACGATCGGCACCAGTGTCTGGGAGCTGGCAATGGTAACTAATGCCCATCAGGTGTGAATATTAGTTATTGCTCCACCTTAAACAGTTTTAGAGCCCGTCACATCTACAATGATAGAAGAGCTCGTTAGGCGTACCCATCACTAGACCTCCGCAGACGGGAGACCTGGTTGACCGAGACATATCTACGGACTTGACCTGCAAGCTACCGGCAATGTATGTCATACATGGCTAGTATGTTTTGATAGTGGTGCGAGTACATAGATAAAAGCAGAACGTACCACCAGACTGACGTGTCATTGGGTGCCAAAAAATTGGACACGATAATGATAACCGAAGCGCCTTGACAGCACATCGGAAGCTTTGCGTGTATTTAGCATTAAGTACTATCAATGATTGACCCATAGGGCAGGAGCACGTATCCTTGGTGTTCGATAGATAGTCAATCGTTTCGTTTTTCACTCTCGATGTGTACACGTCGATCCTATGGCGGATACATCCGACTCTATTGTTTCCTTGTGAATCTAGCAACTACTCCAGGCGATGTCAAAAAGTACATATGTTTGCGATCAAATTTCGTGAACCGTGAGGTCCTTATGCGTTGCGCGAGCAATGTGCGGTAGAGATTTCGGAGCTGGAGATCTAGTTCGCCAGCTCCAACACTGGTCGGTTCTCGTAACAACCTAGAAGATCTTGCAGATTGTGTACCACTGTGGAGTGATTTTTAAATGTCTAGGGGTGATGAGATCGAAGGAACAAGGATCATAGGCAAACATAGAGAGAACTTCGACTGTTGCTGAGTTTGCATGAAGACTGCCACTAGCACCATGACATTCACATTCTCCATGCCAAATACATGTAAGCCTGCTCGTAACAGGAGCGCGCTAGGACAGTTAAAACCATGACAATAGGGCTAGAAGTCTCCCTGAGACTTTTCTAATTACTTTGTGAATGCATCAGCTACGAGGTAATAATACGGGTGTTCATTATGTGGTGTAAATAGCTGCTTAAAGCATTGTTTGAAGGAGGCTCGAAACAAACAACTGGAACTGCGAATGTATATCCTACGCATGCATCAGTCATCTTGCGACCCCCATGGGATTGCCAGCCTCTGTTCCTGTTGCGCTGTCCTGCCTCGTGAGCTCATGTTCCTGTTTGGCTGCAGCAGCTGTCATTGCCGCTACAACTTCGAGCATGCCCTGTTGGGTTTTTTGTCCTGCAAAGCCACCTTCAAGATCGTCTCCCAAGTCATAAATGCCTTGTGGGAAGATACCAGCAGCTCTACCATGAGCGTTCTGATCGGCGCTGAGATGCGTCACGGCCTGCACGACCCCATCGAGCTGTGCTGAGCCCATGGACTTCATCATAACCCCAGCTTCACTGGCGACAAAGTCTTCTTGTAGTGTCATCGCGGTGGGAATGAACCATGGCGCGACGAGGTTGACGCGAACTGGAGGATTGGACGTAGCTGCGCGATCTCGTGTGCCATAAAACAGTCCGCGGACACCGAACTTCGACATGCTGTACGTTACGCTCGAAGGGAAGCCAACGTAGCCTGCGAGGGAGGCAATGAGAACGATTGATGGAGCGAAGGAGGAGTCTCGAGGCAGGCGGAAGTAGTGTAGTGCCAGATAGCAAGTGTAAAGCACGCCTCGGAGATTAACGTCTATGGTGCTGTAGCCTGGCTCTGGCGGCTCACTGTCAAGACTCGGTGCTTCGGATGGTATCATGTCGAAGAGGTTCTTCTCGGCGCAGATGCCAGCGTTGGGGATGACAACATCAAGCTTTCCGTCGCCGAATGCTATGGCACTCTTGAAGAGTGCAGCTTGTGATCGATACGAAGTTACATCGCTCTGCACAAATTGAACCCGAAACCCCTTCGCACTTAATTCCTGTGCTGCAGTCTCTCCTGCCTCGGATCGGATATCAGAGATGGTGACGCTCGCGCCAGCTTCAGCCAACCTTGTCGCACATGCAAGACCAATGCCTCTTGCCGATCCGGTGATAAGTACAGATCTTCCGTTGAGTTTTGATAGATCTGGAGTCTGACCGAAGTCGAGAGGTACCGACTTCAGTGGCGTGTTTTCAGTTTGCGTAGTCATTGTGATGTGCCAGGTGGAGGTCGTTGGAATTGGGTATCAATGACCAACAATTCACTGCAGCGCGGTGGTTCATATACTGGGCCCCCCGTGCGACTACCCCGCCAACATCTGGCTCAGCGCCGACTTCAACTCTAAACGGGTAGTTCTCGTGTCCAATCAAGCTTACAAGCTTACAGTGCCCTTATGAGTAAGTATTCAACGTGGTGTGCTCCCACTTAGGCTTAGTACCTCTAACATTCTTCGATACCCCACTTTGAATACTTACCCCTGAGATACTGTAACATGAGGACAGCCAATCGATGAGTGTGAATGAGTCGTTTCATCTGAATCTCCCAATTTTGTGGGGTAGCTTGGCATCGGAGGTGGAGTCGCGCCAACGGATGCGGGGTAGTGTCGTCTCCACGAGATCCGGGAGGTATCCGAGGTGTCCCAAACATCGGAAACATACGGTCGATATGGACTTCAAAGACGGACTATGAAGGTGCGGCCTCAAAGTTACAGCCCGGACCGAATGCCAGCATGTTGCTTGCCGTGTCTTCCTGAAGATGCTATTCTCATCCAAGTGTGAACGACCAGTCCCATTCTCGCAACACGTCTTCCCAACATCGTCGTGTACCGCCTTCCAGTTTCGGCCTCCATACCTCTTTGAGCACCTTCTGAACGCTGTCAATATTTTCGTACCGGTTGCGATCGGAGATGTCCTTCAGCCTCTTCGTCAGACGGTCGATGGCCACCTCACTGTCTAATTCAGCGCCAGCCATGAAGATGGGGTAGAGTAGACTCGATTCTGCAGGGCTTCCAGGAGGTATTCTCATGATGAATTCCATTGCACGGGCAGCACAACCTGGCACGAGTGATGCATGTGTTTTGGAGTTCCGATACAGCTGGATCAGAGCAGATAGACGATACGATTCAGCCAGCGCGATTAAGTCAAGCGCGACGGGGAGGTCAACCCCAGATGAGAACGGGCTTTCGTACGTCCAAGTCTGGATGCCGTTTTCGATGGCGTTGAAAGTTGCTTCCGTGAGTTGCGGGAATGCTGGGTCTGGATTGACAACGTATTGAATCTTGCTAATAAGGTCGCACAGCTGATATGCGATACCCATTAATGGATCGATGGTCAACGGCATGGCGACGTTGAGCATGGGTAGCAAGTCACGCTCAAGCGAAGGCGCCGACGAAGTTGAAGACGCTGACACTTGAGACATGACAGATGCCATTGCGTAGTGGTAAGTAAAGTGGCGATGCAAAGAGTCCACCTCAATGCAGTCAACGATGCTCTGCTCTGGAGATAGTGTGTCCAGTATGTTGCGCACGCACTTGAGCTGCTGAATCCAGGTCGTACTTTTGTTGCCTTTGAGTGCTTCCAAACCCACCAATAGTAGGATTATAGCAACAACCTGGTAAGTGTCCCGCAGTGGTTGACCTGTTGGCGACAGGCGCTCTTTGATAAAACCGCTGCATTTTCTTTGGTGTCGCAGCGATACAGCCCTAAGATGTGCCTCGCGATCCTTATCGTCAGTGCGCCGTGCAAGCTGAGCTGATGACAAAGCAAGGATGGCGTCCAGCATACCATCAATTTGGAAGGCCCAGGGCATATAGAGTGACGTATAAAAGCTGGTTGGTGTGGTCGCTACCGATACGCTGGGTACGAACTTCTCGATATAGTACTGCAGCAGGTGCTGCCTTTCAGCCCCAGCTTCGCCAGGGAGCATATCCCAGCAACCCAGCGAGTCCGGCACACTTTCGGCGACCTCCTCCGGACTCGAACTGGAGTTCGAAGTTGCATCCTGAATGAGCTTTCGCTGCGCCTGCCATTCGCAGGAGAGGTTTAGACGCGTGCAGTTCTCGCATTGAGGACGCCGGTTATCGCAACGCTTTCGCCTGGCACGGCACGTCAAGCATCCTGTCCGGGAGCGTGGGGCAAATTTTCGCTGGCGTGGCTTCGGATCAACCATACTCGGCAGGGAATTGGAAAACCTTGTCCCGAAATTGGTCGGATAGTCAATTATCCATGGGCGAAGATGCGTGCATCACCACCTGGGCGTAATTGGAGAGCGTGGAGGTGAAGGAGTCAGTGTTCTCTAGGCGAAGATGCGCCTTCCTCCAGATGCCGATAAGCTCACGTGGCACGGACAATCGGCCCTTCTAGAAAGGGCGTTTACTCCGAACTTTTACTCCAGCCTCACCGTTGGGCGACTCCCCTTCAACTCGATTGTACCTGCAGACGAGGCGCGATGGAAGATTTCCTGCGCTGTAATAACTTGGCCGTTCAAGCCAATACGAGATGACCTCTCCTTCACTCGCTGTGGCCCACGTGTTCGACCGGCCCCGCAAATACCCTTGTCAAGCTGCCCAGTTGGGAAACATTGCCAAAACTCATCTCCGAGCCCTCGTCACTCCATCGCTATGCATGTGGAATGGATATAAGGATGCTTCGACCTGCTAGACGCTTAGTTGCGCCACTCGACACCGCAAAACACCAGCTGCGACATGGAACGCTTCACCACGATTCTCGCCGCCGTCTCGGCCATCACCGCTGTAGCAGCTGAGGACTTCAACATCCTGCAGCATGTGGGAGGCAACGGTCAATGGTTCCCTGGTATGTGTAAACAAATTAGATACCAAACAAAGCTAATAATAGCGTAGGACCTGAGGTGACTGGTATCTCGTCTGACGTACCCGCTGGATGCAAGGTCGAGATGGCTGCCTTCTTCTCTCGCCATGGCAGTCGTTACCCTGACAATGGGGCTTACAACGAGTGGACTAACCTCTACTCTCGTATTCAGGCAGCTTCGAACCTGACAGTGAGCGATGAGAGCTTGAAATTTCTTGAAACCTGGAAGCCTGTGCTGTCAGACCCATCCAATCAGATCGGCCAGCTCTCCCCCACTGGTTACAAAGAACTCACTGAGATGGGTGCAACATGGCGTCTTCGTTACCCAGATCTCTATGACTACAACACGCCCTTCAACATGTGGGCCAACTACTACAAGTCTGGCCCGCGTGTTCGAGATAGCGCGCGCCTGTTCGCCCATGGTTTCCTCGGTCCTAACGCAACCGAGCTTGGCACCATCTATGCATTGAACAGCAGCGACCCCACATCGTGGATGAATTCTTTGGCTACAAGCGATTTGTGCAAGGCGTACAACGACGAAGGCGGCAGCCCCTACAAGGACGTCTGGGAGAAAATCTACCAGCCACCAATCCGCGCTCGCCTCAATGCCAAGATCCAGGGCGGCTTCAATTTCACCCAAGCGGATGTGGCCATCATCCCGTACTTGTGTGGCTTTGAGAGCCAGATTACTGGCCGCCGAAGCCCCTTCTGTGACATTTTCACTGAAGAGGAAGCTCTCCAGTATGAATACGCTCAGGATTTGCGCTATTGGTACGGCACAGGTCTGGGATCGGATATAGAGAAGTACAACATGCTGCCCGTAGTCGAAGGTCTGGTCCAGCGCTTCGTAGACGGACCCAACGCGACGTACAAGACTGGCAATGGTACTTTTGTGCCCCCCAAGATCATTGCCTCCTTCTCCAACGATGGCCAGATTACCCAGATCATTGCTGCAATTGGCGTCTTCGACAACGAGCCTCAGCTTCCTGCTAATATGACGCTGCCGGACCGGAAATTCAGAGCAAGCCGTCTTGTACCCATGCGTGGCACCGTTGCGTTCGAGCGCCTGTCTTGCCCGGCTGCGTGCAATGGCAATTCAACCAGGAACTCGACGAGCGAACCGTACATGCGTATCCGTCTGAACGATGTTGTATACCCAGTGGCGAACTGTACAAGCGGTCCTGGTTCATCATGCCCGCTCTCGCAGTACCAGAGCATCATTAAGGGCAAGGCCGACGCGGTCGGTGACTTCACCAAAGTTTGCAACACAACCGACTCCAGCTTTACAGCAAGACCAACTGCGACATTCTTCACGGACAACACACTTCCGTATCAGCGCATTGTGAAGCCTTAAGCATTCGTGGGTCTCTTTTTTGCATCGTCAATAATAAGTTTAATAAAAATGTCACCTGTCTGTCGCTCGATTCCTTGGTCACTTGCGTGTTACTTACTCCGTGAAAGCTTTATACTTGTAATCGGTTGATATGGTTTTCAATTGAACAGCACAAGCAGTAATTCCGGATGCGATACCACTTGAAGAATCTTCTAGCAGTCGGTTGTTCTTGACAAGTACAGGGCGCAATTGCCAAGTGTCAGCGGAGGTCACGGACCTGTGCGCAGGGCGCGCAACATGTACATCTTCGCACTTCAATGCCCTGAAACAATACAACGACTGACCGCAAGTCAATCAACGTGAGTCACGTATGATTAGCTTTTCTGCCACCAATGTCATTCGTCCAGCAAACTTCATAGGGCATGTTCCGTCGACTTCATTGGTTCCAATCCAAGATCCGTGTTCACCTTCCCCGATGCGGACGCGTGTGGCTTGATTTTCGGCAGTGCTCCACCCCAATTCGCTACTTACGGAGCCAGCTATGGCGTCAACATTCGCACTCGACAAGCTAAAGGCGCAGGGCGCGTTTGAAATATTAGTGGATTTGTAAGTCTAGGCATGATGTGAAGCATGATCGATATTGGTAATGGTGGTCATGACACCGCCAACAGTCCCGTTGTCGGACGGGCAAGCTACAACGATAATTCATATAAAAACGTTCTGTCGGTATCGTTTTCATTGAAAAAATACTGAACATCCCACTCATCCTCGCATCATACATACGACATTCAGATATCATCAAGAGTACTGGCTTCGATACTTCATCCATCCTCTACTCAACCACCCATAGCTTCACCGAGAAGCCAAGAGCAACACGGTCGCGCACGATACACACAAAACCACCTTCGCAAGACTATACAACTCCTGGAATATCGTCACGATTCCATCAGACTTCGATCCACCAACTCCGTTATATTCCGGAGAAAGCCAATAACCGTCCACTTGGGTGCATTTCCAACATCGCATCTCTTCTCAGGTCGACTGCCACCATAAACCACCGATCTCACGCCTGAGATAATCGGGACAACTATCTCCACGTTCACAATGTCGACTCCATCCTCGACAGCAACAACACCACGCTCCTCCGTTGAGCTAGCAAAATCGGCCTTCAAGCAGCCTACCGTCTCTGTCACATCTCTTTCTTCATACAAAGCTACACCAAGGCCGTCACACACCACAGAATCAAAGCCCAGGAAGATCTGGAAATCCGTCAAAAGACATGTACGGGAGCACCACGAGAGCGTGAACGCAGTGTATGCAAACTACTACGGGCAGGGACATGAGAGGAGGGTCGCGATTGGCGCCGAGGGTGTGAGACAATTTAATGGGCAGCAAAAGGTACAAGAGGTCTGGGTATATGAAAGGGGGGTGTATGGACGATCGTGAGAAGGTTTTGGTCACAAACATCAACTCGTCATCCTACTTTCCTTACCCGTACAATTATAATATTAGACATTATACTCGACTACTCAAAAACGTGCATTCAGTTCTATGCTTCTGCCTCCAACAGTGCCTTAATTTCACTCTTCATTAATCCTGGAACCATGTGCAACAAGTTGTCCACTCCTTCCCTCTCACACCGTACGCTTTCCTCCGGCCAATTGAAGTTCATAACCATGCACTCATCGCCGCCCGTAACGACACTGAGGCTGATTTGTGGGCCAGTGCGATTCAAGCTTTGGCTGAACGTCAAACGGCCGAGCGACCACTTCGGTGTGCTTTCATCTGAAGCTGCCAGGTTGCGAGCCCGCCACACACCGAGGTTCGATACTTCTGCACTGCTGTCTCGCGGCTTGCCCAGTTTATCGAGAAAGTAATCCTGTATGTTAGAGACATACTTTAGCAATGCGATTGGATTGTCTGCACCCTGTTTCGCGACTTCTTGGGACAGCTCAGTTTTCACTTGTCGCGCCGTGTCCCACGAGAAGCTCTTAATGATACTGTGGCTATCGTTACCAGTACGATTGAACGTGAACGTGTGGTTCGTGATGGCATTGACCATCTGATCGTTTGGTACAGGCAATACAGGCCGGAGAGAGATGGGTGTGTCGATTCTGAGCTCGTTGTGGAGGGGCATGTTACGAAACAAAGTGGCCGCAAAGAGGGTACTAAGGGCTGCTGTTACGCTTGTTGACTCCTTGCGGCATTTCGTGGCGAACGCTATCGTTGTTTCTCTCGAGAGTACTAAGGTAGTGTTGTGGGACGCAACGGGCACCTGGATTATTGAGTCGATAGGGTCACCTGTCCAAAGATTTTGGGGCCGCGATGCGAAGTACGAGGGGAGTAATGAGCCCGCCACAGCACGGAGGAAAAATGACCATGAGATTGACATGCGATGTAGCTCCTCCAGTGACGGTATAAGCTGTGTCGAAGGTGTTCTGACTATTGAATCGATGTCCTGTACCAGAACCGCGTTCAAGCCCTCCAGGAACGCTTCATGGAAGCGCATGGACGATGCACCATCGCTCAAGGCGTGATGGAATATCCAAGATGCAGTGAAACTTTTGGGTGTCTTTGTGAATGTGGCGATAACAAGTCGCCAATAGGGCCTCGACCTGGTATCCCCTTTGAAGTTATGGTCGTGCTGTTCGCGTACTAGCATGTCGAGCTCGCTATCGGCTTCATCACCATGTGGGATTGGTGTCTCCCGACGACGAAACTCTACGCATGTATGGAGATCAATCTCAGGCAGACGCGCGAAGCAGACCTCAGGATAAGATCCCTCTTCGTATACAGGCACGGCGCTGAGGTTGGAATGTTTTGCAATGACGTGATGTAGGGCGGCAAAGACCACGTTTTCGAGGGAATAGCCCAGGGCGGACGACGTTGTATAAGTCGCAGTCAAACCAACATTATTATAAAAGCCCAGATGGTGTCGAGCAGTGCTGTATGTTTCTAGTCGACCGCATAGACGCAGCATTTCCATTTGCGGGGGGTCCATTGCGTGGTTCAGGACAGCTGAACTTGACTTCTCCGCTCCCATTGGGTTGTGGAAGAGACTTGAAATGAGATCAAAACAATTACCAGTTCCTGACGGATGGTGTTGCCTAGCCTTAGCAGTGTCTGTGCAGCCACGCAGAGAATCAGCTCAGCCAATCACAGCAGGTCAGTGGGTCTCACACGACTCAGGCCATCTGTACGGTATGATAGCATCATACCTCGGAAATAAGATCTTGTCGCTGTTATCAGGCGTTGGACTCGTTCTTTTGCGCATGAGATATGTATTCGGTCTCTCTTCTCGCATGATTGATACAACTTTGTTCCGAAGCCACCTCTGACTGAAGTGGTTGACCTACATAGCATGAGTGAAGATGTCGAATATGTCGTCTTCAAAATGCTGATATTGTCATCAGACCCTGCTCTGTATCATAACACAAAAGACTACCACGCGGTAGCGAGTAATGGTGCAACTCTAAAATGCGTGACCAAGCCATTCGATTGTGATTTCATACATCAAGCAATTCCGTTAACTTGATTATTGAAGTCCAAGGGTACAGTAAAGATGGCAATGCATCATTTTCACCTGTCTCTAGCAAATTTGAACGTCGGTTGCTGCTGACGACGACTGTCATACCCACAAGACAGTTCACTTTTTACGAAACCCGCACATCCCACTACTAGGTAAGTGGTTTGATTCCAGTAACCTGGTAGTAGTGCATACATCAATTCCACATGGGCACGTGTGCTTCATGGGGATGCATCAAGACACAGGGGTTGAGTGATGGCAATGTCTTCAAGTGACGTAGACCAGATCCGGCCCCACCCTTGATTTCATTGAGGTTTGACATCTACCATATTCCTTTTATAGGTGCGCACAAAATACCCCTTGAGCAAGCAGCAACTCGAATCGCCAATGAAAATCAATATATCAAGTGCGGAAAATTAGCTCTATTGAAGAAGGATTCAGCGAGGACACCGCTTCGGGTGAGAGCGTTACAACGGCTGGTTGTGTAACTCATATACCGGTACACTGTTCCTGTTTCAGCCGTGCACTGATCGGTAGATCTCGTACGACATTCGATGGCTATCTCGATCACTGCTGCATATGCATGTAGATCATGGGGCTGTAATGAGACGACAAGGCTGTTTGGGGCAAATCTGCGTGGCTGTCAAATTCTGATCATGCGCAAGAGGTGAAACTTGTGAGAATCACGGGCATCTCGGGGTATGCTGATTTGTAGAGAACGTCAGCGCCACACGTGTATCGGCGGTCCGTGACTTTTATTTTATATGGAGTTGAGGTGAGTGGTTATGGATAAACTAGCGAGTGCGGTGTAGCTTGCGGTATGAGGTCACTAGCGCCTCGTGGCTGCCCTCTCCCCAGCTGTGGAGACCTCAGACGTCTTGAGCTCCAACAATACCTTTCAGCTTCAATCCCCAGGCCGCCAGGTTGCTCATTTCGATTGACATTGAGAAAAGGAAATGCAGCTCGCCATCGACCACGGCGAGATGCGTCGACTTGTGTTACTTGCAGAGCGCGATAGTTTTCTTGCGGACCGAACATCGCCATAGTCTTCAATGCAATCGGTCTCTTGCACTTGCGCATGGCCGTGGATCAGCTGCTCCATCCTGCCCTACAACTGCCTTGCAGCAAGATCCGCGTAGCTTGATGCCTTGTTGCGGCTCAGTACAACTCTCATCCCTCAGCTGGCGGTGAGGCCTACCTAGTACCTAAGGAAGCCACACGAATTTCCGCCACCTGTCATTGGCGTTCAGCAGCCAGCCCCAACCCGTTTACCGTACGTGGCCACGCGCTGTTGCGACACAACATGTGTAGGCGTACCCAGAGTCATCAAACCGTCTGCGTACCGGCGCGCCTGCGTCCAAGTAGTATGACGGGCCCAGCTCCGTGGGTTAGATCAAGCCTCATGGCTCGCTTCAGCCGCCCATTCAGCCGCCCCCTCAGCCCATACGCCTGGCTGCAGGAAACATCTTAGACATATGCGCGCATGTGGACCATTCAAACCCTCGGCTTCACGTATTAGGGCTGGCCGACAGGTCTGGGCGCAGCAAAAACGGCCTTTGTGGGACGCGGGCGCAGTCGATTTTAGAAATGTCTAGCAGTGCATCTGCGTAGCACACCATATTGGGTGGTATCCGTTACCCGCTTCCTGTGTGGAGTCTTGAACGGTTTCGCAGCGTACAGGAACAGCTTCGACCAGACTTTCGTTGCACTATTGCGGAAGCGCCGCATCGAAAGCAGACCTCCCATCACACTTTTAACACAGCCATCAAACTCCAAGCTTGTCGACCACATACAAAAACAACTTCACCCACGTACTTGACGCACTGTGCCTGGTTGCATGACATTTTGTTTTCCGTTTTACGATCACCACGCAGTGATTGCAGGGGCCCTCACCGCTGAACCAGACCTCAAGTACCTTTCGATTTACCCATCTTGATTTCGACTCAGGCAGAGCCAAACCGACAGACTTGCTACTTCTCTATCAAGCAGCTTTTCACTATCGCCATACGTAGGACCCTCATCAGAAACGATGGTTTTCAAAACCTGCAGCCGAAAGGCAACACTGTCACCAAATATCACATGCTGCAGTGGGTATGTTACCAGTGCAACAACCCTTCTGTGTTGTGCTGATATCTACTAGCGACTCAATAACTACAAGTTCCAGATCATCAAGAACATTTGTCGATATCAGCGACATGCGACGTGTTCGAGATGACATGCCGTGGCAACTTTGGATAGTAGCAGTCATTGCGTTCTGGGAAAGAGCGGCATTCTGGGGCATCACAGGTCCATGGCGTAAATTTCCCCGCCTCCCTTCTGAATCAACTAGCACGCCATACTAATAGTAGTAACGTAGAAAACTACATGCAGCATCCCTCTCATTACGGGAAAAATCAGACTCCAGGAGCTCTTGGCCTCGGTCAATCAATGGCGACTCGGATCTACTGCGCATTCTACATTGTCTACTACACAACACCATCCCTATTCGCTATTCTAGCCGACAGTTGGCTGGGCCATTATACAACATTACTCATCAGTGTTGTTATTTACACCTTTGGGTGCGCGGCACTGACTGTCAGCTCAATACCTAGCCAGCTGGATAGAGGCTGGGGCTTGCCTGGTCTCATTCTTGCCATGGCTCTTATTGCCTTGGGTGGAGGCGGGTTCCGTGCTATTATGGTGCCATTCATCGCCGACCAGTACACTAAAGAAAAGCCAGTCATCAAAACACTTAAGTCAGGCGAAGAAGTCATCACAGACCGACAGCTTACTTTGCAGTATATCTACAATTTGTATTTCTGGGTTGGCAACCTAGGTTCCTTATCTTGGTTTGCAACTGTCTACCTCGAGTTGCATACTGGTTTCACGTCTGCATACGCGCTGTGTCTTGGGTTCATGGTCGTTGCAGCTGTCATGCTCGTTTTTGGACAACGGTGGTACATCAAAACACCCCATGAAGGCAACGTACTTCCTGCTGCTACCCGAATCATCACCTGTGCCTGTCGCAATGGCTTCAAGATGGCCCACGCTCAGCCCGACTACCAACTCGAACACCGCCAACATTCTGTGTCATGGGGCAGTCAGCTAGTCGATGAGGTCACTCGAGGCTTACAAGCTTGTCGCGTTCTCATTGCTTTTGTTGTCTTCTACGTCTGCTTTGACCAGATGCAGAACAATCTGATTTCTCAGGCCGCTGAGATGGAGACTCACGGCACACCCAACGATCTAGTACCTGCCATGAACCAGGTGGGCTGTATCGTCTTCGCACCGCTCATTCAGGAAGCTCTATACCCCTTTCTCCATCGCCGACGGATCTACCTCCGACCTGTAACACGCATCACTATCGGTTTCTGCTTCGTTGCATCGTCTATGCTCTACGCAACCGTCGTACAGCACTTCATCTACACTTCTCCAGATGCCAAGATCAACGTCTGGATCCAAGCTCCTCTTTATTTCCTCCTTGCCATTGGCGAGGTCTTCGCGATGGTCACAGCAATGGAGTATGCCTACGACCATTCGCCGAAAGACATGAAGGTTATCGTGCAAGCAGTCAGTCTTCTCATCGCAGGTGTTGGCTCGGTTATCGCTATGGCCCTTACCCCCGCCGCGCGCGACCCCTTGATGGTTGGCTTCTATGGCTCATTGACTGGTGCAATGGTGCTGACCACAGTCATCTTCTATGTGATTTTCCGACATTACGACAAGCCCGCTACGAAGGACGAAGAGAGTTCTGTCGTCACGTCAGCAAATGCTGGAGTCGGAACAGTCCTCCTAAGTGCGGATTCAGCCGGTGCATCTGAATTTGAAGCCAGCTTGCGACAACAGCCTGATGTTGAGATTACAGCGACAAAGAATGTCGTCATCAACGATATCCAATCAGACACAGGAAATAGGAGGCTTGGAGTTGATGAGAAAGCCATCGAAACATCACTTCATTGAATAGCCCTGTAACATTTTACTCGTAAATCATGCATTGCTACGGCGTTGTACATACTGAGCGCACGCTCTTGAACTATGGCATGGCGTTGTTGTCTTTAAAGTCGGAACAAAAGCTGTGGGTCATGTTATGTCTATGTAACATATCTCACAATTCGTCTGCGCGATTGCAGACGAGTCGCGCTATCACAAACAATTTAAAATTACACATCTCTTTCTTCATCTCTTTCCGCAGCTCTGACCTCCCTCTCATGCCTCTTCTTCACCAACTTCAGCATCACAGTGTTATACAGCAAGAATAGTGCTGCAGCAACGACCGAACATGCTGCCGTCACAACAACCGTCACTTTCGCGGTCACCGAGTACTGGCCTACTTTTATCATCAGTACTCGCTCTCTGTTCTTCAACAGGCTGATTAGACTTACCGTCTTGAGCACTATACACATTTACAAGAGTACTCACCAACCCCGCAACACTATTCAACAGACTTGGTAGGAAGATCCTGTTGATAACCCAGACGTAATTGCTGCGATGCTTCCACCACAGCCATATACATCCCAAGACACCGACTCCGCATGCCACGGCCGCAACATACAGCAATGGCAGGTTGCGCGCGGTTGCTAACGCTTGGGCTTTGAGTTTCGTGTCTGCCTTGTTGTCGAGTGCGGATTTCTGAAGGCTGTTGAACGTCGCAGGGAAGACTATGTAGCCGGCGAGCAGAATCCATACAAAGAGGGAGGCGAGTATGTTATGCAGGGGAGATACGGTGTCGAGGCCGAGGAGCATGTCGATGTAGCGAGTGCGGGCTGTTGTACGGCGGCGCTGAAGGCCGGGGCGCAGTGGTACGGCATTTTGGGCATCGCCTGTATGGGCTCGTGGAAGTGTGCTGATGGGCTCGCGCGCGGGAGAGGTTGAAGGGCGCTTTGATGTATGTCGACTGTGTGCGCCGCTTCCTCGCGCCTTTTCATCCTCTGTCGAGTTCCGCGATCTGGGTGCTTTTGTGGGCAAATGCATTTTCACGGCAAAATCTCAGAGACAACAAGACAATGTTGGGTATTCAGTACAAGGTTGAAGTAGAGTACGATTTCGCGCAACTTGTACGTTGTGCTATCTACATTGCAGGTACTGGTAAGTGGCCAGGTACAAAACCTGCTCGTGGGTCCTTTGAATCCTTCATGGCGGTGGCGCGAATCTGACAGCGGCCGCTACAGGCTCAGTTGACGAGTAATGAAGCTTGTTTTGAGCTGTTGGTTGGCAAGTTGGCAAGTTGGTGAGCTTGACACGGTACTGAAGCAGGGGTTGTTGTTGCTGATCACCGTGTCGTCATCGCGCAGATGCTGCAAAGAAAGGAGCACGTGGCAGGCAGATCATGAACATCAGTATGGAAACAGTAACTTTAACTGTAACATAATAATTGTGATTTGCGACATGTTATATTCATTTTAGCTTTCTAGTACGTCAGATCGTCGAGGCTGGCCCAATGCTGTTCTTTATGGAGCCTCATCTCGGCTTCATTCATGGGACATTTGTTGTTACCAGACCACATTACACTGATTAAATTCCACATCAACATGTTCTTTGCGCAGCCTGGAAAGACACAGACATAGAGAATGCGCTTCCTATCTATGAGCGCCGAATTTTTCGTGTATCTTCACGCTCTTCTGTTTATGCTTTGCTCATCTGCGCAATGCGGTCCATACTCTCGGTGATATCTACTTAATTCTGACCGGTCTGATCCCAGCTATTGGTTACTAGGTATCCTCAATCCTGCTTATTGCTATTCCAGCTCTATACTGCTTTCTGCTTACCAACTTACCCCATCTTGTTCGTTTGGTGGAGGTGGTGTTGCTCTCGTACCTAGGTAGGGAATCGTGAACTCGATCATCGACAGCTTTCAGACGAGCTTGACAGTGTCTAGCTTGCGAGTCTCTATCTAATCAATTGTTATGTATCTTTTGCGCCCGAAGGTTCTCAGTCAAGGCGGAGGCAATACCAGCACCGAAAGAATAAATAAGAAATAAAAGAGCAAAATGACAAGCACATCATCTACATGCAAAATAAACTCTAATTCGAAACCGTAAAACGCCGTTCTCTACCATACCAGGTATGCTCACAGCTCACTACGCTCTCCACCCGCCAACGCCACCTTCAACGCCTCAACCGTAAACTCCACCTCCCCATCCTTCTCCTTATGTTCAACCCTCCCAATCACACTCCCATCCTTCGGCTCATTCGAGTACGTCTCCAACCCATCAAAAACACCTATCAAAGTTAGCCCTGCACTCAAACCACCAGAAGCCAACCACCTCATCCCACACAGACCTGACGACCGCAAGAAAAAGAAGACGAAGAGGAAATCAAAACTCACTGTCACAGCCCTCCCCCTCCCCCTCAACCCACAGCGGCAAAATCGGATAAATCGCCCCCGGCGCAAAGAAAACCACATCATCCTGCACACTATAATGCCTCTGCGTACTCTCCCTCTTAATCCACTCCCTCACCTTCCACGGCACATCCCCCGCACTCATCATAATCAAGTCGCGCTCGTTGCCATGCGCGTCGACGCCAGACCACGATCCCGGGTAGAGTTGCTTGTTGTAGAAGACTTTGAGCTGTGGGGCGAAGGTTTCGAGGTCGGGGTAGAGGTTTGCTAGTTTGAAGATTTTGCCGTGGTGGGTGCTGCGGGTACGGCAGGATTGGGTGTATGGGGAGAGGGTTGAGGGGGTCCAGGTTGAGGTCCAGAGGGCACCGATTGGGGTTGGGTCTGGTGAGGGTGCGGAGGAGTCTGCGTCTGGGGATGCGGCGAGGGCGGATGATGCGAGGAGGGGGAGGAGGGCGAGGAGTCTCATTGTCGTGGTTGTGTGTTATCGATTGGATTGAATAGAATCGGTGGTTTCGCTGTCTATCCAGACAATCTCAGTCTCAATTCCTGGAGCAATATACGCTTCGTGAATTCTTGACTTGTCGCTGACTTGAGTAGAAATCCAGTAAATCTGAAGCTACAATTGTATCTCTACATCTCCCTACGCAATCCACGCATTATATACAACGCCTCAGACGAAATTGTAATGTTGTCCTCTTCCACCACACCCAGGGCCGTCTCCCATATTAGCCGCAGGGATGGCGGGGCGGACGCGCGGGGGACGTGAAGAGGATAGATTAAAAGAACACCGTCGCGTGATGGTTATTACCGGGTGAGCAGAATAGCGAAACGAGCGCAGCAATAAAACAAGTAAAATTGAAAGACAAAGCGAATGGACTGAGCGAATTGAGGGGATGCGTGCTGGCCGTCGTGTTTTCCAAAGTGGATGATGCTGGCTATAGGTTGGGTGGTAACGGTACCTTTAACTCAAAGTAGTGAGAGACGCTGATCGTACCCAAACCACCAGAAGTCGCTAGAATAATTAAAGTAAGAAGTTGGACCAAGATACGATCTGCAAAGCTCAATGAGCCACTATTTGCACGGTACCGTGGCCTGCGCTGGGGATATACCTACGTAGAAGTCGTGACTGTGGATCCTAATGAATGCGCAGATTGTAGCTAAACAACCAGCTAGAATAATCAAAGCCAGAAATTAGATGCGAAACAGAGCAGCCAGGACTACTATACAGATACAATGCAATACCTCCATGTGCCGGTATGTTCAGCCACATAGTACCGTAAAATCCACCATGACAATCGTAAAGACAGGTATTTTCAAACCCCCTTCCCACCCCTCTCCTTCTCCTTCCTCAGCCTCCTCCTACTCCGCTCCTCACCCGCAGCATGCCTAATAGCACTAACCATATTATACAAAAAAACGCCCGCAAAGAACACGCCCACGACCCCCAAAACCGCCGCCACACACACCATACTCAGCACCACCACCCCATAGCTGCCCCGCATAAACACCCGGCTACTATTCAGCTCGTCTAAAGCAGTCCCGACTTGCATCGCGCTCAGCACGAGGCTGAGGAACACAAACACAATGAGTATCCAGCTGAAGTTGCGCTCGAAGAAGACGACATAGCGGTTGTATCCGTAGAGGTAGCCGCGGACGAAGTGCGTGGTGAAGAAGCGGGTGCGGTAGATGGAGTTTATGCGGGAGAGGCGCAGGTCGCCGAAGTGGTAGCGTTTGTTTACTTGGTGGAGGGTGTTGATGTCGATGGTGGAGAGGAGGTCTGTGACGAAGGATTTCCACCATGGCCAGGTTATGGTTGGGGGGAGGAGGGCGTGGGTGTGTGCGAGGGTGAGGTCGAGTGGCGAGGTCAGGAGCCAGGTGTAGCTGAGGAGGAAGCCTGTTGCGGATTCCCAGAGAGCTGGGTCGGTGAGGTGCTGGTCCCAGAAGGTTGTGGAGAGTAGGTATTCGGGGAGGGGTTTGACGAGGAGTTTGTTGGAGAAGCGGAGGAGGTGCAGGTCCATTTGCTGCGTGCCTAGCACTTCATATCCGTACATTTTGTATCGGTGCAGCGGGCGTGCGCGCATCGGTCGTCCGGCCATCCATAGGTGCGAGTGTATGTTGTTTAGCCGCGAGAGGTCGAGATCCTCTTCTAAGAACGCCGCGACGTCGTTGTTCGCAAGAAAGGCATTGTTGCCGCGGCCAGCAATGGTCGGCAGCGAGTCGAGCGGCGAGGAAGTTGAAGACGAAGACGCATCGAGCGGCGTCGAAGTGACTGACGATGTAACCGACGATGTAACCGACGACGAGTGGGGGAGCGGTCTTGCTGTGAACGGCGCTTTGCGCTTATCCAGCTGCACCATCTCGTCAGCCATACTGTCCCGGTCGGAGGAGGACATTCGCAGTCATGGTGAACGAGGCTGCGCGAGTGACATAGAGGCCTGCTGCGGCTGGCACATGAAGCACACATGCACGCCAGGTCGTGGGCACGGGCGCTAGGGCTGACCCGAGTGGGGCAAACAGCTCTAAATATACAGCACGGGCAAGACTTCCACATGGGTAGTAAATGTCAGTTTCATGATGAGTAGACTCCAAGCAGGACAAAGATATGTGGAATGTCAAAAAATTACATTATCAAACTCCAAACACCACCTCTAATGCAGTTTTGGATATCATATCGCCAAGCTCACATTACTTGCAATAGTTTGCGGGGAAGCTGCCCTTTTGTCCATTGACCTCGCCCTCCCACCAGTCCTGCGAGCTGTCCGTCTTCTTGATCACGCGGATGCGGTCGCCTTCCCTGAACGACAGGTCCCCTGCAGTGTGGCTGTCAAAATCGTACATGGCGGTGACGTATTGCGCCTGAAACGAGGCAATCTTCTTCGGGGGTGGTGGCGGCGGTGGCTTCTTCTTGCCCGCCGCGGGATTCGGCGACACGCTTCCTGGGGTGTACGCAGGGGAAGCGTTCGATGTGCGGGAGGGGATCTTGCCGAAGTAGTCGCGGCCGGCGCCATTCTCCACGGCGGGTGTGCCGTTCGAGTAGGATGATGTGTAGGAGGTCGACGAGGCGCGTCGCCCGTACTGGTCGCCGTTGGAGGGGGTGAGCATGGGTGAGCTCGAGATTTTCGGCTTGGACGTGTTGAGGGACTGGATCGAAGGCTTGGTTGCTAGATTGTACGAGGGCGGTGGCGGGCCCTCTTCGTCTGGTGATGTGAGGGTTGTCGAAGGCCTCGAGACCCGGGCACCTGTGACGGTTGGTACGCTATCGTTGCTGCTTGCTCGTCGACCCGGCAGGACCTTGTTCCGAATGCCCAGACCAGTCAATGTGTCGCCCTTGTCGGGCAGTCGCATCGGCTGGTGGATCGCCTTGCCTGTGCGCAGGAGTGTGAACTCGGTCTCCATCTCCTTGCGCAGCGGCGAGAAGACGCCCTCCCACTCCGGTATGACCTCCTCGGGCTCGGGCGGCGGGTCGGGGTAGCCCTGCTCGTGCGAGTACTGGTGCAGGACGGTGTACAGGTTGCCGATGAGGTTGTTCTGCAGCACAATCTGGTTCGCCAACAGGTGGGGCAAGATGCTGAAGGTGGCCTCGTTCAGGCGTGGGAGCGAGTTGCGGAGGGTCTCATCGGCACTCCAGTAGGCCTGCTGCGAGCGCTCGAGGTCGGCTTCGTGTTTGGCGAGGGCGACATTCTCGCGGTCGGAGCGCGTCTTCTTTTTTTGCAGCGCGTCGCAGCGGCTCTTATAACGTTCGTAGTCGACCTAGTCATGTCAGCATGGAATAGCGTCGAGTGGATGGGAATACCCACCTTGGCATCCTCGCGCTTCTTCATCGTCTTGTGCATGGGCTTGAGGGCGTCTTTGGCCAGCTTGGCCGGGATGATGAGCTTGCGGTCAATGTCCTTGACTTCCTCCATCATGTCCGTCTTGAGCTCCGAGAAGGCCTCCTGCAGGCCGGCAACGCGCTCCAGCGTCGCCTGGGGCGTCTCGGCGGCGACATGGGAGCTCAGGCCGGCCTTTTCGGCGCCCAATGGCTTGAAGATGGTGTAGAGGTGTTCGACGGTGGCCAGTTGGTGGTTGAGGATGTTGGTCCAGGCGTCACGCCATTGCTTGGACGACTCCTCGAGCTGGCGTCGTAGTTAGGACCACTCGGCGTGTTGACATTCTTCCATGACGCATTCTTCCACGACACATGCCTTCTATTTGAACGGACGCAGACATACCTTGGTCAACATGGTCTCTGCATCTTTAAAGTCGCGCAGCATGGACTCGATATCAGCTTCATTCGGCGTCCTGGGCAGGAAGCGCCCGGTGAGCCTCTGCATGCGCTGCATGGTGCAGGCGTGCCGCCAGTGCGTGCAAGGAGGTGGTGAAGAGCAATGCAGGAAGCCAGCCAAACCGTGACAGCCAAACCGACGAGCAAACAAGTGCCAAGCGAAGGGAGGGGCGCCTGCGGGTGACTGCGCCCGTTGTGGCTGTGTCGGCTACCGGTTCGCGGTGCTGTTGGTGAAGGGCTGGCTGGCCGGGGGTTGCGGACACCTGAAGACGCGGGGCTCGTCGTCAGCTCCGTACACGAGCAGTGTGGGTAAGACGGCACGCTCCAGGTCAGGCCTGCAGGCGACAGTGGGCCATGGCCCGCAGAGGGGCAGACTGTGCAGAGGACTGTGCAACTGCAGGCCTGGCTTGGACGATCATGGCCGGCCGGTGAATGCTCGAGCCCATGCTGTGATGGGTAGATGGGTAGGAGTCTGGCCGGCGCTGCCGTCACGTGCTCTTTGACGCGGTCGCGCTTCGCCAGGCGCGCCACGTCCCTCAACGCGTCGCCGCCTGCACCTTGACAGTCAACGTCACCGTCCACACCCACGTCTGCACTCATGCCTCGCGCTCTCTCCACCCGACATAAGCCATGACGGCCGCATCGCAGACGGCGCAGCAGACAGCGCCCGTCGCCGAGTTCCACTGCCTCTACACGCCCGACATCCGCAAGAAGCAGAAGAAATGGCAGGACGGCTTCCTCAAGTTCCACTCGTTCAACAACCGCGTCATGGTCTATGACCAAGCCCGCAACTTCCTCGGCGACACATATTACAAGGACAGCAACGAGCTGCACGAGGGGGATGAGCTCACTCTGGACAAGGGCGTCCTGGTCGAGGTCGCCGACGCCATGGGCGTGACCCAGACCGACCTGGCCCCGCTGTTTGAGAAGAAGCCCAGAGAGCCTCTTGAGAAGCTGCCTCCCACCGCACCGCGGCGCTTCCAGCCGCCCTCACAAGTCGCCCGCCCGCAACCTGCGCTGTCCAACACCGCCCGCACCAATGCACCGCAGCCCCGCCACAAGTCGCTGAGCACACTGCTGGGGACGCCCAAGGGCCCGATTGGCAAGTCAGTGCCCATCCAGTCGCCATACGACGCACGACAAGAGAAGGAGAAGAATGAGAAGGAAAATGATTTCGCCATCGACAGGGCAGCGAAGAGGCAGAAGACGACACACAGCTCAACAAGTGCCGCTCACCGATTTTCCAGTCCAGTGCAAGAGAGCCCTGCGCCGAAGAAGAGTCTGCCACGGGCGAGGACTGCAGATACAAGACCCCGGAGGCCGGCCCAGCCAATCCCACATGGAGCACCGGTCATAACCTTGGACGATGTCGAAGCGATTGCACCTGATTCTTCAGATGCGTCACTGCCGGGCACTCCACCTACCATTAACCCAACAGGCAGAACCGTCGTCACGTCAGCACCCGTCAGACCAACTCCACTTCCTAGACCACCATCCTCGGAGACACCAGCGCTGCAGACACCCAGGATACCGAGAGGAAAGGTGCCCGTACCTAGTGCGAAAGCTCTGGAAACGCCCATCGCTCCGGCGCCGCCATCGTCACCACCAGTCAGTGCCTCAAATAGATTGACAAACATCGACTTTGCTATACAGCCCACACCCGCCAAGGAGCCGGCCAGACCACCGGAACCACCTTCGCCACAGTCTGCGCCGTCTGCACCGCCAAAATCGCCCATTAGAAATCCCAAGGCAAAATCTCTGCGCCTGTCGAGAGGTGTCAAGCGAGGTACACTGATGATATGCCAGCCTCTCCCACCGCCACGCGGAGAATGTAGTCATCAAGCAGGTACAAACTCGAAGTCGGCAGTCTCAAAGCGAGACACACCAGAACCCGCCGTCGTGCCTGGAACCGCGAACAATAAACGCGCTGCATCCAAGCGATCAGTCACCACAGATGCAGGCAGTGCAGCGAAACGAGCGAGACGGCTGTCCGACAACCTCCTCGACGCCTCCGATGACCAGGAAGTGATCCATGGCTTGATGGATCAGCAACTACTGGTATCTAGATCACCACCAGGGCCTATAATAGTACCTAGCAGTCCCGAACAACCATTGTCCATTCCAAATGCAAAAGCAACAGCAAAGGCATCTCTAGCTAAAGTCTCAAAGTCCAACAGGAAGCCGGTCCGCAAGTCTCCGCCCGCTGTTCCCCCTCCACCAACCGTACCGCTCGTAGAACCTGTTTCGATACAGAGTAGAGCAGCCTCTCCTGCTTTGAATGCTTTGGACTCCTGGTCACGGACTACATCGCTCTCACCAAGTAAACTCGCTGCCTTGTCGACAGGTGGTTTCCGCAAGAAGCAGAATCGCACAACACCTCAACCGCCAACAGTGTCAGACAAGCCTGCAGCACCTCGCAACGAGACCGTCGCTCTCCCACCACACCCACTCCGTGCCAATAAGAAAGGCCCTGTGATGACCACCACCGAGCTGGCAGCCATGCTCCAGAAACCGAAGAAAAAGACAAAAGCAAATGTAGATCCTATCGAGGATGACGGCAGGCCAGAAACATCACCAAGCCGCAAATTCCGCCGCGTCCGCAGCGAAAACGACGCCCCCATCCCAAGCACAAGCGACGACTGGGAAAAGCGCAACCTCCCCAACGCAGCGTCCACAGACGTCGAACCCCATGTGGCTATCCCACCAGAACCCCGCGCCGCAGCCGCGCGGAAAAAGTCCGGACTCGCAGCACTCATCAAGAAGACTGATCCGCGCAAGAAGTTTTCCCGGACGCAGAGTTTGAGCGTAGCCACGGATGTTGCGCCGACGGATGAGGAACCGCTGGTGAGTCCTGTTGTAGATAAGGATGTTGGGCCATGGAGTACGGAGGCGTTTGATTTGTTTGATTGGAGGCCGCCTGTAGAGACTTGAATATACACGTAGATGAGTGAAGATGGGTGTTGGAAGGGGGGTTAAGGTAAAGAGTAAGTCATGGAGTTACGAGTGACGCATATGTCAATAAACGAAGTAATGTGTCTTGTGTGGATATACATGAAATTTGCAATGCCTGGATCATACAGTAAGGCGAAGTATTATCGCTCGCGCGTGACTTTCGGATGTGCATACTTGTACTCATTTCTCTAACATGGCTCTCCATATTCACCCGCTAGTGCTCAGCAGAACTGATGGATTGGATTGCTGAATTATTTGCCACGCAGTCATATCTAGTAACGTACCTCGATCTATTAGCGCAGTGAAACCATGCAGTACCTGACTTCCAATGGTAGCGATAATGAAAATGGCAGTGGAAGTGAATGGTAAGAGTTACACAGGATGAATATAGACGTACTCTGTATCTTAGAGGAAGGAGGTGGATGTGTGTGTGTATAAGGATGTATATAGATGGTGGATTCTTGATATATACCGATCTGCCAGGCTCGGCGAGTAACACATAGTCATCGTGAAAATCCATCCATCATGTTAGCGATTGATAGTTCTGGTGTGCTGAACATTAAGGTGCGTGATTTGGGATGAGGAGGGTGTTGAAATATGATATTTTCTTCCTGGGAGGTTATGACTTTGGGTAAATTAGGTGTTGTGAGATGAATGTACTTTAGACTTGTACACCTTGGATATAGTGTCTTTCTTCTCGGAAGCTGGATCTCAATCTTCGACTTGTGCGAT
Source organism: Phoma sp. XZ068 (assembly GCA_004835665.1). Lineage (NCBI taxonomy): Eukaryota > Fungi > Ascomycota > Dothideomycetes > Pleosporales > Didymellaceae > Phoma > Phoma sp. XZ068. The sequence continues at coordinate 2,246,390 of RBKR01000001.1, forward strand.
TTAACCATGGAAAGAGAGCTAACAGGTGAGGAACTGTTAACTTTCGATGGCCTGTTAAGATATTGAGGCTTTCCTCTTCAGATAAATTACTATCCTATTTACGAGCAGCAGCCATAGCCTCCTTATCCGCAGCCAACAGCTTCTGTATCGCTGGCCTACTACTGCACCGGTCCCACCAAGCACTCACAGCTTTGCGGCTGGTGATGACGTCTCCGTAGCCAATATCGAAAAGCCTTTGAATCAGCGGGATGTAGTAGATATCAGCCAGCGTGAACTCGTCTCCAGCCATGTAGGCTTTCTGCTGCAAGAGACGCTCTGCTACGTCCAAAAACGCTTCAAGCGACCGCAGGGCACCCGCTACCACGGCTTCATCGGCAGGCAGTCCCATGAACCTTTCTTTGGCAAACTTCTCGAATGAAATTTTCCCCGCTGGGTCGGCGAAGTACAGTATTTCTGTGGACTCCGCCTGGTCGAAAAGTGCTGCGGCCTCGGCGTTGGAGTCTGGAGGTAGAAGGGGGAAGGAGTACTTCCTCGCGAGGTATTTGCAGATTGCGCGGCTCTCGTAGAGAGTAAAGCCTCCAGGAAAAGTGATGTTTGGTATTTTGCCCCAGGGGTGACGCTTCATGTTCTCTTCAGACTGGGTGTAGCAGCGTTAGTAATATTCAAATCGCCAATGGGAGGCTGCAAAAACCACTTACCTTTTGATCTCCCTTTTGCAAGTTGATCATAACTAGTTCATAATCTGTGAAGCCACCTTCGGCGAGAGTCAGACGGACTCGGTCGGTGTTGCTCGAACCATGAGCGCCATATAGAGTGAAAGCTGGCATTTTCAGTAGTTTGGACAGATATTCAGGCCGATTCGTGAGGAGTTTGGACATAGACAAATACTTCTTTCATGAGGAGCTGAGCCAACCACTATTTAAGTCAACCAGCACAATTAGGCCTGCAAGTGGACCTATGGCCATTGCAGCTGGCGGAGCTCCTCGCGCGGCGTGTATGATTGGTCAATTCGCTTTTAGTACCCAATCAGGTAAGCGCTTACGCCTGCTTCCTTACCAACGCGCATGATACAAAGTGACTCTGCCTCGCCTACCTCGGTCCCCGTCATGAACCAAAGTGTTTTATTTGATTCGTCTGCTCGGAATTCTTACCTGCTACAAATCTTCCTTTTCACTGTATGGTGCGTGACAACCGTATTTCTATCCACAGACTAAACAAACCGATGGCTGGAACTCTGGTCGCCCGCAAACGGACCATCAGAAGCGGGGCTAAGGCCAAAACTGGATGTATAACTTGCAGGTTAGTCAAAGTGTCCATTCGTTAGTCTACGCCTCAAGAGTGAAGCTTTAGCCTGCAGCCAGCTCTACGGTACTTGTGCTTATTCGGCAACAGAATAAGGAAGGTCAAATGCGACGAGAACAAGCCATCCTGCCAAAAGTGTGTCAGAACGGGTCGTACTTGCGACGGTTACGAGTCTCCGTTTAGGATTGTCTACGGTCAACCCATCAGCAATGGTCAGGCTGGCGGTATCAAGCCAGGCGACGGTTCACAAACCATGCAGCCCACGTTGAATGATATTACCCTTCAGGACGTCGAAATTCTCGACCGATACTTCTCCACCAAAACCATGTTTGATGTGAAGCTAGACTGCCATGCTGAGGCCAGGCAAGTCCTCCAGGCCAGCCTGTCGGATGGATCTATACGACATGCAGTCTCGTCTCTCAAAGCTTTGCGGGAAGGCCTGGAAACATACGGAGATGATTCACCGTCTGCCGCGCAACAGATCACAAGCTACGACCATGGTCTTCAACAATACTGCATGGCTTTGGGCGGACTGGCGTCTAATTTGTCCACTCCAGCCTGGAACGGGTTGAAGTCGGCCTTGCTTTGCTGTCAAATGTTCATTAGCATTGAGCAAGCAAGGGGAAACTTCACTGCTATGGCACAACATATCATCCAAGGCCTCAGGATCATGCACGAGTATCGGGCAAGGCCGACCCTCGTAGCCACAAGTAAATTGGTGCCAGCACATCACGACCAGCTGCCTTACTTAGATGTCTTTATCATCAAGCTTTTCGCTGCACCATGCAAATTTTCGGATCGTCCAGCAAGAGTCAACGCAAGTGAGGAAACATTGTCTTGCTGTCCGATCGCGCCACGTCCACTGTCTACCGAATGTCGAGAGCCTCGCACAATTGCACCCGACATGCGGACTGAGCTTACCAGGATCGCTACTTCAGCGCTTGAATTTCTCGACAAGGTGTCGCATGTCGAATCAGCACAACACGCTCTTCAACTACTATCCGATAAAGCAGGTCTGCTTGAATCTTTGAGATCATGGCTTGTTGATTTTGATGTTGTTCATGCAGATAGCACACCTGACTCCGAACTTCTTTCGGCGTCCTTCATCCGCCTTTTCCATCAGGTGTTGAGAATTGTTGTCTTAGGGGCGCTTGACTCTTCACCAGGTGTTTCTGCTGAACTGAGGGCTGAGAACGACCATTTGCAGGACATGGCTAGCAAAGTGGGTGAGAAGGTGAAGGCGTATAATGCTTGCGGTACTACTAGAATTGATTGAGTCAAGTGATCTGAGGTATCGTCATGTTTGTAACATAGGGGCGCAAAGTTCCGATCCGTGGTTGTGATCTCTTTCTTTACAGCATGATGTGAGACTTCAAGTTTGGGCAAACAGGGCAGGGTATAGTACCACCAAAATCTTGAAATTGATTTGTCCGTATTCTGGCACTCGGACGAAAAGATTTTGTTAAATGTGTATAATAGTCCTATGGTACAGGGAAGAAACTATTCGGTTGGTCAGCATGCACACTGGTCTTCCCTTTTCAGTATGTTGAGCGACTAGGCCAATCAGCGGCTGACCATCGCGAGTCCAATCAGCCATCTTGAGAAGGATGTTCACCTTTATAAATACATACGCAACTCCGTTGCTATCTGGTCAAAACACTCATCGCCCATCTATTGAACTTAGGCAAACGAATACTAAACTTAATATCCCATCGTCAAATACCATGCATTTTCTCCTATTTGGCGCCTCTGGACGGACTGGCCAGCATGTCGTATCTGAGTTACTGGCTCAAGGCCATACAGCTGTAGCCCTCGTCCGTACCTCTAGTAGCATTGCACCTCGCTCCGGCCTCACCGTCGTCACTGGCTCACCATTATCGAAGTCCGATATTAGTAGCACCCTCTCTACAGTGCCTTCTACAACACCTTCTGCGGCGATCATCACCCTGAACACAGTTCGCAAGTCCGACAGCCCGTTCGCGGCTCAGGTATCACCTCCTCGCTTTCTGGCTGATTCTTGCGCCAATGCTTGCGAAGTTCTACAGCATGCCGGCATCCTTCGCATTGTGGTGATGTCGACAGCAGGTGTCGGGGATTCATGGGATAACCTACCATGGCTTTCGAAGGCATTCATGGGGTGGACCAATATCAAATACGCACTCGAGGACCACAGTCTGGTAGATCAAGAGATTCGGTTGACGGATATGGATTGGACTCTTGTAAGGGCTTCGAGATTGCAGTTCGAAGGTACAAGACAGAAGTCGACCAACGCGGAGGCAGCCGTGCAAACACTGATCAGTCATGGTGAGGGCATGCGCATGTCCGACAGCGTCAGTGTTCATAGTGTATCGAAATTTCTGGTCAAAGCTGCCGTTGAAGGGCTCTACATCAAGAGCGCAGTGGTTGTAAGGGACTGATTTAGCCGAGGAGACAGTTGGATATGCGACTCCTGAGGAGCCACAGCGATGGAAGATACCGGAAAGTTTACTTCGTAATATTAATAATTGAAGACTCGATTCTCATCTGCTTACATCCCCTACTCTCCCTAAAGTCTCCCTCCAGTGTCCGTACGCCTGAGCCGACTCCATCTATCATTCCGTTCAGCTCCATTATTGTGGTAGCAGTTACGCTGCAAGGGATCGAAATCATAATACAGAGGTGCGACTCGGAATATCCAATTCGCTTTCCATACGCACGAGAACAGGAATCCATGGCTCTATGGATTCCTGACTGTTGCCAATGGCGGTAGCATGGTGTTTATATAATTTCAGGACTTGCCTCTCGATACGCTGTCTCATCCTCATACTGATTCCGCACTATCCTCCCTTCCACTCACATTGTTCCCGGTGCATGCTGGGCACAAGCGCCTAATATCATCAAAGTCTGGCATGTGCTTTGGTTTAGAACACGAGGGTGGGAGAACTTTGGCCTCAAGCGCTGTGTTGCACCTTTCTGCGTCGAAAGATCATGCGTGCCCGGCAACCACAATTGTATTCGCGAATGTGATACTCACATATACTAACTCTGCTTTGGTTGAGTTTGGAGGAAGGTTATGGATAATGCAATTTCTAGTGCTTCTTCTGTCGTCGTTGTCGCCGCTGGTTCTATTTAATAATGCGTCTTGCGGAGGCCATGAACAGGCCTTATATACGTCAAAATGTGATATTTCGTAATATATGAGATAGCAGAAGTGTCACCTCCAGCGATAACGTGTCAATCGGTATTACGTGTGAAGTAAGCGCTTCCGATTACAGTGTTCTTCCTTTCCAATTTGAATTGTGTGCTTTGTGAAATAGATCGTATACATCAGGCGAGGTAGTGCTCATTTCTTTATGTTCGTGAACGCAAGGTAAACATGAGTTAAAAAACACCATTTTGATCTATCAATACTCTGGCTGCAATGCTACTGGTCAAAAGTGTTATCTGGGATATAAGAGGTTTGATTGGATTGGATCCTATCACCTCTACAGGATTGTATCAAAATGCAGCCCGTGAATGTCCTGTCCGATGTGAGAACTTTTCCCATCCCCTTGTACCTTCCAGCGGCCAGCCATGCTCATAGTGCATCACGTGCGCTTACTCGTCAGCGTTGACGACCTGCTCACAGTCGCTCAGAAGCTTCGTCAAATTGTATTCACCGTTAAACTTGTCATTGAATCTCATAATAGCTTTGATGAAAACCTGTGACGAGAAAAGGGATTCCAGCTCCTCCAGACGTGCTCTAGCCGCTGCGGCCTCATGTTCCAGATGTTCCTGTATGGTCGTCAGCCTTACGACTCTAGGCATGTGAGCAGCGTTGTGAGGCACTTACAACAGTCTTGCGGAGACCGATCAAATTGTCTGCAAACGCTACCAGAACCTCGACCTGAGCTCGGTCGAGTTTTTTGGAGTCCCTCGGTCAATCTTTTCTCTTCTAAAGCGATTGCATGTTCCAAGCCTTCATTCTTCTCGTCACCTTCGAATGCCTGCACATAGGTTTTGAAAGCCGAGCCTAGCCTGCGATGGGCTTCTTTCTGACTCGCTGATGATTTTGATGTGATGATAGAAGGACGGGGCTTATTCGTCTTGAGGGCCGGCTTCATTGCCGTTGTTGGGCCTGTGCTCTGGTTGGGGTCTTTATGAACAGTTAGCAAATCTTTCCATGTATTCAACGCGCAACAGAGTGCACGAACGTCGACTTTACTCTTTTTGCGTTTTCTAGTCGTGTCAGACATGTTGGCTGGTATTCGGTAGGGTGTGAGATGTTGAGTGTAGGAGTTGTAATTGTGAGTGGAAGGCGGATTGTGGTTGCAAATCGAGCGAGAATATATCGAAGGCTCCTTCACCTCGCTTCTGCAGCACGTGATGTATACGTAGCAGTAGTTCGAGTGCAAATACTTGGCATGGGACACCGCGACCCACATTTTTTCATCCACTCCCCTCCCCTCGCTGCTGCAGCACGTGATGCACGGGCCACAGTTCGAGAGCAAATACCTGGCTTGGGACACCGCGACTTCTCGATCTATCATTCCTCCTTTTAACTCTCCGACGTCAACCACTCCATTGACTTCCAAGCGTACAGAAGATGGATAACTGTGACCCCGACCTCTCCTGGACCGACAACGACGACAGCACAGAGACCCATAGAGACGCTTACAGGCCTCAGGTGGATAGCTCGGATATGAGCCTGAGACAATATCTTGACCGGTTGACTGAAGAGGCGCTTGGAGCTCCGCAAGTGGCCTCTGAATCGTCGAGAGAGGAGAAGACAACAAGAGAAGGACCAGCATGGACACCAAAGAAGAGTGTCCTCAAGGTTGCTCTGAAGCTGGTACAAGATGGCGCCGGCAGACCCTCTATGAGGCGACCAGCTTCGGATGACCCCGCAACCACGCCAACTGCTATCGCCAGATCAGAAGATCCTCTCATATTACATCCATATCAACTGGCCGCTGTTGGACGAATGCTTCGCATTTTGAAAAAGTACCAGTCCGCACTACTTGCCTTTGAGATGGGTCTTGGTAAGACCATAATAGTAGTCGGTGAGTTGAGCCGCTTTGCCCATATGAAGACGAGAGCAGTAATCCACTGAAGCTGTTTTATATCAGATGGGGTTCATGTGTACCGAGTCTGGCCCTCTCAAGAGGCCATTATTGTTCGTACTCTCGCTGGCCCTGATACCAGACTGGATAAAAACGCTGAAGACTCGTATTGATTGCAACCCGCAAATTCTCGTATACTGTAAGTTCGCCACGTAGTCATTCTGCAGATATCCTCTGGCCTGTATAGCGACTTCGAAGATAGCCTACAGCGCAGAGGAAACATAGTTCAAAGGAGTAAGATTCTCAACAAGCTATACCGTTGAGGAAATGAGAAGTTTTGAAGTTGTCATCACCACTTATACCAAGGTGCGGCTAGAGAACACAAAGAAGCACGAAGTTCAGCATCGCTGGTCACAATGGCTGCATGAACGACTTCCCGAGAACCATCCAGAGCGTGGTACATATCCCTTGTACGCCATACAGTGGTCGCACATTGTTCTTGACGAGGCACATATGGCAGCAAACCCACAGACCGGAACATCCAGAGCAGTTTGTGAATTACAGGGAGATTATCGCGTTGCCGTAGCAGGGACACCGTTTCGAAATTCAATCAAGGACCTTCAGAGAATATTTGCGTTCCTTCATCTCGATCCGTGGTCATCGTTTGAAACATTTACAGACGTAAGTCTGCAGTTGAACAATCATTGTCACTTATCTGTAATAATAATATCAAAGTATTCTACGCTGCGCAAACGAGAAGGGAAGCCAAGAATCTGTGGTGATCTAAGAACGACTCTGATCTGCACACTGAATGCCATTTCTTTGCGACTCAGGGTCGGTGACACCTTCGATGGAAGATTTGTAGCTTCATTCAACCGTGTGCCAGCTACTATGGTCGAAGACCACCTTTCATACGGGCAACAAAAGTACCAGGAACTCATGAAGCACCTTTGGGAACCAGTAGCAAGAGCAGAGAGAAAGCAAGCGAAGAGTCTGGGTCTGGGTGCTGGGGTTCTTGGCCGTTCTGAGGTCTATAGAGCTATCACTGAAGCCCGCCTTGCTTGTGTTCACGAAGCATGTATTGCGGCAAGTTACGGTGAGAGCGATGAACAAGAACTAACTTTGGATACTAGCATTGGTTTATGGAGCGAAGACCTACCTGTAGCATTTGATATCTGCTCGCCTGCCTACGAATCATCCATCACAGAAGTAAGCCCAGGTGCGGCTCCAGCTTCTCATGAGCAACGTCAAGCGTGGATCAATGCTCGCAAGAGCGATTGGGGTTCACCACGAATTAAAACGCTATGCAAGATTGTCCTCCAGCAACAGAAGCGGGATCGCAAAGTAATAGTCTTCTCGGACTTTCTTTGTGCCTTGGACGTGGCGGAAGCTGGACTGGCTTTTCATGGTGTAAATGTCCTTCGATATGACGGCTCCAAAGGTCTAGACACTCGAAAGCATACACTTCAGTCCTTCGCTGAGCCGTCATCCTATAGTGTTCTGCTTGTCACCCTGCGATCCGGTGGTGCAGGGTTGAATTTGCAGATAGCCCAAGTTGTCATACACCTAACTCCATGCTGGAATCCTTCAACCATTGATCAAGGCTCAGGATGGGTGGTTCGGCCGGGGAACGAACCTGACCTGGAAGTTTTTCAACTTTACGCCCCCAAGTCCATAGAGGCGCACATGCTCTCGACAGCAGCCAGCAAGTATCAGATAGCAACCGATCTTCTTGATCCAGATTCAGAGGAGCGACAAAATGTTAGAGTGGCTTCTGGATGGACCTCAAGGTATTTCAATGAGATGGTAAGTGCTGTTGCAGGTGTGGGTAGATTCTGGTTCTCCCACTAACTTGGTATAGATGACACGATTCCAGGACGCAGCCAAGAGACGTAGGAGGAAAAAGGGCGCCAGAGCCACCAAGGAGAGGAAATGTACTGAGACCGATAGCGTTGAGCAGGCACAGAGGACGAACAGATCGAAGATGGAGCGGACTTTGGCAATTCTTCCGGTGAGGAGGAAGACGAAACCTCGGACATCGTCTGATGAGAATGAAACAATGCGATGACGCATAAGATGATTACATAACGGTACCATGACCATAAGACCTATATATATATTAAAATCATTGAGTCACTTACTCAACCAGATGTGGGTGCTCCTTCTATCTGGTCTCAGGGTCGTGCTCCCCATATGCTCTATACTGCTCTGGATTCCATAATCAATCTTGAGCCAACACATGACTCTATATTGCGTAAGGTACTCTTGTTGATTTATCATGTTCAAAAATCTCAGTTTGTGATCCATATCACGATATCATTGTGTTCAGATTAACTAGGTATTACTTGGAGTGCCTTTACCTACCCTCCCATGTACCCGGGGCCTTGCCGGCCTGTCCACCTTATGCCTTTGCTAGGCCCATCGCATGACTTCATGCTCGATGTCATCCTTTTACGCTTCTGCTCCGTCCAAGAAGGACATAGTGTCCGCCAGTGCCTCTGGTGTGTACACCCGATCGATTAAATCCTTGAATCGCCTGCGGACCTGTGGAACGCTTATTAGCCAAAACCCTGAGAGGTTCATGTTGCAACGCACATAAGGTGATGCCTTGGGCGGCGTTGACGAACTGTCGGGAGTCGCAGACAAGCGCGGAGTAGACAACTCGTCGGGCCTTTTGTGAACAGGCTATGTGGAAGTTAGCGTTAAACGCTTCACGATTTGCACAGAGAGGACGCACTGTGTCGGGGGTTGCTTCGGTCATTATAGATGTATCGTTATATTATTATGCAAGACGTTAAGTTGATCAGCTTGTTCTTTGATAGAATCACGGCCCGAAATCTCCGGTAAGCGTGCGCTTCTTGCCTATGCGGCACGATGAACGATCAAGTTGGTAAGAATTCGTCTCGCATCCTTCACCTACAGGCTATGATTACAAGTTCAAGAATGCAAGCTAAGTTTCGGACGCTGCACAGGTATGTTTTGTGCCATAATAGCATCCTTCTAGTGTGCTGTTATCATTATTGACTTATACATCGTCCGCGAGATTCTGCCCCTCGTTGCACACATGTCGTAATAAAGTTATATACAACATGACCTCACACAGTAGTCTTGAATTAAACATGCAACAGATGTTCGATCAATACGTGTCTAGTCACCATGCATCGCACCTGATAATTGGACTCAAGCGGAAGTCTAGTTCTCATTCTGAAGCTATGCGATACACCAAGCTGACACCAGCGTCAAAGTGGGTAATAGCGCTCTGTATTCAACGTGGGGTCGATTTCTGGTAATATAGAACCTGACAATAGCAAAAGATATAGTTAAGAGCGCCGCTCGTCGGAGCTAGTATTAAATTGATTGGAAACAAGGTTTTGTAGAGCCGCCCTAAGATCCTTCCTGCAAGAGCGAATTCGTACTTGCTGGTTCCGTCATCTTCAGCTAGGTCAATTGCTTCCCATGTCCCGATGTTCGTTGTCTCCCCTCCCTCTCCAGGTCTGCGGTCAATGCCCTGCAATGGCTTCAACGATATTCCTCATATTCCAGAGTGGCTTCGGCGAGGTAAAAGATGATATCCGCAAGACCGGCAATTTCTCTAGGCTGAATTGATTTGCTAAAGCCTGCTTCAGCTGGAGCGGCTGGAGTAGAATGCTTCTTCCACCATCTTCTATACTCCCGGTTGTCGAAGACTTGCTCGGGGTATTCTGTAGCGTATGTCTTGCCAAAGCGTCGAATTTTCTCTAGGACGCTGATGGGTGGTGCTTCTGACAGGCTTTGCTGGCGGGAGGCTCTTGTCCTGCTTCCCTTTGCGATTCTTTGCTGGTGGTGACGGTGACTCTGAGGTGGCACCCTTGCTGCCCTTTTCGAGCTTCCTGGTCTCCTTTCAGCAGGCGACTTTGTCCTGCTGGGAGAGCGGCCCAACGGTGCAGGTGCGTGCCCATTCCATCTTTGCTAAAACCTTCCAATCTGAGCCCTTGGTGGGGACGCCGTTTGGCAGCGTAGCTAGGTCGAGTGGTGCGGCGGACTCTTTGTAAGGGCGTCCTCCCGACTCTCGATCAAAGATCTGGATCTTGTCAACCTCTTTGCCTTTCCGCTCGGGTCTATACCATGAGACCCATAGTGGCTTTCGCTCGCCTTCGGTGTTGGGCAATGTGTAGCCCACCAAGATGCGCCTGCACGGCTGGTCTGCGGACACTCTGAGCCTGCATGAGCCTGTTAGGGTGTGAGTACTGTGTCGAAGCTGTCAGTATATAGTACACATAGCAAACAACGAAACTCGCGTGTGCCATTGTTGAGCTTCTGTAACGACACAAGTTGAATCGTAGCTCGTTCGCAAGTCTTTGGCGGGGTGGCAGGTATTCGGTTTCGCGTTTCTGAACCTTCTGGCGCGATGGGCAGCTATAGTGGTGTCGTGGATTGTAGGTAGTTGAAAATTGAAGTGTAGATAAGAAGAGAAGGCGAGAGACGGGGTACATGTGAAGATATATAGTGGCCATTAGCGTTGGCTGAAACCCGAGGGCGAGGTGAGAGTGGGCGTGAAAGCTGCTTGTGTCAAGTGAGGGGATCGGACTATGTGAAAAGGATTGAAACAAGATCTGAGAGGGATACACGAGCGTTTTATGTCCGTGCATAATCTACCTTCACCAACAGTTCAACTTGCCGCGGCGCTAAGGGACACCTCCAAAAGGGGTCTGGGAGCCCGTGGTTGATTGTCAAAACTGGCACTATCTGTCGGTAACAAGTCCGTTGCTGTCTACAAAATCAGTCTTATTGTCACATCTTCAGTCCAAACGTCTACAATCCCAAGACTCAAATTGTCGCAACATGACTCGCAGGAAATAGTCCCATCATCCCACAATAAACACCCCAGTACCACTCGCCATTAACATCCGCCGCTTCCCTGATTTCGGCAATCTTTGGAAATACCAGCTCGTCTCTTACACCTTCTTCCGGCCAGTAGCCCCACCGAGCCTGTAATCTGAGTCCGGTGCCACCATCTGGCGGATACCTCTGTGGCGCCCTTAATGTTGGAGATCTGGCTTGTTCATCATCATCTTTAAGTGCCCAGCCTCCGACCAAGTCGCGCACAACGATACGCAGCTGCCCGCCATCGCGGTCCTCGAAACCTACTATCACCATGCGGTGGCCTCGGAAGCACTTGCGCCAGCCGTTGACGCCATTCTCTTTGCTGATTCGATTCGAGACAACTAGCTTGTGGTAACAAGCCATGCAAACGTCGTAGTCACCGGCGTTGCATTTGAGACAATGATAGCGCGTATTAGAAGGTGGGATGGGGTACCTGCAAACGTTGCATAAGGTCGTGAAGGTCAACGGGCGGAAGATAAGGTTCGCTATCGTGAAGAGAATAGGGCCACGCATCAGTGATGCTGTTTTTGGCGTCAGAGGAGGTGTCGTGGCTTCGTAGTCGTGATCAGGTGGTGCAAGCGTGTCAGTGTTGTGGTGAGGGGTCGTGGGTGCCGAAACATCAGGGCTGTCAGAGGTGTCGTCTGGAGATTTGTGAGCAACGGGCAGAAGTGGATGTGTGCAATGACGGCCTTGGTTAACGCAGTCATTGCAGTAGCCCCATTCGCCCTCGTTGCAGTAGTCGCATTTCCAGTAGCAAGCGTTTGCAAACGCTTTGCATATATCACAAAACACACCAACTTCCTTACGCTGCTCAGGGTTGTGTTCACTTGTAAGCATGTGTGGCGCAGTTGAGGATTCGGTAAGTTGGGCAAGTGGCCTGCGATATCGACTTCCGGTGAGAACGTGAGGATGCTCACTATTTGAAGGATGACCACCTCGAGGGGCCTGCCGTTCATAGCGCAGCCATGCAGCCCAGCCGAATCCGAACCAGTGCCTGCAACCTTTGCCAAAACGGAAGCAGCGGAGGCAGATATTGTAACCACCATCATCGCACCTTTGACAGTTGTAGTGTAGCTCATACTCAATGTGGTCCTTGCCGCAGGACATGCATGACACATGCGGCTCAGCGTAGAGAGTGGGTGCTGAGGGTGCTGGAGTTGAAGCTGAAGCTTGCCGTGAGCGAGCTTCGTTAACATTTGGATCAGTCGTTGAACGAAGGAACGATGGCGGCGAAACCAGTGGTGGAGTGCCTGTTAGAGAGGCACGAGGCGGTCGGCCGCTGGCAGGATCCGTGATTCGACGTAACGATGGGGCCCGGAAGGGTGTTTCGGCAGGAGTTGAAGACGGAGATGAGTTGAGTGGGGAGGCAACCGTTGCCAATGTGCTGGTGGGGCTGTCGCTGGAGGGCATGTTGAACGCCATGGTCAGGGGTGAGACTGGACTATCAGCACTCATGCTATCGTATATGCTGCGACGAAATTGTTGTCGTGTCTCCGCCGTGCTAGGCTGTTGGTTGTCCGATTGTCGACGTCTCGGAGCTGGCGCACCATCTGAGGTTGACGCCCGCTCCTGCCCGTTACTGCTTTGTCCGGTAGACGAGGCAGCAAGTAGAGGAGGCCGATCTGCCCTTCTCGCTGATCTTGAACTGCCCTGGCTCGAGGAACGTCTGTGATTTCGGCCTCCATCGTTCGCGGCATCGATCAGGCCAGGGCGCGATATTGGGGGTCCGTGCCTCGTGCCGTTCTGTGGTGTTGATGTTCTGCTCTCTGAGCGCCCATGACCTCGCCTCCGGGCTATGTCTTCCTCCCGCAGAGGTGCGCTACGCAGTGGCTGAGGCAACGATGTCTGCGACGAGCTTATCAACCCCTCTCTTGCCAACCTGTCTCGTCTTTCTCTCCTTTCCCGCTGTCGTTCTGACTGCCTCTCAGCCTGACGCCTACGCACCGCCTCGGCAATTCTCTCAGTGATCTCCTCTTCTTGCGTAGTACCGATGTCGTTCAGATCCACCCCTTCAGCAAGCAGCTCCTCCAGGACGTGACGCACGAGATCCTCATCAACATCTTCCGCACCCAGATCTGATGCACTAAGTAACGATCGCAGGCTGGATTGATGTTCAATGGCTCTAGGCGGTATGACGGCTCGTGTTGGTGAAGAGTTGCGACTTGTCGTCCGTCTCTCATCCCGACTCCTTCTTGATTCTCTGCTGCCCTCGCGGCTCCTCTCGTGCCTTCTTCTTTCTCTTGGCGGCTCAAGACTATTGGTGGTTCCACTCGGTATGCCCACTTCCCGCAGGCTCATCTGCTGTACCTCCTCGAGCATCCTGCGGTCGCCCTCATCCTCTGGTCCACCTCGTCGCCGAAGCTTAGGCAGGACATTATCACCTGGCTTGTATTTGTCTTTGTCGGCCTTCTTCTCTTCTTCGCTCTTTCCTCGTCCTGGGTTCGCCTTCAAGAAAATGTCGAGCAGTGTGGTAACCGTCGCATTGGGCTGAGTAGAGCGTACCGAAGCGCGGCATGAGGGACACGTGTACGGGTGAATCGATGTCGCTGCAGATGCTTGGAAGGCGAACCACTCCTTTAAGCAAGCGCCGCAGAAGGTGTGAAGGCAATCGAGGAGCGTGAGCGGCTGGTAGAGGAGATCAGTGCAGATCTAGGTCGTGTTAGCAGGTACATCCCAGCCTCTCAAGACAGAAACACCACAGAAGAAGCCACATCGTTTTCATGCCGTTTCCTCTCTTTCGCAGCACCCGCAGTTTGCAGTACATCGTCCACTCCTGCCGTTCTGGTGACGTTCCTTCCCACCGCTTCTTCCCCGCCTTCTTCGCAACATCAACCTCGAAAGATGAACATCAACTCACCGAACACGTCAATTCTTTCTCCAGATCACCCTGCACACCATTGCTTCGCTCGCCTTCTGCCATTGCGACACGATGTTCGCAGCAGCCCGATCAAGGACGCTCTCTGCCAGTTCTCTTGTTGGCGGTGACGAGCTAGCTGCTCGTATGTAGTCAGCGACTCAAGCGCTTGGCGACTTCAGCTGGGGCGGCGTCATGAGATGCCAGCTCATCACCAGCATGCATCCGGGCCTCCTCGCATTGCTCACCAGGCTTCGGTGAGACAGCGTAAGTGAGGTTCCAACTTGCTGCTTGTCGACGTGTGCTGCACGTTTACGTGAGGGGCACGCACAGGCGCAGTCAAGCGCGTCACGCGATCTAGGGCGTATGCAGGCAGCCGATTTCGACCTCACATCCACAGTAAACATCAACAAAGGAGCTACGATGCTCACGTGCAACGACGCAGAGCATGATGTAGCTCTACGAAAAGGGTTGTGTCAGAGTGCATCTTGTGCACCTGTTTCATACTTAGCACTACGATGAGACCTTCAAGCATAGGTGAAACCCCCCTACCTCCTCGAGAACACCGTAGCTTGAGAGTCTGGGGAAGGGCCAAGGGAACAGGACTGATCATTGTTGACGACAGTGCTTGATCATCTGCCCTCCCAACCGCAAGCCACGAGCTCTTGTCTGACTTCCTCGGCGCCCAGCCTGCTCCCGACATCTTCATGGGTGTCTATCGCGTAGATCGTTTGAAGAATCTCACATTCTTGATTCTGACAGTGTTGATCTTTAAAGCTATATTTGCCTCGCCGGCGCTTAAAGCGGTCCTGAAAGACAAGAGGCTTTCAACATAGCTCGGTATGTAGCTTTCAAATTTGTAAGTACGGGAAAACGAAGCACTGTTTGCAAGCCCTGCGACATGTGTTGTTATGCTGTGGTGCCACGAACATCGTATATCTCAATATTGCAACACCTCTGCTAGTTCATCACAACTGCACTCCTCCAGATCGTAGTCGCCGGAGCACTCCCCCGCGAAAAGCTATCACTATCACTTTACGAAAATTGCAGCTCGTCGTCGTGGTTCATCGAGCTGTGCGATCCCCAGAGCTTCCACACATTGTAGCCGCCATTTCTGTGTCTTGGCTTCTAAACGTCTCATTAGTGTCCGCTGATGCTGTTCAAACCTCCGCCCAGTTAAACTGCTAAGATTATACTGCAAGCCCATGATATATCACCACTGCAATATATAGGCACTGGCCTTATTTTCATGTTAAAGGGCATGTTCGTTGGTCGGAAGAAATGCCGATTTGAACCCCAACCAGGCAGACTATGTTACGCAGCACTGAAATATCAGTATTGTCTAGTATTACGGAGGTTTTGCCCGTGAAGTTAGGCGTGTTGATTTTATGGCGTCTACTAACAAAATTAAACCCCTGCTAACACAGCTTTATGCAAGCTTGCAATGTTATCCGTAGAAAATAATCTTGTTTTCCCAGCGTGATTAATACCGGGCAGGCACTCCATCCGAACTCGGAGCTGCCATTACAATTTAGATCAAAGGCCTGCAGAATACAGCGTGCCCTAATCCCGTGCGAGCAAGGTAAAGGTCGAGATGGTTAATGCGATGACGCTGGGGAAAGACTGATTTAATATGGTAGATATCTCGAATAATAATACAACTGTGCCAAATGAGTGGAAATATGGACACCTCCATTAGTATTGGAACAGACTTTTAGAATCTGAACTGCAGGGTTGGAGGCTACAATGTATGATATATCCGGGATCGCACAGCTTGATGGACTACGACGACACCAGAAGTCGTCTAGCACTCATCTGCCCAAAATCTCAAACCCAGCAGTTCTAGATAGTGCTATCCAGCCATTTACCGGTCTCCACTAGCGTCTCTTCCCAGGTGCGAGGAGTAGGAATAGTCTATCTATATTAGATCCACCAGTCTTACTCTTCTTCCTCCAATTATTCTTCCCTTCTCCATCATTTTTACCACTTCCATCCAATCTGGGAGATACATTCAAGCCATAAACTTACCTGCTTCAGAGTCTTAGCTCGTTTAGAGCCTCGTTTGGTCTAGAGCTTTCTCTGTGACGCTAACAATCACGTTCAAGATGGTCTGTCAATAAAATTCACGCTATAGTCCAAAGACTGACAATGCCTGTAGGCTTACAACCCCCCATCCGGTTTTCACGTCGCAGCCAATGGTCTTCCTGTAGGCTTCAGAAGCAACTCTAGGCCTAAAACTCTACTAATCATATACTCAGGCAGTCAACAGTCACCCAGGCCGTGTCACGCTTCAATTCTCAGACGATTTCAGAACACGCATGCTTGTCGGATACACCTTCCCTGACGACGTCACTGGTCATCGCGATGAAGTTTGGGCCACATGGATTGTCTCTAGAGGTACCACCCCCGGTGGGTTGTTGGAGAAATGCTACGTCTATAGCGGCCCCGGAAGTGACTGCAAACGCCTCAAACAGACGAAGGACTTCTTGGACATTACAACCGTACCCCTCCAGTTGCTCAACGTCGACTTCAGCGGCACATACGATGAAAAGGTTGTTCTAAAGGCTTATGGCAGAGATGTGTGGATTGGAAGGTGCGGCAAACCGACACACTGGGGTTGCCACGACGTCAACGAGACTGTCTTCACATGGGAGGGAGACCACTGGTTTCTCCCTTGAATTTCAATGTCTCAGAGGGTCCAACTTCCATGCTGGTCATGAATGACTTTGAACGGCATTCAGGACAAAATCGAAGTCATCCTTCATATTTATAGCAAGGATTCTGAGCGTTGGGACAATTTCTCTGCAGCCGACACAGGTACTGGCATATTATTGGTCTTTTAGTCGTTCAGGGCATTTCACAAGCGTCACAGAATCGCTTGGCTCAGTGGTCGTGGACTTTAACGTTTACTGGCAGGTCACTAAGCGGTAGCACTTACGTCGGTAGGCAGAACAAAAAGTATCTTGAACTTGAATAACAATATTATACGACCTCCAGAGCTATGCGTTACTGTAAAGTTTATACGGCAACCTTATTTGTTTGGCTTTGTAGTTTTCGCAACCAAACACCGAGCCATTGTCGTATTTATGAGTGTTGTCACTTCACACAGACCCTCTTTAGCTAATGACAGCGACCATAGCAATCGAACTTCATGTTCTGCCTTTCTTTGAAAATATCGCAACCACGAAATGAATTCGTCGCTTTAAGATCAACGTACCCCGCAGTTGATCTCCACTAGTATCAAACTTTCAGTAAGTTTGTATCCCTTGTAGCCCTGTATGTTCTAAGAGTCTCCTAACCCGCTGTCCTCATGAGGATTCTTTGTATCACCGCATACTCTACAATATGTTATCCTCGGAACGTTGTATCGGTTACAGTGTTGTATATTTCATGACATTGGATCCTCAACAACACCGCATTTAGTATGATGCAGTCTCCTTCTGAGTGCGGCACTCTATCCAAGTTTTGCATCATCTATCACCTTGTATCTGTCCGTGGGCTTCATCTATCGCTAGAAAGCATCCTTTACAGGAGTTTATCCTTCACCATCCTATATCGATCACAACGGTGCATCCCAACAGGGACTATGTTCTTCGGGAATTTGCAGGTCTCGTCACGTCGATGCGATATGAACTGGGCCATCGCTGTTTGCGAAGTTGATCCCCGTGGAAGTGTTGCACCAGAGTGATATTCTTAGGAGCCCCCAGATGTCACGATGCTGAATCAGTAGATAAATTTAGAAACCGACCAGGAGTCGCCATCAGACTTTGAGTAGCGCGCTGCTGAAACAAACCACAAGCCGAAGTCGCATTAAAAACGCAATACGGCGTTCAAAGAACGAGGGTAGCTTGCATTCATTTAGTTTCCAACCACTCTAATGAGCCCATTCTTGACGCATTGGCGGGTAAGCGGGCATGCCGCGACCTTCGTTCGCTTTAGCTGTGGATTTTTTCCATCAACCGAGGTAAAAAAGTACTCAAGTTCGCGTTGTCGACTCCATATTCTCCGTGTTCTTGATCATGTTCATATGGACGCGCCGCGACGCTTAAGCCACCAATCCCTACCAAACAACCTCCAACTAACACGTAGCGCTGGCAAAGTATCCTTGGTCAGCATGACCCGGCAAGGTATCCTTGGTGAGATGCAAGCATTTTGTATGGTGGTAGATGAAAAGGTGGAGGTGTGAGATTTATTCGGTGCAAAAGAGCCTGTGCAGATGCAGTTGCAAAGAACCCAGCGGGAGTAGCTTGAGATTTGACAGCCCTCATGCCACAATCCGAAGGTGCACGAGAAGCAAGACAGCAAGTATCACAACGCGCGCATTTGGGCAACTTGCAGCTACTCGATTGACATTGCTTGACAGCTGTGATGCCAGACTTGTTGAGTCGGCAATATATATAAAACCTAACGCAGGTACTATATGACTTGTGGAGTTGTGGCAACCCCTCTCCAATATACAAGACGTTATATGAAAGGTATCCAAACACGTGTGTTCGCTCGGTATGTCTCGTAATTTTCGCCGAAGAATTGGATGAGATGTTTCTCTTCGTCTAAACCATGTTAGCACTTGTCTTTGAAGAAACAAATAACCACGTACGGTTGATCCTGGTCTTGAAAAAGTACCACAAGACTCCAGCGTAACCCAAGGTGGATACAGCGTTCCCGAGCATAACTTGAGTACCAATACCCCACCAAAAGAAGCCAAAGTATGAGGGATGGCGAAAATGCGCGTACAGCCCATTCGTCACAAGCTCGTGACCTTCGTTCTTGCTTGACTGAACCTTATGGTTGAAGTTCGTACCAGCCTGTGCCATGGCGATGCTCCTCACAACCTGCCCCACCATGACCATGGCGATGCCCACGAGGATAGCCAAAGGCGAATGGACCTTCGACTGCCACCCAGGAAAGAAGTAAGACGTTATAATGGTCTCGGCGAATGCCACCGTATGTGCGATTCGGTATTGGGCGCCATTCGTTAGCAGGAACGAGGCTATCTTTGCGTCCGGTGTGTTGTATGCAGCCGTGGTGTAGAACTCGAGGAAGTGGAACACAGAGAGGGTGCCGAGGAACAGAAACGGCCGCCATAGATGGCTGCCATGGTATGCAAACTGTATCGCTAATAAGAAGCCTACTACCGCAGCGTTGCCCAGGAAGAAGGCACGCAGCCCAATTCCTGCAAGTGAACGCTTTCCGTTCGGGAAGAATTCTGGCGCCACATAGTTCGCGGGCTTGACATGTACGTTCGAGGCCTCCCGAGCTCGTACGCTGGCATCAAGCTCTGGGGTCCATGGACCCTGCTGTGTTGGGCGGTTCACGGGGAACGAGATGTTATCGCGTGATGATGTTACTGATCCATTCGAAGCCATGTTGGCGCGAGACGTGAAGAAGGCACGGCTGAAAAAAAGTACAAGAAGCCTACTGCATAATCAGAAGAATATACAAAAGCGCACGCAAGAAGCGCAAGTTTATGCAAATGAACTCGAAACAATATCAAGAGTGCAAGGGCGGTTCTGCTATTGTTCGCGCGTCCGCCAACAGCGCACGATGAGATCACCGAGCCTAAGCTATGACGGATCTAGCGTTCTCTCGCGTGTTACATAATCAACGGCAATTCTTCGGAGCCTCGATCTATTGTGGGACCGCGGGCTTCGTTTGATAGGCACAATCTCGGACCGGTCGTTTCCTGCGAAAGTTGTTAAACAGTGTCATCTACCTGTTGCTCTGAGGCCTTCGAGATCACTGTATACCGACACGTCACCAGTATGGCTCTCTCTGAGAACAAGCAGCGCATGGCTCGTGGAGAACTCTATACAGCGTTCACTTCAGAGCTCATTGCAGAACGAGCACGTTGCAAACACGCTTGTGCACGATATACGAATGCTGGCGAAGTACCACGTCGAAAGCTGACAGAGCTTTTCAGAGAGTGAGCTCACAACCCCTCATCTCCTTGCGGAACGTCATCCTTCTGATCTCTCTGCAGTATCATCCAAGACAAGACTCCACTTCCACCACAAGCAGCAACGCCTGAGGGCGATGATGCACTGTTTGAAGATGATCCCTGGATCGAGCCTCCACTAGCCATGGACTATGGGTACAACGTTCGTCTCGGCAAGAATGTTTTCATCAACTTCAACTCGGTATTCCTTGACACTTGCTTAATCACGATTGGTGACCGCACGCTTGTCGGCCCCAATGTTTCGTTCTATTCAGGCACGCACCCACTGGACCCAGTGATCCGCCAGGGAACACGCGGCCCTGAACTTGGAAAAGAGATCCACGTTGGACAAGACTGTTGGATCGGAGGAAACGCCATGATCCTTCCAGGTGTAACGATCGGCAGAGGCTGTGTTGTGGGTGCTGGTAGTGTAGTGACTAAGAACGTCCCCGACTTTACCATTGTTGCAGGTAACCCAGCTCGTGTTGTGCGGAAGATCGAAACCCAAATGGACCCCACACAGAGCGGTACTGAATGGAGTGGTTGGCCTGACGAACGAGCTGAGGGTGCTGAGGTGCCCATGGCGAGGATGCCGGAGGCCAACATGCAGCCGCAAGGATAAGCAGTGAAGACATTATTATGCCCTTCAAAAAAGTCACGAAAGTCAAGCTCATACTTGAGTGACTTGGCATTGGTTGATGATCTGTGCAGTCTCCAAACCCCTTTCATGCTGAAGGCGCCGAAGTCCGAGTGATCACACCAGGTCAACGGGCCTCGTACAATTCGCCCGGGGTCCTCGAACACATGGGACGGTCTGGAACGATGATTCGAATCACATATCGCATTGATATAGCTCCATATCGACAAGCATGACTGCGGGGTAGAGATTATCTCAAACATTGCACCTCTTCACAGATCAAAAAGCAAAGAGACATCGCACCAGCATGGCTACTTTGTATGCTTGGTTTCCCGGCCAACTCGCACCGGAACAGAATATTCATGCTTGAAGCTCCATTCTTGGCACCAAAGAGCATTTTTATCGACTGATATGTACGCCAGAAGTTTGTGAAACGATGCTGAGATTCTTCGCGGGATCTCGTGTTTGCGCCTCATACCGCAAAGTTTGGTACTCGCGCATTGAGCAGCATGCGACACCTGTCACCTTACAGTAAGATCGACAACGAATACCAATTGCTCCTCGGAGAGGTCGGAGAGGGAACAACTCGACGTCCGTTTTACAATGCGCATTGACCATTACGCGAAGCTAAGGTTTGAGACAAGACTTATGATCTTCTGGCAAGCTTTGGGTGCCAAGACAGACGAAACTGATCCTCACACGCCACCAAAACAATGACATCGGAACACAAAACAGGGTCAGCAGCCGCAATTGCTGTTTCAACCAGGTGCACCTAGCGAAACCCCATCCTTGTGTCTGGAGAGTCAGCCTCAGCACGCGCAGTACGCCAGAATTCGGCACTGGTGCCGACACGGAGGTCGCTTAGTCCATTGCCTGGCACACTACGAGACTGTCAAGTCTAGCAACGTTCTGCCTCGAGAATAGCTGCCAAGTCTTCGCAGACGGTTTCGTTCCAGATAGCTGCCTACGCTGAGACGTAATGGATGGGCTTTCACGGGGTGTTTATGCGTTTGGATAACGGCGCGCCACCCAATCTTTCCCGAGTACAAATACCTCGAGCGCCTCCACCCATAATCTCATCATCGGACAGGTTCCACATTCATTAACAGGCTAATAACTTCTATTCAGCATCTTCCAGCTTCCTTCATTTCGTTTTCCACTCTCTACTCAAACATTTAATATCCAAATCGGTTGATCCGATCTATTACATTCACCATGAAGTACGCACTCATCGCCTCTCTCCTCACCTCCGCAGTTCTTGCTGCTCCCTTCGCTCAGCAAGGCACCGGCAGACCCCAGCAGGTACCTCAGCAGCAGCAAGGCGGTGCTACTCAGCAGGGCGGTGCTACTCAGCAGGGCGGTGCTACCCAGCAAGGCGGTGCTACCCAGCAGGGTGGAGCCACTCAGCAAGGAACCACCAACACTCCCACTGGCCTAGGCGCTGGTGCTGGTGCTGTCGGAACCGGTGGCCAGACCCCCACCGCTGGAGATCTCGCCACCGCTGTCTCCAACTGGATGGCAGACACCTCCATGGTCTCCAACTTCCTGAACACCGGCGCTAGCATCCAGAACAACGCAGCATTCAAGCAGGCTGCTCTCGTCGCCTTCAACGCTGAGGTTGACGAGCTCAACCACAAGGCCATCATCGATGCGGCCAATGGTAACCAGCCCAATGTCCAAGCCGCCAACTCCACCCTTGCCACCGGTGGTGCTTTCCAGGATGTCGTCGACAAGCTGCAGCTCATGTCCGTCCAGGGCAAGGCCGCTGCCAACAACATCGACTTGATCAACCAGAACCGTTGCACC
The DNA here is from genome assembly GCA_004835665.1 of Phoma sp. XZ068. Taxonomy (NCBI): domain Eukaryota; kingdom Fungi; phylum Ascomycota; class Dothideomycetes; order Pleosporales; family Didymellaceae; genus Phoma; species Phoma sp. XZ068. The sequence continues at coordinate 2,268,808 of RBKR01000001.1, forward strand.
AACGTCCTGCCCAACATCGATGCTTACATGGCCTCTACCGGATCTACTTCCCAGGCGGTCCGTCCCCAGGTTTGCGACCAGACTGGTGTTGCCGGTGGCGTCCAGGGCCCCGGTCCCACTCTCCCCGGCCAGGCCGCTGGTACTCCCCAGGCTGCTTTCGCCGCCGCCCAGGCTCTTCAGCAAGGCACCGGCAACGGTGTCCTCAACCTCCAGGCCAACGGTATTCCCGCTGCTCAGGCCGCCGCTCAAGCTGGCAACACCGCTCCCCAGGCTGGTGCTGCCGCTCCCCAGAATGGTGCCACCGGCCAGCAGACACAGGGCCAGCAGGCTCAGGGCACAGCAGGCCAGCAGACTCAGGGCCAGCAAACTCAGGGCCAGCAGGCTCAGGGCACAGCAGGCCAGCAGACTCAGGGCCAGCAAACTCAGGGCCAGCAGGCTCAGGGCACAGCAGGCCAGCAGGCTCAGGGCACAGCAGGCCAGCAGGCTCAGGGCACAGCAGGCCAGCAGGCTCAGGGCACAGCAGGCCAGCAGACTCAGGGCCAGCAAACTCAGGGCCAGCAGGCTCAGGGCACAGCAGGACAGACTGGTAACACTCAAACCGGCGCCAGCACTCAGGGTACACAAGGAGCCGGTAAGTTTTATTGGTTTTCTCATGCATGAACATAACTAATTCTATTCAGCTGGCACCGGTAACACTCGAGGTGGTGCAGGCAACGCTGCTGCCGGTGGCGCTTCAACTCAGGGCGCTGGTAAAGGCGCTGCTGCCTCTGCCGCCGGTGGCAACAAGGCTGGCAAGGCTAACAAGAACAACTAAGCGTCTTCTCAAGACAGTGGCAGAGAATTGAGAGCGTTGTGACTGGCTCACGGATCACATTCTCTGTACGAATGGATGATAGTTAATGTTTTTGATATTGAGTTGCTTAATGGTATAAACTTATTCGTGGAGGAAGCGTAAATATTCAAGATGCTGAATAGATAGTTCAATGGGGTATTAGCCTGCCTCACCAATACTGTTCACTTTTCTCTCGTGATGTTCCGCCTATTTGCCGTACTGACATCCGTGGGCAGCAGCAAGAATCTTGGGGTGACGTTTCAGTAACGTTTGAACTTGGCGTTTGGGTTCGTCCCGTGCCCCTGCCCGAACTCGGCGGTTTAAGACCGGCAAACACTTGGCCCGGGACATGCATGAATCTCAAAGGCTTATATTCATCTTGTCCCTGTGTGTTCGATCGTTTTGTCGCTGCTTATTTACGTAAGAGAATAGCTTCGCGACGCATTCTGAAAACATACCTCGTTCGTGGGTGCACCTATAGCATGTCGCTTACACATTTTCTAACACTATGCGTTATTTTGGCTACAAGAGAGGGTTTACGGAGTTATACACGGCAGTTGTGTTGGATGAGTGCAAAAGTCTACGATGCCAAGCATTGCGTTCAACTTCGTCATCTTCTTCGTCATCTTGATTGTGACCATGAACATTATGCCAACCTCAGGCTTATCTTGATAATCACAAAATCTCATTGAGATGGGCTGATATGGTCGTGAGCACAATAATGAAGGCCCATCTCCCCTGATATAGCAGCGCAGTTGGGTTATAGGCAACAGGCGAGCACTGTATGTTTTACAAATTGGGACTCGAATGTAAGAGCGGTGTTACGATAGCTTTCATTAGCTTGCGGCAAGTTCGGGAGTATTTAGCTCAAGATGAATCGAACACTGATTTGTCTCAAGATAAGTGCTTCCGTAATTCAGTACATTTCACGACAAAGTAACGAGTTCACATTAAGAACGTACTCCGTCTGATGTTACTTATTATGAAAATGCAATCAGAATGTTCCGGCTAGATAGACATGTGGCCAGCATCTGCGCCGCAGGGCAGGGGAAGACACCTTGCCTCATAGACTTTCACTGTCTCATAGAATGAAATTTTTTAGGCAGCACATGGTATGGAACATTATTAACACATGAATCAAAGCGATTTATCCCAATCTTTTTTTTTAACTGCTCAATTTGTAAGGTGCATTTAGTGCTTGTCAGTGTTTATAACTGACTCTCATGTTTGTATTTATTTTCCTTGTCCTAGCGGTCCATTTCCCTTGGAATAAATGCCAACAGTAAGTAAGGCTGCAAACACTCAAAAAAAGAAAAAACTCAATTTATAACTGCCATGATACGCGTTACTCCTGTATCTGCTATCTCCCAATAGATTCATTAAGACGTTAAGCTTGAATAATCTTGTTGTTAGTGCGACGAAGAGTTCTTTGAATAATTTGCAGAAGTACTACGTTAATACCAACTCAAACGAACGCAAATTTTGAACAATTCAACGTGTGAATATTGACTCAAGAAACACAATGAGTTGTGTTTATTTCAACGGCACAGGGCAGAGCTATAGGCAGGACCCACAGATCGATGCCATTTTGCATGGTACCGAGAGGACCCTCACCCTTACAACATATTTTCGATGTACAAAATCAATTCCCTTCTTCCATTCCTCTTCCAAAGTATGCTGAACAAACAACACGAGTTTTGCACCTCACATTATACAAACCCTTTCGCCAAACTCCAAAGCGTGAGTACACACCCAGTCACTCACAACACCTACATATCCCAACCAACATACTAACTATACAAAAGACTTCCACAAAAGTTACCCATCGCACTACCCAAAGAAACCATGGACAAAGAAACCTCACCCCCCAACACCCCCAAGACCAACGAAACCCACACCCCCAGAGAAAGCGATGCAACCACCTCCCCACCACCCGACACAACACCCCTCTGCATCGCCCTCCTCACCCTCCTCCTCCTCAGCACCCTCTGCATCATCTCCATAACCGAAAGCGGTATCGAATTCCCCAGCCCAATCAGGAGCATGTATTACATCCCCGAAACCGAGACCAGCGTCTACTTCGCGACAGACATCGTGCGACGCCGCGCAGAGCTGAGCCAGAACGGGGAGGATGATAAATTTGGATTGACGATGATTGGGGCTGGGCTTGGTGTTGGGGTGGTCCTTGGGGTGGGGGTTTGGTGGTGGTATCGACAGCAGAGGAGGGTAAGGGCGAGGGCGGGGAGTCAAACGTTGAGTGAGATGGTTTGAGGGGGTGGGCAAGGCAGGTCTGAGAAGGGGGTCTGGTGGTGTGAGATTTTTCGTTGTCTGTTGATGATATGGTCATCAGGAGAAGAAATGGTGTTTGGAGACTACATTGGTGGAGCTGTGCTTATGGGGATGCAGCAAGGGAATTTGACGGTGGTTTGATCTTGCTGTTTTTTTCGTACTACTTGAGTCTTGATCATTAGAGCGGATGAAATGTGAGCAGATGGTATTGTAATTATTCTGTCTCGGAACGTATATGTTATTTCACCATCTTAAAGTCGCCTACGCTATGCTGATTAAATCCAAAAATTCCACAAATACGCTTCATGCGCCGCACTACTACTCACTTGTACGGCGACCCCACATTTGCACGTCGGGCGGCAACAACGCTCACATCATGCTCAGTCACTCTTCTTGCCCAAATAGTTGACGAGGTCGACCATCTCAGCTTGACTCATGCCAACACTAATCGCGCGGTACGATTCCCACAGGATCCATCCGGGAAAGATAACCCAGAGGCCGTTAAAGAAAAGGAGGTATAGGTAGCTGTATTAATTGTGTCAGCATTGCTTAGGCAGGAGCAAGTCGAAAGAAAATTTTGCTATGAGACAACTGTGAAGTGCGAAGCGTAACATCTCGGCGAAATGTGCCGGTGGTGCAGCAGTGCGGTGAGAATCGCCACCGACGAAGTGGGTAAGTGGGTCCACGGGAATGGGCAGACCCGGCCGCGATCCGAATGCAGGGCGCCTATAATCCCTTCCAATAATCTCTTTGCAGCGTCCTTTCGCTAATAACAAGAGTTGTGCAAGCTGATAAGAAGGAAGTGGCAGAATAGCATCGGTGCTCGTTATCACCATTCTAGTGGTGCAGCACCAACACCACACAGAAGATAGGAGAAGACTTCAAGGAGAAGCTGCCACTTACAGATACATCCAGTTCGACGTGTCGAGATTTGGACTGCCAGTCAGCCATTCAGGAGCGAAAGTCATCCAGCCTAGTAGAGCGGTGAACCACGTGTCAGCCTCACAATCTCTCGCAGTGCCAACGCACGCAACACAAATTCGCAGCACCGATGGACCCACATGCTCGCCTCACCAAATCAGAGCGCACTGCAAATAATGCACGCTTTCCTCCGACTCTTTCAGGGGGAAATGGGAAAAGTGACTCACCTCCGTATATCTCCCCTGTGGCCAGGACTATCATCCAGAACCACTTCTTCAACCCCCCTTTCTTCTCATCTTTACTCAGCAGATAGCAGATCCACAGCGCCAACGGGCCTGCCACAAACACCGTCAACAACTCCAAACTGACAACCGTCAGATCCGTGCCTCCCCATCGCTTGTCCGCTTTGGCATACTCCTGCCACAGCCGACTGAACGGTGTAGTCCCATAGTTGGCTCCGTACAACAAGTCTTGCTTGCCTAGCCAATACACATCCGGTGGCGTAAACAAGGTAACCTTCTTGGCCTGGGCCTGCGCAGAAAAAGACGTGGGAAGAGCATACGACACGAAAAAGCAGTTCCACAAGAAGCTGCCCTCGAAGACGAAGTGGATGAGCGCGTCGAACAGGTGCCAGATGAACAAGACACGCGTCTTCAAAGTAACCGACTGGGGCAGGACTTTGATACTCGCACCGTAAGCGCCGCCCAGGAGGGCGAGGACTCCAAGCAACGAAATAACGGTTGTGGCATCGATTTGTGGACCAGTGGCAGCTATAACCGGCGGTGCCGGCGGTGGAGGAGGCGGGGGAGCAACCTTGCTACCCCAGAAAGACATGGTTCGTATCGTCGACTCTGGCGTGCACGCGGGGTGCTTGTTCGGGGACAATTTCTCCGCGTTGTTTTCGAAGCTTTACGGAGCCACGTAAAATGAAGCCCAAAAGACGTTGGTGTAAGAAGTTACGATGATTCAGGGTCCAATGGCCGTGTTGTCGTGGGGCAGAGCTGTCTAAAAGAGGAAGGCGGTGGGCGGGACACGGACCTGCCCGTGCTGTCAGCCGACCGGAACTCACGATCCAGACCGCAAGGCTTCACGGCCGGGCGGCACGAAAAACTGCTCACGAGGTCCTTTTACTGTGGGCTTGGTTCACGATGTTGCACAGGTATATATGGGGTTCTGCCATGTTTTTGAATTTGCTCTGGTATTTGCGCTGCTGATGCACCTCCAGCAGATTAGGACCGCCACACGAACTCGAGCAATCTATACAAATACACCACAAAGAACGTATGAAATAGCAACACCAAACGTAACGACGGCGACGACAACGACGACAGTTTGTAACCACTGGCAATGACAACATGATCGAATTCTCGGCCAAGCCTACTCCTGCCACCTATGTACGAAGACTCGATGGTCTGTAAGAATGAGGGAATCGCTATAAAACATGCAATGCAAGCCAGACTTTTTCGTTCCCATCCGTTGGAAACGACTGACGGAGACTCATAACAAGAGTGGGGTCGCTGAAACGATAGCGCGATTAAAACCAATCTATGGTTGGCAATAACAAGCAAGAGATGGAATACCGAGGAACGCCGTAATCGTCCCAGGAACGCCAGCTGTAAGGAACATGCGATAAGGTCAACCGGAAAATGCAGTAAAAAAGAGCCATCCGGAGGTAATGCTGGAAAACCTAGTGTCCTGATAGAGACCGGAGAGAAACAACAATCGCCAGGCTCGCAACAACGATCCGTACCGGAAGGAACAAGACTCGTGAGCGCTCAGTCACTGTAAGCCAGCAACGTCCGCTCCACTCGTCATAATCAATCAGGTCGTAAGCGTAGCTTCGTGTCCAAGAAGATTCGTAAGGCGTGAAGGGACCGTCCCTACAGCCTGAAAAGAGGTGAGCTTTAGCTCAAACGCATGCTTGAGGTGTGTGGCTTCGCTCAGGGAAGATGCCACCGTGCATGTTATACCCGTACTGATACTGGGAGGCAAGAAGGTCTTCAGGTCCGGACCCTGTAACCGGGCCGGGAGAGGCGGAGCGGTTTAGAAAAGGTGAGGGTGTTCGAGAAGGTTTGATATCAATCGCACCATCTACCATGGCAGGCATAGGTGGTGAGGGGGGGCTGCTAGTGGCGGACGACTCAGTGCTGTTGATGTACTCCGTCGCACCGTCCATGTGGCCGTTCCTGACCAAAGGTGTAGTAACTTTGGGTGAGCCTTTACCGGTAGGTGTGCCGAACTGAAGCCGTATTAGTATCCGTCTAGGCCAATCTGCCGGGTTGTTGAGGTTGGGAACGTACAAAACAAAACTTCTGGATCAACTCGTTGTACTCCGCAGATTGGAGGTCCGGCTTGCTGTCAGACGACAACACGTTGGGCCGAGTACCAGGAACTGGTGCGCCGGTCGTGTGTGACCTGGGGAGAGGAGCAGGGCGATCGAAGTAGCCCTTGTTGACGTCGGCAGTGTTGACTTTGAGACCACTGCGGTCGCCTAGGGCGGTCTGGGCAGTGGTCAAGGCAGCTGAGAGAGAGGCACCGAAGTCGTAGCGAGACGAAAAAGCCTGACCGCCCTGGGATCGACGGGCACCTTGATCAGGGTAGATCTGGGCACGTTGCTTGCTCTTAGGCTTGAGGCGGATGGTTGAACTCGGAGCATCGCCGGTGATGCGACCAGAGCTGCCGAACTGGAACTTGTTCTCGTAGTCACGACCAAAGTCATCGTCAAGCGAGGCAGTCGAGCGTGGGCGGGTAGACAAGGGTGAGTGCCTGCTGCGAGGAATGGCACCAAGACCACCGCTGTTGGAACGCCTGGGCTTCGGCTGCTGCTTGACCTTCTTTGTGAAATCGACCTGGTAGTTCATCGAGTTGTTGTTATCCCAGAATTCTTGGCCATTTGCCTGGTAACGAACACAGAGTAGCAGAGTCTTGGACTCAAGGTTGGCCTGATCAGCAAGCTTGATGTTGAAGTTGAAGCGGTCGTAGCCATCATCTGCCTGCTTCTTACGAACATCGTGATTGAACTCGGCAACAACTTCAGACGTCGTCTTCCAGTAGTCGAGAGTGAAGCGAGCCACGACGAACTTCTGGAAAGAAATGTTGGCACATGCAATGTTGCCGACAAGAGTCTGATTATCTGAGGCGAGAGCAATTCGTTCAACACGCACAGGTGCGATCTGTCGTTCGTACGACTCAGTTGACGGCCAGTTAGCAAGCTTGATCTCCCACTCCGGTGCCTTAGACCTGGAGTTGTCTTCGAAAGGATACTCGTTTTCGCTCTCGTAGGCAGTCTCGACGGGCGATGAGCCAGCACTGACAGCAATCGGTCGATCCACCGACAGAAAGTGTCGGACCTGCTCAATCTCCTCGTTGAAGTGCACGGCCTTGGAGTAGGTGGGCGTGCCAGGCATGCTCGACGGCCTGCGTCGTGATGCGGGTCGAAGAGCAGGCTTCACCAGCTCACCAGACTTCTTGCGTAGTAGCGGTGGCTTCATGTGTAACCCTTCATCTTCCGCATCGCTGTCGTCGGAGGATGTGGTGATGGCTGGGCAAGTATCGATAGGCTCCACGTTGTGCTTAGAGAGCACGATTTCGCTCGACGAACGAGAGTGTGCAATCTTGCGTGCTTCGGCCGAAAGCGATCGTGCTGCCGTCATAAGCTGAGGCGTGTTTGACGGTGTGGCAGTGGCTCCATGTCGCTCTGGGGACGACACCCTCTTTACGTTAATGTGCTGCAGTGCCTCTTCTAGGTCCTTCAGGTTGCCAACGCCACGGGCTCGGTCCTCATCGTCCGACGAGTCAGGAGGAGTGGTGATCGCACCTGACGGTATCAGAGAATCGTTCACAGGAGGAGGAGACGGGCGGATGCTACCATTCGTCTTTGTAGAGCTGCGGCTACGACGGACATCCGTCGGCGAGTCTACCAAGCTGCCATCGATCGGAGTTCCATTGCTAGCAGGAGGTGCGGGAAACGAGGGCGAACGACGGTGCTTGTGCAGGTACGATGTCGAAGATACCGAGCGCGGAAGCGCTGGTCGTTGCGAGGTCCTGGAGGATTGGGAGGCCTGAGTGTCGACGTAGGATTGGTTGCGGCTGAGGGTAGGGCTGGTTGGCTTGGAGGAAGCTGGCGAGCGCTGGGAGGGTGGTGTGTAAGGCATTCGGTCGGCTTCGTGGGGGTGACGGAAGCAGAGCGAATGGAGAAAGTGCAAGGGATTAGGGTTGCGGGCGCATTAGAAGAATGGAGCTATTATGGGGGTGGGTCGTCTGGGGATGTATTAGCGGCTGTTTGATATATGGGCAGCGCCAGAGACAGCGAGCTGATAACAAAGCATTCAATTCGACACGCAGCCGCTTTGTGCTGTTGCTTCGTCGCCTGCTGCGCTGGCTGGAGCACAAACACTCACAGGATTAGGTGGAGGAACTGCTGATGCACGTTCTCGCGGGAAGAGTCGCGGCGTGGGCGGTCACAGCTAGTCAAAGCTGCAATGACGTCGACGGGGCGGCGGAGGTGCTCAGGCCTGGGGATGGGCGCGAGACAGTTGATGCTGCAGCTTTGGGCGAGAGAAAGACTGCGACGGAGCGAGGCCGGTGGCTTCCGTGGACGCAGGTGGACTGATACCTGGGCGAGGAAAGCACGACTCGAGGGCGAGGCTGCAAGAGTGTGGAGAGACAAGACCAGAGGGGTCGCAAGTGTCGAAACCGTTCAGCGTCTGCAGGTGGTCCGGTTTAAAGGGTCCTGAGGCTGGCAGAGGCCTAGAAAAGTGTTGGAGACAGATACGGGGGGAGGGGAGAGTGTTGAGGGCGGTAGCGCAGGTGAGGTGCAGGGCCGCGACTATTGGAGCAGTCGCTGCCGGGATGCTCTGAAAATCGCTGGACCCAGGCCACCAAGCATTTGCCGCACGGCCTTGACCAGGGCTGCTGCAGCACCAGTGCGCAAGCGAGTTGATAGCGTGCCGCACGATCCACCCCCCAACAGACCAAGGATTTGCGCGCGGCGATGCAGCCAAGCGGCAGCAACCGGTCGCCAGGTGCAGTCGAGTGAGGAGCGGGAGCGGAGAGCTGCGAGCTGGCCTGTGGTTGGGGTGCAGCGTTGCGCGCCGTCGGCGGTGCGTCCACTTTCTGCGAGACAACAAAGGACCGGCAGTGACTTACTACGGTACCGGCGCGGAGATGGTAGCGTCCACGGTGGCGCCATCACATTTTACGGCCTCATGTTTCTTTATCAGTCGAGTGCACAGGCCGAACCGACTTTGCCAAATCTCCCGAGTGCAGCGGATGCGGCACGTCTGGCACGGCCGGAACTCGAAACGGTGGAATACCATCCCTCATCCAAACCAGCATCAGCGGCGGCCAGATTCGCATGAAGCTGCCCGCAAGCACTCCCCATTCCATAATTCATCACCGCTGCCTGCCTGTTCGCCCGCACAGCGGCACCGGCTTCATCACGCCCGTGCACTACGCGACTCCAGCCCACATGGGGCTGAGATACTACCACCGCGGGGGTTAGTAGGATGGGATGTCGACATCACTTTGCGCTACCAGTCCAAGATTCAAGATTCAAGTTTCACAGGACCATTTGCGATGCTGTCACTGCAAATTTGCAAACGCGCCCGGCACGCGGGGGCGCCACTGAGCCTCATTGCTGATGAAAACCGTTGCATGTTTGCTTTTGGCACACGAGCCACGCAGGCGAAATGGCGAACGTTGGTCGGAGTTTCGCTCCATTGCGCACAAGCCAAGTGTCTGAGCGAACTGGTGATGTCATCGGAATCAGCGTGGGCTGATGAAAGCAGCCGCATTCCCCGGCCCTCCGCACCTACTGTTTCTGCGCTGATGCGCGAAGGCAATGTTTAGAAATATTCAAAAGAAGCTTTTGCGGTACCTGAATGATCGGAGCAAGCAGAATGCGGCGCTCTCTCGCAGCCACACCTCTTTCAAGCAACGCGGTGGTCGAACTGCTCAGATGAGGGTGAGATCGTCGGTTGCTGTCGCTTGGAAAGGACAGTCTTTGTCTAGCTGCCAATCAGATATCCCTGTCGCGCTAAGCCACACCAGCTCTAATCCCTGCTGTGCACAAGCGAGCCGTCACAGAACTCTAACAATCGCAAACTAATTATGGTCCTGCTTTTCCCAGCTCCACAACAACCCCATCCTGACCTCCATGGGGCGTGGGGGATCCCTCCTGAGTGGGCGAGGGCACGTCTTGCTCTCAAGCGGCACAGATGCGAAGAATTCGCTTCCCTAACAGGTTTCGTCCGCTCACAACAGTCGTGGAACTGCAACTCTACAGATTCTTCATTGGCCCACGAAAGCGCCGGTGCGAGCGGCTTCATCAATTTCCCCGCACGGCAAGCGTCGCACTGGTCAGTTTTTACAAGACGCTAGCAAACCTTGCCAGAGTGCAACCACTGTATATGTGCTGTGTTCAGAGGCGCGCTTATTTGTACTGTTGTTCCAGCCTGCCTGTTGCGAGAGCAGTTCTATCAGAACACAAGAAACACCGTTCGCGTCGTGGTTCTCGAATCTCGCGCGCGCATGGAGCTTTCCATGGACCAGCCGGCTTGAGACTAAGCATCGGCGGCTGTCACCCAAAATTACTTTCTGCGACTTGACGTGAGCTGACAAGGTCTGCAAACACCACCACACTACGGCCCTTATCACCGATGCTTTTTGCTGGAGCTGATAACGACAAACTTTGGCTCATAGTTCACAAACTAACCTGACCCTGACGCGATGCGGACTCGCGCGTGCATGCTACCGCTGTGCCAATCTTCGAGAGGATGATCAAACACGGTGAGTGACTTTGAATGACCGTTGCCCTATCGCGACATGAAACGCATCTCGTCGGCCTGTTTCTCAACCTCCTGGTGTTGGCCAGACCAGTGACCCAAGCCTCACTATCCCGCATTCTGGTCGGTGCCCCGGGCTGGCCCCACCTACCAAAGTCGCGAGAGTGTTTTTGTCCGCCGAGCCGCCGTTGCTCGCCATCGATCCCCTCGATGATCGATCCAACTGCAAGCTTTGACTCGAAGTAGTCGGAAGCTATGCCCATTGCAGATCTCTCCGTATCGGCCTCGCGAAGACAACGCGGCTCGGGAGGCAACAATACGGACTTTGTCATACAAGCGCGCAACTCAGCGATGCCGAAGTCAAAGGCAGTGGGTTCCCACGACGAAATTTGTTTCCATCCCCACTGTTGCGCTGCATTCAGACCCATTAACATTCAACAGAATTGCGCATCGCATCGCCGACTAATAGCACTTGAGCATACAGCACCAGCCTACTCACAAACGCGATCGACTTGCCTCTTTCGGGGTTGGGATAATTTCGACCATGAGCAGGCTTGCTCAGCTTACCGCGTGACTGGAGTGATGGGAATTTGCCATGATATCTTGCGCATTTCAGCAAAAAGCAGGGAACGCGCGATCCCATCGAGGTCGCTTACTCCACGCCAACATGTCAATGCGCTCTTCATTACCGGAGGTACAATGTCAGCTTGGTTCTGGGTTACCGTCAGCCGTTTTCTCAACTTGGTGGGAAATCGGTGGCGCTTTGCCTTGAGCGACGTTGACATCTGGTAGCCCACCTGGTTCCAATTGCGACTGGTTCCGATGATAGATGGAAAGGGATGCACCATTCGCTGAAGAGAACGGCATGAACGCATGGACCGCACAGTGTGAGACAACTACTACGTAGTCCGACAGCCTCATTTCCGCGACAATGATTTTGAAAGCCTGGGGGTGTTCTTTGAGACGACGTCAGGCCACGTTGCTCTGAGTGGTCCTTGCATCAATGCTATCTCCACACTGACAGCAATCCCCCTAGCCGATGTGGGGAGTGCGAATGTGGATGTTCTATTTTGGTGCTCACGATGCATGACGTCACACAGCTTTCGGTCTCGAGACAGATTTCCATCCCATCCATCAATTTGGTGCACGACAGGCTACAGTTCACTGGGTTTTGCAACCAACTTTTATTTTTTTCGATCGCGAAGGGTGTAGTGACGCCTAGCCCTGGCGATCTGCGTATCCCACACCGCTTTTCGAAGAAACTTATCCCTTTGACAAAAACACAGTCTAACCATACGCATCTCTCCTATCAGGATTTTCGCGGGATGTGGAACGTTTTGTTCCCGTTCTGGAGAGTCAGAGAGGACAAAGCCGTCGCATCCGCACCTCAGGAAGTCAATCGTGATCCAATGAGTCCCCACTCCAACATTGTGGATCTGACGGACCGAAACGGACAACAAACTATCAAGGCTTCAGTGGCTTTATTTTCATGCTGTATTTCCCCGTCACGCCAGCATTTGGGACCCAGAACCCAGCAAATGCATCCTGAATGAGCTTGCCCGCACCACAGACTGCAGATACGAAGCGCTCGAGCATATCAACTGCTTATTATTCATCACTCTGCTTGCTAAGATAGACTCACACCAAAGTCATCCACTGCTCCAGGTCGTCATTTCGACTCTATAGGCGTAGGCCGACAACGAGTGATGTTCTATGGAACCTTGACGAGGTCGCACTGGTGGTCTGTAGTGCTACTGTGCGCACGTTGCTGTCATAGCCCTGTTTCGTTCCTGCTAGGTTTTGCAAAATGAACCTGAGAGTCATAAGAAGCCTTGCCGAGTTCAATCATTGCTACTAACACATCAAAAGGTCCGACAGTACCAGCACTACTGAACATGATTTTCACACCCACAGATCTTCGATTTCTCTTGTCGACAAGGATGAGTTTTAAGGCGGGACATCTGTGGTTGAAAATCAAGTATCCCGTATCCGGGGCCGAAAATTTAGTGTTCGGACTCTGCTGTTCGGGCCGTTAAACACGGCTTCATTCTCCACATTCTACCCAGCCTATCGCCATTCTTTCGGAAAGCAGAACACCACCACCTTGGGATCGCACGACTTCTGTCGGTAGACTCCAAACCAGCTCGACACTCATAACTCCGGTCGCCTTGCAAGTCACTAGACTTAAATGGTTCCTTCGCGCAGTCCCAAGGGCTCTGCTGCACTCATTTTGTCAGCCACGTTCCTGGGTCGGCTACGTTGTTTAACGCCAGGCCGACCCAACGTGAGCCGAAGCTGATAAGACTGCCATGACAACACATCGCGCAACCTTTCCCCGTGTGAACGTTATCTGCTTCAGACCAGGAAGTATTGCGGGGTAAGTAGGTCGGTCGTCCCAATTGAACGGTGTGGACGGCGCCATGGACCGAACCGCTGAGAGCTATGTAGCCAGGACTCCAACATACGCTGACGTGAGAAGGTTGAACCCAGAGGGTCGGTGAAACCTAGATTGAAGCTGCCAACCATACCCACCTTGAAACATGAGCAACGCTTGATGCTCATCGAAGATTGAAGTTATCTCGCTGCTCAACATTCGGATGACTACTCCTGTATCACAGCCGCGAACTGAACAGGTTTAAGCTCAGTATGCAAACCGTTCGCGATACTGTCACAAACCCAACGACTTGTAGAAAAACACCATTGTATACACGACATATCTCAAGAAAGGCGCCTCAACCAGTCAAAACACTGCTTTCTTGCGTTCTCACCGCTTGCAACGCGCTCAGGCGTCACGCCTTCTCCGCAATTTCTGCATGCATCTCGGCCTCAACAAAACACTATATCCCCACTCGGCAACTCCCAGTTCACACTGTGTAGATGCAGAAACGATGTAATGTTGGTGATTTGTGTAATAATCGGCGCATGGATGCACTGCACTCGAGACTCGGTAAGGCCAAATGAGGTGCGGAGAGGCGAAGTGAGACAGGACTGATGAGGGGTGCTTGCAGCACCACTCTTCGTAACACGCAAATGGCAGGTCGGCGACAGACCGAAGTTTCCAGGGTCGGTGTGCTTGATACAGACCCTCGTTCGACATGTCGAGTCCGTCTAATAGGGAAGAGGAGCATGCTCACTCACAGGCCAAGACCCACATATGGGGTACGCATGCATACACAATGCACCCCATGTGTCCCCAAGTTCTCCGCAGAAACGTCTCGCTAATTGTTTGCTCGTCAAGCAGGTCAATTGTGACAGCTCACGTATCATCTTTCCTCACCCCGCCTTATCAGATCAACGAATCGTTGCTGATCGATCAGGGTTCTGTTGTACAATTACATGCTCCCTCGTGCTACCGCCCGTCTAATCTCCGAACACGCAGTGTAACCGCGCACAACAGCGCACATCTGCGCACACCTGCGCATGTTGTCCGTTTTGGCAGATCATTGAGCTCAACCAACAAGGCTCCCTGGTCTGATCTGGACCATTCGAGTTTCAACACCGATAAGGGTGATATTGTCATTATTATACGTTTAGTATCTCATGTGGATCTTAGTTTTCGAAAGCAGCGCTTGACGAGCCGTGCAGCTTCACAGTCACAACGGTATTCCCAGTGTAAATCTCATTGACACACTGGGGTCGCAAATCGAACTTGGGACCCTTATCCCAAACCCTTGCAATGCTCGTCCAAAGTGGACGAACGGTTGGCACTTGCAGCAATGCAGCCTAGCCGCCTCGGCTACACGCACGCGCCTGCTTTTCTTAGCCTACCTCATCCACAGTTGCCCCACTAGCGAAAACCACATCTCTTGTTGCGACAATTCGTGTCGGCTGCAACTCCTATGCGACGAGCGCCACCGAGCATGATGTGCCAGACGGGATGACACCACCGCCACTTGTAACAGTAAGAGGTGAGATTCGGAAATGACATTGATGGGACCCGGATGTGCGCGCTTCGGTGGTTGTTGGCCGCCGTGGCTTACCAGCCGGAGTGGCAATGTCCCAACAAACAAAACGGATTGCGCAACACGAGCCACACACACACACCACTCAGGTCACTGATCTGTGTCGTGCATAACAAGCGTTGCGCGACAGTCAGGGTCTGTCAAAATCCTCAACAGCCACAGCCTACTTTGAGACGTGTTGAGGCCCTGAACTCCAAAGAGGTGGGGCATGATGCGGGCCGTTAGGTGATTTGGGCTGGATGAGGATTCGGTTGGCTATCTGATGCCGTGAAGGATTTGCTAATGTAACAGGAGAGCGAAGAAGATGTGCAGGAGCTATGTCATGTTGTTGTGCATACACGCATGCATGCAAGACAAGGCAACATCGTGGATTGCGTACGCACGCCGGAGCAAGATGCGGAGGCGAGACAGTGATTTGGACACCTTGATGCGGATCGAAAGCACACGACCAAATGCTTGTTCCACCTCGAACGGGTTCTTGATCGCCAAGTTGGGATACGGGACCCTGACGGTTGCTTGCAGCTCAGGGTCTTCCAAGACCGGTACACCACGCGTTATGGTTCGGACTTGCTGGTTCTCTAACACCGAGTCGAGAGCTGTACCGTGGGATTGCAGAGCGACTCATGACACCGGTCTCTCGACCTCACGGCCCGGATACGATCTCAAGATCCATCTTGACCCGCGTCGAAAGGTATATTTTGGTTGTTATTGACCTAACAGACGGGCATCTTCACTGGCGTGATCTGGGCTTGAATATCACCCAAACTCCACCTGGACACCTAAACTCGTGAAACTCAAGACAGTCCACCATCTCCGGACTCCACACCCCCAACCCCTCACTCCCGCGCCCCATCTCGACCGCCCTGCATACTGTCACGGCCACTACCTTTTAGGTGCTTGAGTGAAGCCCCGCGGCAAGCTTCGGCCGCGACTACGAGTTGTTGAGAGTGGGTCGTCGCGACTCACGCCCTCCGGTGTGAAGCTCTTGGTCTGCGAGGCTCGATGAGCCGCTGGCCTCGTCTTGGACATGCGAGGCGACGTTCCCCATGGAGGTTTGTGTGGGTCCTGCATAACCCACAAGAGACGGTCTGGACATCAGAGGAGCGGCACCTGGTAGCCTCCAGGCCAGTCAACGGGAGGCGAGACGCTAGACGGTAGCTACAGAGAGTGCGACGCCGGGCATGAGTGATTGGGCGAGATGTTGGATGTGTGTGAGAAATTTCTAGTGATGAGCGTTAGACGCGGGAAGTCTGTTTGTGTGGGCGGTTACTTGTAACCGTAGATGGCGGAGTGTTCATTTCTCGACAATATTCGTGAAAAATGCTCCGAGGAGACTGGACTCAGGAGGTGGTGGAATCGGCCCTCACATTTTGTTGAAGGTGGATCAATGAACCTTCAAAATGAGTGCAAACATCACGAGCTATCGAATGCTTTGACAATCTGAAAGTCAATCTTGACAGTGCTGGCAGTAGGCAACACCTGCTCCCCAAGCCACCACTACCAATCTTGAACATGACGTCTCTCGAAAAGGTACAACTTGCGACGGATGATCCGCGCCGGCAAGCAGAAGCAGGGTCTGATGATGTCGAGTTGTAGACAATAGATGACAGAGGCACTTGTCGCAATGAGGCAGTTGTTACAGCCATGATGGCCGTTGTGATTCTCGGAAAGACTCCAGTTCTGTGCACTCGAACTATTTTAGAAACCGTGGCCGCTGGTCAGACGTGACAATAACGGAGATACGACATCCAGTCCCAACAACGAGGCTGCAGCATCCTAGGCTCGAACACTGCAAGGCCTTAAGCATCTCGATATTCGCCCCCCCATCTCGAAATCTAAACTAGACAGGGAGGCGAGAAAGATCTTCTCGCAGAGACTATTCCCGTCCATGAAGATCACCGCGCGTCATTCCATGCAACATTACGACGAGCATCCATACCTGTATCTGATGGTGCCACGCCCAGTGATAACACGTACCACGGGTTGCTTGCACATCTAACCTGCCTCACTCGCCATCATGCAGATCTTTGCGGCTCTCCCAATCCTTCGTGGCGCGTCTTAGCGCTAGGACGCGTTCCCGGGTGCAATGCATTGTCTTGGACCCCTGGGTTTTTCATGTGAAAGAAACCCCTAGCCACAATGCTGATCAAAGGTCTCGGCTTGCAGTCTTGGAAAAGAGGGGTCTGACCTTCGCGCCGGGCTGTGTCGATCTAAACGTGATATGGTGAGATGAGGCCATGGGCTGAGATGGTTGGTGGGGAGAGGGTTCCCAGCTGCACCCCGCCATCGACATTAGGTGAAAGAAAGTGTGGGGATTGAACCGTCAAGGCCCCGCGTTGTGCTATCAGCGGTGCTGAGTGAGTCGTTGCATTTATCGGTGGTGCTGAGGTTTTTCTGTTGGGTCATGGAAATCGTTATCATGGCTCCAAACTGCGGGGGGCCGAGAGCGGAGATGTCCAAAGGTACATCTAGATACTTGAGGATACATGTTACAGATCCGGCGGTGAGCGACGCGCCATCGACTCAATTTGTAAACTTTCTGCACCCCGGAAATGCATGCATCAGTGCCAACGCTGCAACTAAGTGTTCGGTGTTACGATCTGGAGATTGCACTTTCTGTTGAGATCGTAAGACCACTTTGTTGTAATGATGAAGTTTGAAAGTGTCGATCTAGCAAACCCCACCACACAGCTTCTTCGTCGGCGATGGCTTGAAGATGGCTCGGAGATGGCATGCTTCGAAATCACAACTGAATAATCACCACACGTGATTGGGCGCTAGGGCGTCGTGGAGCTATGACGAAGTTTCGCGACTTCCATTCACGTCAATATAGTTTCTACCCCATCCAGTCGCGTGCTCCCTCGTAAGCTCAGCCCGCGTTTCAATCGCACAGTATGCACCCCGCAATGCAATATCTGATATATATGGACAGCATACAATGGCGCCTTCCAGAGCAACCATGATTTGCCGCATAACCTCCGCTTGCGTACAGCCCCAGATTCGTATCCGCACCAGCGCGCGTCTGCTCTCGACATCAGCAACACCGGCTCGGCCTCAGTGCATCCGTGCGACTGCAGCACCGCGATTCCAGACCACATCCGCCTTTACACGAACATACAGTGCGCAAGCAAGCGATGCACCCGAACCACCCGATTTCCTGAACGAGGCCGAGCTGCATGTCTTCAACAAGATCAGGGGCGAGCTGGAACCTACAAAACTCGAGGTGCGTGCTCAACTTGCTTGGGAGGCCTGAGGGCGCTGGCGAACGGTGTACGCGAAAATGTTGAGACGCACGTCATCTATCACAGTGTACACTGCGACCTGCGGGTTTCAGTGTCAGACTCGGAACGGAAGCATCCAGAAAGGCAAGCCGACGGTGTCGAATTAGAAATCGCGACCGTAGCAGCCGATTATATACAGGATGCCGTGTGATGGTGCGCTGACCCAATCTCTAGGTCCAAGACATCAGTGGCGGCTGCGGCTCCATGTACGCGATTGAAATCGAGTCGCCCAAGTTCAAGGGTTTGACGGTGATTAAACAGCACAAGCTGGTCAACCAGGTGCTGAAGGAGGAGATCGCCCAGTGGCATGGTGTTCAGTTGCGCACACGAGCGGCATAAGTGGAGCGTCACGGATCATGTAGATGTTGTAAGAATACTGTAATACTCGACATATGCGAAGCAATTGCAGATGATGACGCTGCTGTTGCTTTGAAAGCAATGATAAATGTTTCACGACAATACATGTTGTACTGTCTCAGAATGCGTGCTGTGGCCCAGACTACCCAGGAGTGCTTCTGACACTGAAGTACAATGATCGTATCTGGCTCGTAGAATAACTGCACCAGACTACTGGCGTCTTTTTAGATATAGACTCGGTGGTACATCTGCAACTTCAGCTTTTATGTTGGCGAAAGATTGTTCTGAATGTAGACTTGTTTACAGACCAAACGCGTCAATAACCTTGGATATCATCGAAGCATATTTCTTATCCATAGTATGAAGTCGTTGTCTCTACCATATTCATACGTATGCTCTCTAGAGTTTACCTGAAATTTGAGAATTGATCGGGCAGGTTGAAGTGGGTGTTGTAAAGGTTCAGTAATAGACGCAACATTGGGTATCTGATGTATGTCAGTACTGAACGGATGCGAATTCTCCTCTCGTGCGATCGAGCGATTGAATTTACCTGTAAGTATTGGCAAGTTGTAGTCTCTTGCATTACAGGAAGTGGATTGGCCGACCTCCTCTGAATTGCAACTTACTGATTGTTGCCCTCTTAACGTGTAGTAGCTGTGGTTGTTAAAGTCATGCTCTGATATGTACTCAGGGTTGTATTATTGTACCGTAGTTATTTTGATCTACATGATGGCTTGTAAGCAAGCTGAGACCCCAATAAATGCAAATCAAGGCTGGCTATACCTGCGGGAAGAGAGAAAGGTATCCTTTTCACGAACTAACTTGTGGACTTTAAAGTTGTCTTTTATTACGATTCAAGTAATGAACTTGAAATTTTTCAATGAAGGGAACCAGTGAACCTTCCCATCCTCCAGTCTTAACAAAAGACAACCACATTCAAGTCTCCACATTGCATACCATCATACCTAAATCTCTAGGTTTTTTTCTTGCCCATCCTTCCAAACACACCTCCTACCTCGCCTCCTCCATTCATCCCCTCACCCCTAACACTTCCTCCCTAAACAGCATGCCCCATCTTCTCCCCCTTCCCCTTCGCCTTCCCCTGCCCAAAGTCCCTCCTCTGTAAGCACCAGCTCGTCACAACCCCACAAACAAGCGCGATACCCATACCACCGCACAATACCCAGAGAATCATATTATCCACCAGCCCGGCATCCATCCTCTTCGCCAGTGACACGCTGCACGGCTTGTATGCCGCGTCTAGAAGTTCCGCACGACGATGGATAGTGGTGGTGGTGCGTTTCTGTTCCTCCGTGGACGAAGACAGGAGCCAGGGCAGATTGACGACGAAGAACGTGATTGCAAGGATAATGACGGGGATGGGGAGGAGGAAGAGGATTAGTCTGGCGGCAAAGGTGTAGCCGGTGTACTGCTTGAGGGTTCTGAAGGGCTCTGGTGCGTCATCGTAAGGTGGTGAAAGGCTTCTGGGAGTGGGTGATAGGGTTGAATACGTGGAGAGAGGGTAGGAGTTCGTGGTAATAACCGAAGCGGGCCTTTCGATGGAGGGTGTGGTGTGTACTTTGGCCATGTTGGGTTTTTCGTTGTGCGTTCGTAGGATGGTGTGGTTTGAGATGCGGGTTCGGTGACGATGCTCGAAGTTGGAATGCGTATGTGAGGATGTCTGTGATGTGAATCCAGACAGAGAATTTATCCTCCCTCCAGTTTTCACGAATAATTCATATCCTCGCGTACTCCGGTTCAATACCCAATCCCCACTCTGAACCATGGTTCCGCCTCCGAAATATTTCCTCCTTCTCTTATCCTTTGGGCACTGTTACCTCAAAACTCCCTTCTTCTGGATCGAATCTCCATCCATACCGTAGGCTGTGCCAATAAGATAGAGTATACTAAACTCATAGATCTCCTCCGCCGTCTTTAGGATCAATCAAACTCACCACCCACGCGTAAAACAGAGAGAAACAAAATATGCCCATTACTATTCCTAGGTCTCTTCCCGCCTCCTCAGGTGACTTCTCCTTTGGTACCGCCACAGATGCCGTCTGCTCAACCTCTCCATCTATTGCTTGAGTAGCAACGTCTTCCTCCCCGGTCTGAGTACCCGCGTCCCTGGTTTCGCATCGATGGATGAGTGGTTCGACGATATCGCTTAGAGCGTCCCAATCGGCATCAGACGAAGACGAAGAGTGCACCATAACGAGATGAGAAGATTATAATGAAGCTCGTTAGCATACACGAACGAAATTGAGGAGGCGTGATGTGCTGACTGTTTCGTGAAACCGAGTGGAATGACATGTGCTCCGCACCGTATTAAATATTCAGACGGAGAACGTACGTAACACATTCCCCCACAACTACTTCTTCGATGGAGAGAGACCCTTCATATTATCGAACAAGGGTACACCCGCACCACGGTATCCATCACCCTTAGCACTGGAAAAGTCACTACCACGGTAACCCAATCATTGCACACATCGTAAAATTCAGCCGTAAATATATCTGCTTCATTCCCTTATTTCGCCTATACACCTCGCTAGCGCACGTACACCAGAAGTGAAGCAGGGGTGAAAGAACTCGCATTTACAGTAAGTAGTAGTAGTAGTAGTGACGCATACGCATAAAGCCCACCCATGTACATATCATATTGCCCTTGCACCGAATTGAAAACGATAAGATGATTGTGGCGAGCCAAGTTTGTTGCTGCTGTGAAATGGCTATGGTTTGGTGCGCTTAGCTCCTAGTTCTTGTGCTGCGCCTGGTGCTTGTGCCATTTGCTGTGGGACTGCTGGTGTTTACTTCTGCTGCGGCGCCGTTGACTTTTGCTTTGCTCTTTGCTGCTGGCTTGGCTGCCTTGTTGGCCTTTGCCGGTGTGGCCTTTGCTGGGGTAACAGCCTTTGCCGGTGTAGATGTCTTCGCTGGTGTGGCAGTCTTGCGCTTCTGTGTGACTGGCGATGATTTCGCTGAACTTGTTGCCTTCGCTGCTCGACCTCGAGCTCCCCTCTTAGGCGGCTCAGGTTCTGGCGATGCTTCAGCCTCGTCCATATCGGAGGCTTCTGCCCCTGCTTCGGCTTCTGCCTCTGCCTCCTCAGCTTCTGCCATCTCGACGTCCTCCTCAGGCGTAGGTGTTGAATCGTCTGACTCCTCCGCTTCTTCATCTTCGACTTGTGCGCCTGCACCAGCACCAGCACCAGCATCGGCATCTTCATCGTCGCTGCTGACTTCAACATAGCTTTTGCTAACATTGCTCTTCCGCCCACTCTTCCTCTTCGGCTCACTTTCAGGCGCAAGCTGCCCGTCGTCGCTTTCTCCATCGTCGTTACTCGTGGCTCGCTTCTTCCTCGGCATCTTGATCGGCCGCTCTTTTTTCTCCTTCTTCGGCCTATCACTCTTGGGTTTCTTTTTCCGCGCGCCCTCGGCACCGTCGACAGCTTTCCTCTTCTTGTTACGAATTGCCTTACGGACTAGCGGGTCGAGCTCCTCGACCAGATCCTCATCAATCCATGTCTTCTTCGCAATCTCCTGTGCGCGCTCGTGCGACTCGAGAGCGCGGAATATGCCTGAAGGCAGCCGCATCTTGCCAGGCCAGGACTGCATAGTCCAGTTGTTCTGCTCCTCCCACGAGCGAATGAGTGCTTGTGAGAGATCGGACAGGACGTATAGGTTCTCGTCTGCTTGCTTTGATGGAGCAATGCCATCGGCAACGCCTTTCACACGCTGTGCGACGTGGAAGATGAGAGACAGGTTCTCTTCGGTAGCAACGCATCTGAGGTAAAATAATATGTACTCCGACATGAGCTTGAGTGTGGCTGGCTCGGTGTCAAAGTCAGGGTGGTGGGCGAGCAGGCTGAGGAGGCGAGAAAATACAGTTTCAAGAACAGTCTCTTTGCGAGTGGCGAAAGTGGCGCGGCGAGAGCGGATCCACGTCAGCGTGCTCTCCTTCACGCCTCTCTCAGGCTCGTGGGCGAAAAAGAATAGGATAGTGTAGAAGCGAGGGGGCAGGCGGTTCTGGCCGAGGTACTTCATGAGCTTCTCTGCGAAGAGCCTGCGAACTTGAGGACAGGGGTCGTGAGTGACTAGAGCCAATTGTACAAAGTCGGCGGGCTTCAACAGGGCGTCTAGACGCTTGTTAGTTGACAGTTTGAGCAGTGCGTTAGCAGCCAGAAGTCTCTGGCGAGACTTGTGTCCTGTAGGGGTGTCGTTTGATTCCGATGCTTCGCCGTTGTCCTTGACGAGTCGGTTGAGCAAGGCGTACGTGCTTGTTGCAGCCTCGTCTAGGTCAGCGTCGGATGGGAGGGAGCGCAATCGGTTGATGAGGATTTTCAAAGCCCACATTCGACCCAGGATATCGTCATCTGGGGTTTCCATCCATTCGGCGCTTGCCTCCTCATCTGCCAAGTGTGGTTGATTAAGAACTTTCTCAATCGCAACCTCAATGATCAAATCCATACTGTCCTCGCACTCCGCTTGAGCAAATAGAACCAGTTGACTGAGCGCAGCGAGCTTTGTGAGCCAATGGTCACCATTGTACTTGAAACCCTTGATGCTCTTGTCCAATATCTCCTTGGCGTGGAGCTCTTTCTTGTTGTCGCTGTGCATGATAATGGTGATGGCATGCTTCGCTGCTTGTGCTGGTGTGCCATATTGCGCAAAGTTGAGAAAGCTCTGTACCAGTTTCCGCCCATCCTTGGTGTTCATGGGGATGTCCTTGGGGAACTTCTTCGCAAAAGCCGCGCATGCCTTCAAGTCCTCCACAGCACCAGGAGGATTTGGCGATTTTGCCGTGGGTGCCTCGCTCTCGAGCGTCCTGCAAAGATCCTTGACGTGTGTAGAGAAGACCTTTGGGTGCCTGAGAGAGATCTCCTTCAGCAGTTCGTGGGCAGTGGCGCCTAGGCTCTTATCGTCTGTTCGAGTGTACTCGATGACGGCCGAGACATGGCTTTTGTTGTAACATAGTAGAGCGACACGGTACAGCAGAGGATTTAGCACATCGAGAAGGGTAGCGCCTGGCCCGTCCTCAATACGTTTGCGCAGTTCTTTCTGTTGAAAATTAGCAGATAACACCAGGTAGGATTAGGCATCGACTTACGATAGACTTGAAGACCCTCCGGTAGTCACTTGCAGGATCCATACAGAAGCGTATCAAGGCATAGGCGCGACGGTCATGTGTCTTAGCAAACTTCCACAACTCCTCAGTGGTTTTTGTCGGTTCAGGGAGCGTTCTGGTGTAATAGGAAATAAGTCCGCTCAGCTTGGTCTTGATGTCCTTGTCTTCTTTGTTGATGACACCGCCGTTGTATTTCTCGCAGACCTGCAGAAAGCCTTCCATGAATCCAGCGCCTTGTACTTGGTTGTTTTGCTTGGCGAAATAGACCTTCTTGGCCTTTTCACCAAGTCCGTGAACCAGGACGAGTTGACGCTCCGTTCGGAGCTTATCTAGCTCAGCTTCTGTGTAGCCTTGGTCGCCGTTTGTTTGGCTATCTTTAACCACTTGTGATGCACCATTTGCAGCTGCGCGTGGTTTCATTGGCGGGTAGCCAAGAGGCAGCAGAGATTCAAAAAGCGCTGTGTCGACCTGGACGTTGATGTCTGGATCGTTGACGTAGCACGCTTCGAGGATTCTCGATGGAATCGACCCAAGGAGGCTATTGACACTTTCATCACCCTCTGCAATCGCACCGGAAGCTACACCCCAGATGCGGCCGATGAGCCTTGTCGTCTCTGAGTGGATGATGCTCTTCTTATCCTTGACTCGATCGGCCAGGTTCGAGAGGATCGAACCGGAATCTGCTATGCTGCCGTTGCTACCCAGCTTGCGAACGATGTCGTCGAAGCTGAACAGTTCAACCGCCTTGACCGCTGCCAGTCGCACTTTCTCGTCACTATCAATGAAGCAATCAGCAAACGACTTGAGAAGGCTCTGCTCTTCTTCGGGATCCAGTCCAATACCGCCAGCTGATGTCGTCAATATGCGGCCAATGGCAGTTGTCCAGGAAGCTCGAATGATGGGGGATTTGTCATTCTTGCGCTGTAAGAATGAGTGGTATGCAACAGGGTGCTGCGTTGGAAAAGAATTGATGGATGTTGGCGTAGTAAGAAAGTCGAATGGCCGCACTTCGTCTGCACGCGCTAGACTTTGCGATGGATATGCAACAGGGTCCATCTGAGGCGGTGGAGGAGGTCCCGCTGCGCCGATGCCAGAGATCATGTCACCCAGAGTCTCAGTTGCGAGCTGGCGGAGCTGCACATTCTCCGTCCCCAGCTCGTCCACTAGATGCGGAATGATGTCTTGCAGCACGCCAGGACAACATTTCCAGAGTTCTCGCAGTAGCCTGTGCGCTTTCCTTGCCTCGTTGATGTCTTCGTCCGAGGGTCCCTTCGTCCCATCATCATCAGGATCCTCACTTCCTGCTCGGTTTCGCTTGAACGACGGGCCGGAATTTGTGAAGTCGACAATAACAGAGCTGAAGTAGTTGCCGATTAGACGGGCCATCTTGTCTGGGTTGTTGTTGCACACGTTCTTGGCCATGTTGTACGCAGGTGGAGCCTCCTTCAGGCGCAACGTTGTCTGTTTCGCATCGACGGGCACGCTCTTCTTGCCCTTAGAGCTGCCTAGGGTGATGGGATCTGCCCAAAGGAATTGGGCAACGATGATATCTACTACGTCATGCGACACAGCGCCAGACTCGTCTATGATGGTGGAGAGGACGTCGGTCATGTTGTGCTCGACGTTCTTGCTCAGCTCCTCGGCGCCATCGCTCTTGGAAGGGCCGGAGAGGACGTCGAAGCATGTTGTGAACAGGGCTGTGGTGAGGGCTTCGGCGCCGGGAATGTCGTTGATGAGCAGTATGCTCTTCCACTCGGCGAGCGAGCGCAGAACGTACAGGTGCTGGCTGTTGTAGGGATGCGAGGGGTCGGCGAGAAGGGGCAGCAGCTTGGTGATGATGACGGAGAAGATTTCCTGGTGACATACATGAGCATTGACGTGTGGGGAGGGGTGGACGCGCGCATACCTTCAACTTGGCGGCCGGGTAGGGCGCATCTGGGGCGAACAGCTTGAGCATGTCGACCAGACAGCAGCACGTCCAGGCGCGCACACCGGCGTCCTTGTGCTGCAGCAGGCCCTGGTGCACCAGCTCCTGCGCGACCGGGCGCAGCGACTCGTGGTGGGCCTCCTCCTGGTCGATTGTCCGCAGCTCGTTCAGCAGCGTCTCGAGCCGCGCCAGCAGGTCGCCCACGCTGATCTGCTTGCCGGGCCGCCCGACCAGCGGCTGCTTGAACTTCAGCAGTCGCAGCCCATCGTGCTGCTCTTCCTCCTCCTGCTCCACTTCGGGCTCCTCCTCTTCAACGACCTCGGCGGCCTTTGCAGCACTGCGCCGGCTGCGTGGAGCCATGTCGCGTACTGGCGCGTCGAATGCGGGATTATGGTGCCAGTCTGGGTGCAGAGTGTCGCTGGATTGCACGCGTGGGGGTGTCGCTAATTTGCGCGCGCTGAGAGAAAACTTGGGGCGCGTCGCGGTGACGATGCTGCGTTTACTCGGTGAGAGAGCATCGAGGGGAGCTGTTTCCGCCCAAGCGTGACGCGCTAGCAAGCATGCACACGCGCCTGGCCGCCAGAGCTCCACACCTAGCTCGAGCCGAACACTGACCTTTCACCATCACCGTTGACGCTTGGCACGCTCCCCATCACCTGACCGATATCGAGTCTACGTCCTGTTTGTAGACCGTCATGTGTCAGCGATGAGCATCACAGCCTGTGAGCCTGACTCTGCAGTATCAACTAGCATACATCGAACTCTCTTCATGCTCTTACGAGGAAGTCGCAGCATCCACTGGGAGTCCGCAAGATGGAGAGACAGCAAACGTTTCAGCGAGTGAGTGCTACACATTACAAGCTTATATTG
Organism: Phoma sp. XZ068; assembly: GCA_004835665.1. Lineage (NCBI taxonomy): Eukaryota > Fungi > Ascomycota > Dothideomycetes > Pleosporales > Didymellaceae > Phoma > Phoma sp. XZ068. The sequence continues at coordinate 2,295,154 of RBKR01000001.1, forward strand.
ACTGCTTGCTCATCGTCTTCTGCAGCTGAAGCAACCGTGCATCGAGGTCCTGCAAGTAACGGCAACCTTGGCTCAAAGACCAAATGGAAAGCGCGAGCTGACCCAAGCACTCACAAACCTACTCAACATCCTTAACACTGTCACCTCAAGATCTGGTACGCTTGATACTAAGCTGGTCGAGTATGCTTTCGTGCCCGTTTCCCAGGTTCTCAGGCTGTCACGACAAGTTCCAGTACGCGCTCTCGAGCTCTGCCTCGAATGTGTATCAACCCTCCTGCGTTCAGGTTGGGGCGGTGGTCTTGAGCCTGCCCTATCCGGGCAACTGTTGATCTTGTTCACATTTTTAGCCAAACCCTCATCTGCCGAGAATGGTATCACGGCAACATCAGAAGAATTGCAAGCACTTGCCTTCAAATGCATTGGTGAACTACTGGCTGAAGCATCCCGCTTAGATTCGGGTAGAGAGGCCCTCACTGCCACCAACAATATCCCAGCTCTAGGAGAAGCTGTATTAATCACGCTGGACAGCCTAGCTGGGAGTAAATCGAACAGCATAAAGCTTGCAGCTGTCACTGTAGTCAAGGGCTTGGGTTCTGCGATTGTCGATGACGACGCTCTAGCCAGCTTCTTCCCCAAGATCGTCTCTTCGCTAACCAAGGTTTTGACTCCGGGTAGCACGAACAACGCTGGATACCGTGTGATCGAGCGAGGCCTCGAAGTACTGACACTGCTATTCTCACGGCTGTTGAGCGATCGAAATACAAAAAACCTTCCAAGCGAGCCTTCAAGTCAGACCATGAATGACAGCAAGCAAGTGCTGCGCTCGACGTCATGGCTGCAAGCGACAGCTGCTCAAATCAAGATTGCCTTAGCAAACATCTACAAGATGCGCAATCACGACAAATCCGAGGTTCGACGAGCACTACTAAAATTGTGCTTGGGCGTTATACAGGACTGCCGCAAATCACTTTCGGATTGTACCAGCATGAGCATCGAAACAGTGATTAGTCTTGCTGGCCGAGATGGTGCAATTGACACAGTGGAGGACGAACTAAGAGCTGTGCTGTTTGCGGATCAAAAGCTTGCAGACCTCCTGCGCGAGAGTCTTCATGACTGGGTGATCTCATTCTCTCGTGTCATGCAATCGAAGGACGATAACAAGCGCCGTCTCATCATTCATCAGATCTCAGTAACATTACGTCTACTTGGACAAGATCCGTCGATCATTGACGACCGACTGGCAGACGGCTTGAGAGATGGTGTATCTGCAGTTCTCGCAGACTCGAAGGGCTTGGAAGAGCTTGGATCTGCGACAGCAGAGACTTCCTTGGAGACGGGCCTCATATTAGGACCCAGTCGACAATCGACGTTCCAGCCGCTGCAGTTGCGACTCAAAGGTCAGCAAGACCTCATGGCTGAGTTCAGATTGCTGTTGTCGCAGCTGGCGAGGTCTGATTCTGCATTGAATGTCGTACAGGATCTGGTCCGCACTATCAACAGTGGCACGCAGGAGATGCAGTTGGCCAGCTTTTGGATCTCTGTCAACCTGGTCAGAGACTTGACTGTCACCAATCCATCTTTTGATGATTTCATCGATACCGGGTCATCAAACCCACGGGAAGAATTACTAGACGACCTGTATTCTCACTCCATCACACTTCTGTCTGAACGAGACCCCACTACGACTCTTCCATGGCACTTCTATGCGCTGGCTCTGGAGACAGTGGCTCTGCAGGCAGTGCGCTACCGAACAGAGTTTCGCGCTGAGCTAGGCGAGGTCCTATACTCAGTATTACACCAACTTGGAAGCCCAAATACAGGTCTTCGGGAGCACGCGACCACTTGTCTGAATATCGTATCAGATGCATCCGGCTATACTAGCGCCCGTGAGCTGGTTGTTGATAATGTTGACTACATCGTCAACGCCGTGGGTTTGAAGCTCGCTGTCGGCGACGTCTCGCCTCAAGCACCCCAAGTGTTGCTGATGATGATGCGACTGTGCGGCCCTTCCCTCCTACCATACCTTGATGACCTAGTCGGGAGCATCTTCGAGGCATTGGAGCGATATCACGGCTATCCATCGCTGGTCGAGTTGCTCTTCTCGGTGCTGAAAGGCATGACAGAAGAAGGCGCCAAAGCACCGCAACTCGCCATCGAAGCACCCGTCGCCTCAAACCCGACTACAGTGGGCTACAAGGATATCCCAATGACAGATGTCGTCACCACACTCAAACAAATGAAAACAGACAAGCTCAAACGTGCCCAAGAAGCTGCCTCAGAAGTACCAGAGCCCTTCCCACAGAAACCATGGAAAGAAGACACGCCACAGGATCCAGACAATCCTGAGGAGCAACCACCCCCAGAAAAGCCGGACCCACCACCTCCCGCGCCACGAACCTATCAGATCCTCCTCAACATCTCCGAACTGACACAGCACTACCTCACATCCAACTCCCCTTCGTTGCGCACCTCCCTACTCTCGCTCCTACGAACCACGGTGCCTGCGCTGGCAAAACATGAGAACAGCTTTCTCCCGCTAATCAATACACTATGGCCAGTGCTGCTTCCAAGACTGCAGGATCCGGAGGCTTATATTGTGGCAAATACGCTGGAGATTGTGGGGTTGATGTGCGAGCACGCCGGGAACTTCATGCGTTCACGCATCGAGGGAGCGTGGGACGCGATTAAGAAAGTGCACCGAAGGACCCAAGAGCGGACTTCCACCGCTCGAATGGGAACAGGCAGTCGAGGAAACAACCTACTCAAGGGCGGCCTCAAGCTCGACAACATCTCCACCGGACTGTCAGAGCTCAGTATCTCCCAAACCACACCATCACATCTCGATCGCCCAGAACTGTACACCAGTACGCCGACACGCATGATATGGGAAGCTCTCGTCACCTGTCTTTGCGCCATCGCATCACACGTAGCACTGAGGGATGAGCACTTCGAGTCGGCGCTGGACATCCTCGAACCCGTGCTCTCCCGTCCAGACGTCAAGACTGCGCTCGACACTGCAAACGCCGACGCAGTCTGGCTCCGACTATATAAGCGCGACCGCGCGAACGGCAGCGCCAAAACGTACACCACGCCGGTAGGCAAGGCAAAATGGAAATTCGTAGCCGTGTGACCTACATCAAATCCACATACCCACAAACCCGCCCACACCCGCCATGAAACTCTCTAGTGAGAACCAGCACCACCCGGACCGTTCGGTCCCCCAGCCCCAACGCCCACGTTCGCACCAATCTGCGCACCGATACTCATCCCGCCGCTCCCAGCCCCAGCGCCCGGTCTGTAACAGTCAGCTGTATACACACCATCTGGATCCCGCTTACCCGTGTATGTTCAACGGTCCTCTGCGCGGCGGCGTGAACATGTGCCTGCCTGCGACGGGGCCGTGGCCGGGGCCTGTTGGAATGCCTTGTTCGCGGGCGGTGCGGGAGGATGTACAGCCCATGATTTCGTCTCTCTGACTGGAAAGAGGATGGAAAGGGAGTAGGAATGAGGGTGGGGATGCTTGTGAGGTGTTAAGGTGGAGATCGAGATTGGGTGGTGTATATTTGTTGTTTATCATGAATTCTGGAGGATGTGCTGATGCAAGTTCTGTCTGGTGTTGTGGGTGGAATATAATCGTAGCGGTAGATATGGTGGTGGAGGTGGTGGTAAGGCAACCCATGACGTCCCCATTGCCTAAACGCAGCTCGACACAGACATACACAAGACGATCCAATCCGATACAACCCCAGCCATCACCATCAGTATAGCCAGTGAAGCTACATCCTACCAGCAAACCCCCTCCCCTTCCTCTAAGCTCCAAAATCAATGTACCAGTAGATAAGCAAGAGGCATTTTTGAATTGTTTTATTATGCAATTGCTATATAGATCAAGCAGTGCCGACCTTACTCCAAATTCCGACTTTTTGAAAGGGAATATATGGGTACATACTGGTAATGAAACAGGCTCAGACTACAACCACACCTAGGCTACCGGTCCACCTACGCTATGGCTCCGCCTATGGCTACGACTATGCTACGACTCGGCTCCCGCCTCGTCTACGCAGAATCCGTAACACAGCCCTGCGACGCATCCTTGACAAAGCGCGCATACTTGAACAACGTCCCCTTACTATACTTCAACGGGGGCGCAACCCAACTCTTCCTCCTCTCCGCAAGCTCCGCCTCACTAACATCAACATTAAGCTCGTTCTTCTCGGAATCAATCGTAATCTCATCGCCGTCACGGACCAAGCCAATAGGTCCCCCCTCCTGCGCCTCAGGCACAATATGCCCGATCAGGAAGCCGTGCGAACCGCCGGAGAAGCGTCCGTCAGTGATGAGCGCAACGTCCTTGCCCAGACCGGCGCCCATGATGGCGGATGAGGGTTTGAGCATCTCGGGCATGCCAGGGCCGCCCTTGGGGCCCTCGTAGCGGATGACGACGACGGTTTTCTCGCCCTTTTTGATTTCGCCGCGTTCGAGGGCGGAGATGAAGTCGTCTTCGGCTTCGTAGCATTTTGCTTTGCCGGTGAAGACTGTGCCTTCTTTGCCGGTGATTTTGCCGACGCAGCCGCCGGGTGCGAGGGAGCCGCGGAGGATCTGCAGGTGGCCGGTGGTCTTGAGGGGTTCGGAGAGGGGGCGGATGATTTTCTGGTCGGCGGGGAAGTCGTTGACCTTGTCGAGGTTCTGCTTGAGGGTTTGGCCGGTGACGGTCATTTGCGAGCCGTCGAGGAGGCCTTCCTTGAGCAGGAACTTGAGCAGAGCGGGTGTGCCGCCGATGTCGTGGATGTCGGCCATGACGTACTTGCCTGAGGGCTTGAGATCGGCGAGGAGAGGGATGCGGTCGGACACGCTCTGGAAGTCGTCGATGGTGAGCTTCAGACCGACGCTGTCGGCAATGGCGATCAAGTGCAGGACGGCGTTGGTGGAGCCACCGGTGATGGAGATGACGACCATGGCGTTCTCGAAGGCCTGGCGGGTGAGGATGTCAGAGGGGCGGATGTCCTCCTTCAGCAGGTTCTTGATGGCGCCGCCAGCTGCGAGACACTCGAGCATCTTGGCCTTGGAGTTGGCCGGGTTCGAGGACGAGCCGGGGAGCGACATGCCCATGGTCTCGATGGCGGTGGCCATGGTGTTGGCCGTGTACATGCCACCGCAGGCGCCCTGGCCGTTGCAGGCGTGGCGGATGACGTCGAAGCGCTGGTCCTCTGTGATCTCGCCGGTGATGAACTGGCCGTAGGCCTGGAAGGCGGAGACAATGTCAATCTGCTGGTTGTCGAGCGTCTTCGCGCAGCCGGGCTGGATTGTGCCGCCGTAGACCATCAGCGAGGGGCGGTTCACGCGGCCCATGGCCATGATGACACCGGGCATGTTCTTGTCGCAGCCGGGGATGGAGATGTTGGCGTCGTACCACTGGCCGCCCATGACGGTCTCGATGGAGTCGGCGATGATCTCGCGCGACTGCAGCGAGTAGCGCATGCCCTTGGTGCCCATGGAGATGCCGTCACTGACACCAATGGTGTTGAACTGCATGCCGAGCAGGCCTGCGCGCTCAACGCCCTCCTTGACCTTGTGGTTGAGGTCCATCAGGTGCATGTTGCACGGGTTGCCCGAGTACCACACCGAGCTGATGCCGACCTGGGCCTTGTTCATGTCGGCCTCGTCCATGCCCGTGGCGTACAGCATGGCCTGCGAGGCGCCCTGCGACTTGGGCTGTGTGATGTGCCTGGACACCGAATTGAGCTCATTGTCGGCTTTGGCGTTGCGAGCGGCGGCGCTGGAGAGTGCGCGTCTGCGAGGTGTTAGCTCTAGCCGTGTCAATGCGAGACAATGCCTACGCTGCCTGCCATTGCGGCCGGGACGAGCACTTTGCGCGCGAGATCGCTCCTCCTAGGCGGGCGAGAGACATTGTGGCGGACTGGATGCATCTCCAACGTCGCCGGCACTTTTTATTCTGATATGACGCTGGGGCGCCTCCGGTGATCGCTCCGTCGGGGACTTGTGCGTGTCTCCGTTGGGGTTAGACCCATTGCAGTGGCCAATCACAGGAGGGAAGATCATCAGCTCTCCAGATCCATGCACTACATGACTTCACGGTCACGAGTCACTCCTACATAATCTGACTCTACGAAGCATTTATTGGTTGCCGTGCAGGCAGACGTCAATGCTGTTGGCGATGAAGGGCTTCAATGTGCGGTGTCACAACTTGCCTTTCACGCTACGACTACGAACAATACATGCTTCAATGATCAGAATTACATATATGCTTTACAGGACGCGAAGTTTGATATGCATCATCACAGCCTACTGTTCATCATGAAGTACACTGCCCTCCTACTAACCACCCTGCTTGCACCTGCTGCAGCCGCTGCACCCAAAGTCTACACTGGCTTCAACTACGGCGCCTTCTGGAGCGTCCAAGGCAACGTCAAGCGATATGCCGACTTCCGCCACGGCTTCGAGCTGGCGAAGAACCTCACTAACACCCCAGTACCCTTTGACAGCGCACGTCTGTACACCTGTATCACCACAAGCACCAAAGATGACCCCACGGAAGCGTTTCAAGCTGCCATTGACACCGGCACCAACCTTCTCCTGGGCATGTGGATATCTCCCGGCGCTGCTGGACAGACCAACGACGTACAGCTCCAGAATGAGCTAGCTGCACTCGCTAAAGCATTCGAGAAGCATGGCCAGAAGCTCGCTGACCTCGTCATCGGACTGTCCGTTGGCAACGAGGACGTCTACCGCTTCAACAATGCACAAGTTGGTATTGGAATTGACAATCTCCTTCAGACCATGAAAACCGTCCGCGAGAAGATTGCAGCGTCGCCGTACGCAAAGTATATGGCAGGTAAACCCATCGGCCACACTGACACAGCACAGTATGCCGTCGTGCCTGGCAACGATTTCGTCGGCATGACTGCGTATCCCTACTGGGAGGGTAAGTCCATCGACGAAGCAAATGTAAGTTTCATGTCTACCTTTAAGGACACGCAACAACGCGCAGGCAACACATCGTTATGGATCACGGAAGTGGGCTGGCCCATGAATGGCACCCAGAACAAGGCCGCTGTTGCAGGTCCGGACAACTACCAGCGATACTGGAATGAGGTGGGCTGTCAGGTGTTTGGCAAGTATAACACTTTCTGGTTCGAGCTGCTCCAGGACTCGGCGCCTGATCAGCCAGACTGGGGGCTGTTGGATAATAAGTCTCGTCTGCCCCGGATTAAAGATTTGAGCTGTGGTAGAGGTAATGTGACTACGCCTGGTGCCGCTCCGGGGACTTCGAGCGTGACCTCGAGCAAGCCTCAGCAAGCTACACTCTCGACAGTCTACCTTTCTACAACGTCAACATCTGCAAGCTCTCCGTCAAGCCAGCCTCTCAACTCGTCGCCAAACCAGCCTGCAAGCTCGGCAGCCGGACCAACTCTCACCGTCCACACCACCATAACACTGACCAGCACAGTACCACCCTCTCCGCCATCTACCTCGAAAATATCCACCATCTACCTAACCGCCACAACCCTTATGTCGTCAACGCCAACACCCACCCCAACACCTCAATCTCCACAGGGCACACCCAGTCCATCCAGCGCGGTATCAGTATGCATCACCATGCTCGACCTAAAGCACGACGGCACATTCATCCCCGTGGCCATTCACCCCACCGCGGGTCTAGACGCGTGCGCACCACCACCTCGCTTCACTGGCTCACCGCTCCGCATGATCGATAGTCCTGCTTCGGTAGCTGACGGAGCTACATGCGTGACATCATCCGGAACTTTCTACGAAGCCGTACTACTTCACGGGAGTACGTATTTCGGCAAACCGACGCCTTCGTGTTCGGGCGGTGGGGGTGGGAGTGTGTCGTCGCCTGCGCCGGCGGTGTCTTCGACTTCGATTTTGACGTCGAGTGCGGTTTCTGCTTCTGCTCCTGTAGAGGGGACGTTTAGTATACTGCCTGTGTTGGCATCATCCTCTGGCCCGGCTTCTCCATCGAGGTTGACGACGGTGAGCGTGTCGGTGGTTCCATCGTCGTCGTCTGGAGTTTCTACGGTCGGGGTTTCGAGCGCTGTGACGAGTGGGGAATCTTCTGCTTCTCCTCCTGTTGCTTCTGCTTCGCCGGCACCTCCGCCTTCTTCTACTCCGACGACGCCTCTTCCTTCTCCATCCTCTCCTCCATCTACTCCACCACCACCACCGCCGGCTTCTCCGTCTCCTGCTCCTCCTCCTCCCTCTCGATCCCCCGTACCCGTCGCAAACAACATGCTCCCACAAAACCCACAAGCCGTTCATCCTCCCCCTGCACATCACTAGCGCTGGACAGAAGGACAGCTGATTGTGCTAGCCTCGAGATGGGTAGGTGTATACTATTTGTTTACTTTAATGTAGTTCTGTTCTAATCTACCTCTATTTCTGATTCTCCTTTATTTTTCAGGATGTCGGTCGGGCGCGCAGGTTGTAGTTCGTACTTTGTGGTTGAGTAAGTGATAAGTAGCACACCAGTACTATATCCGTACGATGCTCCGTAGTCAAAGAGGTCAAACAGCACATCCAGCGTTGAAACAGAGCAACATGTCACGGAACTATTTTGTACATTTATGTTGTATATACGCATCTCCTACCATCTCCAACATATCCTCTCTTCCCTTCCAACCCCCTTCAAATTTTGTGAATGACTACTCAACCCCCCACCCCCCAACCCTCAGCACCCTCTCCTCCGTCCCAAAAACCCGTAACTTATTCCCAAACTCCCCCCAAAACACCCCATCAAATGCCGGAACCATCTCCATCCTCTCCCTCTCCACCTTCGGAATCGGAACCCACCCCGTGGTATCCTGCACGTAGACTTCGTCAGCCCAGGTGCCGGGAGCGTTGGTAGCGGGCCAGGCGGGCGTCGCGTCTTCGTCATCAGAGGGGGCGTCGTTGGAGGTGAGGTCGCGGAGTTGGTCGAAGATGGTTTGGGTGGCGAAGCGGTGTGTGATTTGGAAATCTAGATCGTTGTTTTTCTTGTTTTTCTTGGACTTGTTGCGTTTCTTTTTGCCGCTGGGGGTGGTGAAGGTGGGTTCGGGTGGGGGGATGGGGACGGGGTGCTGGACTTTTTCTCTTCCGTCGGTGATGAAGTCGTTTGGGATGGTGGTAGGGAGTTTTACGCCGCCCTCTGAGGCTTCTCGGGTGAGTGGTGGTCTGGTCGTGTCTTGCTTGTCTGCCTGCTCGGCGCCTAGCTTTGCGGCGAGTCGGAGCATGATTGTTGCGGTGAGTAGGCTGTCGTAGCCGGCTTCGTGGAAGGCTTCCAGCTCGTTGTACTTGTCGTGGGCTTCGTGCGTTTTAATTCTCGGCAGCGGCTGGTCCTGCAGGCCCTTTGCAATCTCTTCCAGCGTCGGGCTCGCGTTCAGATCGCCCTCGGCGTGCGTGGCGAGGTACTTCGTGTCGACAATCTTTGGGAACAGCTCGTGTAGAGATGTGTTGAACTCGTCTAGTGTGTCCGGCAATGGCCCTACAAACGCCCGGTACAGATACACTATGTCTGTGAACATGTTGTGGCCCACCAGCACCGGGCGGCCCTTCTTCAGTCTTGCCAATGCACGGTCAAATCGATCTCTGCTGTCGTCAAAGGCGCTGCTGCGCAAGATGTAGAGCAGGTCAGGGTTGATCTCGCCGCCAACGAGCGCTTCAAAGATCCATCGAAACCCGGTTTGCCGCGCGATCTGCTCTTTGACGCGGCTCTTGATGCGCCGTGTGTTCTCAGCTTCCCGCGCGGCGTCAAAGGGCATGATCCGGATGCAATCATTTCGGCCAATTGCTACTGCGTCGGGGAACTCGGCGCGGACGAGCTGATGTACCAACCGCTTCTCAAACCTCGAGATGGTGTATGTCTCGGATGAGTGAGGGAGGCCGGTGGAGGATGTGATTTCGAGTGACGAGGATGAACTCTTTTGCCAGGCAGTAATGGCCTCCCGGCACCGTCTCACAAAGTCCAGCGAATCCGTGTCGGTGTCTTTGAGCTGCAGGTCCTCGATTGGATTCTTCTTGTCGATACGATCATGTGCTAAGCGCTTCGCTCGCTCTGCTTCTTCGCGCGAGAGGTACTGCACGCCCTTTGCAAAGGGGGCGCCGAGGTCGAATCCACAGCCCAGCAGGAAGGTACAGGCGCCGCTTTGGAAGCTGATCTCGCGCTCAAAGTCCAGACGCTCATCCAACAAGGGACTGAGGTTGATGTTGTAGGGTCGTAGCACATAGTTGTTTTCGATGTAGTCGAACTTGGCGCAGGTCAGGCCGACCTGCAGGATTTGGTAGCGGTCGGCGGCCTCTTTGGTTTCAGCATAACGGTCTTCCAAGGTCAGTCGTCCAGAGCGGGGCTTCTTGTTGGGCAGTCGTGAGGGGATGCCGGAGAGCTCTAGGTCAAAGGAGACAAAGTCGGCCTCGGAGATGTTGACGAGCAAACCGAGCAGGTGGTTTGGGAAGGACGGGCCGTCGACTTCCATGTCTGATGAGCTCTGGTCTGTCAGTGCTGTCTATCAGTGCTGTCTATCAGGGCGTTAGTTGTCGGTCAGGGATTCACGCAAAGTCACGAAAAAAGTCGTGGTTGCTGTTAGTGACGGTGAGCAGGTGAGCGCAGTCAGTGAGTAATTGATTGCTAGCTCATGATCAAGCGAGACATGCACGTCTCAACTGCGACAAGACCACAGCTGTCTCTGTTGTCTGCAAACTGCATCGATTGCTGAGTGCAACTGCATCGAGGTCGCGTTCACGTGCCGCCGGAGATTGGGGGTTGATTGGGGCAGGTTGCTGGCGGTGATTTGAGGCTAGTGAGCGGTGACGGCTGGGCAGCCGAGGTTGAAGGCGCGCTCGGGTGTTGTGACAGGCGGAGAGGCAGGAATGGGCCGTCGACAACTCATCACCCCAGCCATGGGCTTGTGACACCAGCACAGCAGCAAAGAATTGATTGAAAGAGAAAGAGAAGGAAACGGAAGAGCATGGCTGCGCTCTACGAAGACATCAGCGGGTCGCGGTACCTCAGCTCGTCCATCAGCTCGCTGTCGGCGTCGCGGCAGCAGTCGTCGCAGATCGCCAAAGCGTACCGACAGGCCGCCCAGCTGTTCCTCACGCGCCGCCTGCCCGAGGCGCTGTCGACAATTGAGCCCATCATCACCGCGCCGCACAGCAGCAACGTCGACGACAGCAACGGCGAGCTCCAGGCCTACGCGCCCGTTGCGACGGCCTCGCGGGGCACGCGGGTCAAGGTGTGGAGCTTCTACCTGACCTTCCTCAACAGCGTCGTCGAGCTCGGCGCCGAGGAGGGCAAGCACGCGTTTGGCAGCGCCCGCTGGAAGCAGCTGGTCGCCAAGTGCCGCGACGGCAGCGTGTGGGACGACGTGGTGCGCGATGGGTATGCCGGTGTTGAGGGCGATGTCGACGCCGATGTCGTCGTGAACCTGTATGTCGACATGGCACCTCTACATGCACAGTACTGATAGGCATAGCTCCACCCTCCTCCTCACCCACGCCCCCTCGCAGCGCCTCAACCAGGCCAAGCTCGAGACGTACCTCTCCGCCACCGCCCACCCGACCTTCGACATCTCCGCCCACCTTGCCTCGCCCACGCACGCCCGCCGCCAGTCGCACACGGGCACCGACACCCCGCGCGACCTCAACACCCGCATCAAGCTGCTCGAGCTGTACACCCTGCACGTCCTGCCGCGCAACGACGAGTGGGACTATGCCCGTGAGTTCATCACCATGTCCGAGCTGCTGGACGACGAGCGCAAGGAGGCCTTCCTGCTTGCCCTGCACTCGCTCAAGGAGGAGAAGGAGGACGCCGAGCTGCGCGAGGAGAAGCTGCGCCAGCAGCAGGCCGCCCAGCTCGAGGAGCGCCGCCGCGAGAGCGAGGCCCGCCGGCTGGAGCAGGCTCGGCAAGAAGATGAGCGGCGGAAACGTGAGGAGGAGAACAGGAGGCAGCCGCGCGGCGACCCAGAACGCAGCAGACCAGACGACCGCCTGCGCCAGCCCAAGCCCACGCCGGCCGCCAGCACCCGCAGAACGCCGGCTAAGAAACCGAGCACCCCGCCGCCAGGCCTCTACAACCGCATGGGAGGCCTCTTCGCCGCCGTGCAGAAAGCCATAGCCGACTCGGCACGCCAGATGACGAGTAATCCGCTCGCCTTCCTGCGCACCCTGCTCTTCCTGATAGCCTTTGGGTTGGCCTTTGGCCGGCGAGACATGCGAGAGCGCATTATGCGGCTGATCAGGCAGGCCGTGGATAAAGTGCGCAGGACGGTGGGCATGGGCGTTAAGGTGTCTTATATCTGATTCGGACGGAGCTGGTGGGGTGCTATATATGGCCGGGTCGTTCAGCTGTATTAATATACCATATATTATTGATTGAACTGTTTGTCTTGACCTTTGTTGATGCTAATGACCACCAAGATACCCACCCAGACCATCACGCTATAAAATGGCGTGGTTCAACGATTCAACATGGCACTCCGGCAATTGTCCATATTCAGTCCTGGTAGTAGGCGAGGAAAGCACGAAGACTACCTCGGAAGATATACTTATCCACGACATCTAGAAATACAAGCCCACATGCAGTACTCTCAACCCATCCAAGACTAAACCCTCTTCCGCTCCCTCCCCAACGTCTTCTTCCTCTGCTTAACCATATAGGTGAACATAGTATACGCGCCTACATTCCGTTAGCACTTGCAGACATATTCATACCGACATACTTGGCTTTCTTACCTGGCACATACAACGCCAACAAGAAGTAAAACACCAGCGGCAGCAATGCACTGATTTCCCCCACAGGCTCAATACTCTTGTACATCAACCACCACTCCGCGCCAATACCGAGTGGGTATAGGGGGTAGAACATCGTGTATCTACATCATGATTAGCATCCTCTCAATTCATCATCAAACCAACTAATGACCTAGTGAATCAAAAAAGGGGGAAACATACCTCAACCACACCAGCCCCCCGGGTGCCCTCCCATGCAAATTCAGCGCAAGATACAAGTACCGAATCGCATCCGCGACCGCCCACGCGAGCACGAGAAGAAAGAACGCGGGGGATGAAGCAGTGCTCGCGGGGAAAGAATGCCATATCATCCAGACTTGGATGACGCGCGTGAAGACTTGGGTTGCGGTTGTGCTGAGGGGAGAGTTCACGAGGCCTGCATTCGTCCGTTAGCAACAAACAGAAAACAAATGAAAAGTAACAGGGTAAAAATAAACGATAGTAATGGTAAAATTATAATAGAGGAGAGGGGGTTCAAGCTTTAAATCTAGTTTGGATTTGGAAACGTACCAATACCAGCATGAACTACCTCCACCACCGTAGCCGTCTGCACCCATCTTGCGCGCGGCTCAACACGCTCAAATAGCATGTACCGCCCTTCGAAAACATGCCTGACAGCGCTGACTCCGATCGAAGCCCATAGGGTGGCGAAGACGAGGTTGTAGAGCGTCAAGTACCACAGGCGGGTTTGCGATGGAGACGTGGATTTTGTGGCTGTTTGTGCAGCGCGGGTGGGGTCTGCCATTGTGAGGGTCCACGATCAGCGATCAAGGGCCAGTGATTAGTTGTAATAGATTAGAGGATTGGTTCATGTGTGGGAAAATTCTAGGCTTGGTGTTTACTCGGAGTATGTCTGAAGGGGGCGTTTTGTACCGAGGCTAACTTGAGCGTCGCTTGTTTGCTTCCTGCCTGATGGAGACTAATTTGACTGCAGATGTTCGAATTTTGGTAGTATATATTGATGACAGGGAGATTTATGGACAGACTGCCGTTGGGTATGAATGATGTTTGTATCCCGTTTTGGTGGTCTTGATGTCTTGAATTTGGGGTGGTGTGGTACGAGGTATTCCAGCACGAACTTTTGCTGCTATTTTTATTGTCAAGATGTAGATGTGGTGCTTGATGGCGATGCAATGATGGAAGTCACGCATGACGAGGCAATGCACTAGAGCTTTCAGATCAGGGTGGAGAAGGAATCGTTCCGGATGATCAGGGCAAATGTGTGATCACATTTCACAACGAAGAAACACCTACTAAAGAGTAGTCTGCCCTACCTAAGTACTAGCTTAATTCCAAAACATCGATTCAGTATCGCGTCATGCGGCTACTTATTGGCCCATTGCCTTCCTCGTTACCGGCGTACTGCTTCCCGAGCGGTCGAGAATTGCCATATCTCCTCGTCCTTCCATCGCTGCCATGATTTCCACGCCGTCCTTGACCGCTACCTCTACGACTATGCCGACTGACATCTGATAGGCCTTGATCGCTGTGAGAGTTCCTTCCTGTGGAATGTTCCTCTCGACGAACTGAACGCGTACGCACGCGTCGAATCCTGTCATGTCTATCTTCGACATTGTCTTCAGGTGCTCTACCGCGCTTACGTCCTGCCTGTGAGGTCTGCGATAAAGTCGTTCTGGCTGAAGGTGCTATCAAACCCGCTTTCTCCTTACTCAACCACGCATCAACCTCGACAGAAGCTGTTGACTGTCTTGCCGTCTCAGTCTCCCTGACCTCCTCAGCACGTCCCTCTCGCACAGGCAACCCAACACTAAGCTCCCCCTCATCAACCCCCCCATCATCAGCATGCCTATAATAGCAATACAACCCCTTCGGACAACTCTCTCTTACATCCCCATACACACACGCCACACCCTCCGCCTCATGCGAGTACCAGCACGCCTCTCCATTCCTACATCCCCTCAGCGTATTAATCATACTACACAGTCCCCTCGGCTTCCCCGCGGCAATCATCGCAGTCCGATCAACACCGCCATGGTCGAATATACAGCTGCCATTGTGGCATTTAGCGCCGTGTCTGCAGGCTTTGAGTTTTGCAGCGCCGAGGAATGTTACGGTGGCGGTGAAGTCATGGCCATTGGCCCGGAAGGTGAAGTCTGCGGTGCTGCCAGGCGTGGTTAGGCCGAGGGATGTGCGGAAAGTGGGTGTGAGGTGGTCTTGTAGAGCTTTGATTAGAGCGGCCGCTTGGGGTATTTTCTTTGGAGGGGAGGCTGAGGCGCTTGCGCCTGCGCTGTGTTGCTCCTTTGGATCTTCGTGTTTTGTGTCCTTCATTCCGGTTTCTTGAGGCTGCACTGTGTCGTCCGAATAGATGTCAGGTTGGAAATTACCAGTTTCTTCTATGGTTGTATTATTGACCTTGGATATTTCGTTTTCAATATCGGAGTCGTCGTAATCAACTAAATCCTCCTCTCCGTCTCTGTAGAGACTGGAATCAACCGTGGTCGTCTCGACCGCAGTGATTCTGGACATTTTGTAGCAGGATCGGCGCGCTTGTTGGAAGCAGATAGATTTTACACTTGGAAATCAATGTTACAATGGAGATCACTAGAAACAAGTTTGTATCTAGGTAGTGAGAGGAAGACTGCTCAGTAGATCGCAAATTCGTATTTAGGACTACTGAGAATCATTAAAGATTTAACTAGCAGCACTGCTTTCTTTCAGGCAATTGGAGGCGTTCGGTTTGAACATTTTGGCGTTCAGGTCTTTGTGCGCTCTGTGCAAGCCTTTGTCTCCTCTAGTCGCACACCCTAATTGCTGCTTAGATTCTCTTGCGCTCGACAAAGAAAGTTCACAATCAGCAAAATAAGTAAGACAAACCATGGTTGTGCTAACTTGGCCCGTAACATGGAGGCCGAAAGGGGCGAAAATCGCGACCATATGCTGCCGTGAGTATTAACTCCGGCTTCGATCGTCTATTTGCCACATGCTTTACCATATGCAAACAATAGTCACCAAACACCGCCATTGCTGCATTTGTCCGACTGGCCGAGAAGGCCCGAGCTTGTTTGAAGCAACGGTGAAAGGGCAGCCGTGAAACATGACAAGCGACCCGCATGAACGACAGCCGGGTTTGAGACCATGGGGGTTCCTCATCTTGATAGGCCATCCCCACCAAACTTCTGGAACGCATGTTCTCGGTCGGTCGTACTTCACGCATGACATCTGGCCCCACGGTCTTCGCTCGCATGCGTTTGTGTTCGCGGTGCATTTTGACCAATAGTGTTATTGTGAACAAAAGCTTGGTAATTACTTGTCAAACCAAACTAAGCCTTCGAGATAGATGAGCATGAAGACTTGGCTCAATGTCGATGCTGGTAAGAACCGTTTCTGGTAGGCTATGACAAGTTGCCTTGAAGATGATCGCAACCCCAGTACAGAAAATGAATATAAATACGTCGGGCAGCGCGTTGCTTCTCTATCATCATAATCAGCTCAATCATCTCTTCTCTGAACACCAGTCTTCAACCTATATACTCAATCACCGGCTGGTTCATCCATAATTTGTACAAACCTCTTCAAGTCAACGTTCACCATGCGTATCTCGATCACCGCCGCCACCGTTTTTCTCGGCCTCCTTGCAACCGCCGCAGCTAGTCCTGTCTTCCCTTCTCCAACTGTGGATAAGCGAGCTGAACTTGGTGCGCCGGGTGAACGCCCCGTAACTGGCAGCCCCGGCATGGATGTTGCTCCCCTCGCAGCAGGTCTAGAGGCCGGGGGAAAGCGACCAGGTGGAAATGGAACCGAGGGTGGCCTTGGTGGCAGTAGCCGCGGGGGCAAAGGCTCTCGACACAAAGGATGCAGAGGCTCGGGACACAAAGGAGGTAAAGGCTCCGGACGCAAAGCATGCAAAGGCTCGGGACGCAAAGGAGGCAAAGGCTCTGGCCGGAAAGGAGGAGAAGGCGCTGGAAGCAAAGGAGGAGAAAGCCGTGGAAGCAAAGGAGGAGAAGGCTCTGGCAGCAGTGGAGAGAAGCTCCCTGGCAGCAAAGGAGGAGAAGGCTCTGGCAGCGGAGAAATGGGTTCTGGCAGCAAGGGAGGAGAAGGCTCTGGTAGCAGTTCCGGCGAAAAGCCCTCCGAGAGCAGTGGAGAACAAGGCTCGGGCAGCAGCTCCGGCCAAAAGGCACCTGGCGGCGAGGGATCGAGTGGCTCAAGCGATTCGAACGGGTCAAGCGGTTTGAATGAAAGCCCTACGGATTCGGGAAGCTCAAGCAGCAACTCTGGATCCGGTAGCAGCCCGGACGACACAGACGGTAGCAGCGGTGGTGGAGATGCGTAGTTTCAAGACGCGAGGCACGGACAGACGTGTTAAGGTCCCTTTGGATACGGAGCTGTTGACAACATATGAATGAATTAGTCTGCAGTAGCTTGCAGGCGACTTGCAGTAGAATGGTCGAGAAACAGGTGTAGTGTACGTAGATGGTTTGTTTGTTTAGCTATGGTGAATGGGCGCATCGTTGTGAATCTTAAACTTTTTATCAAACTTTGAGTGGATCAAAATAACTTCCTCACGCTTACCGCTTATTGTGACATGCTTACAATGAGTACATAGCGCATAAACAAGCGTCTAAACCGCATAAACGCTCTTGGTACTGTAGAATCAATACTGGACATTACACACGTATACGATGGTCATGGAGCAAAGAGCGCAAAGTACCCTCAAGGGCATTGGGATATGTTGCGGAATTAAGGTGACGACAATAGCTCAATGCAACGAGGTTCACATGAAAAGTGATACATACATGCCCTAGTATCCTTAGGATGGCGATGCCTGTGCCACTGACGTGATGTGGTTGTGCGGAAGCGAACGTGGCTGAAACCACGCCGGCAAAGGTAGACCCTTAGTTTGTGCAACCACAAGGAGCCAGGTATCTGCATGGAATTTGTGCACAAATCACCAACTTCTGCAGCGATCATCAGGCATCTGGAGCTGAGTGAATAGCTTCGACAAACCGATTCGGCGATGCGGCCGCAGACCTGCTTCTGAATTGAGTACCTGCCACTCCAGTCTGATGCACACTCGGAAGGCATTACACCATCACTACTTAAGCGGGATACTGCTTTCGAGTTGTTGTCCGCTCGAGTTCTGTTATGCACCTATCAGGCACACCTGAAAGGTCAGGCTACTGATCATACGACGTCATGTTGCCGCGACTTAATACACATGCACATAAAGGCATGTTGGCACTATTTACGCCTGCTCTACGCTACGCTAAATGATCAGGGGTTCGGAGGTGCGAATATAGGTCAGCACGGCGAATTCAAATCCTGCCCAAAACAGGAGATGTGCGGATGATCTACACACCAACCCCACAAGGCGCTCTCGGATGGTCTTTCCCGGAGACGCTCCGGTACTAGTGTAGGTCCATTATGCGGGGATACCAGCCACGAGCTTGGTTGACCGCGGTACCGCGGTACTTGAATTCACCACCTTACTGTTTGGGGGATTAAGTGCGACTCGCTGGTCGAAAGTGTGTGCCTTTAAAAAACAGCCAGCAAAAGATCGTCACAACTTAGAATGCTAGAAGAACGTTGCTCTAAGTCAGCAGCCCTTCCAGCACGTTGATTGGGCATTCTACGACTTTGTATGTCACCCAAACCAACTGCCACAACGCCGACCACTGAAAACTGCGCCGAGCGGAAGATGTACGTGAGATGAACAGAATGCACCAGGCAAGCGTGACCGGGCGTTCAAACAGATAGATGCCCAGGTGTATAAGAGATGGACTATGCCACCATCTAGCAGTCTTCTGAACATCAAGATTCAAATTCTTTTACTCCACCATGAAGCTCACATCACAGCTTTTCGTAGCCGGTCTAGTGCCCTTGGCTCATGCTTTCCCTGCTATGATGTACGAGGCAGCGGCCGCCGACCCTGCACTTGAAACTCGTGCCAGAGAGCTGGCCAAGATGCTAGAGGCCCGTCAAGCTGGTGCAGACGCAGCTACAAAAATCTTTGAGCCTGCCAACACGTTCAATCCGGCGAAGCAATTGATTGACGTCGGACCAGGCAGCGGGCACGAATATGTACCCCCTGGCTCTCAGGACCTTAGAGGACCTTGCCCTGGTTTGAATGCATTTGCGAATCACAGTGAGTACGATCGTCCTTGTAAAGCATATCACAACTAAACTACTATGAAGACTTTCTCCCACATAGCGGATATGCCACTGTTCAGCAATACATTGACGCAACTACGAAGGTTGTCGGCATGGGTCCTCAACTTGCCCTCTTTCTTTCCGTACTTGGAGGTGCACTCGATGGTGATCTCTTATCATGGTCTATTGGTGGCACTCCTTCCCTTGCACAGGGTGGTCTAACAGGCATATTGGGTAATGGGCTTATTGGGTCACACAACAAGTACGAAGGCGATGCCTCTCCGACAAGACCAGATCTCTACGAGGCTGGTAACAACTGGAAGACCGTGACATCACAATTCCAAGACCTCATAAACCACTCGCCCGGTGGTGAAGTCACTCTGGACTCTCTCACAGCATTCCGTTCGGATCGTTTCGACGCTCAAATCCGTAACAACCCCAACTTCTTCAACGGTCCGTTCTCAGGCGTGCTCGTACAGCCTGCCGCGTATACATTCATCTACCGCTTCATGGCTAACCACAGTGCTGAGCACCCGGCTGGTCAGCTGACTTACGAGACTATCCAGTCTTGGTTTGGAGTTGAAGGTACAAACAACAATTACAACGCAGTACAAGGAACTGAGCGCATCCCAACGAACTGGTACAGGCGTGCTTTCGAGTACCCTTACAACACTGAATACTTCCTTGTCGATGCTTTGAACGCCGCCAGACTCCACCCTAAGTTCCTTGACATTGGCGGCAACACTGGCAAGACCAACTCCTTTGCTGGCGTCGACGTTGCTGATCTCACTGGCGGGCTCTTCAAGTCGGCTGATCTCCTCAAGGGCAACAACTTCGCTTGTTTTGTCTACCAGCTTGCTGCTCAAGCCAAGCCTGACATCCTTCTTGGAGCCTTGAATAAGCTCACAGATGCTATTGGCAGCATCATCGGCTCACTCAGTTGCCCGCAGTTGAAAGCTATAGATACTAAGCAGCTGCAGCAGTTTCCTGGCTACAGACAAAAGGCAGTTTACGGTTAGGGCACCTTCAACTTTTAATGAGCAATGATCACAGCATTTAGTTCCTGTAACTATTAACACCAATGAATGGTTAACGATGTATTTGGCTTACGATCATGATGTTATTGACTCTTGTGGCTTGTTGTAGGGATTGGAATGTTTTACGAACAGCGTAAGTTTCGAGACGAGCTGTAGTCGTACACATTTCTCTTCGCGATAATATACAGCGTCACAGTTGGTCTGGATTACAACAAACCAGAATCGTGTGTACTGCACATCTTGTTAGGGAAATGAGAAGTTACTTATAAGGTGGTGGCAGTGGTGGAATAAAACCACCCTACTTAGGCAAGGAGGAGGACTTCGTGGGTTGTACTATACCCAGCGGGATTACAGCTACCTGCACCAAGTTGAAGATAAGAAAGATTCTATGGCTATTAAGCAGCAAGGGTCATTGTAGTTCCGGAGATCTATTTAAAACTCGGTAGAACATACTTTTCGCTATGTAGATATTGCAAATACGGACAAGACAACGTCGAGAGACCTAACATCATCTGTCTCTTGTGTGGATTTCCGGCGAGGCTTGCTGCATGAAAGTTACAGCGTGAAGAGCATCAATCTCTGCGTAAAACGAACTCTTCTCCCTGCGGTCTACGGTCTTTCTTTCTAGACGAAGGAAGTACCATTCAGTGCGTTAGTTGGGATGATTCCAGCCAGGTATGGCCTGTGTGTTGGTAAGATGATCCAGAGCTCTTTCAATACTCGTTATTGTCATTTCTCACCCCTCTGGCCAATATGATTGGGATCAGGGGATAGAGGAGGACAAAAGGAGGAGATACACTCATGTCTGATGATTGGAAGTCCGGAGATGTGGAAAAATTGATGTTTAGCAATTGGAAGAGCTTGAAGAACTCGACTGGAATAGAGCCTTACCAGGTAATAGCATAACGCGCGCGGAGCCTGCAGTATTGCGGAAGGACCGCGTGGATTTACTGACGGACGCAGTGAACAACAAGTAGGTACGTCATTACATTCGAACTGGCCGAGAGGACCTGGTGGTTTTAAAACATCCGACTTACTTACCAGTACCTCGGTCAGGGAAGACATCAGCAATCTATAATCCTATTTGAATCAAGTTACCAAGCGACGTTACACCCCACTTCATACCAGTCTCATTGCCTGCATCCACGTTAACACTGACGAACACATTCTGGAGAACATCCGTGAGTTTGTCCTCAACTATCGGTGCAACATTCACAAGGATGCACGTCGACCATCTTGACTGTCATACACAGAGTCCTATTGAAAGTAAAGTGATAGATGTTCTGTGAAAGATCCACTACAATTCTCTCTTGGCTCACCGTATTGTCACCGTATTGTGTCTTCAGATATCGACACACATTGTTCGTCCAATCGTACGAAGTTGAGAGCGTCGAACTGCTGAGATTCTATGTGGCACAAGTTCATGACCCCTCATGCCCGGGATAGTCAGTTATATTACTTCCGTTGCCCGGAGCTACCCCTCTTTGAGACCGTGAGAGGCTTCCAGTGCCATTGCCAATTACTTCCCTCATCAGTTGTGTTCTACAATCTTCCGTACATTATTGTAACCCTGGACTCAGTAACGAAGGGTTTTACAGCTGCAGACCGCGAATTATACTCATCCCGCATATCTTCTCCTGCGACTTCCCAGCCACCACAAGCCACCCGTTCCTCGGTTAGTGATCGCGTGCTGTCCGTCACACGATCGGATCGCTGGCGTTCCCTCACATGGTCACACCCGTTCCACGGCGCGTCGTCCCTAGCATGCAATAAATATCGCGACTCGTAACAAAGGCATGCATCATGGATAATGACTTTGTTGTGACAATGATCGTCATCGACATTTCCATTGTAGAACAGCCATGAGTCGCGTACTTACAAGCACTATGGCTTAAGTAGAAGATTTCTTGACGGCGCCTTGATTAGGGCAAACATCGGTGATTAATGTGGATCCGACTCATCTGCCGTTCGTTTTCTGTCCACCCCGTGGTCGCCACGATGCAAGGTGAACACCCGAGCGCGGAGTATCGCATTCAGTCCATGCTCAACTTGGCAGGTTACTAACCGCCTATGACGTGGGCTGGGCACTTGCGCTGCATTTGCACGAGCCATCCCCGCATTTCATCCAGTCTCCGAATATCACACGTCCGAACCGTATCGCGACAGCAGCGTCCAACGTTGCGCTACTCGGGTACGGCGTCATTACCATTTCGCCGAACCGTTTTTCGCTGCGCCCGCAAGCTTCCGAGGATTTGCCGCGCCGGGTTGAGGACTGCACATGGCGGACTCGCAGGACGAGCCGCTATTAAATGGGGGTGAAGCCCCGGTGCAAAAGCGCAGGTCGTCCAGGTGGCTCAAGAGAAGGTTTCCTGTCATCATGTTGTTTTTCGGCACCGCATCGCTGTTGTTTTGGGTATTCGGGTCTACCGGACTCGGTCGGCCACTGAAGGACACACCCACAAACGGCTCAGATGGGGAGCTGCTTGTGACACTACCCGGATACGGAACGTTCCAGGGCACAAAGGTCGTCGCCAACCTGCTCAAGACGATAACGTTCAGCAAGCCAGTTGATGCTTGGCTTGGCGTGGACTACTCAACACAGCCTGTTGGTGAAGGACGATTCAAACCTGTCACTTGGCCAGCGGCGTTCGATGGCGTCAAAGATGCTATCGCTTATGGGCCAGCATGCTGGCAGAATTTATACGGGCCGATGCTGCAATCAGAGGCCTGCCTCAATCTGAACGTCTTTCGGCCGTCTGGAATTCCAATGGATCAGAAGCTGCCCATCTTTGTCTTCCTGCATGGAGGTTCATTCGTTGGCGGCACTGGAAAGAGCTTCGATGGCGCGGCATTTGTTGCAAAGAGTGCTCAGCCGTTGATGGTTGTTACAATGCAATACCGACTCGGTGCTCTTGGCAACATCCCGAGCAAGCTCATGGAAGAGGAGGATGGGCTGAATTTGGGAGTTCGGGATCAGCGTCAGATGCTGGAGTTCGTACAGAAGTACGCAGAGAACTTTGGTGGTGACAAAGACCAAGTAACGGTTGGTGGCCTCAGTGCAGGTGCACACTCCGTTGGCATCCATCTCTTTCACAACTACGGCGAGGACACAGGCAAGCCATTGTTCAGCAAAGCTATCCTGGCTTCTGGTTCACCAACAGCGCGCGCTTTCCCTGGAGTGGACTATCCCCTGTATCAGCGACAGTTCGCGGAGTTCATGGACTACGTTAATTGCCCGATGACGCCTAATGCTGCTGCCCTCGCCTGTCTGCGCAATGCCGAGGTCGACGATATCCAGTTCATTTCATCTGCAATGTATTCGAACTCCGAGTACAACATCACATGGCCTTGGCAACCTGTCTCCCCTGGCCCACTCATTGAGAAGCGCGGCTCAACTTCTGGCGAGGATGGCACCTTCTTCAAGATCCCCATTCTCATCTCTTCAGCGACTGATGACGGCAGCCCGTTTGCCCCACAAGATCTCCGCACCAACGCTCAATTCGTCGCGTTTTGGCAGACCCTCGCCCCCGGTCTGACCGCAGACGACCTTTTGGACCTTCAACGCCTGTACCCTGATCCCACTGTGTACGGTGCTCAGAGCCCCTTCCTCCCTGTAACATCGAACTTCATATCATCGCAATTCCAGCGCGTCAGTGCCGCATATGGCGATTATTCCTACATCTGCCCCGTCCAGGACACCGCCGCCCGCCTCGCCGCCGCAGGCGCACCAGTCTATAAAGCACGCTTCAACACACCCAACTGGTCTCCTACATACCTCGGTGTCCCTCACGCGAGCGATGCTAGCTACTTCAACGGACAGGCAGGTACACAGTACCCCGAGATCGCGGATATTTATAGCAGTTACTACGCCAGCTTTGTTGTTAGCGGTGATCCAAACACGTACGCCACTGCCGGCGCAGCGAAATGGGAGACGTATAATGGGACCGCAGGTAGCCACTTAGTCGTCAACCCGCCAGAGCAGGGTGGACCGCAGATGGAACAGGAGTATGAGGGCATCAGGATGGAGCAGTGTGCTTGGTGGAGGGATGAGGCGAGAGCGAAGAGGTTGAACAAGTAGGCGTGCAGTAATCTAGTAGAATTGTGGACAATTTCAAGATTTCATTTTGAGATACACTGTTGCAGCGGAGTCTTGATGATGAATGCCGTGGATCATTGTGCCCGACTGTCTGCTGATATCTTTTTATGTACAGTCACTATCCACCGACACCCTCTTACCTGACTGTTCACCGACACCGTGCTTGCGTGCTCTGAGACTCTACAGACACTTTCGTGCATTGATTGCAGCAATTCATCCTGGATATCAAATCGCTACTTTTATCATTGTATCGCTGAAGTCACGCTTACCTTTTGCCTACTAAGTCAATTTGGCCTCTCAAAATATAAGATCTCAATATATAACATCTTTCCGTCGGAGAAGGCTGCTTTGTCAGTAGATTGTGGTATGCATGTATGTCGAAGGGCGTGGGTGCGCTTACCCCGCGACGTCATCGGCCAAAAGTGGGGCATAAAGAAGTAGGAGATGTGATAATCAACAATCAACAACATACAAAAGGGGGTGTCTTGAACCTGTAATCTAACCGTCTCGTTTTCACATTCACAAACAGAACACACGATCTTTCCATTCAGTTTCAACAATCAACACCCACCATGTCCAAACTAACAGACTTCAAACTGCTCTCCTTCGACGTCTACGGCACATTGATAGACTGGGAACGTGGCGCGCTCGCTGCCCTCCAACCTCTACTCGAGAGGAGCAACAAAACCGATCTGGATCAGAAGCACATCCTCGAGGTTCTCCACGAAATCGAGCCTCCCATCGAGAAAGAGCATCCAGACTGGAAGTACTCGCAAGTCCTGACCGCCGTGCACCCTCAGCTATGTTCAAAGCTCGGCCTCGCGACGCCAACAGAGGAAGAGAGCAAGAAATTTGGCGCAAGTGTCGGGTCCTGGCCTGCCTTCCCGGACACAGTGGAAGCGTTAAAGCGGCTCTCCAAGACCTATAAGCTCGTTGTCCTATCCAACGTTGACAACGAGAGCTTCAAAGCAGGTAATGCAAATGGTCTGCAAGGCTTCAAATTCGACGCTGTGTACACCGCGCAAGACATCGGGTCGTACAAGCCAGACCACAAGAATTTCACTTACATGCTGCAACGTGTGAAGGATCAATTTGGCATCGACAAGCAGCACGTGCTGCAGACGGCGCAAAGCCAATTCCATGACCATCATCCAGCGAAGGATATGGGAATTAAGAGTAGTTGGATTTACCGGCCTGGTGCGGTTATGGGGAACCGCAAGGATCCTGTATATACGTGGAAGTTTGATACATTGGCGGATATGGCAGATGCGGTGGACAACGAGTTAGCGGACAGCAAGTAAAGTAGTTGTCAGCTGAGAGAGGTGGAGTTCGGTAAGTGAAAGGAATGCAAGTTTTTATTGCGCTGGTACGGCACAAGTTGGTTTGAATGCGATGTGCTTGCTGTCATTTCATGCCACGTACATGACAAGCCGTGATTTGTATTATGGAAAACCGAGGATAAAGCTTAGACCTGGAATTTACAGTATATTCATCGGAATGCCCTGGTCGTTGGGAGTTCAGTCTGGACTGTGAAGTGAGATAGGTCCTAAGATGCCACCGCATATTATCCTCCATGGAGTTCTGCGATACCGGTTGTAACTTTTGCTCTGGATATGCCTTGTCCAGTAACTGCGAATTTCCCGCTATCCAAGTCTATCCCCACAATAGCACACCGGTGCGTTGGTAAATGCATGGACGGCATTCGCGGTAATACTCCTCTCGTAAATTCTAGAACTCGGCTTTGCGGCGGGCGACTTGGCGTACATCAGGCTAGATAGCTTGGATCAACTCCAATCGAAGGCCCAAACAGGCGGCGGCTATCTCTGAAGCATATAGGTTATGTTGCGAATTGGATGGGAGACTGATCGAGCTCATCTGGTTCTGTTCGGTTTTGGCGATGGCCCAAATAGACTGCATCCGTTCCTCATCCTCTTCACAAAGCGCAAGTAGGCCTCCAGTGCTTCGATATGCGAAGGATATGTTCTATCCTTGTTCATCCAGAGTTTGAGGTATTTGCCGTCACTCTGACCTCTGAGCGCGCAATAGTACTCGCCTTCGTGCTCTGACGAGCGTCGAAGAACAACAATGAGTCTCTTTCCTTTGAGCCCCGTAACGCTGCTTGCTTGGCCTGGTTTACGTGAATAAAGAGCTGAGTGTGGAAGCATTGTGTCGTACCTAAGCACTCGGCTTTCAGCTGCGCGATCCTATCAAGGTCGTCAATCGATTCTGTGTCGCTCATTGTTGGTAGGTACTGCGCGTAAGTGTGTGGCAGCTTGATGATAAATTGTGTGGTAGCTTGGGTATAAATGCTCCAACAGTTGTTGATGTGGTGTGAACAATTTTGAGCAGGCTTCAAAGCATTTCTTGTTCCTGTGTTCTAGGCGATTTAAAGTGCGACTCGTTCGCAGCAGTTCGAAAGCCCTCCATGCCCAAACACGGGCCACTATTGGGTAGAAAGGCCCAGGAACAATGGAGATCGATCGTTGAACCGCCCCTGCACGGCCCAAGAGCCGGGATCAAGGGACTGGGGAAGTGGTTGCTGCTCCGTAATCGTCATTGTGGACTTCTTTGAACGGTTCTTCGGCCGTCAAATCTGCGAAAAGTCTTTCGAAAAGGGGTTCTTTGCTCGTGAACTTGGGCTGCAGCCTGCTTTCAATGTTGATGCCCATATCGTGCGGCACATCCGGAAATGAAGGTTGAGCATTATTTGCAGCCTTCCGAGCTTAACTCCAGCAGAATGATCGAAATCATGACAAGTGACATATCTGCCACATCAGATTGCGACGACGCGTGGGGATGCCAGGTGAGAATGCAGGACGTGTGGAGGTAGAACACGACCATGACGCGGTCTCTCACGCTAACGAAACCCACATTCCTCTGTTTCCACTCACAGTCCTGCCTTCATTACTATCGATGAGCCAATTGTCAAGTAACGCCATAATCCCCCGCTGCTTCCGGACGTTCCGCCTTGTCAAATCAATTCGTCTCTTGAACCATCCAGATTCTGTATCGACTGACGATTACAACACGGAACCTCAGTGCAATTTGACGAAGAAAGTATTTACATTTGCTAAGTGTGTACTGAGAACTATCTGAAAAAGCTGTCAATGGTGGAATAGTAATTTGAGAGAGAGTTTCGCAGCGGTAATCTATGCTGCGATACTGACAGGCTTGATGCCAACCTCTGTGAGCCTCGTTGCCTCGGGCTCCTTGATCTCAATCTCGACTGGGTCAATGGTGTCTGTCAACCCCATGTACTTCAAGCTCGCGCTCCAACCTAGGTCCTCGCCGAAATAGTTCTGCATGACCTCGACACCATATTTGATGCCGTTCTTGGGGTCATAGGTCAAACACTGCTTGCCGACCGCAATGCCAATGACGGCATCCCAAGATGGAAGTTCTGTTTGTCCATGGCGGTCAGCCTCTGCTGCTGTTTCGGGAAGCTCTGAGTTTAGGATCGCTGCGTAAATGTTCTGTGCAGCAGCTTGGCCCATGACCGTTGCGCTTCCAGCGCGCTTGATACCAGTCCATTGGATGACGTCACCAACACCGAAATGGTATGTATGGTTCGCAATGGTGTCCTTGAACATAAGGCTGTTGTGAACCTTGACCTCTTTGTCTTCGTTCAAGCAGGCTTCAGGGAGAATGTCCGTGGTTGGTGTGCCCTTTCTTGTCGAATCAATGACAAAGTCTGCTGTGATCTTCTCGCCGTTTGCCAGTGTAACTTCAAACTTGCCATTCGACAGCTCCTCGATCTTGGCTCTTGAACCGAGGACAACATCGACGCCTTCCTCCTTCAGCATAATACCAACGCGGTCCTTGAGCTCTGAAGGTAGCGGTTCGGACGAAAGAACTTGGTCGCGAGAGTGTACGAGCGTAACACCAATCTTTGGGTAGTATTGCTTGATCTCGCCAGCAAACTCAATTCCAACGGCGCCAGCGCCGATGATTACCACTCGCCGTCCCTCGTGCTTCGATTCGTCACCGCCAGTGATCTTCTCAATAAAGGCTTTGCCATCGCTTAGATACTCCTCGTAACTTCCAGACTTTGGCACAGCAGGCCAGTGCCTCTTCAGTCCCGTAGCCACGACAAGGTAGTCGTACGCTTGCTGCTGGGTCTTGCCATTACGGTCAGACCATTCAGCAACCTTGGCCTCTGGATTGATGCTCTTGACTGAGCCGTGCTTGAAGGTCAAGTTTGGCTGCTTGAGCTCGTTCAGATGCGAGAAGCGTTTCCACATGTGACTTGTATACTTCGGCGCTACATGTGCAAGCGGAGCTCCTACCGAGTGGACTGCAAAATACCCCTGTCAGTACGAGATCTGCCGTGATTAAAACACCAGGACAACAAGGACTTGTAAAAGCCTCGGCTAGTGGGGCAAAGAAATTAATGACGCACAGTATCCATCGCGCTGGTCAATGACGGTGACTTCGACGCCTCGCCTGCTCTTTACGCCTTTGAAATCTGCTCCTGGGTAGACGCTCTCCCTTCCCTTTCCATTGGAATACTCGAGAAGGTTTACAATTGCTGAGATGCCCCCGTATGCGCAGCCAACAACAAGTACCCGGTGTGGTGACGACAGCGACATACCGCCGATGGCATCTGTGAGGTTTGGCATTCTCATGGTAGAAAAATTCAATCTGATAACGGGTATGAGGGGTAGAAGGTGAGATGCAGGAAGGACGGAGAGGAGATGATCTGATAAGATTAAGAGACCGGTTCTCTCGGCGTTTTATCGTGCGCAACCGCTTTGACCGCTTTCCACCGGTATCGGTGACCGGCTCTTCGGAAAACACTCAGCCCACAAATGGTATCGGCTGCTCAAGCATCCACTTCATCGTTTGACGGTACGGGGTGGTGGACCAGAGATGCGATTGGTGCTCGAGGCCAAGGTTATCAGATCCTCTGCAGAATTTTTATCAGATGGCCGCTAGCGCGCTTGGTCACCCCTTGCGCCCCACAGGCAATGAGGGCCTGACAAGTAGTCTTCCACACATCGATCACGACGGAATCGCCAAGAAGGCGTACATGTACTGGCGGCAACCTTCTTTGGACGTTGTCGTCTATAGATGCCCTGCATGAACTGTAAGGGCGGAGCTCGATCCCGCACATGCATCTGTTGACATAAACACCTGCTCCTTCCAACCTCAGGCCTTCCTTCACGCCTTTATGTACAAAGTAAACGAGCCAAGAAATCAATGCATAGCCACGCGGCTGTAGGAGATAGTTCCTCTGCTGAGTCTGTATGTAAGCGCGGCCCTTAGCTCCAGTCCCGTAGTCATGTCCTGGCAAGATAGAACACAACTACGCCAGCTCAAAAGCGTATAGCGTCAGGTTACGAGCATCTTCTTGTCAGTGTCACGATAGCGGACACCGTGGCAACAAGACTATTTGCACACCACTTCAACTCACAAACCGACAAGCTTCCATGCATTACGTGTCATTGACGAATCTTTGAGAACATTCAAAGCCACAAATCATGGAACGTGCTAGTTCATCTTCTTACCAAGGTGAGTTCGATATAGCAACCACGTTTCGCTGCCAAGTGGCATATTTGGTAATCAAGTCGCGCTGCGTTAAGCCTTCCCGGCCTGTGATTGGTGCGGAGCGCCTACACGAGCAATGCGAACCGTGTTTACTCATCCTCATGGCGGAGTTCCGCTGCCAATGTTGCACTCTTTGTTCATGTGGTGCTGCTGCCTGAAGTTTTGGTAGTATGAGCAGGCGAACTGGATGTACTCCACAAAGCTTGTGCTCAGCTGCTTACGCAGAGATGTCGTGTCCATCAAAGCAGGAGCCTGTTGAGCGAATGCAACATAGATATAAGAAGCGAGCTCCCGATGCTGAAGATCATTCGAGCAAGCTCAAACAATAAACCATTCTCAACATTCCTTACACATCCTACATCATGTCTCAGAAACTCATCACCGTTTTCGGCGCAACAGGCGCTCAAGGCTCTTCTGTCCTTCGTAGTGTTGCTGCCAACACTTCAAAACCATTCACCTTGCGCGGCACCACACGCAACCCTTCAAGTGACTCAGCACAGAGACTTACTGCTCTTGGTGTCGAGGTCGTAAAGGCCGATGGGTGGGACAAAGCGTCCATGGTGGCAGCGTTCCAAGGCTCGTGGGGAGCATTCGTCAACACAAACAGTGATGATCCCATCTTCGAAGATCCTGAGAACACGAAGACAGAAGTAGATCTGGGCAAGCTGATCGTCGATGCGGCCGTCGAAGCCGGCGTGGAGGTGTTTGTGTACAGTGGCTTCAACAGCGCAAGGGAGATCACCATGGGCAAAGTGCCAAACGCGGCGTTTGACGGTATGTACATCCTCAATGCTGCTGACAGAGCTGACTGTTGCAGACAAGCATGCCATTGGTGAATATGCGAAATCTACCGGAGCATTCAAGACCGTTGCACTCGTCAGCCCGGGTGATTATTTCGAGAACTTCCTCCATCAGGAGATGGCACCAGTCTTTGGTGGCTTCCCATTCATCCCGTCTGAGGATGGTACGCTGGTCTTCCGTTCACCAAAGTGGGGCGGTAAAGAAGACGTGCCATTCATCGCCATAGCTAATGATTTCGGCGACATTGTGCATGGAGTATTATTGGACCCGGAGAGGTGGAATGGCAAGTTGGTCCAGGGCGTCAGCGAAACCAAGTCTTTTGATGAGGCTATCAAAGACTTTCAGCGAGGTTTGTTGACAGTGCTCCAAAAAATTCTCCAAGTCACTGACACGAAATTAGTAACAGGGAAGAAAGCTCGTTGGGAAGAGATCCCCAGATGGCAGGACTTCGACGCGTACGGTATCCGCGCACTCGAAACGGTGAAGTTGATGTTCGGGTTCTGTCAAGAGTCTGGTGGACGTTACTATGGTGAAGAGACAGAAAACCACACAGCCGCGGCCCTGAAAAAAACCGCAGCCGAAGCTCGTGGCAGGTCTGGCCAGGAGACGATGCTACTGACACTCGAAGAGTTCTTCAAGAGGGAATTTGCCGGTAGTTGAGGTGACTCTTTGACAGTCTTCTCTTCTCGCTTCCGTAGTTATCATTCTGGATACTAGCAAATTTCTTCACCGCTATCGAAAGAAAGATGCCTTTCTTAAATATTTATGTTGCCTCATGGTTTCACCGTCTCGTGTTTTTGTAAACAATACTTCCTCGCTACAACCAAGAGTCGATGATTGATTGCCTCGTTCAATTGTGTGTAAGCTAGATGCTGATAAAGACTTTCAGTGCATAGCTCAACGGCGGGTTCCAGTATTGCAAAAGAGAATTTGTTTGGGCTCGTCTGGACGCAGTAGCGCCTTGCTCATACCGTTGATTTGCTCGACATTGATGAGCGTCTCCGGTCTATTCATCTAAATATTCTTTTGTTTAAAGGTGGTCTGTTCCGGAAAGCCGGCATGCTTGCTATTCAAACGCTTCCCATGAACAAATGATCCTGGCACCCAGTCTCGTTCGCTTTCCTCTTTTGCGTTTCTTTGCAAAACCGCCGTGAACATCCAATACCATCGCATTCTGCAGTGTGTGAATGTTCAACTTTGTGTTTCTCCAATTCTGTCTTGGTCAAAAGTCGGTCGTCAGCACATGTATTGCACTTGTATTGAAGCACATATGCTGCAGCCGGTGTGGCAACCCCTAGTACTCGCTTCGATTCTGGGTTAAGCCAGCGGATTTGAGTAGTGTCGCCTACAAAAGCATCATTGGTGGTGGTCGAGTCATGCGATTGTTTAGATGCTGGTGATGGGTGACTCAAGGTTGATGGGCTGTTCGTATTCAGCTGAAATGGTGTGCGCGTGGGGAAGACGTGTGCTACGAGACAATCAAGGGGAGGCGGTGATTTACGAGTGCTGTCTTCTGAAACACCGTGCGTACATGTGTGTGGTGTTGCAGGAGCAGAGCTGAGTCTACCGGTGCTGATTTTGGGGAAGTCGAGCAGGGTTATAACGAGTCCTTGATCGAAATGATAGTTCGGCAGATTGGCTCCTTTTCGCAATGACAGTACCAGCATCAAGTCCCACCTGTCTTTTTCGCTCACTTTTTTTGATGTAGCTTCTTTTGCGATCTTCTCTAGAAGTCGGCTACTGATGGTGGCGAGATAGGCGCGATGAAACGCTGGTAGAATATCGCTAGGGACCATCTCCTGCATAGAGAGCTGAAAATTTCCGTTAGGTTCCGTGCAGGACAAAATTTGCTGGTAGGTGGGGATTTCAGGAATTGGAAACAGGCCAGCTTCCCATCGATAGGTTCTGCCATTCGTAGTCCTGGTATGGCGTCCTTGCATCTTCGCAAGCATGGCTTGGAGGACGTCCAGCCGCTCAGGCTCTGGTAACGTGAGTGCTGCAACAGCATACGGCTTAATTCCATCCATATCTTCATACTCAGGATCTGCGCCGCCATTAAGCAGCTTCTGCGTCAAGGCCACAACATCCGTAGTCGAAGCTTGCTCAATGCACTTTCTCAGCGGAGTAATGCCTAGTGTGTCCAATATGTTGGGGTCTACGCCCTTGTTCAACAGTATCTCCACATCACTCAGCGCCTCAGCACAGTGCCTCCTCGCGTCTGCGCAAGTTCCGACTACTTCATGAAGTAACGATGCACCACTACCAGGAGCGTTGTTGGAGAAGTTTTGCATCACTTGCCGCGAAACGCATGGAGGTGAGTGCCAAATGACTTGGTGGATGAACGTGTTGCTTGAGCCCGCTGTACAGGGACTGCCGGAGAATTTCGCGGAGAGATCCGCGCCCTTCTGGACAAAAATTCCAAGACAGTCCAGTTCTGCCCAACTCAGCTTCATATTCCAGTGATCATAGTTCTGCCAGGGTTCGATGAATTTCTCAAAAGGGGAAGCAGAAGATCCTTCCGGAGGCGGGACATGTATGCTTGCTCCAGCCTTGAGTAATAGCTTCATGATCTCGTTACACTTAGACCGGATAGCTTCATCGCTATACTCGCGAGCTCTTCGTTCCAAGCACAGTTGTAAGGCAGTTTGTAATCCTGGACTGCTAGGAGACGGTCCGATGTCGTCCACTCTTGCACCTCGCTTCAGTAGGATGCTCACCACCTCGGGTCCAGCCCAAAACACGGCCTGCAGCAATGGTCTATAGCGCTTGTCGGGGAGGCCGTTCACATCTGACCGACCAGGTATAAGCATTGCCTGAACCGTGTAGTGCCGTCCGTTCTTAATGGCGTTGTGCAGCGCTAGATCTGTGCCCAATGGGTGCGTTGTACCTTTCGCGCCGTAAGAGAGAAGGACCCAGACAACGGGTCCATTTGGCATCCCGCATGCAATATCAAACAGTGTTTGACGGGGATGTTGCATAATAATCATCTGACTTAAAGCTGGATGATTACTGAAGCGCGGCAGCTCGAAAGGCATACCAATGGGTTCATTCACTTCGCTCGTGTGCTCCATGAGAAGTTTCTCCAACTTTTCGCAATCGTTGTTCAGAACGCAGCTAAGCATGTCCTGAAGCACATCTGATGCAATCGGTGGGTCTTGCATCCATACTGGGATCTCGACTGAAGGTTGTAGACTGAATTGATTAGTGTCTGCGAAGTGCAATTCTTGTGTGCAACACGTACTCCTTGGCCTGGCTGAGCATACCCATGAAGGTGGGTTCGGCAGTTGCGAGCTCGCTACTACTTACGACCTGCCACACGCCGGTCTTCGTGCGATGCTCCATAGTCTCAGGCTCCATAGACATAGGCTCGGCTGTCGCTGATGAAGCGGTTGGCTGGTCCTCAACGGGTCCACGATCGCTAGCCTGTGTATGCTCGAGACGCCCTTTGCGACTCCTATGTCGCATGAGTCCCCATTCTTTGAGCTTCATGCGGTACGCTCTTGTGCTGCATTGGTGTGAGAATTGTGCAAAAGACGGCAAAGTGCAGCTTACGAAGCTCTGAATTTGTATTTTCGTTCCATGAGCTCTTTGACTTCCTCTAGAGGCTTCTTCTGATTGAACGAAAGCTCTTTGATTTCATCTTGCACTGCATCCCAATCTTTTGTCATGGCCGCGACTTCGGGGATAACAACGATGTGTTTGACAGTAACGCTACTGCTTGCTGACGTGTTGTGCAATTCCCTTGGGTCTGCAGCTGGTACCGTCAATCTCACAGTATGAACAGTGTTAACTCAGCATTTGCAAAGTCATATGTCGTGTATCTGAGAGTGAATAGTGCGTGACTTGGAGCTTCTTGGGTGGGTGCAACAATGGCAGGTGGAGGATTATGAATTCTGCACTTCAAAGTGCAATTTCGGCGCTAGACTATAAACAGATAGGCTAAAATGACATGATCAGCGCCCGCGGCCTTCCTTCTGGCAATGCAACACCAATGAAATGACAGTAACAGAGACTCGGTATTTTAATTGCACTCCAAAATGAGGCTTAACCTACGTCTGGCTATACCCTGGTAACTGTGCATTTTCCTGCGCCTGCTGCGACCTCAAGCTCGGTCGCAGCTTGATCTCTCCCTCGACCTCTGCTAGCCGCTTCTCATACGTCCCTGCATTACCTCCACTTTCCTTCTCTTCAGCAATAATGGTCTTCAACTCTTCCAACTCCCCTATCAGCTTCTTCCACCGCTGGCCCTCCTCTTCCCAGAAGAACAGAAAATTGATCAGCTTCTTCTGCGCGTGACTGGTGATGCCTGGTACCTGGTTCGCAAAGTTCTTGGTAATGTTCTCAGTATGTATAGTAGGTGAGTTTTGCTCTAGCACCCCGTTCTTGAGCAGTGCCTTGTGAATCGAGGCCGAAACCTTCGTTTTGGAGGTGACGCCAGCGTGTGCGAAGACTTCGGACGAGAGTACGAGCGGATCGGGCTGGCCTAGTTGATGGATGAAGGCAAGATCCTCCTCTCGGCTTGATAACTCTGTGTCTGGAGGTGCGCCGGCAATGTTCGGCACCGCATTCGACATAAACCGTGTGAAGCTGAACTTCGTCTCCCCGGCTTCCGTTTTGTACATCGTCGTGTTTGGAGAATAGGTGCAAGTTCTTCGGGTTAATGATATCAAGAAATGCTTGTAATGGGATGGATTGACTGGTAAACCTTGGTCACTTTATCTATTTGGTCCACTAGTACTACAGAGATCGAAGGCTGGGTCAAAAATAAGGCGGGGCTGTATTCACAGTTGTAGAATGTTCAGCCCTACACGTGGGCCAGTATCGACATACAGTTGGTTCATTTGTGAGATTCCCGTTACCGAATTTTAAGGCTTCCCCTCACATGTAACAATGCAGAAGCCGGCCTGTTGTCAATGTCAGAGCACAGGTTGTATCCGCCGTAAGCTAGTCGTAATGACGTCACAGATGATCGCTGACTTTACTGCGCCTGCTCAGTTGGATGTCTGCTATCGTAAGCTTCCCAGACTGCCTTGCAACACCTCGTTCTTCGCCACAGTCACAGTCCTGCGGGTAACATCGTCAATCCCAACCAAGTTGAACCTTCATGAACACCTTGAGATAGGGTTGACGGCAGGGAACAAAGCTAGAATCTCTGAGCTCAAACAACTGGCGACGTGATGTAAATGTAAGAGTACTTGAAACTGAAGGTGCATTGAGAATATAGTCATGTTAGGAATTAAGAAAATACAAGTCGATTCAATCACTAGAACTTGCTACCGCAACTGCGTTCAGCAGATTTGAAGCCTTAATTGATCGCTTTTAATGTGTTAGATAAGCAGGATAAGGCCCCTTTTGCCAGTTGTAAGACGAAACTTTGTCTGCCAAAGCTTCTCCTTCTATTCGTCGACATGAGAGAGTGCTTCTCTCACACCTTTTGCCTCCTACGTCATGGCCTTCACCCGCTCAAACCCATAGTGCATAGCCAATCTATACTATATATCGTGTGAAGGCTTCCTCTACCTTTCGAGGATATCTAATGAGGGCATCAAAATAGCTGCCAATTGGAGAAGACGTTAGATTGTGGCCAGCGAGTCTCCCATACGTACGAGAGGCTTCTAACTTGCTAGGT
Organism: Phoma sp. XZ068; assembly: GCA_004835665.1. NCBI lineage: Eukaryota > Fungi > Ascomycota > Dothideomycetes > Pleosporales > Didymellaceae > Phoma > Phoma sp. XZ068. The sequence continues at coordinate 2,331,173 of RBKR01000001.1, forward strand.
ACGTCGTTGAGCCTCCAAAATGTAGGACTGAGAACCTGGATGTCGTCAGCGGTGTCACAAGTATACTGTGGGGGCTACGAACTGTCCTGATTCCATCTAGTGATGTCGTGCAGAGGCAGTGACCAGCAATTGTTTGGTCTTTCGATACCATCCCCAAATTCTTCTGTCCACCTCAACACGCGGTAAGACCGGGCTTTCAGCATCTCCGCTTTTCCTTCCGAGGATGCATCGATGTCATAGTCAGGATATTCACGAGCTCTCCAACTGCCGTACACTTCTTCAGTCGTCCAAAGGTATTTACGGGCCTTCATATTCGCGTGCACGCTGAAAGTGAGCTGGTAGATCCTTTGTATCACTACCTCTCCAAGGGTCCCAGTGTAGTCAACCTGGCAGCAGGTGCCGCTTTAAACTATATGAAGGTCGAGCCGGGCATCCTTCATTGGTTCAATAGGGGATAACATGTCCATTGGAAGACCACTCAACAGAGCGTCATCTGAAACTGCTCTACGAAAGTTCCGCGTGTTGATCCGCAGCGTTTGGACTCAAGGCATTATCATAGCCAGCTGCTTAAGTGTGTAGGCAACCTCCTCAAATGGAGTGTCGTAGGGGCGATCACGGTGAAGACTGACTTGATCCATGAAGAGTGTGAGGTGCTTGACATCACCCAGCGTGGAATGGTCTTGGCCAAATGTCAGATGTTGCCCCTCGTTTATTGGGAGATCCGAAACCTTGAACGGAATTACTGACACCGTAGCAGACAGCTGCGTGAAGCACTCGGCGTCCTGATACTCTTCGTGGACACGGGGGTGAACCAGAAGCACACTGAGGCACGGGGCGTTGTCGAGAGTGAAGGTGCAGCATCGGTCCTGTAAAACGTCTATGGAGACTGATTGAATCGTCTGATGGAGGTAGCCGAAGATCTCATTGCGTATTTCGCGTGGCAGGGTGAGCAGATGAAGAGGATCTGCTGCCATCATGTCGCTCGTGAATGACTGTTTGTATCTGATCTGTCACGGCAGTCACATTATTAGAATCGTCAAATCGGGAAAGAGGCAACACGTACCAGATTTGCAGGAGGAAGATAGGTAAGGTGCGGCAGCCGTTGCGAGGTAGACAGTGGTGGAAAAGAGAAGGGAACAAGAGTTGCTAGATTTTAAATAAGGTGAGAGAAGGCGAGCCCGTGCCCAATCAAATCACTAATACAAAATAATCAGTCAAGGTGAATGCATAACAACCAACAGTAAGAAAAAAAGTTCTTAAATAAGATATATCACACCCATGTCCTACATCTATTTCCCTCCCTTACTCCCTCTGTCACGACTTTCCATCACTTCCCGTGCAATCCACCTCTTCCCACCCAAGAATCCGCTCACTCTTCGCCTTGGTCGTAACGTTATGATCCTTAAACAGCCTAGCGACCCACCTCGTATACCCCCGCGGCTGCTTACCATACAAGCTATCAAACGCCGTCCACAGATCCTCGATCCGGCGGCGCTTACTGTACAGATGTGTTCTGTACTGGAATAACGCGTTCTCCTCATAAGTCCCCAAGTTGTCTGTGATCATTTGAATTATGATCCTGCGGCAATTCGTGCGTTGTTTTAGTGGTAGCGAGGCGAAGGTTTTGGGGAGTGGGGGTATTTTATCGGTCGTGTCGGCTAAGACGTGTTTGGGAATAGGTTCGTCGTAGAAGGCGCGGCCGTGGGAGCATTCTGCGACTCGGATGGTATGAAGGAGCGGGCAGACTAGAAGGAGAGCGTTGAGTATGGCGATGGGGTCCGCAATTTCTACCTCTCGATTGGGCATGAAACGCACAGTGACAACCTTGACATAAGAGAGGGCAATATTGTCCCGGAGAATTGCTTTTGTATTCGTACACCAGTATCCCCCGCCTGCACCAAGGCTGCGGTTGAATACAAAGACCGATAAGATTTTGATGGGACCAGATTCGTTGTATTCAGCGTTGATTCGTGAGTGGACACAGTAAACACTTGGATAAGGCACGTTGGCAAGTCTGACAAACACCTGTGAGCTTCCCATATGCTCGATTGTGCGAAGCTCCAGGTCTCGATGGAGGTAGCTGTAGATTTGATTTCGGATTTCCCGTGGTAGGGTAAGGAGGTTTGCCTTCGAACTGTCATGGCCCATGTCAACGGCATGCTAACAGAAATTTATTAGATAAATAATTCAAAGGATTATTCGAAAAAGTGTTCAAAAAAGTAGTCAAAAGAGTGTTCGAAGAAGAATTTGAAGAAGTATTCCAGATATAATTCAAAAAGAATAGAGTTCGGCGCTTTTATGTCGTGGTAAGGCAAATTGGTACCGACTGTGACAGGGTCTGATGGAAAAGTGAAGAGTACACGACTGTTCTGCGGGGCTATTGGTGAGGGTAAAGAGCCTGCTACTTGGTACGGTTGCTTCATTTTGCAATAATGGTGATCCGTGGACTTAATCATGACCTATGCCACTGACTACCCTCTGGCCAGTTGTACACCACCCGCCATGCTGGCATCGGCGTAGGGTAATCTGGGACGTTGTGGACCGCAACAGTCGAAGGCAGCCTTATGTTCACACTCTAAGAAGTTACCTTTACCACGGAAGAGCTATTGGAATTTGCTGGAATTCTCTCTTTGGGCCAGATTTGTCGATGTTGGGGCATAGAGAGCTTTGTCAACGGGCACACTTGTGGCAATCCGGCGACTTGCACGCAAAGGCATAGTCGGCAGCACTCAAGACGGCTTCCTCCATTTTCTGATCCAACGTGCCTCTCAACTCTTGCCCCGGCTGTACGCCAGCCTGGTACTTGCCCGCCCTCCACCGTCCCAGATCTTCTGTTGCCGGTGGTACTACCTGGCCCTGTTCGTCAACAGGCCAACCCGACTGCAAGTCAAGTGTACGACCAGGTGCTGAGTATGCCAGAAGTCCAACTCTTACAGGCATAAAGCGAAATAGGTTGCTTAAAACGTCCTCCATATTCGGCTCCATGCGATATGCTTCTGCACTCTGAACAAGTGCAAGCCCCTCTATCTTGGTAGGAGGAGGGGTGAATAACTTACCACCGCGATCTTCTCGCATCTTTAAATGGAGTCGCTCCATCCGATCGAGTATTTCGGGCCGGATCCCACCTCCCATGACCTCGAGATACGCTATCTTCAGCGTAGTCACCTGCCGATGCATAATCTCATGTGCAAGCTCTTGAAACATACGCCAGAATAGCTCTGTCTTGAGGGCGGTTTGTGACTCTTCGCCGGGGGCTCTACCGCACCAGTCGATCATGAGAGTGACTGTATGAACATGCTGCGCAAGGATGTGCTGCAATGGAGCGTCGAGGTGGTGGAAGCGAAAAGGCTCTACACGCATTACGTCAGCGCAGTCTATGAATACGCTGACGAGACCATACTTAGCGTGTCAATTGCAATGTGTGCTGAACAATCGATCGAGTCTGTGTACTCAGCGTGCAACTGTCGGTTGGCCAGTAGCAACTGGGGTAGAGGTGCGCCCTTGATGTTTACCAAGATGTTGTTGTTAGAGAGGTGGTATTTGGTCTTGACCTTGATGTCACGGTTGACGTGGGTGTACATGTTGTCGCGTAATTCGCGTGGCAGCGCCAAAAGTGGTGAGAACATTGTCAGTTACTGAGCAAATGTGCGAAGGAGATGATAGTTTGTGCGAGAGCTGAGCGATACCAAAGCTTCTGTAAGCTTGACAATGCGGGTGGCAGCTTGGCAATCCTACGAGGCAGCTACGACCCGTGAGGACCCCTGTACAGTCCAAGAACACCCAGAACTCTGCAAAACAGCGAAATTTCGATTCTTTTAGTGTCTTCGACCGCCTCAGTTTCCCCCTCGACTTCTGCTCCTACTCCTTGTCATGCTCCTACTCCGCCCTCTATCACTCATCTCCCCAGGGCTCCTACTGCGCCGCCGATCTCGGTCATAGCTCCTACTTCTGCTCCTACTCCTACTTCGGCTCCTGCTCCGACTCCTACTCCTGTCTCTGCTGTCATAGCTCCTGCTCCGACTCCTGCTATCGTAGCTTCGACTCCTATAGCTCCTCGCACTCCTATCACTGTCCACGCTACCCTCCCTCTCCCTAGCCCTCTCATCCTCCTCATCCAAGAGATCCACCTCATCGCCCAACGGACTCTCCCTCGGCTCCAGCATATCCAAATCCTCCAGATTCGCCCTCGACGGCAACTTCCACAGACTCGTCGCGCAAATGCGCTCTTTCGTGAGTAAATCATCGATGAACTGATCCACATACGTCAAGCTGAAGTTCTCTTTCAACCGCCTCTTAATCTTGCGGTAGTCCGTAAGCAGCGGCTCAAGGGTGGTGTAGATCTCCACGGGCTCCCACGCAAGACGGATGTAAAACGCCGCCAAACAGCGTAGGTACTTGAACGTGCCCAGCTTGCCCTCAGCATTACGATCGCGTTTCTTTTCTGCATCGCCATTCTCCTCCTCATTCCCATCCTTCTCCTCTTCCTTCGCTCCCTCACCCTCCCCTTCATCATCCTCGTCTTCATCCCCCGCAAAATTCAACATCTCAAGCACAATTCCCTTCTCCGGCACAAGCTGCAACATCTTAAACGCCAAGCACAAAAACGGCGTCGGACGTCCCGTAATCCCACTCGTGCCGCCAATAAACTTGAGTTCCACAGCGCGATCGCACAGCGTCGCGGCGTTGAGACCGAAACATTGCTCCTTCCAGTAGTACGATTCTGTGATGCGCTCGCGCACACCCTTTTCGAAGAGGAGTGCGGGGTTCTGCCCGCGGATTAGGGCGCCGCTGTAGCCGCGGTCGTCGAGGAGGGCGGAGGCGTCGGCGCGGTCGTAGGAGGGTTTTGACATCGTCGTTCGTGTGTTTCGCGTGTGAGGCTGGATTATTGCATTCTCCACAAAGTACGGTATAGGTGGGATTTATATGCGCGCGAGGTAGAGAGGGCGATTCGTGGATTAGATTTGATTTGATTGATTGTAGATGTGGGAGTGTGAAGTGATAGTGAAGCTCATCGCCCATTGCGAACAATTTCGAGCTAGCCATCCCTGCACCCAGTCTTGTCGATAGTTGCCCCTCGCAACGCACCCGATCAACACTCAGCCCTACGCGTGTCTGGCCCACTTCGCAACGTCACAGGTGTAATTATACTACTGACGCTTGCTTGCACGAGCAGCTGCATCTTTTCTACTCCACTGCTACATTCGCCCTTGCATTGTGGCTTGGAACAGTTCATACTTGTATTGCTATTCACAGCCACGTTGTGACGCGTGAGGATGGGCAGGCTGCTGCTGTCCAGCGGGCAGGTGTCTGTCATCCTGTCTGCTATTATCGGTATGCATATGCACTGAGTTGAGGTTATGTGGAGTGTATTCTAACATGTGCAAGTATTCGCGTTTACATTCGCGCTGTTTCTATCAGGTTACGTCCTGCAACAACGCTACGTGCACAACCTCCAAGTCGCGATAAAACCGCGCATACCAAAACCACTTCCCGTCCCGAAAGCAATTCAGCCACCGACTCTCGATGAGAAGTGGGCTAGACCGGTGGGCGAGAAGCCAGAGGTGGATGCGATGGCGCAGTATATGAGCGGACAGGAGCTGGATTGGAGCAGGCTGGGGTATGTGCAGGTTGTGAGGCAGCATGTCGAGCTGTGCAGCGCAGTGATGCTGCTGTCGGACTTGCACAAGATGAAGAGCCCAGCGAGGAGGGTGTTGATGTTCCCAAAGCTGTGGCTGCAGGAGGCGGACGACGAGGGGTACACTGCGGAGATGTCGACGACGAGGCGGCTGCTGGGCACTGCCGCAAGACGGTACGGTGTTACGCTGGTACCCATGGAGCCTATACTCGACGGCGCAGACGGCGCGTTACCTTCTTCCTACTCGCTGGCCAGCTTGTATTCGTTGGTCGACTACGAGCGGCTGATTTACCTGCAAGGGCCTGGCGTGCTGCTCGATGCATCGTCGCTGGACTCACTGCTGGCGTTTTCCAAGTCGGAACCTATGGCGGCGTATCCAGCGACGGCAGAGAGGACCGACATGTCGATGTCGCTGTTGATGATCCACCCCACACAAGCGAGCTTCCAGCAACTCAAAGCGATGCGTGCGTCGAAACCGACTTCCGACCTCGATCTCTTCCGAAAGACATTCAGCGTGCCGGAGTCGTTAATCTCAGAGTGGTCACTGTCGATGGGGAATGTCGTGTACGAATCGCAGGACCTGCGCACAGCGAGCGACAACTTCAACGCCACTGCATTCGAGCAGTCGACGACATTCGTGCGCCTGTCCGACCCAGAAATCCCAGGGCCAGAGTACGACGTGCCCTACTCGACACGCGTGAGGCTGCGGCCGGAGAACGAGCAGGCGCAGGAGGCGTGGAGCAAGCTGTACGAGCGGTTTCGGCAGCAGCGCATGGAGGTGTGCGGGCTGGATCTGGAGTATTATTCGCCGTTGGTGCTGACGGGGTTGATGGGTGGAGATGTTAATGACGAGTTATGAGGTATACCCTGGTGATGCATTGGATTGTACATATTGAGTCATGATGGGTTGTATATGTTGAAGTTATGATGAATGGGTGGTATGTGCTGGAGCGTTATGAATTGGTTGTATTTCTGGCTATTATTCTGGATAATGATGAAACGCATGTGCATTTTATGGTCGTCAATACTTGTGGTAGACTTCTATGGTAGACGTTCAGTGGTAGACATTCAGTGGTTCCTCGATGCAGCTTGGGCCTCGACCAGCTGATCGGCGTGGCTCGCGGGTAAATGGTCGGGGTGAAGCGCCGCAGACGAGGTGGAAGCCATGACGCAACACGGGGCCGGGGGCTGGCGGAGCTGTTGAGCTGAGCTGGAGGGCAGCTAGTCGCTGTGAGCAGCAGCTCAATGGCAACAGCAGAGGCCAATGGTTGCAGTAGAGATCAGCGGCAGCACAGTCAATGGCAGCAGAAGAATATATGGCAGTAAAGTCAATGGCGGCAGATCAGTAGCAGAGCAATGGCAGCAGAGTGGCATCAGGCCGTGCAGTGCCGCTGCAACGCCCAGGCCGAAACATACAGCGTGAAACAGGGCTGGCTGCGTGACGACCCTGTGCAGCTCTCGTTGCAGCTGCTCCCCCGCGAACGCTCAACCACCGCGCGCCAACCCCTCACGCTTGCCGGTGCTGCTCTCCCAGACTCCCCATCGCCGCACCGCTGCACCGCTGCACCGCTCCTCGTCCATTGCCCCCGCCGCCTATGCCCGCGCAATAGAGCTGCTGCTGCTGCTGCCGCCGCCGCGCCCCTGCTCTCGTCTGCCTGCGCATTCCTCGCCGCCCGCTGAAGACGCCCGCCGCGGACCCGCCCCCAGCAGCGCCCGCCTGCTCTCGCCAGGGCACCGCTCCCCAGGGCAGGGCCTCGCATTCCGCGTCGCACGCACGCCCGTACTATGCCTACCCTCGGATTCCTCAAGAAGAAGCGGACGAAGGACTCGGGCGGCTCCAGGGACCTCGATTCGCCGACGTCGCCCATCAAGGAAACGTCGTCGGGCTCGCCCATCACCCCAACCACCTCCAAGAACCGCACCTCGGGCTCCTTCCACCTGACCAAGACGCGCACCAACGACAGCGCCCACGGCCACCACCTGACTCAGCCGCCGTCCAACTCGCAGCCATCCGCGCCCGCCCCGTCGGCCGCGCCGCACAAGCCGACCGACTCGATGAACCCCGCCGCCTACAGCCCGCAACCCGTCGCGAGCCCGCACACCAACCCGCAGCAGCCCGCCCACAACGTCGCCAGCATACAGAACCTGATCCACCCGACCAACAGCAACACGCAGGCCCCCAATGCCCCCAATGCCGCCGGCGCCCCGCGCAATGGCGGCGTGCAGTTCCAGTCGCAGCCCCTCAACCAGTCCCGCGTCACCAAGGGCAAGTACTCGCTGACCGACTTCACCATCCAGCGCACCCTCGGCACCGGCTCCTTTGGCCGCGTCCACCTCGTCCAGAGCAAGCACAACCAGCGCTTCTACGCCGTCAAGGTCCTGAAAAAGGCCCAGGTCGTCAAGATGAAGCAGGTCGAGCACACCAACGACGAGCGCCGCATGCTGCAGCAGGTCAAGCACCCCTTCCTCATCACCCTGTGGGGCACCTTCCAGGACTCGAAGAACCTGTACATGGTCATGGACTTTGTCGAGGGCGGTGAGCTGTTCAGTCTGCTGCGCAAATCGCAGCGCTTCCCCAACCCCGTCGCCAAGTTCTACGCCGCCGAGGTCACCCTGGCCCTCGACTACCTGCACTCGCACAACATCATCTACCGCGACCTGAAGCCCGAGAACCTGCTGCTCGACCGCCACGGCCACCTCAAGATCACCGACTTTGGCTTCGCCAAGGAGGTGCCCGACATCACATGGACCCTCTGCGGCACCCCCGACTACCTGGCGCCCGAGGTCGTCGCCTCCAAGGGCTACAACAAGTCGGTTGACTGGTAAGTCCTGACATGTATGAATCCCCCTTCTTTGCTAACCCACCCAGGTGGTCGCTTGGCATCCTCATCTTCGAAATGCTCTGCGGCTTTACGCCCTTCTGGGACGGCGGCTCGCCCATGAAAATCTACGAAAACATTCTCAAATCGCGCGTCAAATACCCGCCCTACATCCACCCCGACGCGCACGATCTGCTGCAGAAGCTCATCACCCCGGACCTGACCAAGCGACTTGGCAACTTGCACGGCGGCAGCAAGGACGTAATGAACCATCCCTGGTTCGCAGAGGTAACGTGGGACAGGCTGCAGAAAAAGGACATTGACGCACCCTACGTGCCACCTGTCCGCGCTGGAGTCGGCGACGCCAGCCAATTCGACAAGTACCCCGAAGAAACCGAGGCATATGGTCAGGCTGGTGACGACCCGTGCGTGGCGAAACCTCCTTATGATTTAGAACATGTGCTAAAATGTCCCAATAGGCATGGCCACCTTTTCCCAGACTTCTAGACATGAAATCTTCCCGCCCAGTCGGCCGTATGAAGGTCCAAGTCTTTGTTGTACCTCCTCTCCTTTGTACGCGTCGAAAGCTCCTGTAGCCCTTCTCTATCGGCCGTCCTTCCTCGACATCCTCCTACAAACACCAATCATACCTATAGTGCGGCAATGTGTTCCGCCAATTGTACTTCTCTCCTTGTCTTTTTGTCTACTCTCCCGAATATTTCTCAGTCTTTCAACACGCGCTTTGGATACGCGCCATCGTTGACGGTGATCCGATGGCTTTTTGCAACTCCTTGTTATTGTTAGGGGAGGGACTGGGGCCGCATGAGGTCTGGTGGGTGGGCTGCCGGGACAGGTGGTGCTGTTGTGGAGTGTGGGGTGTATCGATGCAGCAGAAAATACTGGGATGAGGGTAGTGAGTGAGTGAGTGAGTGATTGAGTATAGGGTTAGCGAAAATCAATCAATAACAGTGTTCTTGATGTCACGTGCCGAGTAGAGTGAGTGTATCCGTGTTGTGGGTGTTTGTTTCGATGTATGTACTGTGATTGTTGTGGGGATGGTGATCTTGCTGATGGTATATATATATATATATATATACATGCGTCCGCGGAGGTATAAGGTTCGCGTATCTCGATTGATCTACATGCGGATTCGCCTAGGATCCGATTCGTCATGCGGATTGCATCGTGACATCTCACAGCTGAGAAACATATGAAAAGAAAAGCAGCAGAGTAGTAGAGTAACGCGATCGATCATGCTGTTTGGTACAGGCATTGACGTACCTATCTACGTGGAGGTACGTGTTTTTCGCAACAGTGATGTCATTGTTGGGATTGAGGTTTACGAGGATATGGAAGTACATTTTGAATACTGGAACCGCCGCTTTCATGTTCACAGGAGCACTTTATTACTTCCTCGGTCTATCTAGCCATCACTAACCTCGACGATAGAGATCGCGTGTGAGGTTGTTTGTAATGGAGTGTGCTGAACTGTTTTCACGCCGCCAAACCAGTCGCAGAATGCGAACGATGGGGAGAATGTCGGTGTGCAGTCTTACGTTATCACTGCATCTCGAACCTCGTTTTGTTCGCCGTGGACGTTCAGTTAGAGGGAGTGAGCGACTTTGTGATCATGTAATGGGGTTGCGGTGTGCATGCTTGGCGCAGGACTTCTTCCGTATCTGGATTCGATGCGGGGATTTTCAAACCCTGAGCTGAAGTTGGGAATTGGGGATGAAAAAGACGACAAGATTTTCGCTATCGAATGGGTAGAGGGAGAGATGGGGATGGAGATCGAACTCGCTCGGTGCTCAGGTGTTGATGATGGAGGGTGAGGTGCAAAGTGAGGGCTTGAGTGTGTAGCCGGACTGCGACTAGACTGAGTGCGCTGATTCAAAGGGGAGATGCTATCGGGGTGGGTTTGTGCGTATCGAGGGTGTTTCTGTTGCGAGCTGGACTGGACTGGACTGGTAGTTTGGTGGGATGAGGGTGAAGAGGTGGAATAGATCGGTGTAAGGACCGTGGCCTTGCTTTCCGTGGGTGCATACTATGCTGTTGCGACGAGTGAGTATCCTCTCTCTTGCGGTCAAAACATTGGGCTTGTTAGCACCAGTAGCAGCAGCTCGAGCATCGATGGAGTTCGTGCACGCTGAAAGTTTGGTCTGGCACGGTGGCATACTTGTGTCTACAGACTAACGGATCCAGATACCGCATCTCTCTCGACTTCGATGAGCGTGGGTTGTGTAACCTATCGTTTCGATTATTCGTTGCCACTTAGTGGACTCCGCGCTGGGCGGCACCACCTGCATCTTCGCGTTCTGCTGCCAACCCACTGCGAGCCTGCTACTGACCTGAAGCTACCTCGCCGTCTTGCATTTGCAATCGCTACACTGCGCTTAGTCAATACTGGCTCCTCATCTAATCGAGCAGGCAGCGCTGCATACTGTCTCCTCTGTCTAGGAAACGTGACAGGGCGGTGAGTCTGAGGTAGTGAGATGCGCTGGGGTGCACTCATGGAGCGATGTTACTTACTGCCAGCTTTTGGATCGATGTCATTCAGAAAGACACAACTAACGATCAGCAGTCACTAGCTGATGTACATACTTTCGTGTTTGGTGCGGCCTGCTATGGTATGGGTACGTTGAAAATGTTCGAGTTCCCGTACGACTGCATGCACAGACTCTGATCTGATCTCGACTGAGCGAAGAATCGATAGCAGTAACGGTAAGTCTCGGGGCGAGTGCGTAAAAGTGGAGGCGCCGAAGTTGCAGCAGGCGGTGACCTGGTCATTGCTGCCACAACAAGATGCAGCGAGGAAAATTAATCTTTACCACCGCACTCGACCGAGCCTACCAGATCGAATACTCTGTGCTTGAACGACGATAAAACAATCCAACGACGTATCTGCAAAGTCTACGGTGTGAGTCAACAGCCAGTGATTGTCAGTAGCTCTCGGTGCCACGACCTTCACTGACCGCGAACGACATCGATGGAGCTTGCTGTTAGACCGCAACTTGCTGTCAGAGCGCGAAAAAACTTTTAAGCATCAGTATCGTCCTGCATGATCGCTCTGTCGAAGTATCTCCTCGGACGGTCCGGCACTGTTCGACCCATAGAGGTGCCCACTGCCAAGAGTAGTCTCGAAGCCCAACATCCTGCGCCATGCATCCTTGAGCTTGATGTCTCCTGATACCGATTTGGATTTCATGCATCGAAGGTATCCTGTAGTTGTTTCTCCGGTACTTACAGTCCGATGTCGCGAGACACCCACGCATCACTGCCTGGACCGCGTGAGAGGGACGCCGACAATACACTTGGACAGCCACAAACTGCTATCGCCGCGGGGTAGCTGATTAGTAGTCGATTTGATCTTCAGTGGCTTTCCAGAATCCGAGGCATCTTGAGATGGTTTTCACACGCCAGAGTTGTCCGATAAGGATGGCTGTGGCGAGCGTCATGACGGTAGCCCAGAGGAAATTCGTGCAAATATACAGTCTGTCCGTGCGAAGACACACATCAGTAGCTAGGGGTAGTCGGTATAGTATCTGAAACTTCGGTATCGCTGCGAGATAAGGCACTGTCGAGGGTGCTGATTGGCATGGAGCAACCTTCACTCGCACGGAACATTACCCCGGACTGCACCAGCAATCACAAAGACTGCGACAATTCTGGAGTAAGATTCTGGGGCATCTGAGACCATGATGATACCCGTGCGACCGTCGTGGTTGTTATCAGCATCGTGCTACGCGAAATTGGTGCTTATCAGTCGGTGATTGACCACATGAGAAAAGCCCACCACCGCTTGTACGGCGATCACCTCACGCTACAATTCAGCAGAAGCAAGCTACGTTTTTCCGGATCAATTCAATAGTAGCTCTTCCAAACTCCGATACTCCGAAGCCTTTCAGAGCTCTTGCAGCACCACAAGATGGCAGATATGAACCACGACACAGCTGTCGTCGTATCAGCCTGTAGACACAGTCATATTGTCAGCACGACCGCGGAAAAGCTGCTTCTCTTATTATCTGCTGCGGCTCTGATAAGGTTGTCTGAAAGCGGTATGAACGTGGTGCCAAGAGATAGCCAGAGATAAGAGAACGCCTGCTCCGCCGCCAGAGAACTTCCCGGTCCACACCATCCCACGTCAAGCGTAGTTTCAGCGAATCGCATTGCTCCGCATCAACGTTACGCCGCCAATTTCAACATTTCGACCGTTCATCCATGCTTCAGGAGGCTCCTACCCAGACATTTCTGAGTGCTAGACAGCGCCACCGCGCTGATCGGAGACGCACCGAAGTACGGTCGACATGGGCACGCTCCCGCTCGCTGGGTCTAAGCATGTTGGACGCCAACGTAGATAACGAAAACGCCAAAGCCTCCAGTTCCAGCCCAGGACTTCAATTATCACACTTGGCACCGCGGATGATGTGCAGCTCGGTCTTGGATTAGGGAAACCGTGCGTCACGGTGCTCGACCGCGGAAGTAGTGAATTCGACGTCTGTGATGCCCGATATATAACATCTCGCGCCGTATCTTCACTTGCCGCTGTCTTATCTGCAGGCACTCAGCAGCTCCTCGATTCAGCAGAGACCCGCATACACCCCAGTCTCTCCATAGTGATTCCCCAGACTTCCTGAGAATCATCCTACACAATGGGTTTCCAACTAAGGCAGCTGTGGTCAGCGCCAGAGATCAACCCTTACAACAAGAAGGCGAAGTCGATTCCCGTCTTCAACCCTGTCGACAAATATGGCCGTGTATTTTTCTTCAGTTACCTTGGATTCTTCATTGCATTCTGGTCATGGTAGGATCTCTCCACCCCCAATCTTGCTCCACATCATGCTGACTAGCCCCAGGTACGCGTTTCCGCCTCTGGTATGAAGACCCACAATCTTACCCGATCAAACTGTACGACTAACACTGCTGCAGCTCAGCATCAGTATCAAGAAGGATATGCACCTGTCTCAAAATGAGGTTGCCAACTCCAACATCATCGCTCTGACTGCGACGCTGCTCGTGCGAGCTATCGCTGGTCCAATGTGCGACAGCATTGGTCCTCGCAAGACCTTTGCTGCCTTGCTCTTCATGGGTGCCATCCCCACTGCGCTTGCAGGTACAGCAAAGAACGCCATGGGTCTGTACTTCATCCGTTTCTTCGTCGGTATCCTCGGCGGCACATTTGTTCCTTGCCAGGTCTGGACCACGGGCTTCTTCGACAGGAACATTGTCGGAACTGCCAACGCGCTTGTCGGTGGTTGGGGCAACTCTGGTGGTGGTATCACTTAGTAAGTAACCCGGCAGCAGCATCAACGGCATGACTAACAATAGACAGCTTCGTGATGCCTGCCATCTATGACTCACTCCGAAAAGAGCGTGGCCTGTCTTCTCACGTGGCATGGCGCGTGTCTTTCATTGTCCCTTTCATCCTCATCACCCTTACCGCGACTGGTCTGCTCTTCCTCACTGATGACACACCTACCGGTTCATGGGCCGATCGTGGTGCTGTGGTTGTACGCGGCACGCACCAGGCTGCCGTTGTTCCCACCACTGGTGGCATCATGGATAAGCCCGCAGCCACCTCTGGGTCTATCAGTTCCTCTGATGAGAAGAAGACCGTCCCCGAACGCGACGTAGAATCCGCTTCCACTTCCGACGATGGCCAGATCGTCGACGAAGTCCAGCACGAGGTTGTTGTGAAGCCAACGTTCAAAGAAGCAATGAAGGTCTTGGCCTCGCCACAAACAATCATGCTGTGCGCCGGATACTTCTGCTCTTTCGGCGGCGAGCTCGCGATCAACTCCATCCTCGGCTCCTACTACCTCAAGAACTTTCCCTACCTCGGCCAGACTCAGTCTGGACGCTGGGCAGCTATGTTCGGTCTCCTCAACGTCATCACCCGCCCGCTCGGTGGCTTCATTGGTGACCTGATCTACAAGTACACCAACGGCAGCCTGTGGGCGAAGAAGTTCTGGATCCACTTCGTTGGTGTCATGAGCGGCATCTTCCTCATTGTCATTGGCAAGCTGAACCCTCACGACCTCGACACAATGATTGGGCTTGTCGCGCTGATGGCTATCTTCATGGAGGCAGGTAACGGCGCGAATTTTGCGCTTGTGCCTCACATCCACCCTCACGCCAACGGTATTCTGTCTGGTATTGTCGGTGCAACGGGCAACTTTGGTGGCATCATCTTTGCTATCATCTTCCGTTACCACCCAGGACAGTATGCGCGTGTGTTCTGGATCATGGGTTGCATGATCATTGCGCTAAACGTCTGCTTGGCGTGGGTCAGGCCGATTCCTAAGGGCCAGATTGGTGGTCGCTAGATCGCATAATGCTTGCATTGGAGTTTTTGTGAATGTTATTGAGCGCTTGTTTCGAGATACCTTATACTGTACATTGCAATAGATGCAACATAGATACAATGATCCATGTCTTTTTCCACACCCAGCCTTCCTTCCAACACTGCCAAGTGTCCGTGCGCAACCTTGAACCAGGTGTGTTCTCTCGCTGACCTCGTCTCACCACTTGCAACAATGTCAACCGCACCAAGTCCTCACCTTCTAAGAGTTCCACGCGAGATACGCGACCAAATCTACAGCTATGTTCATCATCAAGTCAACCTATCCAGCATCCTCTTGTCTGGCCAACCGCATATCGAGCTGAACAATGCCCCTTGCGTGGAGTTGCTACTTGTTCACTCTCGAATCCATGATGAGTACCTTCAAAGCGACTGTTTCAAAAATCTATCGCTTGACTTCGAACTCCTCATAACTCCGCAGACCGCGTTTCCGGGGCTACGCGTGCAGGGAACCAGCACCGCGGATACTGCTGCTCTGGCTCGAGTTCGACGCATGAACCTACTCATAACGTTGACCAAGAATCTGGACATGTATCTGGTCATGACACACCTCTTATCGTTTCTACCATCTCTCAGTACTCTGCGGTATACTCACAAATGTCTCGTCGGTACAGTGTCAACTAGGTACGCTAGTATAGGCCCCGCTAACATTCCGACGCCTACTTATCAGCCGCCTCTGCCGCTTGTGTTTCCTGGATTGACGTTGGCTCGTACCGAGGAGGTTCAACGCGTGCCGTACCATTATCCTGGAATTAGCTCTCTCGTTGTAAGCTTTGTGCACGAAATCCGTGTTTTTGAATATACGAGCACGATATCGAAGGATTCTCAGAGCCTGGATAAGGTAGATGCGTGCTTGGATGCGGAAGACTATCTAGAAAGCACGACAGAGAATGATTTATACGGACCGCTGGTGATACCGCCTGAGGGGGAGACTATTCAATTCCCTCCCCCGAGTCGCATGGACGCCACGTGAGCGTTCAGGACGTTAGGATGTTAGGACGTCATTGAAACTGCCTGTCATGGAGACCTTGAGATTGCCAGGGGCGGTGTCTGAACTGTACGAGTTTCCTGACGGATGAGTGGAAGCGTTGTAACCAGGCTGGCAGGTCTAAGCAAACACATTGCGATGCCCTGACCTAATGTTCCCCAAACCTCGAAAAAGTTGTGATACTTCTCTATTTTCAGTCTACGTTTAACGTTGCCGAGTACAGACTCTACTTCCGCCAGTACGTCTGCACAAACTCGTGCGCCCAGTCAATTACCCCCGCCTTCCAATCTCCCATACTTTCCTCCACAAGTCGCTCAAACATCTCCGCCGCCTCACCCTCGCTCTTCCCTATCCACATCCTCTCCTGGACCTTCCGTACCGAACCCTCGCGCTCGACCTTGATATCGGGGATATTCGCGCCTTGCATGAGCGCAAACAAGTTCAGCAGCAGGTTTGAGGATTTACGAAGTGTAGACCACGCCGTGAATGCGTACTCCTTGAAGTTGAGGTAGTTAGGGTGTGTTGCGCCGCCCATACCCTCGATCATCTCGCGGCAGAGCTTCATTTGCGGGGCAAAGGGCTTCGGGTCGCGCCCAAGTATGTAGCCAAAGTCGACGTGGAAGAAGGCGCCGTTGGGGGCGATGAGCAGGTTGTCCAGATGCCGGTCGCCAACACCCAGCAGGTATGTGATGACGCAGTAGCCGGCGCAGGATTTGATGTACGTGTCCATAGCCTCTTTCTTGACGCCAAGATCGGCGGATGGGTCAGGGTTATTGGCGCGCAGGTATGCGAGTAAAGAGCCTTTGTGCTTCTGGCATGCGGCGGCAATGCTCATTGATGGTATGAATTGGAAGGCACCGGCAGAGGTGGAGGTTGCGAGGATGCGGTAGGGTGTAAGTTTCAGGTCGAGGTTTTCTTTGCGTAAAAGGCGGTCCATCAGTGTGATGATTTGGATCACAAGCTGGTCTTGACGCAGGTCGTCGCCGTATTTGAAAATGATAGGGTACTTTTGTGAATGCGAGGTGCGGAAGTTGAGGACCATGGGTAGTAGGGACGACTTCAGCACATTGCAGTCCTCGAGGTCGATACCAGTGATATACACCGATGGGTCAAGAGGGAGGGGAAGGGGTTCGAAATTCGTGAGTTCGTTCTTGGGGTCGGCAAGTGCTTTCTTGAGGCGGGCAAGTTTGGTCGGGCGATCGCCGCCACCGAAACGTACGTCTTTGGAGATCTTGGCTAGGATGGTGAGGAGCTCACCTTGACGGCGGAAGGTATTGCGGGTTTCGACGCCTTCGGCGGTCTTTTCTAGCTCGACCATGAAGTCGTACTCAACCTTGGCGAAGAGATCGCGGTGCTCAGGCTCCTGGTCGGTGCTCATATCGCTGATCTCGACCATCAGGTACCAATGGAAAAAATTCCCCAGCGCGAAGCTGTTCGCAGCTCGAGTAACCAGAAAGCGTGCAAGGGAGGAGTCGTCGCCTTCTCCGGCTGCTTCGTACTTCAAAGCTTGTACGAGCTGGAGGAGATATAATTGCAGCTCTTCATCATCCGCCTTCTTGAGGCGTTCGACAGCATAGCTTCGCACTACTGGGTGGTCGAAATGAGGACCAAGTAGCTCAAGTGCATCGTCCACATCGATTTCGGCCCATTTGTCGAGCAATGGAGCAGCTTGACGGGCTTCCCTTGGGTTCTTCCAATTCACACATTTAACAAATTTGGTCAATGCACGCTTGTCGCGAAGTAGGAAGTACCTGAACTTCCAGATATCATCTCTTTCGTGTGATGTGATTTCCTCGAGCGGACCCTTGGCCATCAGTAGATTCAGCTTGTCACGGACATGCACGTTAGGCTTCCTGTCTCGGTCCAGTGAATCTGTCTGCTGACTCCGCATCAGCTCACGGTGTTTGTCTTCAGCAGGATTGACTCTTCGCCCGATTTCAGGATCGTATATCTTGATAAGCCTGCCAGCGTTGGCGTCTCCGTATCCGATACCGTCCACGTCGATACCGGGTCCAAAAGATACTTCCGGTGGCGGGCGCAACCGAATGTCCGACTCGGCAGGCAGTCGCAGGTCCGATACAGGAGGTGGTGGATATTCGACGTCTGTGAAAACTATGGCATGGTCGAAACGAGGGAACTCGATGTCTAGGTAGAACAGCTCCAGGTCCTTGCCGCCTTCACTATTGCCGTTGCTGTTGCCGTTCGTGTCTTTCTGGCGGCTGAGTGCGGCTGCTTCGGCCTTCAGCGCGTCGCTCCGGATCTTCATCATCTTCTTGTAGACGAGGTTATCGAGCCACGTGTTGGTAGGCAGATCGCCCATCTCTTGCTTCTTCAGTAGATCCTCCAGTCGCTGCATCTCGGCAATTTGCTCGTCCACTGTATCTTCCACAGCGGGGGCCTTGCGGCTCTTTCGTGCTGGTGGTATCACCGAAGGTGTTGTGGTGTTTGACAGGCCATCTGCTGCCTTGTGACGGTGTATTCTACATCGCTGCCTGCCCTTCTGTAGTGTGTTGTCCTTGTCGAACAGTGGTATGGTGGTGCCGCCGAAGGGTACAGCGTGCATGTTCGAGTCGGTATCTTCGAGTGGCGACAGATCCCACAGGGTGATGGCGAGCTGAGCAGAGGCAGGCAGATTGGCGTAGGTGACCGGCAGCTCAAGCCACTCATTCCATATGCGCGCATTCTTGAAAGACTTGTAGGCAGTCTGGACGGGAATAGTGAGGGGTTTACTGTCAGCCCATATCTGCGCCGTTACATACAGCTCGAAGTGTGGGCTATATCAAATGTCAGTACTTGCTTCTCCTACCTGAAGTTACAACTCACTTAACGTTGGAAGCTCGATGCCTCAGATCTGGCCGCCTTAGCAGCACCGAATAGGGTATTTGCTTCTGGTTCCCATCTAAACGGTCTCTATCATCTCTTAGCTGGCGTTCACTAGTACAGAACAAACGCTTACATCTTCACATGCACCGATAGCTCGGTCAGGTCTAGTGACGTCGCGAAGTTGAAGGCTTCCATCGTGAGCGATATAGAAGCTACTACCGCAATCCATGGGCGCACAACATCAGGCAAGCTTCACCGAACGACCGAACGTTGTGTTGGCACGTGGACAGTGCACCGAGACAGTCGTTCAGTTGAGGTCACGGTCGATCAGATGCGCGAAACGTGGGGTGGGGGCTTGAGCTTGAGCCACACGGCTGCCCTGCTGCTCCACTGATTGACAGGGGTACGCGTTAAAGCGCTGACACGTGATCGATGACGGATCGCACTCCCTCGCGAAACCGCGCTAAGCAAACGGGAACGGCAACCGCGTTCTGGCCGTCAATCCGCATATAGCGTGTCTCGACGCCGAATATCAACACCGCTCCTTCGTGGTTTGCCCTCACTTGTGCCGAGATGGCACGCCTCAATACGCATTTGTCTGCGACACCACAGCAGACACGCTCGTCAACTGTCGATTCCTTGTACCGCGACCCCTCAGTCGCGCCTCAACATGCAGGCAACGCGCGCGGCTCCACATATTCTGTTTTGAGTCCCTCTCAATCATCAGACAAGGAAAACATGGCCTCAGAGTCACGCGAGAATACACCACAGCCAGCCAAACGACGAGGCCTCAGTGGCGCGTCAGGAAGGATACCCACGCCAGACACAGGCTCCACTAGCGGTGACGCAGGCAGTAAGCGCAGAAGGACGGATGAATACAGCATGAACGGTGCATCTGAAATATATGAGGATGAAGGCGAAGAGGAAGATGAGGATGCTGGACCAGAAGACCAAAGAGAGGCGACTATACAGCCTGAGGACGATGAGGATAGCCAGAGCAAATTCTACAATCCCAACCAGAACCCTGAGAAGCGCCGGGAAGTTCGTTACCAGCTGCGCGACAATCATCGTCAGCTAGAGGGTAGGGACTCCAAAACGATTTGGCCTAGACCAAGAGCTAATAATACTAGAAAACCGCGGCGAATTCATCAAGTCCAGGAACAATGGCTTGTACGAGCTCCTCAAAAGAAACGACGCCACATTTGGAAAGGTTCGACAAACGGCAGATGCTACCGTCGACTCGCGATTTCTCGTCACTGCCACTGAGCTCGCAAACACAAAGCTGCAGAATAGTCTACATGGAAGCGGCGGCGCTGGTATTGATCTCGACCAGTTTGTCTCCAAATGCATATACTTCATGAAGTCTGGCGGCTACAGACATGGCGAAGACGATGCACCAGCGATAGCGGTTGCAGAAGATGAAGAGGACACTGGTGATGGTCTTGACTGGGCTTTATTCGGGCGACGAGCTTGCTTTCCGAGCAACAAGCGTCCACCTGTGACGAGCTTCCTCCTTGGGCCCCTGTCTGTTGAGAAAAAGGTCAGGACCACGCAACGGCGAGCAACACAACGAAGAGGACCTGTCGGCCCGGCGACACGACCGCACGAGGTCAGAGAGGGCGACATCACGCAATCCGAGAACTCTAACCTCACTCATCTGGTCAAGGGTATCAAGGCGAAGCTAGAAACGCACCTGGACGCTGCAGCCGAGGCTGCCAGTGACGAACTTGAACAGATACCTGAAGACGAACGGACGGACGAGGATTATTCTGCTGCATTTGCCCGGCATCGCGTTGCCCAGACACCGGAGGGGGAACCTGCCGTCCACTTGTTTGACTTTGCTATCAATCCGCGCGACTTTGGGCAAACAGTCGAGAACTTGTTCTACGTCAGCTTCTTGGTGAGAGAAGGGAATGCACAGATCGTCAAAGATGATGATGGCCTGCCATTGCTCGGTGAGTCCATAGCTGCCCAATCCTGACCGCCCTCTAACCCTTCACAGCGCCCGCCGCACCACGAGGCGTATCAGAGCAGCGTGACCAAGGTGCACATAAACACCAAGCTGTGTTTAGTATCGACTATCCAACCTGGCAGATGTTCAAAAGAGCGTACGACATCAGAGAATCCCTGATACCACACCGTGTACAAGAGGAGGACAACGGCGGTTCTCGATGGTACTGAGCTTGACAACACTCCAACGCCCTCGCCTTGCTACATTCTTCGCGCAAATTGCTGCCCTCCGCACATTTTCTGGCTCTGTTCGCCGTAAGCATGGGGACAGTACCCAGTACTGATACTCTGACGCATTATTTTGGCTTTAAAGCATAGCGCACGCCTTTTTTGTATGATACCATGACAGGCCGATTTTTCCTGTACTTTAGCTCTTTCATATCGTTCGATACCCCAGATCTCATACCCTTTTTATTGGGAACTTCTACGTGGCCTATATAGACTTCGATGGGTGACTCTTTGCACCGCAATATTAAGCATACTGCTCACGTTTGATATGGATTAGCGATTTCGTTCATGATCTTTTGAGAACGACTTTGGACTTTAAGGCGAAACAATTTGTTGTAGACGGAATGTATCTTGACACACAAAGCTTCCAGTCATACCTTGACGTGAGAAATTTTCCAGCACATGAGGAAACAAGTAGCTTCACCGTAGGGTGTCCATTTTAGACTACTTCTCGGGCAGGCGAAAGAGATGTTGAAGAACTGTGTAAAAGAAGACAGCTTACTATGCATTCTGCGTGGTTCTAATTCAGCTGTTGATTTTAGAACAGAACATGAAATGGGTGATATTGAGCTTTTGCTGGCTTGCAGATGTTGGTAGGTACAAATATCCCGACCGTATTTGTTGGTTGCCTTTTGATTGTTTCAGTGTACCAAAACAGAACATGCAAAGTTTGGATCTTTTCTTGACTTCTGAGGCTGGTGGTAGGTATGTTGCAAAAGGGAGGATGCAAGTCCATCAGCGGAGCTTTTGTGCATTTTGCGTATTTTGGGTGAGCCCGGCAACCGTCGTTTTGCACAATCAATTTTCGGTGCTACCTTTGTGGATCATAAGATGAGTGGAAGTTGGAAGACGAACTGGTAAAGTGCGACTTTTACATCCAACAAGAGCAGTGGATCATGTAATGTTTCTTCGTGGCTTTGGCCGTGCTAGAGATTATGTATTTGTCCAAAAACAGCAGGCAGAGTAGACAAATGCGATTTTGACTTTGTCATGGCCTCTTCAAGGCAAACACATACACATTGGTAGTCTTGGTCTTCAGCCCTGAGTCGAAAGCATGCTGAAAAGCAACACAAACAGCAGAACAACGACCAGAATTAGGTAGTCAGAATTAGTTGTTGCACACATGCATCTTGTCATTCAATTTTTTGAAGCACGTATGTTTAGGTAGGTAGAATGTGGGGTCATTGCTCAACGCTGTTTTTGAAGTCTTTTGTACACTATAGGGTTTCAATATCACATGAGTAGATGTGGGACCTCATGCAAGCTAGACAAATTCAAGGCAACCATTCCTGTTACCAATCCTCTCATCGAGGTTGATTGTCCTTGTGTGCCATGAGGGACCCAGCTCAGCCTCCAACTCTTGTCCGCCACGGCGCAGCTTCACGTTCCTTGCCGAAGCACCGAAGTTGCCTCCACCACGGCTGCCGCCACCAGGCACCTGGAGGTTTTGACCAGGCCAGATCTGGTCGGGGTTGGCGATGTTGTTGTGCCTAGCAAGCTCCTCGAACGAGCAGTGTGAGAACCTGGCGGCAATGGCGCGGAGTGTATCGCCTTGCTGAACGGTATAGGTGGATGCGCCGTTGCTGCAGCCCTGCGACCAGCGGAAACTGCCATTGTCGTTCTCGATGATCTTGTTCAAGCTGAGGGTGCTGGATTGGTAGGAGCCATCGGGGCGACGGCACTGGGCGTGGAGGTTGTAATCGCCGTGGGCATCGAGACGGATGTCACTCGAGGAAGCGGTGAAGTTACCGCCGAAGTCGCCGCGAGAGCGCTCGTCACCGCTGTTGCGACGTTCGTGGTGCTGAGGTGGTGGGCCGCCATGATGTTGCTGGTTGTACTTCTGCTGCTCCTCTTGTTGCTTCTCCCACTTCTTCTTCTCATCGCGATCGTCTTTCCAATCTGACACGGCGTCTTGTGCCTTGTGCCCTGCGAACGCACCGCCGATGGCGCCAATGATAGTACCTGCGGTACCGTGGCCTGCTTGGCCGCCTAGCTTGTGGCCACCGAAGGCACCAGCTGCACCGCCAGCAATACCACCCATAATGCCGCGGTCGCCCTCTGGGTTGCCCTCACCATTGTATTGGTTCTGGTAGCCCTGGTTGTGCGAGTTGCGACCTGAATTCGAAGAGTGGGATGCAGCGGAGGGTATTTGCTGGTACTGAGGAGGCTCCTGACCGTAGCCTCCCGGGCCACCACCATACTGCTGTTGGCCATAGCCGTTGTTCTGGCCCTGGCTGTAGAACTCGCTGGCCTCCCCACGGTGTTGCTGCTGACCGTAGCCACCGCCGTTGTTATAGTTGTCCTGGCCTTGGTTGTAAGACATGATGATTTGAATAGTCGTAAAGGGGTTATAAGGATGTTTAATCTGCAAAAACGCAGCTACATATTCCTCACCGGCCCATCTCTTTATATACTACCCCTCCTGCCCCTCTCTGCGGGTCATCATACACGCAGTGTCATCAGTCGCATCATACGAAAGTTGTCGCAGCAACAGGCCGACACCGCCACTTTCCGCGACGACTTTGTGGGGTTGAGCTGCGGTCTATCGTCACAGCAAATCCACCTCAGCCACACCTTAGCCAATAGGGCAGACAATCTGAGACCTGAGGTCGCGTTCTGCGGTCCATGCAGCGGAAGAGTCGGCGTGAAGAGTAGTCGAGAACCGAGGCCACGTAGCGGCTGCAGGGCTTGATATGCAGGGTTTCCGTGGCGGAGCCTAGCGTCATTTTTATTTTAGATCGCGGCGACAGGAGACTGCCATGTCAATTGTACACCTCTTCCATCCCAGCCAACGACTTTCACAGCCTTCAAAACTTCGGAGACGATCGCGAGACTGATCTAACTCGATGAGGATGTGTTATTGGCACTGATTGTTGTGCTATGGGCTGTGTATGTCTTTTGTGCGGATCAACGTTCGTGCATGCGGGAGGAAGAACCGTTGACAACGGCGAGGACCCGCAAGGGTCTGACGGAGACGAAGACGGTAAGTTTCGCTGGGAAGAAAGTGGTAAGGGCGATAGGCGTTTGCTTTTTGTTGCCTTTTCACAGCTCCTCCAATATAGTCTTTGCCGACCCGGAATTTTCTCGTCTCAACGCCGCTTTTCCCCTTCCTTCTATGTCCAGTCTTCCTCTGCGGCTACCTCGCCTTCATTTGCTGCAGCTTGCGGCGATTCTTAAAAGCTTGCACGCTGGGAACTCGTGTGTTCTGCATTACAGCGAAGAGGAGATACGCAAGCAGAGGCGTATGGCTTCGGAAATGCGAGGATAACCTTGCAATGTGCTGCTTTGTACATTGCGGCTTCCGGTCCTGGACCTTGTCTCGTGGCTCAGATCCTCGAATCATGATGGACCTGAGGCTTCAGGCCGTTCTGTGACCGGCTCGGCAAGCTCTGGCTGTCAAGGTAAGGTATGGCGAGCGTGCACGAACTTATTTTGCAAGTAGTGTTTCACCGCCTATCCCTCCCGAGCACGTGACTGCTGCGCTGCTTATCTTTAGTTAACGGTAAACCTCTGCTATTTCCAGTAAAATTACAGACAATGGATTCAGATGCTCTCCAGCAACATGGCATCAAGCGCACATTTGCCCGAATGGATTCGCACCAGGATGAGATCGTACATCACGACTTCAGTTGTCCACCAGTAGCTGCTGCGGTCACTTCCACCCTGATTATGGCCAATACTGGGACTCTCCACCTGCTTCGACTTCCCCGTGAAATCAGAGATCAAATCTACTCCTACCTTCACCAGCCTCTCAGGATGAGATGGGAACTCAACAAGCATGATGTTCATTGCGCAGTCATTGAAGTACCTAAAGCCCCGATCTCTGCTTTGTTTCGAACATGCACACGCCTGCACGACGAATACCGGAATTCACGATTGCTATGTACTCTCGCTGCGACGATTTCAACAACACGAGCAACGAATCATGAGACGGCCTCTTTAACCGACCTGCAGTGCCACGCCGTCGAAGCCTCAGTTATTATGCATGCCAAGCCAGCGCCGATTGAGCATGTTGCAACGCTTTTCGCATCTGTCAGAGACCTCACCATTCTGATGAGTAACAAGCGATCAATGACCGAAGACTCCACGATTTGGAACGAGTTGCAAACACTCGAATCACTCCTGTCTCCTTTCCATCAAACGTTGTCTACCATCCGGATTGGTATCCATCAGTGGCAGGACCCGCATCCCTTACAAATGCAATCTCGCTATGAAACGAAAATATACAGAGACCCGAGCCTCAGCACGTCAAAGTTTATGCCAACTCCAAACACCACATTCATGGGGAAACCGCTTATGCAACAAGCAGCCGGGTATCGTCTGCAACTTGTACTTCTGCAACTTCACCCCTCAGACCAAAACGATCTGCTTGAGCGCTTCCACCGACACAAGAATGGCGTGTACGTGTACAGCGATGCGACGTCCTCGCAACTTGCGAAGGACGGACTGTATTGGAAGGAGGAGGAATTGGTGCGATCGTTCCCGATAAACTGCAGTTGGTTCAATATGCAACGGTCGATGAACCTGAATTTAAGAGACCGGTTCGATGCGTTTGGGGTTACGGATGCGTGGATCCAGAGCGAGTATGGGCCAAATGCACGGAAGATGATGGAATGGCGGGATAAAACTGGAGTAGGTGCGGTTGAATGGGATGTTTGATGGCTGCTGGTCAGCTCAGGAGTTCGAGGGTCCATTTCTTTCAAGGTAAACATTTTATAGATGTAATGTGCCTTTAGCGTAGAGTTTTTAATGAGACTATTTCCTGCTCGAACTTTCACGGGGTTCTACCCGTATCGGAAGGTCACTTCATGGAGACAATTCGGCTACGCTGGTATTAGTCAACATTATACTGTGATTTGCTAAGTAAGTCAGACTTTCATGTGCCACACTCGTTCATGAAAAGCTGTTTACAAAGATATGTGTGTTATCAGATCGGCTTTGGCGTCCGTATCTCCAGTGAAGCGTGAGTTCGAGTCATTGAATCAAGAAGGGCATCCCTTTGTGAACCCAGAAGGATCCCGCAATGACCTCGCAACATCCCACCAACGTAGAAATTGAGGGTAGGGAGTCATGTGCGGCGAAGTGATGGTTTGCATAAGTCCTGTATATATGTAGATATGGGCCCTTCGTTACAACATCTAGCAACGAATCAACCCAAAGGGCTTTAACAATAGTAAATATGGCGCATGTTGACCTTGAATTAAAGACGATAGCTATTATCGGCATCACTAATATCCAACTTAGCAACAAACCCAACTAAACTGTAGCCTTGGGCTGAATCTACTGACGATAGTCGTCCAGGGTTCATCCGTCGCAGAGACTTTCTTCAACCAACCCGGCTGGAGATGCCGTGGTGTCACCAGGAAAAAGTCCAGCCCAGCAGCTGTGCACTGGCAGGTTAAAGGCGTGGGGATGGTGTATGGAGATATGGATCATCCAGAGTCGATGCAGAAAGCACTGCACGGCACAACATTCGTATTCGGCGTAACAGACCTTTGCCAGCATCTAGCAGATCCAGAGGTGCATCACCGGGCAACAGAGCAAAATCGCTCAACGAATGAGGTTGCATTCGAGTGCGAGATTGCGCAAGGCAAGGTGCACTCATTCGGTTCATTGGGCCTACAAGCTACCCACTTCCACGTAGGTACTCATCGATGGTGTAGCTGCTACATTACCCTCGCTTGAACGATTCGTCTTTTCGACACTCTCTTCGGCGCGAATTGCTAGCAATGGAGCAATCTCGTTCAATTTCCACTTCGACTCGAAGGCTGAGATGGTGAAGTTCTTGAGAGACGTACACCCCAAGCTGTGGGCGAAGACAAGCCTACTGACGCTGGGATGCTATGTGGAAAATTGGAGGCTTTACAAAAACGGAGTAGGACGACCGGAGAAAGTAAGCGACGGCGTGTACAAGGTTTGCTTGCTAATGGATGAGCATCGAGCGCTGCCGTTCGTAGAGGCCAATGCCGATACGGGTAAGCTGTTGGTTGAGCAGGGGTCACACGGATGCTGACAAGACAAAAGGTCGTTACGTCAAGGCGCTTGTGGATCTTCCAGCGGGGTTCAACCTCGTTGGTGCTGGCTCGCTCATCTCGTGGGGTGAGTGGTGCAACATTTGGGGTCAAATCAATGGCGTAAAGTGTACCTACGAGCGGAAAGATCGTAAGGTGATCGAAGAAGCTGCTGGTCCTGTTGGGCGAGAAATTGCGGACATGTACCAGTTCTTTGAGGAACATGGATATTGTGGGGTGGATGAAAAGGACGTTGTCTATCCCTGGGATCTTCCAATCAAAGTCAACTACACGACAATGCAAGATTATGTGCTGTCACAAGACTGGAGCAGCGTGCTCTGTCTGGAAGGCCAGGTTGTGGAAGCTCCATAACCTAGACGAAACGACTGTTATAATGTTGTTGAATTGTGAAGGGGAGCGGTGATGGAAACGTTAGCACCGAGGTAGGACCCTGATGTTTCTAGCCAATCATGTCATACCAGCCATAGGTACTTCCTCCAGCATCACCCGGGCTCACAGCTTCACAACGCACTCAAGATGGCAGGCACACGTCGATCGACGCGTCAGACGACCACATCGGCCCCCAAGTATAACGAGGATAGCTCATCGTCGTCTGAAAAGGCAAAGCCGAATCGCAATGCTACAAAATCGACGCGTCAGAAGCGCGCTCGAGAAGAGGATGCAGATGAAGACGTGAAGGACGACATGTATACCTCCTCGACTGTTTCCACATCGCCACTGAGCTGACCCTGATATAGCAAACAGCCTCCAACAAAAAAGACCACGAAATCTAAGCCA
Organism: Phoma sp. XZ068; assembly: GCA_004835665.1. Taxonomy (NCBI): domain Eukaryota; kingdom Fungi; phylum Ascomycota; class Dothideomycetes; order Pleosporales; family Didymellaceae; genus Phoma; species Phoma sp. XZ068. Next base: position 2,358,843 of record RBKR01000001.1, read on the forward strand.
AAGCCGAAGTCTACCGAAGCTGAATCCCACCCCTCGAAGACCTGGGTACCGCCTCCAGTCCCCTCGAACGACTCGAATCGCGATACCGACGGCCATCAGGAAGTCTTCTGGCTTCTCAAAGCTGAACCCCTTCCACGGTACGAGAACGGCATCAACGTAGCTTTCTCTATCGATGATTTAGCTGCCTGCACAAAGCCGGAACCATGGGGCGGCGTACGAAACCCACAGGCACGCAATAACATGCAAGCAATGCGCAAGGGCGACTTAGGTTTCTTTTACCATAGCAATGCCAAGCCATCCGGGGTAGTGGGCATACTAAGGGTGGTGGAAGAAGCCAAGGTAGACGAGACCGCGTTTGACAGCAAGGACCCGTACTACGATCCAAAGAGTGACAGAGCAAAGCCAAAGTGGTATTGTGTGGGTGTCGAGTTCGTCCGAAAATTCGATGAGGTGATCGATCTAAAGAGCATCAAGGATAACGCAGCTGCAGGAGGTAAGCTGAAGAACATACAGCTGATCACAAACGGACGTTTGAGTGTCAGCCGTGTACGCAAGGGAGAGTGGGATTTCATTCTCGAAATGGCCGAGAGCAATCAAAAGCCAGAGGTGAATGCAGGTGAATCATAGTGATGGCCAGCAATAATCATGCTCACGCCGGAGTCTGCCTCGATTCAACTACCTGTACTTGACGCTAACAGTGTGCAACGCTTAATACTGGAGACCCACGTTGATCTCTGGACTATTGAGAAATGTACACCTCTCATCTAGCTTCTGCTTCTGTATCACCTCTGGCGAACCCACGCCGCTCAGCGGCCACAAACCCTCCCACGGTCCACCAATCGTCATAACGTGCGTCTGATCTGGTACACTGTATGCACCAAGCCAGCCTTGCACAGTTACCTCACCCTCTTGTGTTGGGCGACCAGTCGTTGCAAAAGCTCTCCACGAGCCGCTCACGCGCTGCTGCAGAGCAACATCTGATGTAGTCCAATCCAATGGGTTTCCAGAGTTGTTGTATGCCTGGACACTACCAAACACATATACGACCTCTGATGTATGAACCACTCCCAGGTGCGAGATGTTGGTGAGGTGTTCCAGGATTGGATCAAGGATAGTTTGATTGAAATCGTAATGGAATACGGGTGCAGCATACCTCTGATGCATTGCAGCACCCAGATGAATCGAAGGACATATCATCAAGATATCCCTGAAGATGCGCGCCGATCGATAGAACTCCGCTGGCAGGGTGGCTCCAGGTGGTGGAGCGAATTCAGCAACAGGATATAGACCGAGGAGATCACTCAAGGACTGCTCTGGCAATGCTGGGAGGTATGAACGAAAGAACTTGTGTGTGTCCTCCGATGTCGCAATACTGAAATCTGTAAGAACGTTCATGTCATCCTGAGTCCATCCCGTCATAAATGTCGCCTTGCCGAATTGACCCTCATTGATCAATTGACTTGGTGGTGCAGGCAGGAAGTCTCCATCGACCACCGGCAGCCAGATGTCTCCGATGTTGTGGATGATGTCGCTTGTGTGCGTTGCGATGGAAGCCTTCAACAGAGTCTCGGTGTTCTGTCCACGCAGGCAACCGATTGTTTCTGGAGCCTGCGAGTCCGTGGTGTTGCATCCAACGAAATTTACCATTGCAGCGAAAGCATCCCTTGAGAAGTTTCCAGTAATACCGGGCTCGAGGGACTGCGACTCTGCGATAGCTTTCTGAAAAGGCAGCGGCTTCGTTCCCCCGTACGCCAGGATTTGCATTCCAACCGAAAGGCCACCAGACGACTGGCCAAAAATCGTAATGTTCTCCGGGTCACCTCCAAAAATACCAATGTTGTCGCGAACCCATTCGATGGCAAGCCTTTGATCTCGAAGCCCAGCATTCTCACTGCTTTCTGCTTTCAACGAAGCGGATTGCGCAAATCCAAAGAAACCTAAACGATAGTTCATCGCAACATGAATCACTGGGTTACCACTCTCGATGGACTGCTGAACTAAAACATCAGGCTTGGTAGTTGGCTCCATGTTTGAGCCCGACCAGAGGCTGCCTGTTCAAATGTCAGTTAATGGAGCAGTAGTATTTGCCACTTCACCTACCTCCGTAGATCCACACCATGACCGGTAAGTTCCCAGTACCATGGGTGTCGTTAAGCTTTGGCCTGACAATGTTCAAGTTCAAGCAGTCTTCCGAGACTTCTGTGATGTCCAATTGTCCCAAGGGAAAGGTTGTCTGCCCGAGCGGCTGCGGGCAAGCGACTCCGGGCTTTGTGGCATCGATGACTGATCCCGGAGTTGGCACGTACAATCGGGGTGGCTTGAATCTGTTCTCCCCACTTGTGTCTTGTCCATAGGGGATTCCGTAAAATTGTTGGATGCTATCGCTCTCGATGCCAGTATATTTCACGCCACGTGAGGTATCATCGACTTGGACAGCGTGCGCTGTTGCGGCCAAACCACACACAAGGCTGGCTAAGGCGTAGGTCTTCATGTTGATGTCGAGTGTTGTTGGCCTCCACTGGCTCAGAAGGTCTTTTTGACCACTACGCCCCTTTCCTTAGATCAAGTCTCGCGTGTTCGCCATATCCGCACTGAGCCATTTTCAGAGCGCCGGGCGAAGTTGGAGCGAGGGACATAGTATGTGTCGTAGCTTTATTTCGCCGACGGTAATGCCTTACCATCAAAGCAGCCAATGAGCCCAGACAAGACCATCAGTCTGTCCACAGACAAGATTGCAAGGTGCAAGGCTGTGAGAGTAACACCGAAAAGCGTCCAATTCGGTCCGATTCGGTAATGATCTGCTGCTATTTCAGCCCGGAAATCTCTAAAAACGAAAAAAAAGTCGAATTGATCGCAGACACGCAGTTGCATGGATGCAACCGTTACAGAGCAAGCGGTCGCTGGATTTTTGACAGCAGGGCTTCGACATCTCTGCATGCTTTGAATGGCCCGTTGCTCTGCTATGACAGTTCGTATCAATTTGGAAGTTTTGCGCCAACCAAGTCCTAGGAACAAGTATATTCTATTATTTGAAGTTTATAATTCCTGACAGCTATTGTCTACCTTTAGTATACTACTCTACATATACTTTAAAATAGATTAGATATCTTACCAAGTTATTCTTATTTGATATATTTATACCGTGACTGCTATTTACAACCGTGCCTGTACTCTTCCTAGAAGCATCCTATATCCTCTTCTAAATCGTTTTGAATGCATTGTTCTTACCCTTACTGGATGCAAGTGGCATGTAGAAACCATTGATCCCTGTTAAATAGTAGCTGCATTTTCTTACGTGTGTTGTCTGGCGATTTTGCCTGAGAGCAACGCTTAGATGCGATACATCAAGATATCGGACGCTCACAAGGACGATAGCTCTTGACATTTTGGAAGTGGAACATGTCGGTCTAGTAATAAGCAAATTCTAAGGAGAATGATATAAAGTTTGCCTAGAGTTTTAGACAAAAAGCTTGGCTGGTCGGGGCTTGTAAACTTCCTAGGTAAACATTTGAACAATCTGAATTAATGCAATGGCCTAAAATCTCGTGGTGAGATGGGCGATGCTGGGTGGTGTTGGCACGATGCCACAAGTATGATCTACGATCTGCGGCTTCCCCGAAGAAATTAACCATACACTGTGTTAACGTAAGCCTGCACTCATCGTTTTGGTGTCATTAGACAATGAGTTCGGTTGCTTTAATAATTCGACCTCTGACAATTCCAGTGCGTAAAGTAAGTAAATGCAATTCTTAATGTAGGCCAGGGTTTAGTAACATCCTTACTTCGAAGTTGGTTCTGTTATTCAACCCAGCATAACACTGCACCTTCATCTACAGCCTCTCCTTCTCTTCTCTGGCAACAGAATTTACCTCCTACAGCAACCGAGACGCTTATCTCCATCTTCATACTCTCTACTATCATTGTTGTTTCCCCCGCCTCAACAGTCTCCCCAACTTCTTTCAGCACTTTGAAAACTCTGCAAGGCATAGGCGCTTTGGCTAATTTAGCATCGCTACCTTTGCTTGAGTGATTTTTCGCGATTTTTTCGCGTTCACTCTCGGCATATGAGAGAAGGCTGAATATATTGTATTGTGACCACGTTCCCAGCGACGGGAAATGAGCCAGAACCGCAGTTGGTGCTGCAGCCTGCGATATCGAAGACGCAGAAGAAGTGGCAGGGAGAATGAGATGCGCGGTGATTCTTGCGTTGTCGATGAACGCGGTGACAGTGCTGGCTGATACTAGAGGTACTGAAGGTGAAGCTCCAGTCACCGCATTTATGTGCTTAATGCTCTCGATTCGAACGGACTTTCGAAACTGATTTCTCTCATTAACTTCATTGCGGATGCGACTGCTGAGGATATTGTAGCGAGCTGTAGCTTGCTCGGCGATTGGTAAATCAGACTTTTCGGTTGTGTTCTCCGGGGTGACTTTGATCAACTTGACGTGGCGCAGGTCAGGTGCATTACGAGTGTCAGGGGGTAGCCATTTCATAACAACTGTCTGAACCTTATGATCCTCTTCAGACTTTTTCTCTTCAGCGATTAGTTCAACAACATCAATCGGCTGATTGATAGAGTCATGGTGTTGGTTTCTGAAAGAACTGCGGATGTTTCCGAATGCTCGACCTTTCGATGCTGGTGAGGCCTTTCTCGCATGCTGCAAATAAAGTGCTGGCAGGAGGCTCCATACTTCCTGTGCTTGAATAGAATCCTTATGATAAGGATTTTGCAAAAGTTCAACCAGATGTTGAGGAATGAACGACGTGGTGTAAGCCGGATTCCGAAATGAAGGGTGCAAGAGACAACTCTGCATGAAAAGCTGATTCGTTCGGATCCCCACGCAGATGGACTGGGCAAGGATCTTTGCCATTCTGTCCGCAGCAAGCGCTCTAGTCGGTGCCCAAACAACGATCTTGGCTATCATGGAATCGAAGTGGAGCCCTACCTTCGATCCTGTCTGGATTGCTGTCTCGTATCGCACATCTCTGGCATGAAGACCCAGCGTTTCAGGAAGCACTGGTGACCAAAGATTAACTGTGCCCCGTTCTGGAAAGAAATCTTTCTGTGGATTCTCTGCACACAGTCGGCATTCAATGGCGTGACCAGACTGTCTCAGATCCTGAAGATTGTTGAGATCAGTGAACCGTCCACCTGCCGCCACAAAGAGCTGAAGAGAAACCAGATCCCAACCAGTCACTTCCTCAGTGATAGGGTGCTCGACCTGCAGCCTCGCATTGACCTCCAGGAAATAGAACTTCTGCTCGGTGACGTCCACCACAAATTCAACAGTACCGGCACCCTCATACCCAATAAGCTGCGCGATTTGGGTAGCAGTTTCGCACATTTCCTTCCGCATCATATCTGTCAGCCAGATACATGGAGTCTCCTCGATAACTTTCTGGTGTCGTCTTTGAATTGAACAATCTCTCTCGAAGAGGCAGACTACATTTCCGTAGCTGTCGCCAACAATCTGGATCTCGACGTGTTTTCCAGCTTCGATGTATTTCTCCAAAATGATATCCGCGTCACCAAAGCTTCTCTCTGCTTCAGACTGCGCACGATCCATCTCAGGCTTCAGTTGGGCTGCATCTCGCACAACTCTTATGCCCTTGCCACCGCCACCGGAACTCGCTTTCAGCATGACAGGGAACCCAATTTTCTGCGCTGCAGTTTCCAAGTCTGCTGCACTCTGGCTGGTTCCGCTGAAACCTGGGATGAGTGGAACCTCTGGTGCATTTTCGCTCAGATACACCTTAGAGCTTCTCTTATTTCCCAACAAGGACATGGCTGTTGAACTCGGGCCTAAAAAGATGATCCCGGCTTTTCGAACGGCATCTGCGAACTCGGGATTCTCGCTGAGGTAACCGTAGCCAGGATGGATAGCCTGAGCGTTGGACGTCACGGCGGTCCTAATGATGAGGTCAATGTCCAGGAACGGATTCTTTGAACCCGAGGCTTCAATACTGCCAATACAGATAGCCTCGTCCGCCTGAGAGACGTGCAGTGAATCAGCATCCCTATCGAAGACTCTGTCAGTGAACGCCCATAAACATTCTTCTATTCGAGCATGTATGTAGGAATGAGAGATATTGAAGATGGGATCGTCACGTACTCATCAACATATACAGCAATCGAGCTTATCTGCAATTTCCGACAAGTTGCAACAACGCGACAAGCAATCTCGCCTCGATTGGCAATGAGCACCCTTTGAATGACCGGACGACCGCTATCTGACAAGGGAACAGGCGCAATGGAGAGAGGTGGGCGCTCGGATACATCATGGTGTAAAACCATATTGGCGAATTTTTTTTGACGATGCAAGACTGTGATGGAAGCAGCAATGGCACCAGGAGGACATTTGAAGCACTCTTGAACACCATACAGCTTGCCATAAGCTAGTTCCTACCTACAGAGACACTACGCATGGCCTAGTCAAGAATGTTGGAGGTCGTGTATAACCGAGGCTCGTACCAGCTCAGTAATAGCATCCGTTTCGGTGGTCGCATTTCACGCCCGGGCCGTACCGGTCCTAACCCGGGCGCGCGAGCGTACCTCCGAGGTAACCACAAATCCGGAACTCGCCCCGGATACTGTGCTCCACATTAGAAACGCTTCGCCCGCTTGCCGTACTATCACGGCTGGGACGGAGGAAGCATCCCAGCATTGGCTGCAAACATCACCGAATCTGCAAACAGAAGGCAAAAGCAGTCATCGTTGGGATGTCACGCTTGAAGGCCAGAAATTATCATTTCCACACTCCTGTTTCACCTAGGGCTCTGCTGGGAAGCTATGGGCCGATCTTCAAAGATGAATCTAGAGTACCTGCCTCGGAGCTCATAATGTAAATTAATGAGAATAGAGATAAAAGCCTTTCCTAATAGCTGCTTCAGAAATTGACTCCAAATGCGGGCCCAAAATCGTTCCAGTCTCCGAATTCAATGTTTATAGTATCGTTCATCTTCAGATTGACCTCAGGGCTGTATCCGGGTGACAACGCTGGATTCATCGGTCTTGCGGAATCTGAGAGCCAACCGTAATCGATCAACTGCCACATCTCCACCAGTTCCGAGGTATCGAGCAAGTGTAACGGCGAGTTGGACAAGACCACACCAGAGGCTACTGTCGGATTTGGTTGGAAAACTCGAAGTGCTATACCCTGTAAGATGTCAGCGAGATAAGAAATGAGCTGATTTTGAAGGCCTGCGATTTACCATTCTCCGGAAATGTTCCCAATGCCCCGATGCTTTATCCAGATACTCCATGGAGGTTTAGTAGAGGGCAATGAAGGGACTGGGATTGCCTATATCGTGACCGGCGGCCCACAACTTGTGAAGTCCAGCAGCAATTGTGGCACTGTAACCGTAGAAGCTAGAGTTAGAAGGGATATAATCGTGCTGAATTACATGGAGCAGTCTTGTTAACAGCCCTGCGTGTTGCGAGCAGCGCTGAAACGCTCCACGAAGGAAGTTTGGTGGTATTTTGGAAGAATGTGATCGCAGACTGTTGCAGAGTAGGAGCGGATGATGTAAGAGACAATTGTTCAGATGATACAGCATATGACAGAACTTGAAGTGGTGGGCAGCAGATTCGTTCTCGGTCTCAGCTTGGGGGCCAAAATCCTGAGCGAGGACTGCTGCAAATGTGTGAGTATCAATGGCTTCAGAGTATGTTTCAAAGCTCAGAAGTATTCCCGATAAGCGCGCAAACTCGCTGCGAGAATCCCATGGCGGACGTTCAGGTTTTGCGTTCTGCGAAAAAGAATAGCGGATGATTCTACCAAGCGCGGAAGCCATGAATATGGTTAAAGCAGAGAAATCACCTCTACCAAGAGGCACGGATTCTGGAATATCTTGTAGTTCTGAAAGCGTAGCCGCGTTATGTAACTTTCCAAGGCGATGTTTCTGGTCGTCCAGAGGCAGGCAAATGGTACAATCATCGTCGGAGAGTGTGGGGGGACGACGTTGCCCACAGGAAACGAATTTATCCAGTAAGTATACAGACCAGAACGTCCGAAGGCGTTCTTCTGTGTCTTTTGGGGGAAGTTGTAGATCAAGATTGAGACCAAGCTGTAGGACCCGTGCGAAACGGACAGAGAGGCCGACTTTGACCCACGCTAGCTGAATACGTCCACCTACTTCTTGTTAGAATATCGGGGCCTCTTGTAATGAATCAAATGCAGAACTTGTACTCACGAACAAAGTCAATGAGGCCAAGAAGACTCATCGCCTGTACAGTATAAACAGTTAGAGAACTGTTATCTGAGAAAGACAACTCACTGATGAGAATCCATGCACGGCGTCCGTATCGCTCCATTGCCTCTGTGCGGTGCCCATCAAGGAAGTGGTCATCAGAAAACCTCACCGCAGATGCCAGGATAGCCAAAATAAGATATGAGGGCAGGACATTGTCCTCAATCTTTCTTCGCAACTCGTCTCTATCAAAAAAGCAGTACGGTTGATTCCAGCATCGACGAATGTAAACCTGCACGGCAGCCTTGACAACTGGTAGGCTTGGGATAGAGTCGAAGTCGGGCTTCGGTGGAGTGGCGTCAGCAAACATGGAACTCCTAGGCATCTGTGGGGAACGCCTGGACGCCTGTGGGTCAGGAACTAGTAGTAGATTGAAGGAGCTGATATATGTTAGACGATATTTTGGCCCAGATTTCATGTGCCAGTAGATAGAATGTTACTTTCAGTGGTCGACTTACTCTGCACTGAGGGAATCGAGGACGCCAAGTCTTGACTCGAGCAAGCCAACTCTGGCAGCTAAATCTTTGGCTGGCCGTACCGACTCCAAGTTTTGCTTTGCTCCTAGGGCTGAAAATGTTGCTAAGGCATGGTCGTGGGGAAAATGCTCCCACTGACAAGATTGTTGAAGACGCGCACAAAGGCCACAGGTAGGCTTACTGCCCGAACATCGAACCTTTTTTCTACTGTATCTTTGTCAGGAGGCACAAATTGAGCTTGGATTCAGAGAGCTGATTGAGACATAGAAGAGGATGAGCGCGCACCGGCAGTTAAGACACGCATGTCGAGCACGTTTGCGTTCTGGCTCATCGTTCGCCGCCATGTTAGCCATATCGTACGGCAGGCTGGTTCACAGCAGTATTATATGCAATTCTGACAGTGATCGAGCAAAGAAGAATGTGCGAATCATGGGACAAGTCAAGAATGAATGGATCACACATACTATAAGAGCCGTGAACGCACCATTCCCAATTAAATAGGTCTATCCGCAACAGGGAATTCTGCCGCAGAGATCTGGAGCTAAAATCACAACTTCGCGTCGCTTCGAGTCCGGAGCTTCAGCAGTCTCGCTGCAATAACCTTAAGCACATGCTTCTGATGTTTGCCACTGCCCGTTTTTGGGAAGTCATCCCCCACGCCTGCATCTCCAATCCAGAATATCCATTGAGGCGCCTTGTGCCTTCCCAGACTATCTCTAACCCAGTTTCGGACTTCCTCGTCATTCGGGCGCGCAGCCTCCTCTTGCACTTGTTTTAAGAAGCATCCTACAACCTCGCCATATTTTGCATCTGCAACCCCGATGATACTGGCCTCACTGATTGACTTGTGTCGTTGAATTGTCTCCTCAATCTCTGCGGGGAAGATGTTTTCGCCGCCTGTTCTTCAGATCAGCAAATTTCTGCGCTCAAAGGCTCTCTAACATACCACGGATGATTATATCCTTAATCCTACCGGTTATCTTTGCGTAGCCTCCTTCGTCTAGAACGCATTCGTCGCCCGTCCTCATCCATACCCTACCGTCACCCACTTCATCGACTACAAAAGCCTCGTCTGTAGCCTCCGGATTATCAAAGTACCCTTTCATGACACCAAAACCGCTTGTCCACAGCTCACCTCTTGCACCTCTTGGTACAATACTACCATCCTTGTCAACGATCTTGGCGGAAGTGTGTGGGAGCACAGTGCCAAGCCCGTTTGATAGTCGCCGGGACATATCGTTGTGCTTCATCATGAAGCTTACTGGGCTCATTTCCGTCATTCCGTATGCAGTCAAAATGCCCTTGAATCCTATCTCGGATTCCAGCCTTTCCAACAGATGTGGAGAGACAGTTGAGCCGGAAATAACCCCAGTTCTGATGTTGTGTGTAGCTCCTCGAAACGTAGATTTTTTGAAGGCTTCCAATTCGGAAACAAACATTGTGGGGACGCCCATAATTACAGTGCATCGTTCGCGGAATACTGCGTCAATTGTTGCAGCGGCGTCAAAAGCATCGCCAGGGAACACGAGAGTGGTGCTGTGGAAGAGCGACGCCAGAAACCCCATCACAAGACCAAAACAGTGGAACAAAGGTGGCGGACAGCAAACTATGTCCTTCGTCCTGTAATCCATGCGGGCGCCAACGAATGCGCCGTTGTTGATGATGTTGCTATTAATGTCATTATCAGCAGTAAACACAAACTAGTCGGATTTGCCAGTCTTACCGGTGTGTTAGCATTGCAGCTTTAGGAGAACCTGTCGTTCCTAGAGCATCGAATAAGTTCTTCATTTCACTGCAACAGTCTATGCAAGACGTACCAGAGGTGAACTGAATATTGACGACATCATGCTGTGACACTTTCTTCGCAATCTGCCTGATAGCAACCATTTGTTCATCACCTTGATGTCTCTGCTGATCTGTAAAGCCAGCATAAGACTCCATGCCCCTACTGTGAGGAGCGTCAAACACGATGACGTGCTTCAGAGATTTGTGAGCTACTTTTGGTCCCAAGAGGCCTCTAGCTGCTGCAATGTGTCCTTCTAAGCTCCTGTTGGACACTTTCCATGCTATGAACAACGCTCGACAGGCTTTGTTTAAATTGTCAGTGCTTGCTACAAATTGGGTAGAGGTCGCATACAGATTCTGGTCAACGCTTCCTTCAGTTCCTTGGGAGTGTATGTATTGTTGATCACTGCCACCGTAGCGCCAATGCAAGATGCTCCTAGGAACACTTCCAAGTACTCATAGCGATTGCCGGCCATGATGGCCACTATTGAACCGTGACCAATGCCGCGTTCGAGCAGAGAAGAGGCAACCGCGATGCTCCTTCGATATAGTGCAGCGTAGGAGAGGCGCACATCCTGCCAGGGAACAACAAGGGCCGTTCGATCTCCATGAGACTGCGCTCTTTCATGAATAAGGTCGCCGATCGTACCGTTGTATAGAGTCGGTAGGGAAGGGCCATGGACAATCGACATCTTCGATGGCAGATCTGTTATTCGTAACCCTCCAGTGAGCACCAGAACGTTCAAACTTAGGTAACAACATCGGGCATGGGTATCTGAAGAACATCTGATTAAGTCCTTGCATCTTGAACCAACAAGCAGTAGAACTCGATAAATCGGTTCGGCTCCGGCCCGGGAGCGAGCTCTTGGTGATGCCGAACCGACCATGCCGTACGGGGGAGCCACGGCAAGCCCGGTTGTGGGGACGGCTGCTTCCGACCAGACTCGGGAACAACCTAGGTAGTCAACCATAGCGCAAAAAGGAACAATTCTAGTCTATTGCTAATGCATTCTAGAAAATAAGCATATCTGCGTCTGAGTTGCCATGGTCGAGGATTCACGCCTGTAAAAGTCTTCACGAAACATCTTCGCACACGCGAACGTCAGCACGACCCAGAAATGGCTTCGACCTTATCTAGTTTCCCATTCATCAGGTCCTCAGTAGATCTCCGGCAGCAGTCATTTCAGGATAACCTCAAAAGTTGGACGCCCGTTTTGGAGCGTTATAGCTCGGCGCTCGCAGAGACGAGTTCAGAGGGATCCGTAGAGTCATTGACCAGACATACTGCAAGGGGCCAACTGCTCGGTAAGCGTACAATGAGAACCCCTGATTATTCCCAGTCCGCTAAGCATGAACACATCAGCTCGTGACCGCATCTCTCTGCTCTTGGACCAAGACTCGCCATTCCTTGAACTAGGATCGTTTGCAGGTCACAATTTGAGGGAATCATCGCCATCGGCTAGTCTGATCGCGGGGATTGGAAGTGTATGGTATGTTGTAGGCTATAAACTGCCCACTGTAGGTGGAAATCTGACCGATGAATAAAGCGGCCGACACTGCCTGATTTTATCGCACATTCCGACGCAGAAAGGAGGCGCATGGAATGAGTTTACAGGTGGGGATATGTATAACGGATGACAGTGACCGTGTCAGTTAACATTTATATCAGTCCTAAAACAAAACCGGGTGACAGAGGTTGCGACTGCGAATAAGCTTCCCATTATTGCCCTAGTGCAATCTGTTAGTATTCCACCACGGCTCGCTGGATTTATCAGCTCATCAAGCTGCACCGCTCACCTTTTCAGGCTGGAGTTTTTCTTCCACAGCAATTCCGCGTCTTCCACAATGGTGGACAGTTGTTTCGCGACCTCGCCTTACGAAGTCAGTCTGGTCTGTCATCATGCGCTGTGGTTTTTGGATCCTCAACCGCAGGCGGTGCGTATCATCCAGCGCTCTCAGACTATACGATATTTGTGGAGAAACAAGCTCAAGTATTTCTGGGGGGCCCACCACTTGTAAAAATGGCAACGGGAGAGGATGTTGCTGCTGAAGAGCTCGGGGGAGCTACCATTCATGCAACTGTGACTGGGTTGGCTGATCAAATTGCAACCGATGAGTAAGTTTACACGAATCAATTAACTAAAAGGACTTGATCTGACTTTGATTTTCTCCACTCATAGGTTTGATGCAATCAGGAAGGCTCGAGAGTGGATGGGTACATTACAGGATCCGCGTTCAATATGCTACATAAGCACTGAACAGCTATGTCCACCACAATACTCACCGGATGAACTCCTTGCACTTGTTAATCCGGATATCAGGAAGCCTTTTGATATGAAAGAGGTCCTGTTAAGACTTGTCGATGGATCAAGGTTATCTTTTTTCAAGCCGTCATACGGGCGCAACCTCTTAGTTGCTTGGGCATACATCATGGGTACGTCAATCCTGGCTCTCATCGCACGTGTTATCTAATGTACAAAAAAGGCCATATGGTTGGTATTGTAGCCAACCAAACTCCAGTAATCAATCCAGATGAAGCATCCAAGGGCGCCCAGTTCATCCGACTATGCAATCAACAGTAAGCTTGCCATGAACAATCCCGCCAAAATCTTGATTGATGTTGACGGCAAAAGGAATGTTCCAATCATATTCTGTCATAACGTCACCGGCTTCATGGTTGGTTCGAAAGCGGAACACGCTTCCATTATCAAGAAGGGAGCGCAGCTTGTGTCTGCAGTGTCTTGCTCTACGGTGCCTCACATATCCATCATAATGGGTGCTTCTTATGGCGCCGGCAACTACGCAATGTGCGGTCGGGCATACAAGCCAAGATTTTTATTCACTTGGCCAACAGGGCGATGTAGTGTGATGGGACCGGATCAGCTTTCGGGGGTTATGGAACAGGTACAGAGAGCCAGTGCGAGGAGACGAGGTCAGGATATCACAGAAACAGAGTTGCAGGAGGAGGTAAGCCAATTCAGAAGCGGCGTACAGAAGGATAGCGAGAGTTATCGAACAAGCTCTGTGCTATTGGATGATGGCATCATTGATCCAAGAGACACAAGAGACGTTTTAGGTATGTGCTTGGAAATTGTGAAGGTACCTGAGGTTCATGGAACTCCGAGCCATCAAGCACTGGCACGATTATGAAGCGGCATGATGTCTTGTAGGGATTTGAACCATTACCAATTATCCATACATCAAGGGATGAAATTATCATAGTTATGTTTAAATCGTGACAATCTTCTCACGTTATAAGTCGAAGCCATTGGCAAAGTGTAATTGGCCTCGCGCTAGATAAGTTCTTCAGATCCGATCTTGATGCAGGGCATGAGTATTACTGTACCAAATCGCATACCAAGATATTGTGGCTATATCTTCATGTCGACCTGGACCAGTCTCATAAGTCTTCAGATAGTAACCTTGCAATCTGTGACCATTTGTGTAACAAGCTTAGACGACACAGAGACAGCAAGTTCGCATAGACGATGTCGAAGACTTCATAATATACGGAATTTCGCATACGGAGATGCTTCTGGATAACTTTATGGCTTCGTTCTCTTCAAGAAAAGAGTCTGTGAGTTGCAGAACGACTTCAAGCCTCCCACACCCCATTCTGTTCCCACACCACTCTCCTTATGACCTCCAAATGGAACACGAGGGTCAAGCTCAAAATGTGTGTTCACCCAAACAGTACCTGCTTGAATCTTCCTTGCTACGCGATTTGCTCGCTCCACATCTTTCGACCATACCGAGGCACCCAAACCCATTTGCGTGTTGTTTGCCTTCTTGACTGCATCTGCCTCATCACGGAAGGTGAGGAAGGGAACAATAGGACCTGTGCATATTTATTAGGCGGCAATTGTTGTACTAGGAGGCGTTTTTCTTACCGAATGGCTCTTCGCGGACGATACGAGAGTTCTCCTCGGGTCGATCAATAACAGTCGGTGTAATGAAATAACCAGGCCCTTCAGGGATGTTACCGCCGACCGCAACCTTCCAGTTCTCCTTCTCGATGTCGTTGAAGAAGCCCTTCACACGCTCGTACTGCATAGCGTTCTGTACCGGACCGAGATACACGTCTGGCTCGTTACCAGGCCCAAGCTGAAAGATATTAGACTTTGCACCAACATGTCATATGAACCGCTCACCTTCAGCGATTTTGTGGCTTTCGTCAACGCTTCGAGGAACTTATCCGCAATCGAATCTTGCACAAAGATGCGCTTCAGTGCCAAGCAGATCTACACATAGTCTTAGTTGATACCCATTTGGAAGGGTTATTGGTTCACGCACCTGTCCGGAGTTCAAGAAAGCTAGAGATGCCACCTTGTGCGCTACTTCGACTATGTCGACATCATCAAACACGATAGCGGGATCGTTTCCTCCTCTGAAAGGATAGTCAATAAAACATAGGTTTGAGATAGGATATGCAGAAGAGCGTAGTGGTGAAGGGACTTACAATTCCAGCGTCACACGTTTCAGGGTCCTACTTGCACTTTCCATAACCTTCTTACCAGTAAAAGTAGATCCTGTGAAGCTAATCTTCGCCGGAATAGGATGAGCTGTCAGCATGGGGCCAAGTTCGTCTCCACCGGATATTCCTTGAATGACGCCTGGTGGGAAGTACTTCTGAGCAAGCTCGCATAGCTTGAGCCCGCAAGCTGGAGTGAAGGGCGAAGGCTTTACAATGATCGCATTACCTGCCAGTACGGCGGGCGCAATCTTTCCGGCAGCAATAAGCACCGGGTAGTTCCAAGGTACAATCCCAACAGCTACGCCGAGGGGCGTGTATCGGACTACGATTTCCTTGTCTCCCTCTTGAATCCTTTCCTCAGGCAGTTCGAGCTTGGCCATTTCCCGCATCCAATGAACAGCCAAATCTAGCTCCATTCGGGCAAAGACAAGCTAGACATAGTCAGTGACCAGCTACGTGTAGTGGGGATGAGATATCAGCATACCGGTTTTCCTTGTTCCTGTGTTAACATCTGGGCGAAAGCTTCCTTCTCTGCTTCCAGAGCATCCGCATACGCAACAACAGCCTTGCGACGCTCGACGTACGGAACTTCGCTCCAAGCTACATACGCTGCATAGGCAGCTTCCATGGTACGCTCGACATCTTGCGTTGTCACGACGGGGACTTCTGGTCCGGCCTTGCCGGTTGCAGGATCAATACCGTGCCTCGTTTCCGAAGTGGACTCGAGTTTTCCATTGATTGAATTCTGGAACTTTGTCCAGTCCAACTTTGTTGACATTGTTGCAGAGTCAGGGGTAGTATTTGATGAGGGTTGAATAGCTGAGTACACGATGCGACCAAATTGCAAAGCAAGTAGAACAGATTAAGATGCATCAGGATGTATCAATATATACGTCGCTAACTCCTTGTCGGCTCTTTTGCCACTTGTTACAAATCTACCAGTTCTCACTTCTCAGCTCGCTCTCTTGTGCATGTAAAGTCTATCTCACAATTACCTTGGCTGCGGTAAAATCGTCTTTTCTAGATTAGCGCACGTCGACCTCTCGGTTCTTACTCTACAGCCTTTCCAAGTCTGTTGTTAGTCTACCGTGTCTAGGCACGAATTAGCGAGGACCGAGCTTGGCTCTGGGGACCCCGCACGGTGCGTTCCCGCGCGCTCGTTACCTTTTGTACATCAAGCAGGATACCAAGGTTTTAGAGAGGGGAAAGTTTGTGACTGCTTTAGTAAGTTACTTGTATTCTAGCAGCTGACACATTACATGAATATGCCCTGGAAGAGTAACATATAGCCGAGATGCTCCGAGGAACACGGCAAAACACGTGATCTTATCCGCGCTTGTAATGCCGAGGCTGGTGAAGGTACATCGACTTGGTGAAGTTTGTAGCGCAACCCTTACATAATTTCAGACGCTGGCACCTACTCACAATCTTTATCGATACCTTTTACACTATCTCGATATGACGAAGGATTTGGTGCGGATTGTGGAAGTTGGGCCGCGCGATGGCCTCCAGAATATATCTATCACCGTCCCGACTGAGACCAAGCTTGAGCTAATCCGGCAGTTACGCGATGCAGGCTTAGCAACTATCGAGATAACCTCTGTTGTATCTCGCAGAGCCATACCTCAGCTTTCTGATAGTCATGCGGTACTGGGAAGCGATTTAATACAATCACTCCTCCAACAATCGCATGGTCCACATGAAACCCTTCGACTACCAGTGCTGGTTCCTAACACTAGGGGCATGGACGTGGCCATACGATATTCGGCGAAAGAGGTTGCAGTCTTTGTTGCAGCTAGTGAAGGATTCAGCAGAGCGAACATAAATTGCACGGTGCGAGAAGCACTGGAACGGGCGAAGGAAGTAGCACAGACTGCGAAAGCGAACGGGGTATCTGTTAGGGGGTAAGTCCCCCTTTACCAACATGAATCTAAGCGTCTTCATTGCTCACGTACTCACTTATACCAATCAGATATGTCTCTACGATTTTTTCGTGCCCGTTTGACGGACCGACTCCACACGAGTCTGTCTATCGATGTGTCAGGCACCTTTTAGACATAGGGTGTTACGAGGTATCCTTGGGAGATACTGTAGGAACGGGTGTTTATTCAGACGTGAAATCTCTTCTAAAGTTTCTCTACGATCGCGGTGTTTCTCCAGAGAAGCTAGCGGGTCACTTCCATGACACCTACGGACAAGCTGTCAGTAATGTCCAAACAGCATATGAGTGCGGACTCCGCGTTTTCGACAGTAGCGTTGCAGGACTGGGGGGATGCCCTTATGCGCCCGGCGCGAAAGGAAATGCGGCGACCGAAGACATAGTCTATCTTTTCGAGCAAGCTGGAGTGTCTACAAACGTGGATCTACTGAAGGTGGTCCGAACGGGTCTGTGGATCTCGAGAAAACTCAACATACCATACGGGAGTCGCGTAGGTACGGCGATCGCGACGAATCACAAATTGAACATCGTCGATCAGAAGACACCAGTGCCCAACACTCTATATGCCACCAGCAAGTTATCATGGTCCGCAGTCCCGACCGTCGAAGGCCTGAAGATCCATCGCGCTGGACCGAACATCAAAATCACTCTCGACAGGCCCAAGAATGGCAACGCGCTCACAGAGACGATGATACACCAGATGACCGAAGTTCTCAAGAAAATATCAACGGATAGGACTGTAACCCGCATTGCTATATGTGCTTCAGGCAAATTCTTCTGCACCGGAATGGATCTATCGACTGGCTCTTCGCCCGTAGCGAAATCCGGTGCGAGTTCTGCGCAATTCGAGCGACTCAAGTCACTCTTTGAGGCGATCGAGCTTGCACCGCAGGTCACCTTGTCGTGTATCAATGGGCCGGCATACGGGGGTGGAGTTGGGCTGGCTCTAGCATGTGACATACGGCTCGCTGTCGCTACGGCTACTGTAACCCTGAGCGAGGCGAGATTGGGGCTCTGTCCCGCCACTATATCTCCATACGTAGTACGAGAGTTAGGCCCTGCATTCGCAAGGGAAGCAATGCTATCGGCACGACCAATCAAGGCAACCGAACTGAAAAGTATTGGCGTTGTAGCAAGGTTGGCCCGTAGTAGAGAAGAGTTGGGTGACTGTCTGGATGGATACTTATCAGAGCTGAAGTCGTGTGCGCCAAGAGCGAGCTCTCTATGTAAGGACCTTGTGAGATCGGGATGGCGTGAGGCTGGTACGGAATTCCAGTCAAGGTTCGTCAGGAAAGCATTTGACGAAATGATGCAACCTGGCGCCGAGGGTGAGCATGGGTTGAAGGAGTTTCAAGCTGGTCGGAAGAACATCGACTGGGACAACTATGTTAAAACAACACACAGAGGGAAGTTATAGGGGTTCCTATCTAACTCAAAACACCCTTTTGGATTCTCTTGTTTGTAGATCATAGCTTGGAAAACACACCAAAAGCGAAGCGCTTTCTGGACATAAGCTCGTATGCTCTGTGTTCAAGAAACTGATTGGTTTGTTCCCCATCTCATTTGGCGGCGTTCTGAGAGAGCACAATCTGGACATATTTACCCAATGGGGCAAAGCCATGAGTGCTTGATATTTCGGTTACTCAAACGGCGGGAAGCTAGATTCGTGGTCAGCAAGAAAGGTTACTGTGCCTCTGGCGAGTCCGACTAAACTACATTCTCGACGACAATGGAGCAGGTAGATTCAACGGCGATTGCGCCCACGGTGAGAAGGGGTTGAATTTCGACATTATTTGGACACATCACAACGAAGCTTCGCGTTGCCTTGTAAAGAAGTGCCTCGGGCAGTCTATGCAACGCGTTCTCGTGGTTCCGTGGGTTTTCAAGGGCTGCTCTGACTGACGTATTGACAAGAACCATGCGCAGCGTCAAGGCCATGGGCAAATCCTGGATACTCAAGCGAGTCGTAGGTCTGCTATCGCAGATAGACGATGATACGACCTCGAAAAGTGTCAACGGTATAATCCCAGAGAAATATTTGTTAAGGAACCTGAACCATCTCTGAGGAAGATAATAACGTACTTGTCAACGCATTTACAAAGCCTGTCAAAGTCCAACTTTGAGCTCAGACGTACTCAGCGGGTTGCCAGGAGATGTGTAATGTGATCTTTACGTATACCTCGTTAGTCTCTCAGTAGGGTTGAAGCGTGCTTCATCCGTGAACTGCACATGCTGGAAATAATCCATCATGATTTTGTGATGCTTCTGAAGCTGCTCATCATTAGATTCTATTTTCTTGCTGGTATCTGAATGATTTCTGGTGAATGTTGCCACATACCTGAGTATATTCGGCTTCTCTGTTGTTCAAGAGAGCATAAACAGAGACATCAATCTAGGTATTTGCACCACATATGGACTGTCATGAAAATCGTCATAGGATCTAGGTCTTCGTATGCACATGAGAGAATTTGGGAGGACGCAAGGATACTGTTTGGCCAAAGCAGGGCGAATCTGCGAGAAGATAATGGGTAGGTAGGTATGGAATACGCATGCGTCGCATGAGGTGACATGACTTAGCTAGGCATCTATATTCTTTTTCGTTCCAAAATTCATGTGACCGTGTCACACTGGACAATTCGAACTCTTCACATATAACTCCCTCTTGAGAGTGAAAGGCAAATGAGAAAACCCATGTACCGTATCAGGCTGTAAGTCGTTATGTCAAAGCTTAGCTACTTAGGAAATGACGCGATTGGCAATACTACGACTAGACTGGTGTAGACTGGATATTTACGATTTGACGTCGTTCTATGGCATACGGAACCGTTTCGTTGCCTTACGTCGCATTTCGAGAGGTGGTCGATGGACACGAGTCATGCACCACAACCCTTTCTGCTTTTGACAACCAAGGCGTATAGGATCACAGGTTCATATGCGGGTCGAGTTCTTACAGATGCAAATATGCATGCGAACAAGCAAATGCAAGCTTCTTATCCAGGCAATCTTCAGACCTCTCTCGTGTTTGAACCCCTGCCCCATCCGACCTCGGTGATGACCGCATCCCATCCCACGATGTCGTGAGAGCTACCCCTGCCTCAGCCAACGACAAAACCTCAGTCCCCGAACCATGTCTCCACCACTTCCACTCTTTGTAACTTAGTCGCGCATACGTTATGTCGTGCAGAATGGCGTCAGACTATTATTTCCCATTCGCGACAGCCTTTAATAAACAGATAACGAATGGGCCAGTATATAGCCTCACTGAGCCTGTCATCAAATCTAGCCTTCGCTAAAAGCACGATGTCTTCGAACACGCAAACCAAAACTGTTGCTGTTATCGGTGCTGGGCCGTCTGGCCTGTCGGCTGTAAAAGCACTGGACGAGGAGAAAGTGTTTGACACGATCCGTGTGTTCGAGCGGAGAGACAGGGTTGGCGGGACTTGGTGTGTGGATTTCCATCATCTGCGTTGGTCTGCCGATTTTGAGTACTGACTATATCCAGGCTGTACGACGAAACCCCTGATACATTCAAATCAACCTTTGGGTCACCGCAGCACAATTCAATCCCAGCGCAATTACCTGCGCTTACATCTCCTGCTCCGGAAGACACGACCTCGAGAACAGGTCTGTATCAATATCTCGACAGCAATGTCGGTGCCGCCGTCATGGAATTTACGTATGCATCAATTCCAAAGATCAACTCTGCCCTCTCAGTGCGAAGATTCGGTCACGCAAACCCAACGCGACCCTGGAAGATTGTGGCAGACTACCTCGAAGACATTTTCGCGAAACATTTGCACCGAGTCTCATTTAGCACCACCGTTGAGAGTGTACGAAAGAACATCAAAACGGATCAATGGGATATTACCTTGCGCAAGTCAGATGTACGCTTCAAAGGCAAAGGTCATGACTACTGGTGGACGGAGAGCTTCGATGCCGTAGTTGTTGCAACAGGCCACTACAGCGTGCCTTATATTCCTAAGATCCCCGGCATCGAGGAGTGGTACAAGCGCTGGCCTGAGCGTCTCCAGCACTCAAAGCAGTTTCGCAGCCGAGATGCTTATGTTGACAAATCTGTCGTAGTGGTTGGCGGCAGTGTCTCTGCCAGTGACTTCGTTATCGATACGTATACATCTGTCCGTTGCCCTCTGATCGTTGCACAGCGTGGCGAACATGCAAATCCAGCGCTCGATAATGTATGGAAATTGCCTGGAGTGGTAAAGAAGCCAACGATTGCACGATTCACGCTCGACAATGGTGGAACGGTCGAATTCAGCGACGGCAGCTGGGTATCCGGTGCTGACGTGGATGTTGTGTACTTTGCCACGGGCTACAGACTCTCGTATCCGTTCCTCGAACCGAATCCTGTTACACCGAAGAACCGGTTGGCGGGTTTCTACCAGCATGCATTCAATATCGCTGATCCGAGTCTCGCAGTCGTAGGTCAGATCCGTGCAGCCCTGTCCTTCCGCGCATACGAGTATCAGGCCGTGGCCGTAGCACGCGTACTTTCTGGCCGAGGAGCCTTACCTTCCATAGTCGAGCAGAGGAAGTGGGAAGACGACAGATTGAAGCGCTTGGGTCCAACTCACATCTTCCACACCATTGCGCCTGACTTTGAGGAATATTTCAATACGTTGAAGGCTATTGCGGGGCCGCCAGCTGAGGGAACAGAGGCGTATGAACTGCCAAAATGGGAGAACGAGTGGGAGAAGAAGGGCTTCAGGGTGTTAGAGTTGAAAGACGAGTATGTGCGGAAGATACATGAGAAAGAGCGGGCGCTTGCGAAGCTGTAGGAGTCGCATGTCACACCATCAACACCGATCTATTATAACCATCACGACCACCATATCTCCGTCGTGACTGTCCTTAGCGTCTCGCTTTCTGCGCCCCTCTGCTGCTGTTGTTGCTGACAGACTGAACGGTAACCGGTGGTAGAACGCTGAGCAAACGCTGTTCCTTCTTACGTACGATCGAGTTTCAGATCGAGGGAGTGGGCTCTGACAGAACCGTGTATTTGTTACATTTCCATTATACAACTGTAAGCGCCTTAGCTCGAGCGTGAGAGTTTGACAGAAGGTCTTGGCTTGCAGGTGGCTGCTACTTGCAACCTCGTCACATCCGACATGATCTGCAAATACAAGACGACAACTCATGACCAAGGTTGCACGGCGAGCCCAGATTCGGCCGAGGCAGTTGATGTTGCCTAAGAGCAAGATGGCTCTGTGCTGGGTGGCACTTGCAGCGTGATTGTGAAACTCCGACTCTAGCGCGCCCAGCTCCTCGGTTGCACCTCCGTGCAACGGAACCAATACCCACATATTTCTCGCTAGAACTTACTCGATTGTAGTGGTCTTTGCGTTTGCCAACAACCCCGCATCATTGGACCACCATTACTATAAGAATGCAGTTGCACCACTGACGTTAGCACACCTCTGTCAATTTGCAACACCAACCGCAGCTGATCTCAGACCTTAGGGAAAAGCGCACCTATCCTAGACAGAAGCCCGAGTGCCTGCCCGACCGTACATACCGCGGAACAGATAGTATCCACAGGAACGCCTTCGAATCATAATGGACGCCTTCCAGAAGAAAACACTTAAGACCTCGCGGGGATACACCTACACCTACTATGTAGCCAATGGCGACAAATCACTCCCAACTCTCATCTTCCAGCACGGTTGGCCGGATCATGCTGCAATGTGGAAGGATGTCGCAACTGGCCTCCGCTCAACGAACCACCCCATGATCATCCCCGATCTCCTTGGGTACGACGGTACAGACAAGCCTACTGATCCCGTCGAGTACGCGTTTGACAAAATGACGAAGGACGTCATGGAGATTGCCGACGCTGAAGACGCACCAAAGGTAGTTTCTATCGGCCACGACTGGGGCTCTGCTATTGCCTCTCGTCTCTACAACCACTATCCCGAACGAGTTGTTGGCCTTATTAATCTTAATGTTCCATACATGCCTCCTTCCGGCGACCACTTCGATCTAGACACTGTCAACGCCCTTTACAAAGCACACATGGGTGCAGCACTTTTCGCCTACTGGGGTGTTTTCGCTGCTGAAGATGGTCCGAAGCTCCTCTATGACAACATCGAGCGCACATTCCGCGCTCTGCACTGCGAAGGCCAAACTATGGCCGAGCTCTTCACAGTTGAAGGCGCATTAAGAGACTACCTGATCAACGGTGGCCACGAGCACGATTTGCGTGCGTATGCCCAGGACCCAGTGTTTAGGAAGACATTCATCGATCGCATGAGGCGTGACACCTTTGAGGGACCGCAATGCTGGTACCGCGCAACGACGCAGAACGTGCAGTCAGCTAGTGACAACCAATTACCCGCCGAAAGGAAGATTGTCAAGGTGCCCGCGCTGTATATTGGATGCATCGATGATGCTGTCTGTCGACCAGAGGGTATGGCGTCGTACAAGGCACAGTTGTTGCCGCACCTAGAAGAGACTGAGATGATCAATGCGGCGCATTGGGGCCCGTATGAGGCGCCGGACGAGATTGTGAAGAGGATTGCGCCGTGGTTGAAGAAGACTTTTGGGCAGCAGTAGAATGCTCAGAATGGTGATCTACACATGTCATGATTATCGGGCAATACAGTACGGACGAACAATGATTATATGCATCTATCCATGACCCTTGCAGCGGGTGAGATCTCTAGATTCACAATGCAACTCCATATGTTAACATCGGAGTTGGAGCGGTCTCCGGCTCGATAGCCGAGTCTGACATGCTGCATGGCCACACTAAAGAGCTTAGCGACCATCACAAGACTTCCGAGCGTCGTCAACGGACGAAACGGTGCATGACACATAAACAACCAAGCCATAGAATAAGGCTGGAAAGTATATAAGAACAAGTTGCAACGACCATCAGTGCATCGAATAATCACAGCATCATTTCGTCGTTCAGGATCCCTTGGCCCTGAGAATGTTCCGCCACACACAAATCTTCCTAATCTTCTACTATTTATTGACTATCACTCTCTGCCACCCGGCTAATACCCCATCATGGACCCCTCTTGCCCCAATTCCCCTCCCACGACAAGAACATACAACTGTCTTCCTCCCACCCTCCACCCTCACAGTCCTTGCCGGCATTATCCCAACAAATGATAACAGCACATTACCCATCACGACAACGGACCTCGTTCAGTCTTACTCTATCCAAAACAATACATGGGTTACGTCTGCACCTCTTCCACGTGCACTAAACCACCTCAACGCTGCCGTTGTGAACGGAGAGATTTATGTCCTCGGCGGGCTCGCGGATCTAAGCGAATCATCACCCGCATGGCGCGCCGTGCCTGACTCATTCATATACTCTCCTTCCACCAACACTTGGACGCGCATCCCAGGTCCGCCAGTGGGAGAATGGAAGGGTAGCGCAGCGGTAGGGGTGTACAAGAGTAAGATTGTGCTTGCGGGCGGGATGACCGATCTTGAGCTGGCCGGCAACAGATCACAGAACACTGTTGCTGCAGTCAGCATCTTCGACACCACCACAAGGACATGGTTGGACGTTCCCCGCAACGCGAAATACCTTCCTGAGGGTCGCGACCACGCAGGAGCTGCTGTTGTGAACGGGAAAATGTATGTCCTTGGCGGCCGAGCTTACGGGCAGGAAAACGTAAAAGACACTGTTTTCATTCTTGATCTTTGCGACCTTGAGTCTGGATGGATCACCAGCCATGCGCGAATGCCGACACCAAGGGGTGGAGTTGCTTCTGGTGTTGTGGGAAGGAAGGTGTATGTGTTTGGTGGCGAGGGAAATCGAGCCGCGGTGAGCGGTGTATTCGACCAAGTTGAGGTCTATGATACTGTCAGTGATAAATGGGCGAGTGTGGGAAAGATGAGGATCCCGAGACATGGGACATATGCTGTGGGTGTGGGCAGGAGCGTGTATGTGCCTGGAGGTGGGATCAGCCAGGGTGGGGAGCCAGTCACGGACTTCGATGTGTTTGAGCCCTAAGGCGAGTGTTGTAGATGGAGAGTTCAGACTTGGGCCATCAGTCGTCAGCAGTGGGCATTGAAGTGATCGCAGTATTTTACATTTGGCGTTGATCTATAGCTAGAACAATAACTCTGCAAGCGGTGGTCATTGCAATCTCTCTTCCCCTTCTCTGATAGCTTGACCATAATCACCCGCATTGGGAGTCCTCAAAATCGTGTGTGTATGGAATTTTGCCGGCTCTTTGTTCGCCAAAAAGACACCAGAATGGTGGTCAAACTCCACCAAAATCACTGGACTCTGGATACGGAAATAGTACGCATCGTCATCACCATAGCCCCCAATCCAGCAAAAGTAAGTCTCGTTGAAGTGCTTCTTGACTTGCTCAAGCTTAAGCTGCCGGGACTTGGTAGGGTGGTACAATAGGAACTCGTTGCAGATGTCCAGAATGAGCTGCTGCTGAGTAGATGTGAGATCTGAAACAAGAATGCCTTCGTAGGGAACGATGCGGTTGTCGCGGAATGCTCCGCAGCGGTGGCGTTGGTCGTCGGGGCCCCATGTATCGGTGATGAGTTCATCGCGTTTTGTTTCGTCGTTGTTGGAGTCTCCATAGACTTGCTTCATGCCTGGGTCTCGCAGATTCTTGAAGACCTGGGCTACATTTTGTTGTTCGGGTTTCAGACTCTGCATAAGCTTCAGGCCGAGATTGCCTTCTTTGTGCAGGATCTCAGTGCCCTTCCACTCGCCATCGTCGATGATGTTGGGTTCTGCACCGGTAAATGAAGGACTCAAGATAATCTGGTTACCCTTGAAGAAGCATGCGATGTCGAGGTGGTGGCCGTATAGCAGCCAGCCCCATGGCGATGACGGTGATGATGAAGGCGTACCGAAGATGAGGAAGTTGTACGAATATTTGTTCATGATGTTAGGAAGCTTGACAACCTCACCAAGGAAATGATTGATGCGCATGGCGGAAAGAGCTTTGGTGTATCCTTCTGGCGATAGTGAGGCTTCAATTACCTTCAGGATGGACTGTGCGATTGACTCGGGGACTGCAACCGATTAGCATACAGTTCCATGAGGGAGTCTGGGAAGGTACACTTGCCCTCTTCTAGCCTTAAGCCGAAAGGTCGTAACAAGAACTCAGGATTGCTCCATGCTCGCCACTCGCGCGCGTTGATCGAGTAAGATAGTTTCGTTTTTTGCTCCGCACTTAACTCAGTGAACAAACTTTCAACTTTCTTGACAACAGTGTCTGTGTCGAACGCTTCATCTCTCGCCTGGAACAAGCCTTCTCTTATCTTCCCGTCGTTTGTCACACCTGTGTATGGCTCGGCAAGCAACTTTTCCCAGACTTTTGTCAGATCGTACAACCAGGGTGGCGCACGGTTGTCTTGCATGTCTTTTGCATACTCGTAGATAGTCTGTTTGGAGGCGGTTGTGAAACGGGGTGTGCTAAGATCATGGAGGTGTTGTCTGAAGGCAACAGACGCCTCTTCGAATGAATTTCTTCTTGTCATGTTCGTGGTGGGTAACTGCTACAGGCGAGTTGAATGAACGCCCCAGTCAATCAATAAGTTGTACGGTATCCGCAAAATCTACCAGCCGGCGCCTTCCTTTACATCCCAGACGAAATGACACGGCTTCGAATCTGATCCCGAGTGTCCTGATCGTAATGTCTGCCAATGCTCCAGTTGGATCGCGGGTTCGATGTTGCGACTGAGTGGGACCGGATGAAGACTTTTCCCCTTTCCAACGACCGCGATATGTGGCGCGTCTCCACTTATTCACAGATCTCAAAGAGTGTTAATTGGTGAATGCTTCCCCAGGACCTGCTGCGCGAAACGACCTTCCTTCTGTATAAGAGTGGTGACTTTCGACGTGTCTTAAAGTACCCCACAAACAGCCTCATCTGTTAGCGCGGGGCATTCTGGGCCCCACGGAATCAAGTTCGGCTGTGTCGCGGGTCCAAAACTACTTCCGTACAACGGACATCTTGACATGTTCGTACAATGAGTGGGACATCAAACACACGATACAGCTTGTCGAATGGCCAGGTCGGCACATTGCCTGTTGATCTTTGTACGATTTTGACCGAGACAATCACCTAGTCCATGCCCATGGAGACGCATATCGATGAACTTGACCATTCCATTGGATGCGGATTGATGTGCGAACAGAAAATCCTCTGATTGTATGCATGTATGTGTGACTCGACATGGCAAATTCAAGCATATTGTCTAGTATAGACCCTTGCACTCCCAATTCGCAGCATCATCCACGTCTCCCTCTCCGATGTACCTGGCCTGTTTAGGGTAGATGCAAATCGGTCTCTGTCGCAGCACCTCATCATGCTTCGTATCGTTGAGGTACTTCGTGGCGATGATGTACTCAGGCACTCTTCCCTCTTCGACCCAAGCCATCATCGCCTTGAGCACGTCATGCTTCTCATCTTCAAAGCCAGGAACACTATATACATCAGCTGCAAGAGCAGCCTGTTGGTTTCCACCAGCAAAGTACCACGGAGCATTCATGCTAGCCTGTGTGCCGGAACAGTGGCTCATGCCAGGTACGAGGAAATATTTGAAGAAGTCATCGACATTCACGCCTTGCGGCTTCAGAGCACGAACAAGGTGGTCGTAGAAATAGGGGGTTGAGCCAGTTGGAATCAGAGGGTCGGCCATACCGTGGTATGAGAGAATCTTGCCTCCCTTGCCGTGGAACCGGGACAGGTCAAAGCCTACTGTCGCATTTCCCGGGTTGATTTTGTCGGAAAGAGAGACAATTTCGTCAGTGTATTCGTCAAAGTTCCAGTTAGGTCCCTTGCCTAGAAAGTACTGTACGTACTGCGTGCCGAGTGAGTTGGGGGCATTGCTAGAGAAAAAAACAGGCTGTCCTTCGCTGCCGAGCCATAATGATGGGAAGATAAAGGTATTGTTCTCGCCCAAGTAGTCGCTGAAGATGTTGTAGACTGTATCGAGCTGAGGTTCTGTAAAGCAAGACGATGTATTAACGGAGCTGTTAGAGCCGCAAAGCAATGTCGTAGGTTGGAAGTTGCAGCCAAGGGGGTCTGAAATGATATTGTCGACGACGCCATCCTGCGCATCACACTGCTTTATAATCTCTGCATTCAGAGTCGAGAACAAGGCTGCCGGAATGTGATAGTCGGCTGTGGTTGGAAGATTGTATAGCGCGATCCGTACGGTCCAGGGCTGAAGGTGGTTTGTCCACCATGCCGGGGCACCAGCAACGATACCATCGAAGTCGTCAGGGTATAATTCTGCCTCCTTCAGGCCTTGACGGCCGCCTGTGGAGCATCCAGAGTAGTAGCTGTACGTCAAATTCCGCTTGTAGTACGCAGCGGTGATATCCTTTCCAACAGCGACGGATCCATGCATAGCAAGGTGGCCCCAATTCTCAAGGCGACCGGGCTGATTGTACGCCCAAGTACCATCACCGGTGGTGGAGTTGTGTCCCGTATCAGTCGAGATAGCAGCAAAACCATAACGCACGCCAGCAGCCTGTAGGGTTGTTAGCTAGTAATAGAACCATACACCTTGAAGTACATCTACCATATCAACATAATTTATGCCTCCTCCAAAACCCCCATTTCCGACAGCCAGGAATCTGCCATTCCATTCTTCAGGAAGAAATATGCCAAATCCAAAAGTAGTGTTGCCAACAGACTTGACCTGAACAGATGCAGCACACAATGCTGGCAGATTGGGTGGACTGTTAGGGTATCCAGTGTTACTCTTGGGTACCTCGAATGTTGTATTTGCGGCAATAGGATATGCGAAATTGACTGTAGCACCTTCAGGCAATGTAGCTTGGATCGAGTTTGGTGTGCACGTGTACTTCACAGCCTGTGCGGCTACAATGAACGGAGGTATTCTGAACAATGATTGTCTCATCTTGCTGCGTACGGCACGCTTGCGGCAAATAACAACGACTGAAATGAGAATATTGGAAACAGAATTCCCTGACCTCCAAAACACCTTCTCTCACACTCTTTAACTTCGGGAAAGACTGAAGATCCTTGTTGCAGCTAATTTCACGGAAGTGAAAGATCGACAGGTTCATGGCCATCTTGGGCCTACGCCTGACTGGCCCCGTTGGCCGCTTGGTTTTGCTGCATGAAATTTGCTGATCCGCGATCAACCAAGTTGAGCAAAGTCGCCTTCCTTCAACATGTCAAACATATAGACCGGGTTGTACGAGGCTTAATTTATGCCCCGATGCTGTCGAGAAGATAAGCGCAGCAATTCTATCTGCGTGTGTTGTTAGTAGTACGCCGCATTCATGTAGCTGTTCATCTTCGCACTGAACGCGAAGATGATGATCTTGACAAAAACGCATATCTGCATGTTATGGTTCGACAGCGAATAAGGTGAAAGTGGGAACGACTTCCCCATTAGTGGCAACAACAAGATGACGCTAGCGGGCCCCGCACTCGCCTCGGTGGGGCTGAACGGCAGATGCAAACAACAGCATCACCGTCCAGGGCTATAAGTCTTTAGACGCCTCCTGATTTCACCTGCCGTGCAGAGTCTCCGAGTTCGGTCCAAAAGTTACGGTTTTGCTCAACTATCTCGTCCAATTGGAAGTTGCTTACGTACACGATCGCGGTACAAGAGGCGGCTAAGCGTTCATCCGGCCCTCGGTGATTGATTGACCACCGGTGGAAAAGAGCTTCGAGGAGTCTAAAGTAATTGTGGATGTCTATGAAGTCGTCATGAAGATATAGAGACCATTGAGAAGCCGTTTCTGAAACAATCCGAATTCATCAACAACAGCTTGTGACCCAACCACCAGTTGCAAGGACGCTACATTTAGGACTGAACTTCCCCCCGGAGCCTGGAGTACAGCTTAGAACATCAACATAAATACTATTTGACGGGAGTTACACCACAAGATGGCTGAGAATCTGAGGATAGCAATCATTGGTGCAGGCATGGGTGGACTTGCCACGGCGCTCTCCCTTGCAAAAGCTGGCCACACGAACATTACAGTCTACGAGCACGCATCAAACCTCGGCTTCGTTGGCGCGGGCATCCAGCTGGCACCCAACATGGCCACCATTCTCGACAGGATGGGTGTATGGGATCAGATCGCGGCCGAAGCCGTTCAATGTGCAAACACATCCATCCGCGAAGGTGCATCAGACAAAGAGCTCGGCTACGTCGACCTAGGCTACGTTAAGGAGAAATACGGCTACCCACACATGGTCGGTCACCGCGCATCACTCGCATCCGGACTCTACAACGGTTGTCAAAAGGAAAGCGGTATCACATTCAAGTTCGGCAACACCATCTCAGATGCCCACTTCGGCGCAAAACCCAGTTTCAAAGTCACCAACAACCAGAGCGGCGAAACAGATTCTGTGGAATGTGACATCTTGCTTAGCTGCGACGGCGTGAAGAGCAACACCCGTGTCGCTATGCTAAAGGAGCTCGGCGAGACAGCGACAGTTAAGGACTCAGGCCAGGCAGCGTACCGCATCATGCTTACCCGCGAGCAAATGTCTCCCTACCCTGAGCTGCTCAAGCTAATTGACAGCGACACAGTGACGCGCTGGATTGGCGAGAAGAAGCACATCATTGCTTACTCCATTCACAATAAGCAAATCTACAACCTGTCCACTGCACAGCCGGACGTCAACTTCGCTGGCGCACCGGATGCACAGTACACAACCAAGGGCAGTAAGACCGCAATGTTGGACGTGTACAAAGACTTCTGCCCGATGATTCAGGATATGTTGAATTTAGTACCAGAGGGTGAGGTTGTTGAGTGGAAGCTAAGGGTTCATGATCCCTTACCGACTTGGGTCAGTGATAGTATGGCATTGGTGGGCGATGCGTGTCATCCTACGCTACCGCATATGGCCCAGGGCGCGGCGCAAGCAATTGAAGATGGTGCTGTACTCGGTGTCGTCCTTGCCCCGGCGAGACTAGGTGATGCGAGCCCAGAGACGATTAATAAGGCCCTGAAACTGTATGAGAAGCTCAGGAAGCCGAGAGCCGAGGCGCTTGTCGAGCTTGCCGCTGAGAGTGGGAGAAACATGCACCTTGGAGCTGGAAAGGCAAAGGAGGAGCGAGACAAGCAGTTTGCAGCCTTGAAGCTGGGAGGCGGAAAGGTCCCTGATAAGTGGGCGGATGCAGATGTCCAGGCCATGGTCTATGGAACTAACGTGGTGAAGCAGGCGGAGGAGCTGTGTCAGGAGGAGGGTTTAGTGGCGAAGCTATAACAGTTTAGTTGATGAAAGTTTGTCATTGTATTTATCATGTTCTGCAAATTATGAAGCGAGCTAAATAAGCTCGGATAATGATATTGCACTGCTGTGCTCGCACATAGACTTTCCTATAGGTGACCTGAGGCTATAGCTGAGCACCTCATCAGATGTATTGGGCTTTATTTCTTGTACAAGCCTTACAATCTGTTGCTCATATTGCCGTGGAGCGCCTTCCCCTTCCAGTGGCAGAACGCAATAGGTATCAAAGAGCCCACCACCAACATCGCCACCACAATACCAGCGCTGGGAGCCAGCCCCACGTTGGTAAACATATCAGGGAACCAAAAAGGACCGATGAAACCCCAGGTCTGCCTGACTAAAGTGATGAAGACACCAATGCTGCCTGCTTCATCGGGATAGCAGTCAATCGCATAAGTGATCAGTACTGTCGTGACGATCTGATTGCCCGCCGCCGCGATGCCGGCACCAATGATAGGTGTGACATTCCAGTGACCCTCCGGAGCTTGGTCGATGCGAACTAAGAACACCACGAGGCCGCAGATCGTCAGCAAGATACCGGAGTAGCTCAACCATAGCCTGAATTCAGGCTCAGGCTTTCTTGGGGCAGTTTTCTTTGCACGAGCATTCATCCACATATCACTAGAATGACCGCCGATCTGTTCACCGATGATGGAGCCGATGATAAGACCAAGAAACTGGAGACCAAGCTGCTTGGAGTTGAAGTGAAACTTTTCACCAAAAAGTTGAGGGATTTCGACAGTTGTAAGGACGGAAGCAAACAGAAAGACCATTGCGTATGCGCACGCTGGTATCATGACGCAAGGGTACTTGGCCAGTCGCAGCGGCGAGATGAACTCCATGGCAGTGAGTGGTGTAGGATCGATGCGGCGGAACTTGAAGTATGACTCTTTAACTGCTGCGAAGCCGGATACGGCATGCTCAACGTTGTTGTTACGGATGAAGCGTGTCTCCGGGCCGAACAGTGTGTAGAGAATGAGCTGGACACCGTTGATCTAGGGAGCCTATTAATATTTGCTTGGTAACCGGGTCTTCAGAAAAACCTACAATCGCTAGAAGCCAATAGATCCATCGGTATCCCGCATAGTATGTAACAAAGCCACAGATAAGCGGTGCGAGCGGTATACCGAGAGTGATCATAACAGTCCAAACACCCATGTACCTCGCTCGCTCATTCTTGAAGAAAGTTTCGACAACAACCGCACTACCAATGGCGTTCGGAGGTGAGATAAAGAAGGACTGGAGAGCACGGCAGGCCGCCATCGAAGCATAAGTTGTGCTTTTTGCACAGCCAATGTTGAATGCCAAACTGCCAATCAATGCGATAATGAAGATGGGTCGGCGGCCATAGCGTGTAGAGAGTGGTCTCCAGAACAAAGGTGCGCCTCCAAGAATGGCAATTTGCAGTGATGTCAGGTAGGAAGTCCTCTGCAAGCTGACACCGAGATCTTCTGCAATGTTCTCGTATGCTGGAATGATGGCCGACGCTGCGAATGCACACATGCATGCGTGAAAGGCAACGAACACAAGGTTCAGGACTTTCTGGATGACGAATTTAGTTCACTGTGAGGACAACTCTACTGTGGATTCCTACCTTCCAAGTAGGCCAATTGTAAGGGTCGGCATCGCCCATGGTTGGGAGAGGGTCAAGCTCCAGCGTGCCATGTCTCTGGAGCAGATACTGGCGATGTTCTTCTGAGAGATGAGAGGCCTCAGTAGGATCGAGATAGGTTCCATGAGTGTTTGCATGTTCGAGATCATCGCGGTGTTGAGGTACGTCAGAAACAAACTCTTTGTCGCTTGAGAAACGCTCAGTTGCGGTAGCCATGATCGTCCAATGCCTGGGAAAATGTCAGGAAAGGATGGTTCGATGGAGGTTCAGTTGACAGCGCTGCCGCCCTCTTGTACCGATCTTTGGAGCCCATGGGGTAACGGGATGGCTTCGGAGTCCCCAAGTGGAGTCCCCAGACTGTGATAGCGCGGGCCGAGGGTTAGAACGAGAATAATTGTGGGCTTTCGTCACATCTGCCTTGCTCGGCGTTGCAATTTCGCCAAACATCGCCGGGAAAGAACACGGCAGCCACATACGGTAGCGTTCGCTGCGCCATGCTTGTTTGTTGAATCCACAATGCCAAACAGGCGAACTCCTGAGTGGGTCGAGGCACACGAACAGCGAGCTTCGGCACTTGATCGCGGACATAAACTTATCGTTTCCGCTCTGATTGTTCAGCAAAGTCGACAGACTCAACTGGTCGCGGAATTGGACAAAATATTCTTCAGAATATCGTCAAGCGTTGTGGCTGCTCTGAACGCCTTCCCGCACACCAAGCTTTCTGGTGACGAAGCTTGGTGCGCGGCAGTGACCTCATCCATGTTCGCTCGGCGCAACTCAGCCGCCACATCCTTTTCAATCACTCGGCAACATTTTTGGATCCGTGTTTCACTGCTGCAGTTGATGTCCATGGTCCGCATAGGCCAAACTACGAACGCCACAAATTGCACGCGTACGCGCATCAAGATCGCGACGCTTGCTGGCTCAAATGTGCGTGTGGATGGGTGTTTCGAGTACCAAGGTCAGCATTCAACTTGAAGTCCTGTGAAGTTCCGAGAGCAAGCACAGTAAGCAGGCAGTCGTCCTGCGGTTTGCACTAGGTTTTGCTTAATTGAAGCTGGCACATCGTAGCAACAGTACTCGACTCACTCACAGCTCTTTTCGTATCAGCAACGACTTTCGGAGTAGCCATGTGTAGCCCGACTTAACTGCTCCTTTGCGGGCTCAAAGAACCGTCTTTATGCAGTACCAAAACAAACTAGTACCAATTCATAAACCCTATGACGGACGGCCCTTCATCTTTCAACAATATTGTATGGTCAAAATACGCATGAGTGCTGTAAATATTGTCTTTGCTCCCTTCTTTGGTCCATTATTCTCGTGGTCAAGCCCATGCGCTGAAACATCGAGGACTTGAGCTGGATCGACGCAGCCTTTCATCTAGGACAGGTTTGCATCGACATCATCTGCGAACGACTCACTTAAACAGGGAGGAGCATGGTAGGGGGCCAGAGCGTTCAAGCTCAGTTCTCGAATTGCTGTAAGTCCTCAAGTATCAAGATCTTCGCCAGTGTTGACTTGACAGACGGTTTAGATACATTGTAAGCCGTCCATGCTAAATTCTTACCGACATCCTTGCCCCATATTGGATCCGACATTGGAAATGCGTCGAGCAATGCTGCTATTGACTGAAGCTTCTAGTGAGCATCTACGCGGTGAGGCATTCTGTCCTTGTCATTACGAGGAAACAGAACAGAACTTGGTCCACCCGTTCTCCTTCCCGTGTTACAGTGGTCCAGATAGGCTCCACCATGATTTGTACAGCTCTGCACTACGGTGCTTTATAGTGGAAGTCACATGGAAGCTTGGCAGCAACGGAACTTTTAGATTTGTTCTGGGGAAGGCAGTAGTTGCAGTCGAGCAACGCATGACTCTGGCTCTGGCGGCTGCAGACTGAATCCGCAAAAGGGGCGATAATTGCAGAACCTATTGGAGCTCCAGTACATTATTTGAGCAACGAACTAGATATAAAGTGTAGCAGAAGTTTCAGCAAAGAAATTAAGGTGTCATGTAGGTGAAACAGTATCGAGAAGAGTTTTTGCGGATTTGCGACGAAAACTGTTCTGGCTGAATTGCGCCACAATGCAGGCTGTGTGGATATTACTGTCCTGAAAGCACCAACAAGGCTCTGTATAGATTGAAGATCAAGTTGTATGTTATAGAGGGTGCTAAATATACTTAAAAAAGCAGGAGTAACAGCAAAAATTCATAGTGTCACGCACTTCCCTACCACTCCCTGTCGCCACTACCAACACCACGCTCCAAGCTCAAACCTCGCTTCAAACACTCCAATGGTCTACATGCTAATGAAATATCAGGAACATTCTCCTGGCACTGCCCAAAATTATTCGAAAATCGACCATGTAAAATGTGAACGCCGATGATAAATATCAGCAAGAATCCATCACGACCCTGGTAGACCGAGGTACTATACTCAACAATATCTCCGGTAACTCGCTGAGGGTGTATGCTTAATCTGGGACCTCAAACAATTTGTTTCTCCGCTCTCTGGAGCGGGGCAGCAATTAAGCAATCCTGAAACAACGTGAGTGCGGTCTCGCATTCGCATTCGCAAGGGCGAGCGGTCTGTAGTTACTATAGCAGTTCTCGTAAAGCGAATTCAAATCCAACGCCTAATATAACTGTAAGATTGCTCTTTCCTCTGTTGGCCATGATCTGAGCGTGACATGCGGGTAAACGGTCTGGTATGGCCATCGCTTGCGGCGCTAGTTACTTCAAACGTCTGATCGGCGCTAGGGTATCTCCCCTCTCTGTCTCTCTTTACAGCACCCACGTTGCACATTTACCATATTATATCATCTTTATTTCACATCAATATAATGGAACATCTCTGGGCGAAGTCGGGTCATATACACCCGTTGAAATTACACCGTTCGCGCCAGAATTGGTCTGGTCCGGCTCGGTGAAGGTGGAGCTTCATGTGCATGACATAAAATCTCCGCTCCCCAGATCCAAAAACGATAATTCTCCGTTGCCAAGCACGGCATGCAACTTCCAAGACCCGCAACAATTGTTTCCAAACAGCCCTAGGGGAGGTGTCGAATGAGCAAGGAGAACATCGCACGGCCCCGTTCGAAGATATACGAGGCACACTCTCGGCGAAGAGAGACTGTATAAAGGGATAAAGACACTGCGATGTTGAGAATGCTACTTCACTTTTCTTCTTTGAAGCTTACATTCGCTCATTCTATCTCTGGTGCCGGCACCTTTTATTCTTCTCAAGGACCGTATCACCAAGAACAACTTTCACCGCCAAGATGAAGGCCACACTTGCTATCTCTTCTCTCATTGCTACAGCTCTGGCTGGTGCCATCCCCGGTGATGTACACACACACATCCACCGCCGAACTGCCGCTCCTGTCTGCTCCTTCGACGAGAAGACCTTCGCCTTCGACGACACCAACGCCTGGGGCAACACCACCCCAGTCAAGCGCGACTTAAGCCAGAAGACATGGAACCCCCCCTCTAACCTCAAGACCGGCCTCGACCAAGTCTGGAAGCACGAAGTCGAAACCTACTCCGACGCCCTCGGCTTCAAGAACTACGGTTTCGACCAAGTCATGGCCGGCAAGGGCAAGATCAACTACTGCGTCCGCTGGGAAGGCGACAAGACCGTCACAGCCGCACAGCGCACACAAATCGAGAACGCCCTTAAGAAACAATACAACAAGTGGATCACCGCGCTCGCCGGCTTCGAAGGGTTCCCGTACTCGACCGTCGACGTCAACGTCGTCGGCTGGGCCGTTAAGAACAAGAACATCCTGCAGGGTGACGTTTCTAAGATCCAGGTCTACACCGACGTCGACGGCGAGGGCATCCCGCAGTGCGCCGAATCGTGCGGTCGCTTCTTCCACCAGGACGGCAACTATGCTGGTTGCGCTGCTGGCGCGAACCGCCACTATGATAACTCTCTGTGGCTGACACCCGGGTTTAACGGCGGCGCGGGCGGTGATTGGGGTCAGCGTGTTGCGCAGGAGTACTTCATGGAGAATGTGAATGCGGAGAATATCCACATCTATCTGCATGAGGTTGGTCACACTTTTGCGCTGGATGATTTCTATGACTGGACTCCTTCTGGTGTCTCGAATTTCATCATGTTGGCTGGTAGTGCGATGGAGATTACTGAGTTTGATGCGTGGATGGCGAGGGATTGGTGGAGGCACCTCAAGTCGCGCTACAACTTGTAGAGTGGTCTTGTGGTGTGAGGGCGGAGCGTTCAGTGCAGCGTCCGGCGGATGTGGGACATCCGGTCTTTTGAAATTCTTGTTGATACTGTTCTTTCTTCAATACATACTTTTTGTGCCTCTGGCATCTCATCGTCTCGAATTCCTGATCGCTGTTTGGCCTGGAGAAAACTGTTAATTTGCAGTCATCTCTCTGCATTTTTCGTGCGCTGCTTGGTAATAGCTCGCTAATGCTGAACTGGCACAAAGGTGAAAAGCATTGCGAGAATGTCGTTGTTATTGGCCCTTCTCAATGTAGAAGGCGCTGATAAAGTCTCTTTCCACTCATGAAAGGAAAGGATGTACAACCCACTAGAACATGCAAACAGACCAAACGCCTGACCGGGGATATCATATGCCTCGTCCAGACACTGTATGCAAGAAATTCAAAAAGCAGCCCTATATCCATCCCGAAGACTGATTGCCACCACCCGGTGGCTTCTGAGGGGGTTTTGTTGCGCCAGCAAACATGTCCCACTCTGTGCTCGGCCTTGCAGCATTGTCCTGCTGATAGTATCGCGGTCTCTCGTAGTAGCTGTTATTGCCGTGATATGTTGTGTCTTGTTGCTCAAAGTTTTGGAACCTTCCTTCTCCATGTCCTAGATGGGCTACGCCGTATTCCTGTCCTGGAGTCGGCGCTTGCGGAAGGCTGTCTGGGTTTGGAGGACTTCCATAAGCAGTAGCTCCGGGTCCGTACGCGCTGTCGTACGAACTTGGGCCCTGATTCACGTACGGGTTAGCTTGCGCATCACTCAGAAGTCCTGTAGTATCTGAGTCACCAGACCCTTCGTGCTTCTTCGTAGATAGCGCAATGACAGGCTCGTCGTTGCCTGCAAATGTTGGACCATTGTAACTGGTGTTTGTGGCGACTGGCTCAAGCTTCGTCTGATACGACGGATCGTTCGTGCGGTGTCGTGCGCCGTGGAAGAGCCAGCGGAAACCGCGACCGCAGGCTTTGACGATATCCCAGGGATTCAGAGCATCCAGAAGTGCACGTGCTGGTCCGGTTGCGTACTTGGTGGGTTGTGCCGAGTACCCGTCAATTGTGGTATCCAGTGGGCTTGCGCGCTTCAGGTCGTAAGGCTTCCATGGGAATGCGAAGAGATGGAGAATTGCAAATATTGCCATTTCGACGCAGGTAAGCATCGAAGGGATTCCAATACGTAGATCAGGTCCAGCAATCTGATCTGTTGCCTTCAGAGGCCCACCTTCGGCTGTCAACAGCGAGATAATCCAGCTCTGCCAGAAGCAAAAGAAGATGACAAGCTTGATGCACAGCACCTTCAAGAATGGCCGATGAGGGGCCAAATCGTCCTTCAATTGTATGTAAAATTGCACGACGCAATACATGGCAATTGTGACTGAAACGGCTTCGAACCCTGCCACCCAGATGTATGCATAACGAGGGTCCTTGGAGCTCGAGCAATATCGGCCCTGCGTCTGTGCGACAACAGCGACGATGGTGAAGAATGGTCTAATGAAACAGTACTGGAAGATGCTAATCCAGACGACCTATAGCCCTTGTCAGCTAGCGCTCGAGTTGGGGCCATGTATACGTACGTTGAACCACGTCAGCCCGCTCCTTGGCTTTCGCAGCCAGCCCTTGTCTTCACCGCCTGAGCACTTTTGCATCCATGTGATGGGCCAGACCCAGTTCTTCGGCTGCACATTTCTGAAGTACTCCTTCTGTTCGTGAAGATTCGGCGCAATGTAATGGCACATGAGCGTGAAGAAGCTGGCAATGGCAAAGGCCTCGTAGCAGTCTCGCACAACCTCGAAGTAGATGGCCTTTTTGTAGTAGAGATAGCTGAGGAAGGAGACGACGGCGTAGATTGGGATCATGACAAGGATCCGGATGATGCTGTTACTGTCAACTTCTGTGCTACTTTCGAGGGTGTCCAACATACTGCTTCTGCTCATACGGCTTCAAGTAATGCGTGGCATGCCGTATGATGAGAAAGAAGGCAATGATTACAGCAATTGCGCCAAATGTCGCTGAGAGGATGAGGCCAAAGTGGTGGAAGGTGAGAGCCTTCCAAAGCGGCTTCTCAATAACTGCCCTTGGTCAATGCCTGCTATCCGCCTATTGCATATATGTGCTCACTCGTCTCATGTTCGTATACATCGCTCTTGCATTCTGCTCTTTTACTGAGATGCGGCAAAGGGTCGAATGGCCCAGCGCGTGTCCACAAGTGTGCGTCCATGGCGCGTCGAGAGAGGACTGAGCATCGGTCGAGGGCGGAGATTGGGCGGTGCGGATATACGGATGCGCGTGAGAGAGTATTTGATTGCGGCGTGGGCCAGGGTGCTCCTGCTATGTTCGTTTGGGTGTAGGAGGGGTCAGAGTCGCCATAGGACCAGCATCAAGAGAAAGGGATTGTCGCGCCGGGCGATGGAATCCTTTTGAGCTTTGCGCGCTGGTCAGGAATGAGCGTTTCAGTGACCCGCAGGGTGACGACGATTCGCGGTAGCGCGCCCTGTGTCCCTGCATGACGGGTGGCGTCACGACGCCGCTCATGCGACCTGAAATTAGCACACCTCTTGGCGCCACAATTGGTCGTTCTCGAAATGTTACTGCATGTCACCTACAGCGCTTGTGAGTTTGTTGAAAGGCCGTGCTGCAAGATCGGCAATGAACTGAATTGCGTCACGCCGTCAGCACTCAAGCCCCTCGGCGCGGTCTTGGGAAGCTTAGCAGCCGCTGTCACCAACGTCAACACCAAGAACTAAGAGCTTGTTTCACTTCTTCCCACACGCACTCTCTGGGAATACGAAACTTGACAGGACGCCGGCTCGCCGAGTTCCATACCAGTTTCGGGCTGTGTGTAAAACCGAAGCTCCTAACACAGCCACAGCTAGCCCCACCTTCGTTGCAGTCAGGTACCAGCATCACCTTACACTTGTATCCGCTAGTCGTGAGAGGGTAATTTTGGAAATGAGCAACCACTAGTCTAGAGACTGGAGTAGTAGAGTGGGAGAGAGCAATACAGATCCTCTGAGAGCTAACAATCCGGGATGCGCAGGAATATCACTCCATGCAGCTTGAAAAATCAGCGATCTTTTCGTATTATCATCCTTTTCCTCAATTCCTATACTTCCTCAACCCCTCCAACTCCCTCCGCCTCTACCTCCCCTCCACCCACCCCTCCCTCTAAACCCTCCTCGCCCACCTCGCAGATCATCCGCCCACGGCCCTCTATCCTCGCCTGCCTCAACGATCCTATCATCTTCATCAAACGTATACCTATACTTTGCCTCCTTCTGCATACCCCTCCCCTTCCTAACCGCCTCAGGATTCCAGTCCCGACTCGTCTCGCCATCCAACTCCTTTAGTCTCGTCTCCGAAATCGCGTCCGACACCGGGAGGTAGAAAAGCTGCGGTTTCGCAGTCGTGGAATCGAACAAGTCATGCAGCGTCTTAAACGACGCAGACGAGTCTTTCTTGAGTTCTTCCGTGGGCGCTGTAGGTAAAGGTGCGACATCGTGTGATGCGCGTCGCTCGTCAATACTCGCCCTTGGTCCTCTGGGCGCGTTCGCGGGCGCGCTGGATCCGATTTCCTGGTGCACGGCGGTGATGCCGTCGGCGCTTTCGGTGTAGACGACTTCGAATCGTTTTGCGGTGACGGGGCGGCTGGAGGCTCGCGCTTCTTTCTCCGAGGCGAGGGCGTCTTCTTCGGTTTTTATCCATGCTTCTACAAGATCGTCGGGGACAAAGTCAACCCATAGTTCTTTCCGGTTGCCTTCGGGTGGCCAGATGGAGCCGTGTAGGCTGGCTCGGACGCGGCTTGCGGCGGTTGTGGATGTGAAGAGGACAAGGGCGTGGGTCTTCATATTGTCCAAGAACAGTGCTGAGATGATCGCGGGGTCTGGCGAAGATGAAGGTGGTGAAGCGAGAGATGTGAGGTGTGTACGGAGCATTTCAGGGCGAAGCGGGCGCATAAAGTTGCGGATGTAGAGCGCGGACGTTACGGGATGGATTGCTGGGATGGTTGGGCGGTCATCGTTGAGAGCGTCTGCCGGTACATCGGACGTGGGCTGCACAAGGTCTTTGTAGCGGCTTGCGTTCTCCTTCTTCTCACGGTTCGGATCTGAGGGTGACTCTTCTGGTCTTCGTTGCTCCATCACAACATCGTCATC